>NADL03000831.1:0-619918 GCA_002205965.3 Kappaphycus alvarezii
TGGCCGAACGAAACTTGTGAACAAAGTGTAGATGATGGAATTATGGAGGATATGTCGGCGTTAGAGTTGGCAGAGAGCATTAATGACTCCGGAGCTAAGATAACCAAGGGGAAAGTGCGTCATACCGGTCTAGGACACTCCGGAAGTGCTCCCAATTTGCGAAAGGTTAAATGAAAGTCTAATATTGTTTATTGACTAACTGAAGACTGGCTTTAGCGTTGGGTGAGGGTAAAGCCCCTCATTGCCGGTACATTCCGAGTAATATTGTACTTTGTTAGGCGGATAGATGACCAGGTAATTTCGTCCTCAGCTCATTTCGGGAAATATCCGTTCGTTGATAAAGTTAATACTAGGGCTGAACGGCAGACGCGAGGCGCAGGATTGCTGCGGAGTAATCCTGTCATCAATCTTTTCAGAACCGAGTGGATTGCCAGAGGACTTCGAGGCAAAGCACACAGTGCCATAATAAAATTGAGACTGTAATACACCTCAGGGAGAGAGAAAACTTGAGGTGTTTTTACAATCGAAAGATAGGTCCGCCTGCGTTTCCAAGAGGGGGAATTTGGGGTGCTTTACTGATTAGAGATGTAGGACGGCTATTTTCCGAGACTAGGGGGGGCACGTCTGTATAGGAGAGTCAATGCCTGAAAAGGAGCCAGAGTCAGGCCGCACGATTTCACAAGGCTGGTGTGAGGCCAGCCGTAAGGCATGCTGCGTTGGACGAAACCTCGTCGCACCGTGTCTTTGCATAAGGACATATCGAACCGCCCGAAGGTCTCCATGGCTCGCACGGCAACGTGCCTGGTCACGTCTGTCAGCAACGCGAATACGTCCAGGTGCCACCCGCAAAGACTAAATATCGACACTGGGATCAGTCGGGACCTGGCATGTGTAGTGATATAGTCTTGATACCTTCCTATGTGCATCAAATAATTGGTTGTCGGCTCAGGAAAATAAGGAAGCGGTGTTAAATCGGTCTACGATCCATAGAAAACTGGGTCAAGGCCAGCTAGCAGGCAGGCCGCATTGATCGTGGCAGCGGCCGCAGCGTGGCTCGGGATGAATATCCCGAAAACCTTCCCGTGTGAATCCATGGCCCTGACTGCAACGCTTCTTGCTACTTTGGTTATGACGGCGTATGCGTCAGGGTGCCAAACTCCGAGAGTGGATATGGGCAAGGGGACGAGTCTGCCTCGATGGGAAGTTGCAATGAAGGGTTGGTACCTTCTGTTCTTCAAGGCTCGGGCTGCGTTCAGGGAGATCAGTGTTTTGAACGTTTTGACTCTCCTGTTCGATGGCGCGGGAGAATTGACGAAAGTGACCTCAAAAAGCCAGTCCCCCCGCAGCTTTCCATTGCTCGAATATCTGTTCTTGTGTGGTGAAGGCCCTCTCCTGGCTCTTGGACGGGGCACCGAACGGCTTTGGCCAGGTCCAGGGCCAAGAGATACATCTCAGTGACTTCAGAAAGTAGTTATGTCAAGGGTAGCTCAAGTCCCGTGAATTATAATACCCAACTGTTGAGACTAACCCAATCTGAGACGCTATTGTGACCATTACCAAGGGTAACTACAAATTTTAATCTTCTGAGGTTCTCATGTATCTCTCAGGTAGAATGAACACTATAGTCCTAATCCCCCTATCAAGGCACGATAATTTCCAGCGTAAAGCATTCATTAAGAGGTGCACGTAGTGGAACTGGACGAGTCCCAATTGTTGCTGTCTTTGTAAATGTCGCCATATTGATTATTCTTCGGAACCGTGACATTTGTTTGCTTCAAAGATCCAGGCAACCTTCTCCATTAGTTTCGAATGAGCCTCCCCTGCATATGGAGTAAACGATATACACGAAGTGTATCACTAGAAGGCCATTGCTTTTCATTACGTAATCCTGTCTCCATTTCTTACCTACCCGGAAATGAGAATGAGGTGTAACTGCACCCTTTTCTCCCATGTGTACATGTGGCAGACGTCAACTGCCGGTTGAGTTTTGCATCCATTTGACTTGGACGGAGCACGCTGCTAGCCACGGCCAATTACGCCCAATTCAGTAATGCGACCGATGACTACTATCTTCAGGGCCAACTACTACGATTCAAAACCATGAGGGCATCTTTCACCCCGATAACCATCTATGGGTAACCTCGACCCTGAGGAATTAGGAACGTTTGCATACTCTGGGCAGCGCCCAAAATAGATTACCTGATTATTCAGTACTGCTAACGTATTTGTACCTAATACAAACCAAAGCCTTTTATTGCTCCCAGTTTCTCTTCCGTAGAAAAGTCGAAGCTCTGCATCACATCTCTTCATTGAATCCGTCGAAACTATAGACCAACTCTTGCCGAAATCTTAAGCAGAACGCCAGCATCGTTTAAGTATGCCTGCATAGCGTACCTGCTCAGATTATTTCAGGCACAAAATGAATATGCTCTTCCGCTGTAACTCTTTTTCCAAAACTTTTCTATTGTTGTTGCTGCTGCGCAATGTAAGAGGTCACGGCATATTGACGGACCCAAGGCAAAGAGGGGCTCTTCGCCTTGACAACCATCTGGTGCCAACGGTCGATTGGAATGCCCCAACAGACTATAGCTCACATTATCCTGCTGGCGCCAAAAGCCGAACTCCTGGCGCTGGACCGACTCCCTTCGAAGGGCTGCGGGGAACCATTGGACTCCATTTCAACCGCTGGACCCATCATTCCATTGGAGGGCAGGTGTTTGTGGAGATGAGAAGGGAGCTCCTCAGGATCATTTAATTGGTGGGCGATACTACTACAATGCGCTCCGTGTCCGAGAATATGTTCAGGGATCTATAATTTTTATGGAATCTGAAATTGTAACTCATCATAATGGATACTTCGAGTTCTACATTTGCAATATTGATACTTGTGGTGGTGATATATCAGAGCGGTGCTTTCATGAAGGGCACTGCAGACAACTTTTGAGGACGCCTGGTCCTTGCGACTCTGGGCATGAAATGGGATGTGGACCTATCGACCGTCGCAATCCCGGGCGCTGGTATCTTCCCTGTAGAATGACTGAACCAATGATAGTTGGAGGTTGGAGCAGGACGATGGCCTACACCTTGCCACCGGATCTGATCTGTGAACACTGCGTTATCCAGTGGTATTGGACTGCAGCAAATTCCTGTAATCCACCAGGGGTTTACGAATATTTCACATCTCCAGATGCACCAAACTGGCAAAATTGTCCGGGTCAGGGAGGGGCTGTAAACGGATGGGCACGGAACAAACCAACCTGCGGCGGTCCTCTGTTCCCGGAAGAATATTTTCAATGTTCAGACATTCGCATTGTTCCAAACCCTGCATTTGCATCAAGTGTTCCGACATCAAGCCAAAATAGAAATGAGGGAGGTAGACAGGATGGTAATTTTGGGAATAACGGGCCCACTGGGAACCAGGCGCCACCTGCCTCAGGACTCGATAGCTCGCAATCTCTTGGACTTCATCACTCGCAAGTGTAAATATCCTTAGTTATGGAGAACGCTTGTCAACAAGCACACGAAGGAGGTAGACAGGATGGTAATTTTGGGAATAACGAGCCCACTAGGAACCAGGCCCCGCTGCCTCAGGACTCGATAGCTCGGAATATCTTGGGCTTCATCACTCGCAAGTGTAAATATCTTTAGGTATGGAGAAAGACTGTCAACAAGCAATGTCTTTGTCTGAACTGTGTACGTTCCTGAACTTCTTGTAATTACTTCGCCTCTGGAGATCATTGTCATCATCGCAAATCAAGATATTTGGAAGAGGTCACGACATGCATCTCCATGGAATGGTGCTGAGCTGCCATGTAATCTGAAGCGCTTAGGAGTCTGCGTTCTTTCACGAGGTTTGTTTCGCGAGCAAGCTGAGACTCGTCCCTCTAGAAGATTATATTCGGCTCAAGAATAGAATCATCAATTTGTACAGAAATGCATTTAGACATCATATCAATATATTCTCGACTGTCCTCGTGCTCTTCCGCAGACACTTGCAGGGACCGCTCTCCTCTTTACCTGTCCCTTTGCTTTGGCTTTCCCTTTCCCAGTTTTCCCTCTCGCTCCCTGCCTGAACTGCCTCCGTGCGCGCGGCAAAGCCCACGGCACGGACCTTGCGCGCGCGGCACGCTTTGAGCTCCCATCGTTTCTCACTGACATCCTTCCTCGCTATCTTCTGGGCATGTATCACCTCATCCATCTCCATCCCCACCCCCGACAGAAGTACAGAACTTCTCTATCGCCCTTGCTACTCATTCCACACCGGAGCCTTGCTAGCGCTTGCGAGGGATTCCTCATCCGTATCGCCCCCTTCCCGCACCTGGGCTACGCTGCTATATTTTCCACCTCCTAGCGAGATAGTTTCGTCTGAGGGGGAAAATGTGGGGTGATTTTTTGAAAAATATGGTCGGTTGTGGCCCGGAATATCCTACAGGGTGCCCAGTAATACTGTACCTCTAAAATTACCCTAAAAAGCCGGCTCAAGGCCCCAGCAGACAGGCTGCGTTGGACATTGAGTGATCGTCCAGAATTTCAGAAATCCGAAATTTTTTTTAAGTATAACAGTTGGAGATATCGAGTCTGCACGTCAGGTAACATTGCTGGCACTAAACCGTCGCTTGGGAATCGCTTCCCCAATAGTAAGAATACTCTTCTACCGAAACAGCTACCGAAACCGCGTTTCAGAGACTGTTTACAGGCACTGCAGATCTTGAACCTCGAGAATTCTCGGTGTGGCTTCAGTACTTATTCCAAGTCCCACTTTTCACCCTGGCACCACCATGCTCGAGGAACCGCTCGGAAACACTCAATGTACACGGTGATCATCTTACGCACTCCTTGCACGGAGCTCACAGTATTAACCGACATAATCGCCAGTTACCCTTCTCGCAAAATACCTCGCAATTGCCGCTCGTCATCCTGTTACAGAGATTTGCCCTGGCCTCCACCGCATAACGTCGGACATCCATCTAATGAGAAGTATTGCGGGGGCCGTCTTTTTTGATGTCACCTTCGTGAATCCCCTCGCTCCTTCCAACAGGAGAGTGAAGGCCTTCAACCCGATGTCTCTCTGAATGCCGTGCGAAATGCGAAGGAGAGAGAAGATATCAATTTTTTATCGCGACCTCCGCCAGAGGTAGGCTCGTCCTTGTGCTAATCGCCACTCTTGGAGGTAGGTAAGAGGATGCATGCGCGATGTTAAATATTGTGGCAGAGAACGTGACCATGAGAGCAATGGAGAGCAATGGAAATGCTTCGAGGGTGTTGATGCAAAGGCACGCCGTAGTAGCCATAATGTGCGATGCGGCCTGCTTGATGGATGGCCTTCAGGTGGCCTTTTAAGGAGCGCAGTTCTTCCTCCATTGGGGTGTTGGCATGCCCTTTTGAGTCGATTGTGGAAAAATTTTAGGATAGATCGTATATTTCTTCCAGGAGTGATGATTCATGTTGGTTTACTCAATCGCATAGACATCCGCATACAAACTGTAAGTAACGTTTAACGCACTCCTGAAGTCCCTGGACTGACAGGACCATTAGGGCCCCCACCAGAGAAAGACATGTTGAAGACCCCTCACGGGAGGGCGGGTGGGAGAGAAAAAGACATGCCGAAACATTTCGGCCGGCGGAGAGCGGTTGTTGGATCGGTCAAGTACAGCCCGAAACCTCCCCCAGATCCTGGGACGCTTGGCTATGGGCTCGCTACTCCTGTAAACATCTACAGACATATACACACGTGTACACGACGCGAAGAGACCAACCCAACCCAGAGGGGCGCGAAGAACACGAAAAAGCCGGAGTGAGCGTGATAGTAACATCAACATAAACCTGGAACATGGACTCTGACGCCCAATCCATCCGATGCAATACCTACGGTCGTGAAAACTGAAAGTCCACTAGTCTATTAAAAATACCAATCCTCAAACTGTGTGACCCAAAGTAGCATCCTTGAGGTTGTTCCAACTCCAGTTCAGCCACGACAAGCACCAATACACTCTCCAAATTAGCTATGACGAGCATCTTCACTGCCTAAAAATTGAAGAAACCCTCAGTTTTTGGCCATATGAGTAAATATTTCATCAGGACCTCGTGTGGGCGTCCTTGAATGGAGTCTGGCAATTCTGAATTACTTTGAGAGTTCAGCAAGAGCGGAAAGCTTATGAGCTTTGCGTCGCGCTGCACTAATGGGCCTCGAATGACGCAGTAGTCTATGACCGTGACCCGGTGTAGTACAGTAGCACCTGGGGTGTACAGTAGAGGCTGTAAGCTGGGGAGAGTGGACTGGACCGCCATGGCTCATGTGGGGACACCAGGTGGACCATTAGGTAATTGATTAGATATTTTAGAATAGGTAGCTCCTATTGGTGGATCGAGGAGGTGATGGTAGTGGGGCCACTTGTCCTTTAGGAGCAACTTATAAGGTGACCTACCCTACTACAACTACAGTAGTGCAGATTTACAGTAGTTGTAGTAGGGTAGGTCACCTTATAAGGAGGACGGTAGGAGTGAGAGTAGCAAAGTTGTAAAGGCAAGCACCCTTTGGCCCCCAACTGCAAGGTTTCCAAGCCGTCGACACCTCTAAGGTCACTCCTTTTCCCCTTAAGGTCAAGCGCCCGCCCAATGAACCTCCTCCTTTACTAGTGCTTCCTCGAAAACTCCTTTAAGCGAATATACGTGCTCCTGCGGTGCTCGTCTGCGTTCTAGGTACCCTTTTGTTAGTGGCTACCTACGCACCCTATTGGTCTTATACCACAAAATGGTCTCCCGACCTAGAAGGCGTTCGTCATCGAAGTCGGTTGAGCTGGAATTCCACCTTTAGGAGAATTGTTCGAGAAGAGTATAGGAGAAAATCAACCTGCCGTTCTACTTTGTCCGCCGTAATTCGTTTCACCATGTCGAATAAGAGTGGTCGATCAACTAGGAGTTCGAGGAAGGAGCCCGTCGTTCCGTCGGACGAAGAGCAGAAGATCGATACGCCGTTTGGTGAACCGCCGATCCAGTTGGAGTCTGTTTTGTCAACCGTCACCGCCGCCACACCTCATCCGGAGGCCGAAGGAGGGCCTAAGCTTTCGGATAACCGCCAACATTGGTTGCAGAAGGAGTTGGCTCCTCGTCTCACCACTTGGTTAAACGCCGAATTGGAGAAGAGGATACCTCCCGCTGTCACCCGTCTGGTGGGAACGTACCTGGAGGAGTCTTTTCCGGAGACTCTTCCTGCAATGGTGGGACAGTTGATGGACACCAGAATGGAGACGTGGATCGCCGAAGGAGTTGAAGGACCGATTGGTGAAGCATGCCGTCATATCCTTCCTGAAATGGTGACCGCCAATTTGGTGAAAACCATGACGGAGGATCCCCTTTTACCAAAGTCAGCGTTGGTGGACAAAGGGCAGTCTCCGGAGATACCGCCGTCACCCTCACAGGTGGTATTACCCGAAACACCGAAAGGATACGCCATTAGGAGTCACGGTGACCCTGGTGGTGGCCCGTCAGATTCGTCGGATTCGGAATCTGGCCGTGATCGCCGCGATGGTGGTCGTCGAGGGAAACAACACCGTAAGGAGAAGAAGTCCAAGCGGGCACGCAAGAAGAAAAAGAAGTCAAGGAGGAGTTCGTCTACCTCCTCGGGGAGCTCGGATGATTCGGATTCGGGCTCCAGTTCAGGTGAAGAGAGACGGAAACGCCGATCGAAGGTGAGGGATTGAACGTATCATCCCGTTGAATGAGTTTTTCGCCCGAGTGGTGAACTACAAATCCTATGGGCTGAACGATCGCTCGTCCTCGTATTCGAGTAGCGTCCCCAAAAAGGTGTCGTCGTATCACAAGAGGTTGGCTGTGCAGATGCCCACACAAAGGTTTACCGGAAAGGACCCCATCACGGTGTTGGGATTCCTAATGGACTTCCGTAACGCCTGTAAGCACAACGACGTCAGTGAAGGTCTCGCCTTGTGGTTGTTCCAGTACTTCATGGATGGGACTGCGAAGGAGAATTTGCAGTCTCGCCTGAAAACCTCTAGGAGCATGGTGATCGATGATGAAGAGGATGAAGACCTGGTGCCGAACTACCCCGAAGCGGTGAACTACCCCCTGAGGACGTACGTCACCGACGGTGTGGTCTCTCAGGCCTATCATCAGGTGATTTCGATGAAGCAAGGAGCGACGATGACTGAATCCACCTTCGCGGAGCTAATTCGAGCCAAAGCACGCCGCTGCGGTTCAGTGTTCTCCGAAAGGCGTTTGAAGTCGATTTTCGTGGATGGATTGTCGCCGACGATTCAAGCCACCGTTCGGAATCATCTATCGACGAGCAAGAAGGTCACCTTCACGGAGCTCATCAATATGCCCAGGCGTTGGGAGATTCGTACCGTAACTCCCGTCCTGGTGTGCTGAAGAAGCCAAGAGGTGTTTTGCCGATAGCGCCACAAGGTGCAAACGAAAGAAGGGAAGAAGACGGGTCCTCGGCGGAGTCTGAGGATCCGCAACCTCGACAGATGACGGAACTCCAGCAGGAGATCTATCAAGTCCAACAGGAGATCGATCACGCCTTGTTGGTTTCGCCGCCCACTTCTACAACGTCGTCCACCATGTTTGCAAGGGTATGCTGGATATGCGCCAGCCCGGAGCATTTTGCTGGCGACTGTCCTACGGTAGACCCATCGGTGAGACGACGTATTTTAGAGGAGAGGCGCGCGAAACTGATGAGGATGGATGAATTCGGTCTCCGAACGGTGACGCCTCGCAGGACTAGTATCTCTTATGGAACGTCCGTTGGTGCCCCCCGTACAGGTGTGAACGCTCGCCTCAAGGAAGAAGAAAAGAAGGACGAAGGACAGGTTGCTTTCGCGGAGCCGAACACCGTAGCGGAGGACAAGAGGTTTTAAAAGAAGACAGGGTGTAGAAAAGTGGCCTACGCCCTATGGTATCAAGCGCACACCTTATTTGAAGGTGGTCGAGGGAGAACTGCAACACCATGTAGGAGGTTCGGATAACTCCGTTTTGGTGTTACGAAAGAGAAATTACCGAGTGTCTGTAACGCTCGGAATTTCGCAGAGGCAGTTACGACACACCAAGGGAGTGTTAGATACTGGGGCAGGTCCAAATTTGGTGCACGTTAAAATGTTACCCCCGTCACAGGGATCACATGCGTTGCCTTATGAGGACCCTTCCCGCATCATTGATGCATCCAAAAACCCATAAAACCTTTAGGGGTGATCCCCTTGTACCTCCGAATGGGAGAACTCGTGGCGGAAATCCAGTTCGTGGTGGTCGACAACCTAGCGGTGGAGTGCATCCTCGGAACGTCTTTCATCGATCGATTTGTGAAGGCCATTCTGCCTTGGCGCAAGCGCGTTTTGTTCTACGAAACACCTGCGGTGGGAATTATCTCGTCATCCCATGAGGAGAAACCAAAACCAGAAGGTGGAGCTACTCCGTCGAACCAACTACGCGTTGCGAAGGCGCAGAAGGTTCCTCCAATGTCCCAAGCGGTGGTGCAAGTGCAAACGGACGCTGTTGGGTTATCGCTGTTGCAGAACACCCCAAGGACTGTGGCGACGAATCATCTCCTAATGGCGAACGGAATTAGAGACGTGATCCCCGCGCAAGCATTTCCGTTGTTGGTGTCGAATTTCAGTAACCAACCGGTGCGTCTTCGAAAGAGTCAGGTGTTGGGCCATGCGCTCCCCAGTCCAGAGGCGATCTTCGCTCTTGGGGAGGGGGAGGGATTTCATGAGCCACCGTTGAAAGATAGTGTGGTCACCATGTGGAGGTTTTGCGCAATAGGGGTTAACACCATGAGGGGAGGAAGACGAGAGCACGACACTAAAGGAACATTGCAAAAAGCGAACGAAGAACTCCAGTGGTGAGAAGAACGTTTGGCACCTGGAGATGAAGAAGGAGATTTCCGGCGGCGGATCGTTCCAAGCGAGGTGGAGTGGAACCAAGAAGGGTGACGAACGCCATGCAGGGATCGCCGCTGAGGGAGAAAAGAGACAAGTATTGGAGTTCAGTATACGGTTGTCGTGAGTTCCTCCCCATTGGATGTATTTTTTCGGAGCTGATTGGGGAAAATGGTGGTTCAAGGTTGGGAATGGCGTAACGGGACACCGGAGGAGTTGCCGCACGAGGTGCGGGAAATTTGTCGAAAATTACCCCACCATATCGGAGATGAGCACCCGTGTGGAGGAAGAAATCGTGACCCTGTAATGGTGGCGTTTTCGGTCAACCATACAGGGTGAGCACGGAGATTTGGCAAAGGCACCTTTTGGTAGATTTAAACGTGCCAAGATGGGTGAAGCGAAAGCCTCAAGGTGATGACGAATTCGCGTATTTTATTTTGGGCGATTCGAAGTTGTCCCCGGTCGTGGGAGTTGTTTTCGCCAAACTCCCTCTCGGTGACAAACAACTATCGTTTTTCTACGGGGTCTACTACTGCGTAGTGGTCGTCACCATTTTGGTCGTTTTTCGGGTCAAAGGAATGTTGTCGGAATACCGGTGGAGGTCATTGGTAAGGGCTTGTGGAGGTGGACGTTTGCGAAATCAATATGGGTGGGACGCATCTTGCAAGTGTCCGCCAAGTGAAGGTGGCCACATTTCGTTTGGTGTTCGGAATTCTGCGGTTCGCTATGCGGTGTTTCGTACTTCGCCATGCCAGGTTAAGGGTGGGGTGACATCTGTTGATGTGGACACGGACGATGGTTTTCGTCAACTCCTGTTGTGGTGATTCAGGATCGCCGCATGGTGCTCGCTCAAGGGCAGTCGACCATCATGTGATGCGCAGTCGTGATTTTCGAAGTCGCCTGAAGGGGTAGTCGAGTTTCGCCGTTTTGGGTGCTCGTTTGTTTGGGGTGTTTGGCTTGGATTCGGTCGCCAGGGGTGGAGAACGGTACAGTGGGAAAGACCCTCTCCCTTTTTTTAAGGAACAGACTACGCCGTTGTGTGTGCGCAAATAGAGGAGCCAGGCAGGATGTGCGAAGGAGCGATGGCCAAAAGGAGGATCAAAGAGGGCTGAAGGGAGCAAGCACACTCCGTCAAGGCAACGATCACCAAATGGCGAGCGAAAACACCCAAATCGGGACTTGATGAGAGGTCACACTAATTACGGAGGAAATTGTTCTTGTTTTCGGCGAATCAACGAGGCATCAGTGGGCGCCGAAATTTTGGTGATGGATTCTGACGGCGATGGGGGCATTGCTGGGGGTTCCAATTAGCGGTCTTTGATTGGTCGAAATCGATAAGTAACGCTATTTGCGCCACGAGGACGTGTCGCCATTTGAGGAGGGGGTTCTGCAGTACAGTAGCACCTGGGGTGTACAGTAGAGGCTGTAAGCTGGGAGAGTGGACTGGACCGCCATGGCTCATGTGGGGACACCAGGTGGACCATTAGGTAATTGATTAGATATTTTAGAATAGGTAGCTCCTATTGGTGGATCGAGGAGGTGAAGGTAGTGGGGCCACTTGTCCTTTAGGAGCAACGTACAGTAGTGCAGATTTACAGTAGTTGTAGTAGGGTAGGTCACCTTATAAGGAGGAAAGTAGGAGTGAGAGTAGCAAAGTTGTAAAGGCAAGCACCATTTGGCCCCCAACTGCAAGGTTTCCAAGCCGTCGACACCTCTAAGGTCACTCCTTTTCCCTTAAGGTCAATCTAGAGGCTACTTTGTGATCAGACTTCGCTTTTTATTTATCCTTTATTTTTTATGTATTGAGCGTTAAATTTTCTTTCTTTACGTAAATAAGCTGTACTCGAGAGATAAATTGACCTCAATCACCCCGCTAGACCGAAAAACCACACATAAACCACTGAACACCCACAGTACAGCCAAAATCCACACCACCGCTACCAAACACCCACCATCTTTTATATCGTCTGTGGTCTTCAAGGTAGTAGCTTCCAATGCTTCCTGTACTCATAGTGTTTATATCGAATTTAAAGAGAAATCACGCATTGTATTGCCGGATTCCGTTCGCTCTTTGGAATTTTCGTGCCTAGCATGAAGTTCAAAGGGGTAACAACTTCTGTAGTTACTGCTTCTGCTTCAACCCTCTTTCTCACTGAAATGAATCATTGGGTGGATACAGAACTTTGGGTACTCCAGAAGATCATCGCAAGTCGCCGGTATAGTGATCTGTGACTTCTTGAGGAATCGTTAAGGCTAGTCAGCAGGTCGGGTGGAGTGCATAGGAAAGTTTGCGGTATCACGAAATCTAATGCAACAGATTACCCAATAAATCCCTTTATTGAGGTCAAAGCAGAGGAGGCTTCTGAATAAGTCGGAATCTGAGTACAGTTCTGCCCGGCTCTTCTCATCTTTGCAAGGCTCTATTGCCGCGAAGCCGGTCGCATATAGATCTTGCCTCCCACCACATAACCTTTCCTGGATCCTCTGCAGCCGCCACTCCGTCCAGAACCCAAGATCAGGTCGACCGCGCTTTCATTACCGATTACAAGTTAGGGACAGGTCTCGAAGGAGGCAGGAGATCAAAAAGAAGAGTAAATCAACATTGAGTTGTCAAATATGTGACATTGAGTTTATCAGTTTAGGCCAGCAGGCGATTCGCGAAGGAGGCGGAAGGTACAAAAGGGCATCGTTAAGGCTGAGGGACAGTAAGGAGCCCAAGTGGTGGACATCACACACAGAAAGTTTACCTAAAGACTCGTATCCGCAGCGAAAAGCATCGTAGAAGGCCTTCTTGCCTTACCGACAAATAAGGCCACTAGAATCCTGTTTTTATCGATTATCTGAGTAAATATTTTTTGGATAAATTGAAGTAAGGGAAAAAGACAAGAAAGAAACCCAAGAACCCCTCCAGTGCATACGGATACCAGCGCTCTCAGAGTGAGAAACTTTACTTCAATGAGTATCAGTGAATTTTACCTCCCGAACCATAGTAGCTGACAAAGAAAACTAGAGTCTCCCATTACTATAACATTCTTGTGGGCTGTGCGAGCTCGCTTCCCGATCTGAAGAGATACGGTATTGTACCTCCCCTGGTGATGTAGGGTTAAGCACTATATACCCACCGCTCGGCACAGTACAGTATATATAAACTGTATTGTACCGATCATACGTAGAAAAAGGAGGTAGGTTTCGCTTGGCCTAAGGTAGGAAAAGAAAAGAATAAAGACCGTCACAATCATATCATGGTAACGCATCCAAGGTTCGACGACACCATAATAGACTCCAGCACCCCTCACGTCATTTTTGATGGATCCTCCACTGCAGACGTTTTACGTTTCTTTTTCGCATTCGAAAACGTCGCTATGTGCAGAAATACGGACAGCGAGAATGCCCTCCACTTGGCGGGGGCTGTTTTCGACTTCTACGACAAGGCGTTTGTGCAGAAAGATTCCCTCACTGAAGACGCCGAGAAGTACGATATCGTAAATAATAAGCTCCTCACTGAGTCCGGGAGGAAATCGAAGCCGGAGGAGGAGGTACACGAGGCATTTGCCGCAGGACTGGAAGCTAGAGACACAGAAGGGTATCTGGCGCTAATTGATACCCTATACAAGAGGTCAGTCTTGCACGAGACGAAATCCTTCGGTTTGCTTCAAAAATCAGTAAGGGGACATCCGTAGGTGGCTCATTTCGTCATGTATAGAGCGCCTTTGCATAAAAAGGAACTCAAGAAGTAAATTGTAGACTTAAAATTAGGAGAAAAGCATTCTTCGCCGACAAGGATTCGGCTTGAGCGCCTTTGGTCTCTCCGAAAAGAATTTTGCAGAGGTCTGACGTGTACGCTGTTAAGACACAGCAGCTGGAGTGCAAAGTTCACCAGCTAGCGGGGTAGCTAGTGGAATTTTACCCCTTCTTGAAGAAGCAGTTCCAGAAGGCAGGACCTGTCTCTATGGTCGAAAACGACTTTAGTTTCATTTTCTGTTGGCAAAGAGGCCATTTTTTCATGCAGGGCCCTCAGAACCCCCACAAGCACACTCGATGCTACTTCTGTGGGAAGAGAGGCCACTCAGAGGCCATCTGCTGGTCCAAGGGACAGCTAGATGGAGGTCGTCGCGTAAAAATCCCCGAGCAAGTTTTGAGTCGAGACAAGAACTTAAAATGGGACAAAAATGACGACGAACCCTTTGCCGTCGCCCAGGAGTCTCGCAACGGCGAATTGGTGGCTGCGGCAAAGAGAAACGCCAACTTCAAAGCCCTTCCGAAGCAGCGCAGGGACAATTTCATGGGCACTGACGCGCCGATGAATAAGGTCCATCTCGTTTGCCCGTCGATGGTCGCTTCCGAGACAAAAAAGAATAAAAAAAGGCGAGGAAGACCAAGAAAGCATCAGGAGCCCTCTAAGACCCCGTAGGGAAGTATTTTTTTGTGGTAGCGGATCTGGTTTCGGCCTCATCGGAAATGATCTTCGGGCAGCTTCTCCATGAAGACGCGGAAGAATCAAGAAAAATGTTGAAGCGCCTGGTATCCAATACTGTCACGGTGGCACAAGCTTCACTATTGGACAAAGGCGCAGTTCCGAACCTGATTTCTTGGGACTTTTGCGAGAAGCTGGTATTCGCTCCGATGGATACGGATCTGCAGGTTACTGTCGCCGACCGAACGGTTGCTGAAGTTATTGAGCGTGTACAGAAAGATCCAATCTCCTTCGGAACCTTGCTAGTTACTCTAGGCCTCTTAGTACTACGTAGCGCACCGTTCGACATTATTATCGAGAGTCCTGCATTAGAATATATGCAGGCTATCCTGTATTACGAACGCCAACAGGTCACCCTGGCAGTTAGGAGGAAAAAAGTGCTTTTACCGCTACTCAGTGAACCCCCAGTGATTGACGGGATGCGGACTTGTAGTGAGGAGTTCACATCCCTTGGGAGTCTGATGGCGAGCAGTTTCCTGTTTCGTCCTCATCAGAGTCGAGCGTCACGGATGGTGGGGAGGACACCGAGTATGAATTAGTTCTGGCGATCTTAAACAAAGAACCGTATGGGCCCGATCGAGAAGTTCTGATGTTGGAGGAGGAGATCACCGAGAAAGACGAGGGAGCGGATCACTCCGCGTTTCTCGTCCCGAAGTTGAAACATATTGAGGAGGATAACCAGAATAAGAATCTATTGAAAACTCTTGAGGAAATGGATGTGATAGAGTTGGACATTCATGATCTGGAGCCGGCTCGTGTGCCGGTGGTACATTCTTCCGAGTTGACGGGCGAGACTCCGATACATTCGAAAGCTCGCCGGATGCCGTCGAGTTCCGCCTGGTCCTTTCCAGTAGATATCGCCACGAAGAAAGACGGAAGGCCCCGGTTCTGCGTAGATCACCTTCAGTTGGTAGTATACAGTTGAACCGGGTGACGAAGCCAGACCGATGGCTGTTACCGAAAACAGAAGAAAAATTCAACGAACTCTCTTGCGCGGAATTCTTCACGATGTTGGACATTTACACAGGATAATGGCAGGTTAGAATATCCGAATCTTGCAAGGACAAGAGTACTTTTTTCTCTCAATATGGAACGCACAAGCACTAGATAATGCCCTTTGGATTCATGGACGCTCCAGGAACGTTTCAAAGGATGATGGATGAGTGCCTTTGCGAGTTACTATTTGCTATGATGTACGTGGACAATGTTTTAATTTTCTCGACGACGTTAGAGTAATACATAACTCATTGCAAAGAGGTGTTCAAGAGGACTCAAGAAGCTAAATTGAAGCTGAGGGTAACTAAGTGCAGCTTCGGTCAGTCAGAAGTGAAGTTGCTCGGTCACGTTGTCAATTCAAGTGGTGTGAAAGTGGATCCCGGCAAGATCGAAGATATCCTGGAAGCCCCTATGCCGGAAAATGTGACTGAACTGAGGAGATTTCTCGGATTGGCAGGGTACAATCCACGCTTTATACAGAAGTTCGCAGATAGCTCAGCGGTGCTGCACGCTGCAACCTCCGTTAAGAAGTCATTTGAGTGGACCACGGGAATGAAGGAGGCTTTAAAGTACTTGAAGGAGAAACTAATGACATCTTTAGTGCTCACGTTTCCAAATTTCGGCTTATCTTTCGTGGTGGAGACGGATTCTTTTTCAGCTGCACTAGAAATGGTTCTCTAGCAAGAAGAAAGAAGATGTAAAAGTGCACCCGGTACAGTTCGCATCTCGGAAAATGACGTAGTAGGAGCTTCGTTACACTACGAGCGAACGGGAAGCACATGCCGTTGTGTTCGCTCTCAATAGTTTCGCTTGTATCTATTGTCCGAAAAGCCGTTCATGGTGTATACGTACCATCAGGCCCTGAAGACTGCCTTCAAGAAGAAGGATATTCACCGGAGGTTGGCGAAGTGGAGCGATTTGATTGCCGAGTACGACTTCGAAACTAAGTACAGCTCTAGAAAGGCCAACGGGGCGGCTAATTATCTCTCTCGTAGACCCGTCGAGTAATTTGATGCTTCAAGGGAAGAGAACGACATGAAGGCCCCGTAGCGACGATCCGGGGGGACGACGCTCAGTTATTTTGATTAGAGCCAGACCTCCTGGACATACCGAGGTGTCTGGTCGGGTAGAAGGGTCAGGAGACGAACCCGAAGAAGAAGACCTTCATCCGAAGAAATGCGAAGAAATTTATGATTTGGAAGGACAGTCTGTTCCGACGGGAGAAGGATGTGATGCGCGTGTTATACCCTTCGGGCAGCGCGCCGAGATTTTGACAACGTCTCACTATGATTTCGGCCACTGGGATTCTTTTTCTACAAGTAAGCCCGTGAAGGATCGGTTTTGGTGGCTTGGGGTGTATCGTGACGTGAGGGAGCACGTCAAGGCATGCGCAGGCTTTCACCCCGCTCGAAGGCTACCAAAGTACTATACGAGTATTAGAGCACCCTTTGCTGTGTTTTTCGAGATATTTTCCGTAGATTTCGTGGGCCTTTTCAAACCATCTCGGAAGGAAAAAGTTTTTCTTTAATCGCTGTAGAGCATATAACGGGCTGGCCAATAGCTTGGGAAACGGAAAGCTACATCTCCGATGTTGTAATCGAGTTCGTCGAGAAGGAAATTATTGAGCCGTTCGGGCCCCTGAGGAAGATAGTCTCAGACATCTCCATTGCTTTTATGGCGGTTTCTGTCCAGAAGTCTATGTAAAAGCACGGGATATATCTGAAGGCCGTCTTTCCGTACGCCTCAATGTCAAATGGAATAACTGAGAGGATGGTAGGGGCTATAAAGGACGCCATCAAAAGGTCAGTCGCGCAGAAAAGAGGAGATTAGGCAGAGGCTCTGCCGAAAGTCTCATAAGGCCATTGCCGGCGTGATCTCTGGGATATCAACTCACCGTTCCAATTAATGTATGGGATCAAGATGAGGATGATGGTAAACGACGCAGTAGCTCTTCTGGGCGAAGCCAACCCAAATCACCGCCTCGTCAAGATGTTGTAAAATTAGAGCTTGAGATCTGCTGTGACGGAGAGGTCGTATGCTCCGCGAAGGGCTAAGGGGGGGTTCAGACGGTTCGAGCTTGGAGAAGAAGTGCTAGTGGCGCATAGGACGGCATCCAGTAGGGCTCTGAAGCTGGCGGCGTTTTAGTTGTTTTACTAGGGACCGTGCCGGGTAATCAAGGCCGATCACCCGCGCTACGAGGTGTTTTTTTCAACGGCTCGAGTGACCCAAAAGGCCATCTACACTCGGCGTTTGGTTGGATACACGAGATCGTCGACTAAGGTTGCGTAAGGAGATAAAAAGGAAGACCAAGGGTTCGAGTCGTCAACGACGGTCTACAATCAAGTTTCTTCAAATTTAAAAGGAAACCAAAAAATTTACTCGAACCCAACTACAGGCATAGAACAGGAAAGAGAAGATTAATATGGAAAAATGAAGGACGCGTGGAGCTGGAAGAAATTGAAACCAGAAGTAGGGGTAGGAAACAGATAAAGAGCCTCAAAATCATCAGAGGCGAGATTCTCAGGACTGGATCGCAAAGTGGACGAGTCAGCCGGCGCCACGAGAACTTGATTGACCCTCAAACTTTTTCTTCCCCTTTCTCCTCTGTCTAGTTTTGTTGTCCCCTTTTCTGTGACATGGGCGCTTGCTGGGGGCCCCATCGAGGAACACGACGCGCCTTACTTTGCAGACGGTGTGGAATTCGGAGGTGCACCCAACGCATTCCTTCAGAGCGTAAGCGGAGAGCGCCAACGAGACAACTTCTGCCGGTTCGAGTGGACTGAGATTGGTCTTGTTGATGGTGACCCAGTGGTCGACACCGTGCGAGCCGATGAGGGTGGCTAGTTATATCCAGAGTGGTATGTTTAGGACAGACTTGAGCTGGGGATTCAGTCGAAGTCTGTTCTAGAGCACAGGGCTACGTGGCGGAAGAAGCTTCTGGGCGTCTCTCAAGCTGCCAATTCGACCGCTTTGAGTAAGGTCACTCCGAGTACGTGCGGCTCTCTCACGAAAGATGAATCCCAAATGAAGGGCCTGATTAGGCTCGCCGTGCTCGGTCAGGGCTTTACCGAGTGAGTCACCAATGCAAAAATCGATCTGATCTCTGAATTGGACCGGCTGGAGAGGAAGACAGCGGTTCTAAGTTATGTCCTCCAGAATGCTTCTAATAAGCGTGTAGAAGAGCTGGAGTTTTCGTTCGGTGTACTTCTGTCACCTCCGATGTATGTTGTCAGTAGTTTGAAGGCGGTCTTCCCTGTCCAAGTCAATTTTATCTCCATCCACAGCCGGATCTTGTTCCCCATAGAATCTCTAGAGCATCACCGTGTGCACGAGTACCATATGCTCTTCTCCAGTTTCGTCGTCGATGTTGCAGCAGGCATTGGCACCGCTGTGTTAATAGACTGAGTGTACACACCAGGCGGAGAACGGAACCGAGGAGTAGGGTTCACGATCAGGCCTAAGTGATAGCCTCCGTCTTCGTGAACTCCCTGCCCGCTTGATGACACAGGAAAGCTGTGGTGTGATGACCGAAGAGTTTTTTGTGCTCTTCCTCGGTCATCGCGATGGTGCGAGGAAACCCGCACGATGGACAGCGTACTTCAGGGGGCTTGGGTTACGAAGATGATCTTCTCGATATCCTGGCGGCCTCAGAGTCCCAATACTTCGTGGCGAGACCAAAAGCCGGAGTCGGGATGAGGGACTCGGATCGCATTTGTAGCAATGGACTTACGAGGGGCCCTTCCCGCTGTGCTCATGCTGGTCTTTTGTTCGGTGCGGGCCATGGTCGGCCAGGAAGAAAGTCTAGAATAAGATTAAGGTAAGTGAAACGATAAAAAGGAAGGTGAAGCCAAGTGCAATGGGAGGAAGGTGCCGAGGACGAAGAGTACAGGATGCCAGAGGCGATGAAGAGGAGAACTTTTTGGACGAGAGAGGTGTCAGGCAGAAGGTCAGAGGGGCACGGCCCACAGGGAGCTGGTTGCAACGACACTCCATGGAAGCCCTCTCCGAGTATTCCAGCTGTTTGGCGGCACGTTTGTACTTCTCAAGAGTCAGGAAGGGAAGGTTGAGGGCGTGCCGTAGTGGTTGAGTAGGTGGGAGGATGGCGTCGGTTGGGTTAGAGGGACCGTCGTAGCTGATACGGTGGCGTTGGTTGGGACAAAGGTGACAGTGGTAGGCTGGTATAGTGATGGAGTGGTAGGGGTTGCATTTGACAACTTGTGCGCCCGGACCGCACTTTGAGTGCGGGAGTATGTGGGCTGTGCGAGCGCCATGTGTGCTTTGCGAGCTCGCTTCTCGATCTGGTTAGATACTGTAGTGTATCTCCCCAGGTGGTGTAAGGTTAGTCACTGTATGCAAGCGACCCGGCACATTACAGTATATATATTTTGTACTGTGTCGAGCGTACGTAGAAAAGTGGGGTACTGTAGGTTCCGCTTGGCCTAAGATTGGACAGGAAAGGAATAAAGCCTGTTAAAAGCATTTCAATTCCCTTCCAAATACAATGCGCGACATTTCCATAGAAACACCTAGATATTCGATGATCAGGTTGTTTTTTCTCCACTTTCTAAGGTCTTGAAGGTGCAAAATACAAGCCCATGGAATGCTGGATCTAGTTTTTAAAGTATTTCCTATATATTTGAAGCACGAGGCGCTTAAACAAACAAAAACACATATAGACGCATAAAGGGGTACGATTCACATTAGACTACAATAAAATAAACCACCTACAATGACGGTAAAATGGGTTCCAAAGTTTCCCTGAGGCATAATTCATATCCTTTTATCACAGCCACTTCTAATATAGGTGCATTTCTATAGTAGTGCGCCAGCATGTTGAGGTAACAGGCACCATCATACAGAAGCGACCGGGACTTTCAGATTTCGAGAAGGGGAAAATTCTCGCCTGTCTCAGCAGGATGTATTCGATTATGATTATCGCAGAAGTACTGACACGAGCTCCCAAAATAGTTTAGTTTTTTCTCAAGCATCATAAAGAAGACAAACGCAGGGAAAAACCGCGCAAACCTCGCAAGATTTCCGCAGCTTCCCGTCGGCACCTCGTCTTAGATGCATCAAGGGGAGATAATTATGCATGTTATCTTCAGCAATCACTCTTTTTGGACGTATCCGTTCGTCTTATTCACCATATTCTCTCCTCCTACGATCACGTCTCATACAGGAACCTGAATAAGTGCCCAATTATGACTTCAGACCATAAGCAAAATCGAGTCAAGTGGGCTCGTCGCCATTTCAGTCGGGGGAGCCCATTTTGGATCAAAGTAATTTTCTCGGATGAGAAAAGTTTAATCTCGATGGTCCCGATGAATTAGCGAGCTATTAGAACTATTTGCTGAAGTAACCGCGGCATTAAAATGGGTGGTGTTTCGTTGATGTTATGGGAGCGATATCATTTTATGGGACCTCTTCTTCGGTTATTATGCAGGGAAACTAAGATCCTAAACAATACCCTGAGATATTACAAGCCGAGTTGCTGCAGTTTGCTGCCAAAGTGTTTCGTTTTCAGTAAACGTATGTCAACAATGCAATGCACCGATACACTTATCCCGTTCTACGCCTGACTGACTGGGTTCAAAAAAATCCGTACTCTATCGTGGCCCCCGAAATCTCCTAATCTGAATATAATCGGTAATTTTTGGGGTTACTTGCTAGGAAGTTATTTAGTCGAGGGCGTCAGTTTGAGAACATTGCTCAATTTAGGGGTGCATTTCATGATGCGTGTTCTTCTCTGATGCCCATGTACTTGTTTACTCTATATAATGGCATTCCCCGTCGTTTGTTGGCAGTCATGGATCCAATGGGAGGGGAAACTAAGTGCTGATCTATTGCACTTAAGGAATTCAAGTCTCTGTTTTGACTTGTCTTCTAATCAATTTCACTCTCACTTTTTAGTCCCATTCAGTCTCGCAAAGATAACTTTCACCATACTTCGAAGGAAGTAAAATTGTGTCAGTATTTGCTTTTATTAGTCTGTTACATCGAGATTCCCATGGTTCTGTATGTGTTCGCAGTAGTTTCAGTGGCTAAATGAATAAAAATCCAGCTGTTTCCAAGCTAATTTCGCGCACTGGCACCTTAAAAAATCTCGTCATTCCGCGTTTTAATCTGTACTGTCTCGATGGAATTGTTGCTGAATATCGCCAGGAAACTTGCGGTAGGCGTGCACATTCGATAAGTTTATGGAATTAGCTTGATGGGTGTCCACTGCAAGATCCGACTACATTGCTAGCTAAGAGCTAACGGGGTGGTCCACGTCAGCCACATGCAGCGACATGAGCGAAATAATAGAGTGTGCAATACGTAGACGACCATATTGCACAATTAATGCGCCTTCAGGTGCTTGTGCGGATAATTCCAACGGATTTGTTGAACATCGCGATGTGCGGTAAGAAACCCTTCATTAAGAGTCTCTTGTCGCGCGTCGCGAACGGCAAGAGACCTTCTATGATGAGTATGGTTGCAGGAGAAGGTGAACCCAGGAAATCGAAGGAAAGCGGTTGGAACTCGACATTAGGGGATTGTATGGTGTTGTCGAAGCGACAGTTTCCGCTCCAAGGCGGTCATATTGTTGGGGTGCGCCTGCAGCAGCCCCGCTTCCTTCCTGATTGGCTTTTATGATCTTAAGTCATCAAGGCTACTACGTACATACAGTACTTGTACAGTGTACTGTACAGTATGTACGGTAGCAAACCGTGATACGGTATGAATACACCTGGGGGCCCAATTGGGTCCTCATATTTTATGGAAGATTTTCTTAACGAGAAAATCAGAAGCTTCAAGCACACAATGTCGCTGCTTGACTGCGGCTGCAGGGTCGGAGAGTTCGGCAACACCATCGAAGATG
Organism: Kappaphycus alvarezii; assembly: GCA_002205965.3. Lineage (NCBI taxonomy): Eukaryota > Rhodophyta > Florideophyceae > Gigartinales > Solieriaceae > Kappaphycus > Kappaphycus alvarezii. Next base: position 22,226 of record NADL03000831.1, read on the forward strand.
GAGACGCATTTCACGATGTAGTTCATCGAGGCGTGGGTTTGTCTCCCTAACCCACGCGGTAGTCCAACGAGGCGTGGGTTTATTACCCACGCCTCGATGGAATACCTCGTGAAGTGCGTCTCCATCCTCGGTGGTGTTGTCGACCTCTCCGACCCTGCAGCCACAGCTTCATTCTGTTCTGCCGTTCAGAACTCCCTCGAGGCGACCGCCCTGGCCCCTTCTCTGCAAAAAAAACCCGCAATTTCGTTCCGTTCTGCACATCCTGAACTCTTTGGCTGCCCCTTCCCCGCCCACTCCTCCCGCTACTGAATCGGACCAATCTCCCAATCCGCCTCCTCTGCCTCCCGCCTAATCCTTTCTACTCGCGGTGACTATGCCGTCAACGGCCTCAAAACCCCTCCGCCGTCTCGCTTTCCTGGGCCGCCAAGGCCTCACCCAACACGGTGACTTTTCCGCTGTTCGGATCTCCACCAAGTTTGTAGGCCGCGTCCGCCGAGCTACTTGCGGGCTTTTTGACGACAACACCAAGCGATTTGTCGTCGTTACTTCTCGCTCGGACATTCCTGTACGCAATCCGTCCGCTTTCTGCAGGGCAATCACACAAGGTGGTTTTCCCGGCTCCTGTTCCATTATTTTCTCCTCTTCCCCTTATTTCATCATGTTGTGCGCAGACGAGCGGGATTTGGCGTCTTTACCTCCCGCCTATACAAAAAAAACAACAAACAAACATACGCTTTTATTCAAGGGTTACTAAACCGAGCTGGGTCACTCAAGCATCAGGTGATGTGAGAGACAAAGCACGGCGAGATACGGCATGAGCCGTCAGCTGTAGAACGAGAGAAGCGAGGGTGGTGACCAATCGGTGGTATTCATCAGATGGGGGTTTCCCGCGGCGGAGAGCGAAAAAAGAGGCGACTTTGGCTAGGGCCTTGATAGGGGTAAATCGGCGGGGGAGGAGATCCTCAGAACCAATTACCCTGAGAAGGAGGTGTTGCGAGCGACAAAAGTGCTGCCGTGGTATTGTTGAACGAACAAAAGGGAGTGTATATAGAAGAGAGTTGAGAAAGCTACAAGCAAGTATAAAAGGGACAGGGTCTACCACTGACGCTCTGCGACCAGCGTAAGAAAACGTTTTCTTGGGTCTGAAGTTGACTCTCAACTTCCTACTACTCGGGACTTGGCTTGAAGTTGTCTGCCAACTTGCTTGACCTCTCCATGAGGAAGCAGTTTACTCAGCTTATATAGACTTTTGGCTACCCCTAAAGTCCGAACAAAACTACAGAAGATACTAAGAAATGCATAAAAATACTTTGTGTGGACAATATACTCTAAGCAAAAGATACTTAAGAAACTAACAATTAATTTGGTCCTCTTATTTCCCATTCTCTAAATCAGATCCAAACAACTCCTCTAAAATATCCATGCTGTCCAAGCAGTCCCCACAAATATCTGCGAATGGCTCACAACTCTCTATTTCCCCCTGGGAGATATCTAGACTACTAAAGATATCTCCATCCGGTTCCATCGTGGGCACAACTTGATCCATACTCTCTATTCCAGGCCCCACCGGTCCAACACTTTCCATGCCCCCTGTTGCCTCATCTTCCTCATCCTCCTCATCCTCATCTTCCTGATCCTCGTACACTAGCTCAGGGGCTAACCATTCCTCGAAGGACTCCCGCTCTCCTCCTCGACCTTCTCAGCCTCTCCCGGACTTACCTCCCTCGCTTCTTCTTCTATGAAGAGGCGGCGCACGAACTCGATGATTTGCTTCTTTGTTTGCCGCCGGATGTAGTCGTCGGCATCGGTTGGCCCGTAGGCGGCGAGACGAAGGCCATTGATGGAACGGGAAGGGCGGTTTTTGGAAATAGGGACAGAGGGGCGAAGGTTGCTCATTGTGATAGAAGTTGGGGAACAGGAGGCAATGTGGGGTGCTTTGGGTGTGTGGGGGGAGAGGGGTGATGAGTAAAATGATCGGGGCATTTGGAACTTAGAATAAAGGGGTTTAAATAGGCTCCCGGGGCAGGTTCTATAGATTAGGAATAGGTAAAATAAATCTGCAAGGGATTTTGCAATAGTGCATTTGCGCCCTTCTTCTCAAAAAAAGGCGAATTTGGAGGAGGAGGTAAGCTAAAAGGGAAAAGGGACTTGATTCGGGGTCGATTCAGAGGGTTAAATACAGTATAAAAATATCTAGATAAAATGGAAGTAAATTTGGAAATGACGGTTGGAGAAGTTAGGGGCGGGATCGTTGTAGGTTGCTGGATTACACGAGGGGAGGACCATTTCCTGTATTAAATGAGGGGAGGACCATTTTTTGTATTACACGCCCCCTTTCTCAAGGCGAACGTCCCGGGTCGTCACTGCTCTTCTTTCTGCTTCCGTTAGTGTTCGCTGTCTTATTGATAAGATGTATGGTCTCTCAAACGGGTACGGATGCAACTGATTACCAATATGATGCTCTAAAAAGTAGGTTCGCATTACTGGTACCTCACTTTGTAGCATAGCCTCATATATTGGTTTGATCACATCGAGGTGGGGTTGAATACATTCTTCTTCCGTGACTCTTCCGAATCTTCCAAGAGTGAAAAAATATATGTGATATGCAAACTCTTCTGGAAGATGCCGGAGGAATGGATGTCGATAAGAAAAGAAGACGCGCATCATCAAGAACGAATCTTCGTAAGATAAGTGCGGTCCATGTAGCGCCCTAAAACATAAACAGATGCTTATCATGAAATAAGAAATGACCTGCGCATCGTTCGCATCCTCGGAGATATTGCGCAGCCAAAAAGATAATCTTCTTCTTCCGACTGTATGCTGTGCATGGTTGTGAAGCAGAGCTAGAGATGAAGTTGTGGTGGACGGTCCCGATGAATGGCCGCGACCAGCTCCTGACGTACTGGGACCTGCACGAGGTCCTCTCGGGGACGACCGGAACCTCTTCTGGGCGGGTTGTTGTCTCCTGAAGGTCCTCCTCTGGTCATCATCACTGCTTCAGGAGGATCCTCGCCGCCTCCAACGTTCCCAATTTGTGGCGGAGAAACGTAAGGTTCCCATAGAGGATACGGGACCAGCCTGTATTCCATATCCGGGGGTAAGGCGTAACCTCTCAGTCGCACGTCTTGGTTGTTCTTGAGAAATACGTAAATTGGACGGATAATATTCAGATACGTTTGCGACAAGTCTCCAGCAGCTACCATTCCATATCTTCCTATAGAGTAATGATATATTACCTCCACAAACTCTGGACCTGCTTCCGTGAACCTTCCGTTTTGGAATGAAAATAGAACTCTTATTAATAGTCGGAAATCTTCTTGAGGTAGCAATGGTCCGTTCAACGTACGAAAACATAGGCATATATTAATGTAGAAATGGATGATTACGTGGAGTTCGTAGTAGTCCCGCGTAACCGAGATGATCCATTCCCAGGCCCTTTTTCCTCCCATAGGAATCATTCTATAGTTAAAGATGAGTATGCCCCGTGGTTGCGCATAGTCCTGTGTGAGAAGGAATTCTTCAGGCCTCTGATGGTAAGGGACCAGACGACGTGCATGGATGGCCCTCCTTGATCTCTTCCCTGAGCTTGAACAGAGCTGATAGTGCGGGTGTCTTTCCTCCGTGACGATGCAAGGGTTCGAGTACTTGGTTTGGAAGGCCGGCCACTTCACAGCCTGCTGCATTGCTTTTCCATGTACTACAAGTACTTTAGAGCCAACTGAAAAGGTTCTGACTGCAGGTTCTGCATCCTTATTTCTTGTCTGTGTTAGCGCGCGGTGTGATCTCCAGCCTTCGGTGGCCAGTAGTTCAACTTCCCTACTCTCTTCATCGATAATATTTGTTTCCATGTCTCTCTTAACATTCTAGGAGCCCTTCCGTACATTAGCTCGAATGGTGAGCGTCCATTTCTTCCTCTTCTTCGACGGTAGCCGTATAACACTTTTGGTAAGGCATCTTCCCACTGGATTTCATTCTCCAACATAGTTTTCGATATTGCTCGTTTGATGGTTCCAACCATCCTCTCCGCTTTCCCGTTGGACATAGGAGCGTATGCGAGAACGGTCTTCAGCTGAATCCCTTTCTCTTCCAAAAACGAAGCAGTGAAGTTGCAGTAAAACAAAGGGCGTTATCCGAGATGATCCTTTTTGGAAGACCAAACGGTTCAATTATTTCTTTTTCGATGAATCTCAGTACCACCTCAGCATTTGCCTCCTCGATGCAACTGCTATTGGCCATCCAGTAAGATGTTCCACCCTATAAGGAGATATTTGTTTCCGGAAGAAGTTTCCTTGAACGGGCCGCGAAGTCAATTGAGAAGGTTTCAAAGAGACCGGAAACTGGAAAACTTAGAGTTGTCTTATACTTCCGTATTGGAGTGAATTTTTGGCAGTTGTCGCAGCTTTTCACGAAGTTATAGACGTCCTTATGGATACCGGGCCACCAGAATCTCTCAGTTACGAATTTTTGGTTGTTTCGAGATCCCAATGCCCTAGCTCATCATGGAAAGTCCTCAAGATCTTCATTCTTTCTTTCAAAGGGGCCACTAGTCGGGGACCGGCTTTAGTGTGCCGGAAAAGTTTCCCATTCCACAATGTAAAAGCCTTTTGATTCCTGCGTACCCAATTTCGGTGTTCAAGATCAACCTTTCTCATTTCTAGTCCATCGAGGAATTTGATCAGTCCGTGAATATTAGCTTCGTACTCGTTATCGTTCGGCAACTGCAACTCGGCGACTCCGACGATGTCCTCCGAAGCTTTTTCATTTGGAATCAGTGCGTCCCTCAAGCGGGATAGGTAATCGCAGGCTGATTATTGCGTCCGGGTCTATACACAATTTCAAACCGATATTCTGCGAAAATGTCGAGCCATCGGGCCAAGCGGTGATGTACATCCTTCTTTTGGAATGCTGTTTTAAGTGCCTGGTGATCAGTTATCAAGACAAATTTCTCGAGTGATAAAAGGTATACGCGAAACTTTTTCAGCGCGAAGACGACAGCTAGCGCTTCTTTCTCGCAGACTGAGTATCTCTTTTCCGCGTCATTCAGAGTTCGGCTTGCGAATTGAACAGGGTGTAGTCTTCCGTTTTCATCTTTTTGGGACAAAACGGCACCCAAAGACCGTTCTGAGGCATCTGTCTCCACAACGAATGGTCTCTTGAAATCTGGGTACATGAGAACTGGGGGGACACATAGCTTATCTTTAAGCTCCTGAAATGCAGTTTCCATTTCCTTGTTCCAGTAAAATTTTCCGTTCTTCGTAGTGCTGGCATGTAACGGTGCTGCAGTCTTGGCGAAATCTTTGATAAATCTTCTGTAATATGAGGCCAGTCCTAGAAGCTTCGGACCTCCGTCTTTGAAGCGGGCCTTGGTGCCAACTTTATTTTTTTCGTTTTCTCTGGATCCACTCTAATTCCCTCTTGGTCGACGATATGACCGAGTAATTGGATAGAAGTTTTCGCAAAGAAGCATTTGCTCAACTTAATTTTCAAGCTATACTCCGATATCCTCTCCACAACTGTCTTGACGTGCGAGATGTGCTGATCCAATGTTTCTGAGAATATGACGACATCATCGATATAGACTCTTGCGAATGGAAGTCCTTTCAAAACCTCGTTCATCATTCTTTGGAATGTAGCTGGTGCATTCATGAGACCAAAAGGCATCACTTCGAACCTGAACGTACCGGCTTTGCTGGTAAAGGTTGTTTTTTCCTTACATTTTTCATCCAATGGAATCTGCCAATAGCCAGTGTAAAGGTCAATTGAGGTGAAATATCTCCCGTCCTTCAGGTCCTCGAGGATCTCCTCCATGTTCGGAATCGGAAATCGATCGGGTATCATTCTCTGGTTCAGTTGTCGGTAATCGACGCAAAAACGCAGCTTTCCATCCTTCTTTGGTGCGACCACAACTGGAAACGACCATGGGGATGAAACTGGTCGAATAATATCATTTTTCAGCATACTTGTAACATTTTCTGAGATAAATTGGTCATATTTTGGCGGTTGACGTCTAGGCTTGTGGTAAATCGGTTGAGTGTCGGTAAGTTCGAACGAGTGAGTAACCGGTACACTTGCTTGTCTCAAATCTGAAACGCTCCATGCAATTACTTCGGAAGATGTTAACATGTCGGATATTTTCAGTGAGGCGGGGCGGGAAGGTGCTGCACTTTTCCTTGGATTTCTGCCATTTGGCGCCCTTTTTCTTCTTGATCCTCAACCTCAATATTTTGAAGGACCTCTTCCGTCGTGCTCACATCTTCATATATGGAATTCGACCGTATTCTTATTTTCTTTGCAAAGGTAATCTTCTTTCATGCTCCGAATTCTGTCCTTTGATTCGATATCATCGCAAAAAGAAACACATTCGGGTTTCAAACTTATCCTAGAATCCCAGTCGTCATCTGTTTCAAACCCGGAATCATAATCGTCCCATGCCATGTTCATTAACCCCGAGGGTACCCTTTTCCACTTCCGAAAGTGTTAGTTGGTTCCGAATCTTCGCTGTCATAGCTAGAAGTGAAATCTTCACTGTCCGTTTCTTTTAAATCTTCAGGATGCGTGCTTTTGTCGAAATCCAGGGGCATCTTCACGGTTCTGCCGTCAATATTAACTGAAACCATTTGGTTGCCCAAGTCAATGCATGTCCTAGTCTTTCCATGGTGGGCAGCCAATGATTGCATCGAAAGGGAGATCCGGCATGACAAGAAAGTCTACATCAACTTTAGAGTCCCCAAAGAACACGGAAACCTTGTCAACAGTGCCCATGCATTTTGAGACGGTTCCATCCGCTACAGTTATTTTTCGAGTCGTTGGAGTAATTTCGAGACCTAGATCTGTCACCAAAGTTTCTGAAATGAGGTTTGGAACAGCACCCGAATCGAAGAGAGCTTGGGTTTTCATACCCAATACTTTGACTGGTACCAGCTTAAGACGTCTTGGTGCTGTCGAGGCCGATTGAAGAAACAGTTTCTTACCCTTAGCGGACTTATTAGACCTGATAATTTTTTTGAGTTCTTTTCTCGCATCCTCTGCGTCGCCCCTCAAAAGTTGACCAAACGTTATCCCAGTTGGGGCCGATGCAAGCTCAGCCACCAAATTGTACCTCTTCACATACTCTAGTACGTCCTTAGAGATACTCTTAACTTTCTTACTCTTTTTCGTCTTCTTGGCCGGAGTGACTCCCACTCCTGGAACAACTTGATCAGACCTCTTGGTTCGAGGAGGTACAGGTGCTGGGATATGCTCCAGCATTCCATACTCTAGCCTAGGTTTCTTCGATAAAATGTTCCCTTCCCCATCCCTTTTTGTCACATTGACTTGACTAATCTCTTCAGCGATGGATACGTTACCGGCATCCGTCAACCTTTGATCCCTTCTATTTTGTAAGATTTTCACCTCTGGTCCTGACTCACTCCTCGCTTCCGATAAATTTGCTCTTCTGTTGTCTTTAGACCAGCAGTTACTTTCATGATGCCCATATCGACCGCACTTTGCACAACGAGTGTTTCTATGTGGATTATCAGGACACCTGTTTGCAAAGTGTCCAGGCTTGTGACAGTAAGAACAGACTTCTGCGGCCTTAGGGGCCCCAGACTGGTTCTTCTTAATGGTAAGAGTAAGGCTTTCCAACTGCGGGTTATCATGTCAAGTCGATTATCGAATCGGGTTTCCAACCTTTCTTCCAAATTTTTGACATCGCTCCTGACAGATTCTAATGCCGCTGCACTAGTAGCCGGCCTTTGATAATTCTTTTCAGGATGTACGATAGACATCGATGTGCGGGTTTCCCTCGGTACCTCACTCAGTGACTGAAACGTCTCCGAATTTTTGACAAATTCTACTATGGTACCCTTCAGTTCATCAAAAGTGTGAGGGCCCTTGATGAGGAGGAAATCGGAGAGCCGCTTATCCCCCATAGCCGCCTTACGCAGCATTCCGTACTTGGCTTGGGCGTTGAACCCAGCCTTTTCATAAAGATCACACAAGTACACCAATGAGCTTAACAAATCGTCGAAGTTGAGCCGGGCCTCTATGGCGGTACGAATCATCTCATCTGGTTCTACCTCCTTAGCATACTCTTTCACAAGCCACTCACATACCTCACCGAAGTTACGCCCATTCCCGTTAAGAGACCACCCGTCGATAAACTTGGACTTATATTTGTGCTTTGCGTCACCATGAAGATAGGCGAAGATACTTGCGGCCTTCTCTTCATCGCCCTTCTCTCGCATCACAACGTTGACATATGTGTAAAGAAACTCCTCAACGTCTTCAGTCTTGCCCCTGTGAACGTTATACGAGCAGCATTGAGATCCATGATTACCGAAAAGAAATCCCCCCGAAGTGTTCCTTACTACTGCTCAACTCGAATACCTCGGGTGCAACCCCCTCCACAAGAGTACCAAATGATAGGGGTAAATCGGCGGGGAAGAGATCCTCAGAACCAATTACCCTGAGAAGGAGGTGTTGCGAGCGACAAAAGTGCTGCCGTGGTATTGTTGAACGAACAAAAGGGAGTGTATATAGAAGAGAGTTGAGAAGCTACAAGCAAGTATAAAAGGGGCAGGGTCTACCACCGACGCTCTGCGACTAGCGTAAGAAAAAGTTTTCTTGGGTCTGAAGTTGACTCTCAACTTCCTACTACTCGGGACTTGGCTTGAAGTTGTCTGCCAACTTGCTTGACCTCTCCATGAGGAAGCAGTTTACTCAGCTTATATAGACTTTTGGCTACCCCTAAAGTCCGAACAAAACTACAGAAGATACTAAGAAATGCATAAAAATACTTTGTGTGGACAATATACTCTAAGCAAAAGATACTTAAGAAACTAACAATTAATTTGGTCCTCTTATTTCCCATTCTCTAAATCAGATCCAAACAACTCCTCTAAAATATCCATGCTGTCCAAGCAGTCCCCACAAATATCTGCGAATGGCTCACAACTCTCTATTTCCCCCTGGGAGATATCTAGACTACTAAAGATATCTCCATCCGGTTCCATCGTGGGCACAACTTGATCCATACTCTCTATTCCAGGCCCCACCGGTCCAACACTTTCCATGCCCCCTGTTGCCTCATCCTCCTCCTCCTCCTCTCTCTCCTCCTCCCATCCTCCCATCCTTCCTCCTCCTCATCCTCCTCATCCTCCTCCCCCATCTCCTCCTCATCTCCTCGTACACTAGCTCAGGGGCTAACCATTCCTCGAAGGACTCCCCGCTCTCCTCCTCGACCTTCTCAGCCTCTCCCGGACTTACCTCCCTCGCTTCTTCTTCTATGAAGAGGCGGCGCACGAACTCGATGATTTGCTTCTTTGTTTGCCGCCGGATGTAGTCGTCGGCATCGGTTGGCCCGTAGGCGGCGAGACGAAGGCCATTGATGGAACGGGAAGGGCGGTTTTTGGAAATAGGGACAGAGGGGCGAAGGTTGCTCATTGTGATAGAAGTTGGGGAACAGGAGGCAATGTGGGGTGCTTTGGGTGTGTGGGGGGAGGGGTGATGAGTAAAATGATCGGGGGCATTTGGAACTTAGAATAAAGGGGTTTAAATAGGCTCCCGGGGCAGGTTCTATAGATTAGGAATAGGTAAAATAAATCTGCAAGGGATTTTGCAATAGTGCATTTGCGCCCTTCTTCTCAAAAAAAGGCGAATTTGGAGGAGGAGGTAAGCTAAAAGGGAAAAGGGACTTGATTCGGGGTCGATTCAGAGGGTTAAATACAGTATAAAAATATCTAGATAAAATGGAAGTAAATTTGGAAATGACGGTTGGAGAAGTTAGGGGCGGGATCGTTGTAGGTTGCTGGATTACACGAGGGGAGGACCATTTCCTGTCTTACGTGAAGGGAGGACCATTTCCTGTAATTAAATGAGGGAGGACCATTTTTTTGTATTACAGTATTCTTTTACAGCGACATTCCGCATTTGCAGTACCTCCAATGCGGCTTGTTTGTTTGTTGGCCTCCCCTCTACATGCTGGTAGAGTGGAATTCTAGTTGCTTCTGACGCAACATTTCACGTAAATGCGCACTACTCCGGTAGTCGACTGGGTATCAGCTGGCGAATCTGTTGCAGTAAATTAACCTCTTGTGTTCCTCCTCCTGACCAGGGGAATGTGAGGTTAAATGGGGTGGTTTCTTACTTTTCCTGATAACTGTGAGGTGGAGTTTACTTGAATGGGCTGGTATGCTTAATTTTCCTTCTAGGAGCAATCACAAACTAGAACTACTGTAATTAGGGTACCCTGTAGTATGCGTGGTGTGTAAGCGAGGGGAGCGGGAAAGGAAGGCACAGTGAACGGGAAAAAAGGTCCCCCAGGATGCAGTTGCAGTCCCGTATTGGTTGTTTAGTAGGAGTTACTAGAATAGTCGATATTTCTCTCTGACTCCAAAACTCTTCCTCTCTCCTCACGCTCCTATTAGACAGCGAGGGCTTCGTTATATAGCCGTTCGATAGCTATAAAATAGCAGATACAGGGAGGGCCCGATATAGTGCCATTTTGAGTAGTGCCTCCCTAATTAGTGCTACCTCAAAGCACGTGGCATACCCATAGGGGGTCTCGAAACCAGCCAACCAGTTCAAATCTCCTCAAACCACGACGACCTCTCTTCGACAAACTATGTAACGCCACAATCCAACCCGATCCAAAAGAGGACAACGCTCACTCTTGGTCAGCAAATAGAGATTGCTTGCATGCCCTCTCAATGCCATAATGCGAGCACTGTCATGTCACAGTATTCTATGTCTCGCTGCACAGTTACCAACATCAAGAACAGATCCAAAGCTCTTCTCATAAGTCACGAGAACAGTAATCTGTGCCTGCAGACAAAATCAATACGACCGCCACTCTTCCCGCTTATCTTAGAAAAGATACTGACGTTTGTCCAAATTGCGCGATCTCCAAGATGCCAGTGACACAAACGTACTGCAGCAAAAGTCTTTGATGGTGAGCGACGCAATGCTACAAACTACCCCCAATGAAGCTGAAAAAGGCCGTCTCTAACAATTTCGTGCTTCAAAAGGATGGGTGTGTAATTTCATAAAGCGTTTCGCATTGCGACCAGTGTCACTTTCCGACGAAGCGGGAGTGCCTCAGCGGTAAAAGTTGCGGCGGATATGAGTTCCGTGCGGAGAGACTCCGAAATTAAAATGTTGATTGCATCTTCAATGTCGATGAAACGGGACTTTTCTTCAAACCCTTGGCTGAAAGTATTCGGAAGCCTTCTCGGAAATGCGAGTCAGCAAACATCTTCCAACCGAGCGACGTAAGTCTCGCCCACGGCGATCGGTCTGATTCCTCCGTCCGGTTTTAGGAGTGCCGTAGGCGGCGCACCTGCGATCCACGGGGATATAGCCGCAGGGGCCCTCCTGTTGGCTAGCAAGTTGACCACACTGGTTAGAGCAGCTAGCAAGCTTCGTCCACCATTGAAAAACTGGTGGATCTGTAAAAGCTCAACGGGATGGTTTGGGCGGATTCCGGATCCCCTTGCGGCACTACCTCTTGGAAAGCTCCGAACGCAGCAGAGAACAAGTTCTGGAGTGAGATTGGGGGAAAGCCGGCAACGAGTCAGGGGAACCGGTTGGTACGACTTCGTAGTCGGAGAGGCGTTGTGGGTGTTTCTTCCGAAGAATAGAAACTAACTCTGCAAAGGGCATGCGATCCCCGAAGATCCAAGCGCACTCGCTTCCTTGCCGTAAGCGCCCCTCCTTGAAAGCCTCAGGCGGCGCCGTTTGTTGATCTCCGCTTGTTCCTTTTCCGTTGCCTTATGCAACGGGGCGCGACGTTGCCAAGGCGTTTGCCTTCGCATCAGTTTCGTACTGTCCATCACGCCACAGTTGAATGCGTTCAGCAAAAAATACGGGAATTTCATGCTGTGCCCGGAACGAGGGTTGAGAGGGTGGAGGGCTTGGGATTGGCAAGGGTCGCGAACGGAATAGGAACAACTTAGTGAATGCCTTCACAGCTTGAGGAGAACCATATGGTGCGCCAGCGCATTCTGAGCTAGCTCCCTTGAAATCCGCTGACGTTCACGTCGCAGTATGTGTTGCGGTTAGCGGGACTTGAGTAGTGCAGATTGGTGGGGTGGGAGTCTCCTCGTGCCGTTCAAGGAGGGAGCCGTGGTGGGAAAAGGCAGAGGAGGAGCGGTGGTGGGCAAAGGCGGAGGAGGAGTGGCATCCGGGATGGCTGTGGTTCGGGTGAATGGTTGAGGCTGAAGATGCCTCAGAGTGTGTAACCTCGTTCGGTACATGAAGATGCAGATGGGGGTCTAGGAGTGGAGCGAAGCTGCGTGGATAAGAGCGGAGTGCACGGAGAAGGGGTTGAGAACCTGTCGCCGCACTCCGTTGGCCAATATGTGTAGGAATGAAGGCCATGCTGTATTACAATTGCAGCCTTTTTTACGTCTGCCAGGGTTTTCAATTCTGCACTAATAGTCAGCTTACGCAAAAACAGAATTCTGAAAGGTCTTCAGAAAGACCAAGTATGATAAATTTCTGAGAAGTATTTCTGAAATTATTTTCTGAAATTTGAAAACGTGTTTACGCATGGACAAATGGCACCATGTTTTTCCTCACAACCATTTCCACGGTCTTCACTAACTGGTCACATTTCAGCAATTTTAACTCACGCCTTCATTACAGAATTCTGCAATTGAATTACAGACTGGAATTCTATTGCTGAAATTTGGCAGTTTTATTTCTGAATCCTTGTGCGTAAGCTCTCTAATAATTACCGGAATTATATTGCCAGCAAATTATAATTTGTGGTCACGGAGCTTGCAAGAACCGTCGCCAACCGCTTAATGGAACGGTTTGCAAAGGTTCGAGGCATACTTTTATAACGACACTCGGCGTTGGTAGTAACTTCTAACGCTGCTTGTCTGCTGGCTGTCCTCCATCAACTTTTTGGTAGACTCTTGTTGATGCTAGCATTCGACAGCAATGATTTCCACAGGCCTCGACCATTGGCACATGTATTTAACATGACATGCAGATTTGCAACTCCGAATGGTTCTAGCCAATCCATTCATTCTCAATAAAGCCGCCCCACTTTTTTTTCCAATTATAATTTGGATTAATGTTCACATATAGAATTATTCTGTAATTAGTATTGACCATCAATTTGGTTTACAAAAAATTACTATACTGCTGGAACCATCTTGTAGTTTTTGTACTCTGATCTTCAGTAAAAACGGTCTTGGGCTATTAGAAAACTTCATCAAACCTCGGCCCGTAGAACTATTCCTTTCGATCAATACTTATTGGGTTTCTTTTTATTACAATAATCAGCCCTATTCAGGTAATTTTATATCCATTTGTTTGGAATTATCTAATTTAGATCTACTTATTACACTCAATTCCCACAGTTACGGACCCAATTGCCTCCTAATTCCTTCAAGACCGAAAATTCTATGGGATCTCCGAACAGCTCCCTGACATATGGTAGAGGCCTTGAGAAAAATATTTTGAATCTGTACGCAAATGCGATATCCCCATGATTTATTACCCATATTTAAATCTAGTAAGGTTCCCAAAAAAGTACGAGGTCTGTTTACAATCATCAATATATGTACAAGCTCTTGATATCTGTAAAAAATTCCAAGTACTGATATTCAATCTAAAAATGGTGCGTTGGCGATTTCCAACGATATTCAGAAGGCGAATCCTCCATCATCAATGTCTGATACATTTCAAAAATCCTGGATCTTTTGCACAATACTCCTGGTGATAATGAGTCTTTCAAAAATTTTGAATCACTGTTTGATGCTCAGATTGCCAAATTTCATTCATCTTCAGAAACTTCTAAATTAACTGAAGCACTGTTATCATTTCCACTCCTGGCTAACTCGAAAATTGATTCAAAACCAGCGAGTCTAATTTGGCTGCTTTATCTCCGAAGAACGATGAGGAAGCCGACATGGTGCAAGGAAAAATTTTGGAATTAATCAAATATTCCGAAATGTCACATATATTGGTGCATAAGATAAAACGAAAACCGAAACAAAAATTTATGTTAATTCGAGAAAAAATGATTATTCAAATCAATTAACTACTTGCTCAGAGAAGAAAAAAGCTTCAAGTAAAAACACAACATTAAACTACCCCTGAATAACTCGTAGCACTCAACGCAAAATTAACTTGTGACCAATGTGGTGAAACTGAACATAGGGCTTATGAAAAAGATAAATGCAAGGGTGATAAAAATTCTTTTAAAGGTTCATCATCAAAAATGAAAATACAGAAAATAATAAAACCACAAGTATGCATGGTTCTGTAACATTTCATAAGGATAAAGCAATGCTTTATTCTTCATCAGACGAGTTTTTCCCAGGTCTGTTACTTTATGATGGAGCATCTCATAGTGGAATGGGAATTTTTGAATTACGAGCACTTTCGGATTTTATTCTACCTGGATGTAATGGAAATCTCGATGATTTTCCGGAATCCATCAATGAAACTCCCTTCTGGAAATATAGAAATGGAGCTCTTTCTACCAAAAAAAGGAAAATAATCTGCTCTTTATTTCTATCAGCTATTTCAGATAATGGCAATCAGGTCAAAATAAGTCATTTGATAATTAAAGGATCACCACAACGGATTATCTGAGGAACTGTTACAAAAAGTCAAAAATGTTCATATGTCGGGTAACCGCATAAAGGTCAATTCCGCAAATAATTCAATCAATTCAATAACATAGGTAGATCATGGTCATCATTCTTATGTTGCCGAAAATATATTTATACTAACCTCCGATGGTACGGAAAATTCATTTCTATCAACATTATGGTCCAACAATATCAGTGAAACAAAAACTTTATCTTGGGCGAAAAAGTAAATAAATAATAAGGTCCGCAAACATGTATGTTGTCACTCAAACTATGATCATATGAAATTATTATTACAAAGAAATTTTGTCTGGGACGATGAATGTAAAAAAAATTTATCAAAAAAAGTTGATTTGCGCAAATTTTGCGATGTCACAGAAAAAACATCTCATTCTCGTGCAATACATATAAGTTCTTTATGTCGGGGATTAATGAATGGGTTTGTGTGGTTCAGTTATTTGTAGAAAATTTGGATATTTTCACATCATGGACTCAGCTACTAGATATTCTACTGGTGCTACTGTGCCCTCCTTGAACATGCAAATTTTATTAATTTATTTGAGAATATCTCTTGAATACCCTTTTCGGACCTTAATAACCTATTCGGAGATCAGGCGTTTGAAAATCATATTTTAAAAAGCTATCTAGAAGAAAAAGAGATATCATTTTGTCCTATTGGTTCTTGCAGCCATAACAAAAATTCTACTGCATCGAAACAAATAATTACTCATAAAATCACGAATTTATGCGTAAAATATATTGAAGAAAATTTTGATGACTGTGCTTTAGTCAAACTGAGGGAAAAAAATGATGAATAAAAAAACGATGAAAATATTTCAGACTCTATAAATGTATTATTTCTTGAATTTACTCCGATTGAAACCGAGAATAGTTTTCTTAAGACTGCGAAATCAATTTACATTCCAATGAATGTTAAAAGTTCATTTTATGCTGAAATATTTCAATTCTGTTTCCAGGTAATACTCAATTCCATAAGCATAAAATGCACTTTACAGATATTGTTTTAAGAGGTTGGATCTAAAGATTTTTTACTTCATCAAGCAGCGAGACTTCCATATCACATTATTTCAAATGCATGCGGTACAGAAAAACATTTTTCTAAGATCTTGTTCGACAATTCATGTTTCAAAAATTCCTCCGAACTCAAATCTACTATCGAGTCACGCCTTACACAAGTTCAAAATTCTGGATGATGGAAAATATTACTGCAAAACATGGATTGCTCTACATGGAAATAAGCACAAGGAGAAAATAATCTAGAGGAAAATTCAGAATCTTTTTCTCCAATATAAATTACAATTATTACATCCATTGCTACAATTTTGAAATGGAATTTATCAAAGATCGATGTCAAATCAGCATTTTGACAATCTGGATAGGCACTTCGCGATTTTTACTAAAAACTTTTTGCATTTTTATTATTGTTTGCTTCGTATAGCTTAGTCAACGTGAAAGAAAAATTGCAAATACATTCGGATATCATATATCAAATCAAATCAATTTTCAAATCTGTCGTTTGGGTACCTCAATTATTTTTATGTACTCAAAAGGGTAATTGATTTTTTAAAAATTTTGTTGATGTTATTCTTATTACTAGATCAAAAAAATTTAAGGCGAAATTTATTCAAGAACTTAAGAAATTTTACAAGCTGGGTACAATTGTACACACTCCCTGATCTTTTAACTTCAATGGAGTTAATCTTAAAAGATCTATACATTCACGATATCAAAAAGTTTCGTTCATTTGATGGATATATACCCATAGATATGAACAAAAAATTGTTTCGTGATTCATTTCAGTCAACAGGATAACTATGTATACCATTATATTTTCCAAAGGGGAACTGGTGTGAAAATTGAAAAATATTTTTACAAATATTGGAACCCCCTTTAATTTGTTTCTTATATCGAATACAGTGGTGAAAATTATGGAACGTTTTTTTGTCAAAAGTCAACAATTTTTATTTGTTGTGAATCATAGAAAATAATTTTATCTATATTCGCTGGCCCATGTCTTACAATCGAAATCAGTTCATCGATGAGAAGTCTTGAAATAGTCTCAGCATTTTCATCCGGGAATGCTGTAGCCCTTTCAAATCTTGCGAAGGCATCCTTTTTTGCGAGAACCTTGATCTTACCGTCTACCGTGCGTGCAGTGATCATCTTGATGTCAAATGCGACCTGCTGAAACCTTCTGTACGCATGGATCACCTCTTAAGCAGCCTACTAGGCTGGATTCAGCTTCCGTTCAGCTTTTAATGCAAAAAATCATCCACGAATGTAGCCGTACTCTGCCGCATACCCTTCCCGTAGCATCGAGGAAGCAACTTGCAGATCGTGCGTCGGAGACCATAGTGCCCCATCCATTTGTAAACCATAGAACCATTAAAAGACTTCAGGCACCAATGACTTTGCCATCGCAATATGAAGCTCATCTCTTCTAGAGTACCACAGAACCCCGTTTTGATCCACGAAGAACTTATCTGGAGATCGTAAATAAGCCAGCAGATCCCCTCATTATGCGATCTGTTCCTCTCGCAATCTCTGTTTAAGTGGTGAGTACCGTTCTGGGTCGAACTCTGATGTTCTGCCATGACAGTCTTCCCAAGTCTCGAGCTAGCTTCATTTCCTGCCTCCTCCATAGCCCTCTTTAAACTTTTAGAATACTTTTCTCCGTATGGTTTCTATTGTTGGGGCATTTTGACTGCGTCGCGGCTCAGGGTGTCTAGGACCACTAGCTCCGGTCCGTTAAGGTTCTCTTTCTTGAAGTCTAAATCTTGAATTGCAATGACCCACCTTGCCAGCTTATCACGAGAATATTTAAGGTTAAGCAACCACTTCAGTGACACGTCGTCTGTCACTATCGTGAAATACTCTCCGTCCGGATAGTGTCGCCATTTTTGTGGGGCATACACGATTGCCAAGCAGTCTTTCTCCGTGGATGTATAGTTCTCTGATTTACTCGGAGCTATGCCAGCAAACTAGATGGGAGTCCATCGACCGTTCTCATCGGCTTAAAGCAAAACCACGCCGAGCCCTCATAAGCTGTCATCTGTCGTCACCCTTTTCGTTCTCCACGTATAGGCACCGCCAATACTTATGGCATACTTAAGGGATCCTTCAATATTTTATAGACTTTTCTTGCGCTTCAACCCAACTCCCCAACCATTCTGGGAAAATTAAGTGCTCTCCATGTATTTTTTCGGAAACCCAATTCCCTTGAGAATTTCATAGAATGGGGCGGCTATATACGCAAAATGGTCGACCAAAGCAGCGAAAAGTTTATGAGCTCCAGAAAACTCATGATCTCATCCCCTCATGCCGGATAGACAAGGTGACTGAGAGCCTCGATGTGCTTGTCAAAAGGCTTCCACGCTTCTGCGTCCACTACATGCTCTATCATTTCCACTCACAGAACCGGAAGGGAGAATTGGGATAACCTGAGTCTCATACCCGCCTTGAGTAGGGCATTAAATATGGCACCTATAGAATCGGAATACTCCTTTTAAGTGCTAGTTCCAATGCTTGTGTAATCTAGGAATGTCACTACATCCCTCCCTTTTCGATCTCCAATATGTTATTTACTACGCGTTGGAACGTTACAGGAGTGCTCTTCAACCTCACTGGTATTCAGGTGCATTGATTCAGGCCTCTCAATGTGCGCACCGTCGTAAAAGGATTTTTAATTAGGATGCAAAGGGAACTAGTAGAAGCCATCCTTTAGGTCAAAGACTGCGAAGGTCTCCTTACATCGCAAAGAGTTCAATGTTTCTAACATGTTCTCTATTGGGTTAGAGGCTGTGATAGTTTGACAATTTAGGCGTCGGAGATCGGATGTATCCCGAATTCCTGAATCCTTCTTTACAAACACATAATTCATAGCCTAAGGAGATGCTGACGGTTCCAGAACCAATAACATCAATACGCGTCTGCATTGAAACACGCCCGGTCTCTTCCTTTTTGGGTGGTCGCCTCCGCATAGGAACACAGGCCGGCTCTACGTTGGTTTTCGTGTATATGTTCTGCTCTATGCCTAAAAAATTCCCAAGACTCTTGAAATATGTCGACACTCCCACAACAGACTATTCAGCTTCCTTTTCATCTTCTTGCTTAGAAAAAACTCGAAAAATCCATTGAAGCAGTGCAATGTTCACTTCATAGTCCCCAATGACCACCTGAATTTCTCATGCTCGATTCATCTTTGCTCTTTCAGTACAGGTAGCGGACCCTTAACCATCTCTCCATGATAAAGTATGGACACTGAATCGTTCCTGAGTCTAGCTGGAGCTTTTGAATTCGCCAGAAACTGCGCCCTAGCGGCATCTTCTCCAGAAGCAGGGTCATGACGTGGAAATTTTCGCAAAAAATTCAGTCCCCATGTATGGAACTTAACGGAGCCTTCCCTGTGAATTCAATACTCCTACCATCCACAGCACGGGCTCCACCTTCCGTTGGATGCACCATCCCTCCATTTTCAGGAACCATTTCAAGTGATCTCAGATTGAAGACGCTGCAATATCCACTTGTGACTAAATATATTCTCCATATATCTTGACTGTGACTGCTTCTTCTTCGTCTTAACCATCCTCTGCCACTGAATAGGTTTCTGAAAGCTCAAAACCCTTACGTTTTTTTAAACCACCCTCAGTTGGTGTTTTACTTCTCGACCGGAGGCTTCGGACCCCTGAACCTTCGTTCTGTGTGGTTTACTACCATAGCGCCGCATCATTCTATACGTCTTCTTTTAGCAATCCATAAGCATATGACCCTTTTATCGGCAGCAGTACCAGGCTATTTGAGGTTAGTTGTACCCTTGCTCCTCACGTCGGACTCCCATGTGTTGCTTGCCTGGCTCTTGGACCTGCTGACACTCTCCGACTCGCTGCCTAACGCACGGCCGAAGGCCAAGAAATGGTACCCGCTATGATGTCAAAGTCCCCAATATCAGAATTGCTTCCTTCCAGAGACTCTCAGGTAGACATAGTTTAAGGCGGTTCACAATTATTTTGCCTGAAATTGGGATGTACAGAGCCATAGAAGAAGACGTTAGCTGTTCTCCAGCAGCGGACCCTATTCTTGCTTTTGATTCCATTTCATATTGAAAAACGTATCTTGAAATGCACTGAGCTGAGATTCGCTGCATTGTATAGCTTCCAGGTGGTCCCAAGCTCATATCTTTTTAATTTCAGCGAAAACTCGCTACACTCTTGAGGAATCTAGACGCATTTCTTTCGAAGGAACAAGACAGAAGGTGTCTCTTTTCACTTTCCTGAATTGGAAAATTCTTCAACAGGAAATACTAAGTTCCTTTAGCATCAAAAAAAGATCCGTCTGCGGTCCTGAGATAACAACAGTTCTGGTGAGAGCGATTATATATCTTGGGGTCAACATATACTGGATAAGTGCCACGAAAATTCTTCTTCGAATCGATTCTGTCTTCATACTATTCAGATTGCATCTTCTTATGGGTCCCTTCTACGATTTCGTCCACAGAAACAACGCTGGCGCCCTGCACTCTTTTTAAACTTACTGCTAAGCTGAGCTATCTACTTCATAAGGATTTAAATGCCATAAACGCCCCACAGAGTTCCTCCATCACTTCTGGAGTACATTTGTTCTCCTAGCTCATGGATTCGTCTTTGATCTCCACCTCGACGTGATGAAATCCCTATGTTTGAGGTATCAGATCCTCTGGTCGAAGCTTAGCACCTCCCTGAGCTGGATCCTGTATTTATGGATGTAGATTTGCTCTTGTTCTGGCTAATCGCGCTTCTTTTTTAAGCGCAACCTGATCTCTTCAGTTAGCAAGTTGCTATCCCGGTCTTGGCTTCCACTTTGTTCGGGGACGTCTCCTCTTGAATCGAGAAACAATTACCTCGTGTGCACAAACTTCTTTTTAGGTGCCTATTCCCTTTTGACCAGCTTATATCACTCGATTAGTGTGCATGAGAGAAGTAAAGATCCCGTGAGTCTGCAGATTGACATCCAAAGACGCATTAAAATCAAATTTTCATCTAAGAAGGCAAGCTTTCCCGCAGTCGTTGGATGTAGCGCAAGATTATGAGACTCTCGTACCTTGATCGCACTTTCACAATAATTAGCTCAAATGGTAGTGCTGTTAAAATCATTCGATGTTACATCTTCACTCTAAAGTTGCAAGATACTGATCATTTTGCTTATCATACAATCACTGACGTCTCTCTAGTCTCAGAGACCAGATCATGTGCAGTTTACATGTAATACAGAGGATTACAAAAGGCAGAATAGGTACGTTTCTGACAGAATAGTGCTGTACTTGTTACTGTACTTCGCTGACAATACGCATGTACATGCAATGTATTAGTTGAGGCCGAACAGAGTTGTAAATGTAAATGGGATTAAATGGGTGGTTAATTAATTTTCTTGCTAGAAGCAATCGCGGACGATGTGGCAGATGGCCAACGTGTAGTGTAAGAAGATATACCTCGTTACTTTAAGGCAAGCCCCGTCTTCGGCGTCAGAAACCGACACAAATCTGCTTAAGTCCGATCCAGAGTCCGCCGTACTTCAGCCCCGTAATCCAATTCTGGTAAACTCAAACTTGTGCTTGCCACATGGTAGCATCGCCTGATTAGTTATCTTTTTCGTCTTAATTGTACAAAATCGTCCCTACATCTTGAAGCTTTCCTCGTTGTCTGACAACCCGTCTACCAACTTGAGACTTGAGGCTTTCCTCGTCGATCCATCGACTGGTATTTGGGGCTCAACTTTGAGTTTCCGCGAGCAAACTATTCCTACTGTTCATTTCTCACTGTTGACGTCTTGTCTCTTGCAAGACGCATGTTAGCAAAAATCCCATCCGCGAGGACAACAGACAGAAGACATAAATCGTGTCATTCAACCTGTCATGTAATTTTTCAAAGCACCCCAATCTCTCGAAGATGGAAGCCCCTGGATCACGCCTCCCAACGGTGTTATTATCAAGGATTTTCAACGTTATCTAATTCCGAATTTGCAACCGAAGTGTCCTCCGATGCCCGATAACATTCTGCAAGCTCTTAAACAATAAATCCGCTTGTTTGAAGACAATGAAGATGTCTCCAATCATTTTTTACTTTACAATGATCCTGATGATGTTCCAAATATGCACTACTTTTGGCAACTTGGATTGCTTCGAATCTTGGAGCACTTTGCTGGAGCGAAGAAAAGGCCTTTCAATTGAAAAAAATGTTGTAAATATTCAAAGCAATTTGTTTGACGAAGATACGTACCAAAAGAAACAGAAGACAAATCTGAACCCGATCCGCCCGTAAGAAATCAGCCACCGAAACCTAAAGTTACACTGCACAATAAAGCTGCAAGTAACTTTTTGCTTGACCTTCCGAAGAGTATGCAGACCATCACGAATATTTTTGGCCAAGACGAACGCGTAACTGGTGAAGAAACGTAACCATTTTACCACACATCGACCCGATCTCGAAGCAGATGAACATATCTCAGATACCTAAGCAGTATCAAGTGACCGTTCTATTCTCAGTACTTTCAGGAAAAGCAAGAAGGAGGCGCGCGAGTTAACTCTTTGCGATATGCCTATTGATCAATTCGTGAAGTAACTGCCTCAAAAACTTCTCTACGATTCCAACATTCAAGCTCGTAAGGTTGAAAAATGGAACAGCGTCGAGTATTATGAGTTCAAGTCCAAGCATCAGACACATCATGCAGTTTCATCAGCCTGTATTGAAAATCTCACAATTCACCACAAGTATCTTCCGCAGCATCTTCTGATGCCACAAACACTCTTGGAGAGAATGAGCAATGTATTTCGAGACGAACCGTGATGCAAGACACTCTACAAGAAGACCACATCGAATCAAAACCCGTCAAGTTTTGCAAAGCTCATCAAGACTGCTGCATCAAATCAAGATGGATATGACCGAAGAAACAAGGCTGTCACAACAACCTCAGCTACAACGTTGGCAATCACAACATGATTCCCAACAGTCTTCCGTCTATGGTTGCTGCACTTTTGCAAAAAATCCTCCGGCGTCTCGACATCGACGCCCGTATAAGTACCAATTCCGTAAGTATCAACCGTTTCGCCGAAGAAATCGATCGAATTATCGATCATCACAATACCCCGTACCCTATCGTGGATCTTCAAGTGCACTTCCTCTGATTTCCAAAGACGGAAACGGTGATCAAGGAAAAACCCTTCGATTTTTCGCTTCCAAGTCAACTAATCATGTCCTACGACACTGCCCCGAGCGTGAAAAATATTTGAGTTGCATGATTTTTTGGTGAACATTGGCAAAATGCAATGGTATTGGTTGAAATAGCATAGGAAGAAGATGATTCTTACCCAGTCGGATATCGAATTGATGTAATCTTTTCTGGCTTATGCTGACGACTTGGAAAATGAAGTTACATCAGAATTCGACACCTGGCTCTGTGATTTTTGGACATCTTGGATAACAATGAATAACCCAACTCATTGTACCCTCAGATAAGTCAACAAACTAAGGTCCACAAGCTTCGTACTGCTCCCTTAAATAAATTGAGCAAAAAATATCAGAGTTAAGTTTCTTCAGTGTCACAAGCATTCTGAAACATATGCTTATGGATCTAGTAGCGCCCAAAACTCTTTGCACCACGGTTTGGCTTGAACGCGCAAACTGGGAACCAGTCATGATAGTTCCGGTTCCCGATTCAGCTCGTCCATTTCGATTCGCTCGCGTTGGTATCCGTTCTCTGTATCTTGCATGCCTCTTCGCAAAGATAATAAAATCCATGGAAAAGACCATATCATAAGAGATGTTGTATTCGTACTTCCTCCTACACCGATCTCGCTCTTACTAGGATTGCAGACTGTACGAATATTGTCAGCAGATATTTGTATGAGAGAAGGACAAGGAAGTAACCTGAAACTCAACACTTCAATCCACACATTAAATGTGTTTGAACTCACATATGGGCTTCCATTTACTCCTACCAATGTTGATCCTCAACGTAACTTCGACTGGTCGGAACTAATCAAGAAGGTACTCAGTTTGATTAACCTATGAAAAACTTATCCTGGGTTGTCAGCTTGGATAATTCCACAACTGAAGATCACAACCTGGATTCTCACCCACCATCACTGAAATCCATACTGACAACTTAACGCGAGAACGAAATTCGCAAAGCTACTCTGTGTACCACATTCCGCTTCCACGGAAAAAGATGGTTGGAAGACAAAGCTCACTCAAGAGAATCTCGAACATATCCACCAAACATTGCGTCACACGACAAGCGAATCGATCCTAAAACTTATTCGTAAACAGTGGACCGGTGAAAAGGTCCCTGAATCAATGAAAGAAGCAATCAAGAGGATCAATGAAAAGTGTCGTCTATGTGGCGAATTAGCAGAACTACCAAGAGACCCTAAAGTTTCATTTCCTGCATTGGCTTCTCCAAACCTCGCTGTCACACGTGATGTCATGGAACACACGATCAAGTCGACCAAAGCTAAGTTATTTGTCATGCTCGACAAAGGAGACCAAGTGATCAGACTATCACAGATTCCTGATGACAACGCTCTATCTGCATTCAACGCCTAGTTTATACTTTTTGATATCCATCTTCGACGCTCCGCACCACACAATTGTCGAGAGATGATCCAAACTCACAAATGATTACATGATGAAGAGACTCAGACAAATGGACTCACAACTATGTCCAATACCAATTGAAGCACCACGGCCCATTGGCACGAACGAGCGATCTCGCCGTTTCCTTCACAAGGCGATTGAAAAGCTTCTTCTTACTCCCTGATTTGACCCTGGTGACTCCAATGAGAGATTGCAGCTGAAATTGAGATGGCTTGGAACTTCACGCAACATTCGAACCGCGTAATAACTCACTACAATCGATTTGGTATTGTGTCGCGCTTATTAGTTGGACTGCAGAACACTCCAATCATTCAACAACCAATCGCACTGATGGAACTCGCGCGCGTTGAGACTGAACAACTTTGAGCACAACAGGTTATGGACAACATACTTAATTTATGTCTCAGAAAATTGTTATCCTTACGATCATTCAGCGTTGGTCAAGAAGTTTGGTGCCATCGAAGAAATCCTGGATGGCGAAAAAGAAAGTTCACTAGCATTGAAAAGCCCACGGTCCATATTCAGTTCAACTCTAGAATCTTTCTCACACACGAGCAACGCGTAAGACCATACTTTGGTGAACTTTCACTTCCGCTGGAGATACAATACAACGACACAGACGAAGCTAGATACATTGAAAACCCTTGCTCAGATGCAACACCAATTGAGATGACTCCACCACCTTCGGCACATGGGCTCGCACCAGTAGCCCAACTGGAGAATGTACCCTTCGTCATTTGCACACCGATGGAGAAGCAACCAAGCATCGTCACACACTAACCATGGATGATGAATTGATCATGCTGAGATAGAACTCTAAGGAGTTTCCATAATCGTCGCAGACGAGATATGGCTAGTGCAGTATGACTTCTACATTGACCCTGATATATAACATACTCATGACATATTCCAGACAACCACCTAACATATCAAATGGATGAAGTCACTGTCGTAAGATTGTTCCAAGATGCAATGTCCGAGGAAATCAGATTTCTACTTGAGGTTTCCATAGAAGAAGTCAAGCGAGCTGATGTCGTAGAAGTCTGTGAGATTCACCCACTGAAATTGATACTATGCATTAAGCGATCACCAACCTCTGTTCTACCTGAGAGGCACCGCACAAGAATCATCAGCGCATCATCACAAGCTCAACTTCGATTCGCACTCAATGGTACAAGACCAGCCATTTCAATGAGTACGCTGTGCGTTTAACTCGCACTGGCTCCAACATGGACACCATATTACGTTCAAGCGGTGAATCCATCTTCATACTGTTTAGAGATGTCACAAAGGCATTCTTTCAGAGCAAGCCATCCAAGAGATTGGTGTACTACCAACCACTCCAGAATACTTCGGGAAGTTTCCCGCCAAGCAAGATTATCTGGCCGGCCATGGTCCAGATGTACGCCGAAGTTGAAGCTGGAGAGTTTTGGGGAAACAAATTTATTCCTTGGCTATGCGAGAACATCTTAGACTATCGACAATCCATTTTCGATCCATCCTTACTGTACAGCAAGAAGCATTTCGCGTCAACCTGAATTTGCACCTATGATACACTGACAGTTATTCCTGCTTCTCAACAGCACGAGAAAGCTATCATGGCCGAAAGATTCAAGTGTCGCGAGATACGATCACTGCCAACAGAGTTCAAAGGAATTGATATCGCAATGGATAATAGAAAAGTCGACGTTTCGCAGACGGCAAATTCAAGGAAGATGAACATATCGGATGATCTGGACAAAGCTTCCAAGTTGGAACTGTCAAGGGAACTCAAAATGATGAATTTAAGAAGCTCAGGTCTGATTATGGTAAACTCGCATGGTTAGCACTGAGTGCATCTCTGCTTTCATCATTTCAAGCAAGTGACTCACATCAACGATTTGAGAAAAGGATACAACGTTTGCAGGTAATTCAAGACACCCGAAAGAATTTGATACAAATGATTATTACACCGTGCAACACATCTCTCAATTATGTCCCACTTGATTACGAGACCACCCACATTCGCGTCTACTCCGACGAAGCATACCAAAACTTGGAGACAAAACACTCTCAAATCGGATTCAAATTTGGTATTTCTGATAAAGATGACAAATTAAACATCGTACAATGGAACAGTTCTCGCGCATACAGAAGAGCCCACAGGACAGAGGAATCAGAACTGACGGCACTTGACATCGCAGTTCGCTTCATGGAAAAGTTTTCGTCGCGTGGATTCCAATTGGTCAAGAAATAAATACCATTTATCTCTTACATTGATTGCAAGAAACTTTGGAAAAATCTTCCAAAAAAACTCCGATGTCGATGCCTGAGATTGGTTACCGCTGCAGAGAGAAGTTTGTCCTTGGAATTGTCTCATCCATATGTCTGATTCGAGGTGACATCAATCCAGCTGATGCAATGACCACGCAGAAGCCTAATAAGAAGCTTCAGTAAGTTTTGGAGTCGAAGAAATGCATCACCCCTTCGGAGTCCGTACTCATACTACAAGATTCCAAGTATCAACACCTGGACTAGATTCCAAGTATAAAGGTCCCAATCGTCAAGGAGCCCAATGGAATTCATCAACGAAGATCAAACAGTTTACATTTTGGCTGTCTGATAACCTTCTACAATCTCCACCTCAGTCGCTTTCGAACCACCACACATGCGCAAGGAGTCCGCGGTCAACCGAATTGGAACTTCTTCCACTGAGTCATATATCAACTTGATGTCATAGTCCAAGGCGACACAATGATCAACAACTTTGGTCTGGAGCAACCTAAACAGTCACACACCCTTTGTTTCTCTAGCCAACGACTCTAACGTTGTACGCTTACGACCGTGCTGGAAATTCTTGAGATGCTTCCCTTTTGGTTTCCGGATGGTACATTTGCTTGCAGTTAATGAACAATGTTACCAATTTTTCCCAACATGGTATACTGTGTTAAGTCATTACACACTATGTCCCTTGCCTTCCCGGCCCCCGATGTCCCAAGAAAAATACCCGCTATATTGATGACTGATCCCAACACACAGTCCAGTTTTGTCCAACGTTCACACAAGTTTGGACCATCATATACCATATTTCCTTAGCCCCGGATGTTGGTCACGCGCACCAATTCTTTTGAGATTAACCACTTCACCTGGATTGTCACGCAAGTATTCCAAGATCGACTTACGAATTAATTTGAGTCATTGTGTCGAGATATTGAGCGCACATTCCTACGCTTGGAGACTCTGCATTCTGGTGCCACTTGCTCCCGTTGGACTGTCAAATACCTAGATTGAAGCACAAGAGGACGCGCGCGAGTCATATTAAGATCAATTGACAATAACTGAATGGGATTAAATGTTTCACCACTGCCGCTCAACTTTCCAGATCCATGCATCACACCATTTTCCACGACCTTACTACCCACTACTGTACACACACACATCCCCAACCAGAAATGCACCAATATTCCACGGTGATCATCATTCCCAGTTGAGTCATTCCCCACGTCACCATTCCCAGTCAGGTCACCTAGCACCAACTTATGAAAGCTAAACTTGGTTGCTTTGTATGTGATGGATACAGTACAGTAGCAGTTTGATTTATTTTCTGTACTATACGCTTGTCCCCGACGATTAATTTGAATTTTTGATGTGGATTATCACATTACAGTACGCCTAGAGAAATTGCGCAACAAATGCCTACAACGCTTGCTTTTTGGCTGGTTCCAGTTGCTCCAATTTTGTCTATTTAAGCGAGCGCCTGTGCCTGCGACGAGGACTCTTCCGTCGCGAACTACTGCAACGAACCAGTTCCACCCCGATCCTCGAAGCATTGTTCTGATCAGCTCTCGTTCCAAGATCCAACAGCTGCTCAAGTTATTCCCCGCTCTACTTTCCGTGGTCTCTGTTCCACTGGTCTTAGCTTCAAGTTCTCCCGTTCTTTATTCTGCAGTTTTTCTGACATTTTCACCGTTCAACTAAAGTTCTGCAGTTGGCCAGAGACACTTTGTTCCTTTTTGTATTGTTCTTAAGTCGGGATCCCTGCTCACCCGAATCCCGAATTTTCATACTTATGGGCCCAGGTTGAGCCAACGTTTTAACGTCTAGACCTCGCTTTCCTTAGGATCCGCGGAATACGCCGTGAACAGATGTTATTGGAGACCAAGAAGCTTATGCAAAAGCTGTTAAGCGATGTTTGCCTTCAATGATTCTCTTCCAGCTGGAAATGCAAACAAAGTTGCGAAGGATTCTCGCGACATGATTCTACAATCACAGCTGTACGCAAGAGCCCAAATACGGGGAGATACTCTTGACTATTCCACCGTTTGTTCTGATTAGGGCGTGGATGCCATTGTTGATGCAGTCTACAAGATGAATGCGCTATCAGTTTGCAATGCTGCTTATGCAGATTATGTCAAATTGCTTGTATTTGTTGTGGATCCAGTGAGTCGTACGCAAACTACGAAGACCTTTTCAGCACTGCTGTCACCAAACTCAACTCTCATGGCGAAGCTGCTTCAATTTCCAAAAATCTTGCAGCTTGGTCATTGATCCAAAACGCCAACATCGATCTTTCGCAGCAACTTGGTGTCATGTCTGCAGCGGTTAATTCAGCGAACTCATCTAAGCTTACGCGCTTGTCTGACAAGAATGTGTTCTTGAAGGCAATTCAATACGAGTCTGTTGCAGCTGTCGTGCGGCAGTGCGACAACAAGAGCGACTGACGCTAAAATATCCCTTTCTCCTATGTCAGCTAGTCCAAGTGACATTGCGAATAGGCGAACTCTCAAGTTACGTAAGAAGAAGCTCTCTTCTCAAGAACTTTCCGACCTCAAGTCAAAATGCAAGTGCCACACGTGTTGTAAGTACGGCCATTGGTCTTCTGAGCACAGGCGAACTCACAAGTTACGCAAGAAGAAGCTCTCTTCTCAAGAACTTTCCGACCTCAAGACAAAATCCAAGTGCCACACGTATGGTAAGTACAGGCATTGGTCTTTTGAGCACAATGATGATGGTTCCCTTCCAGCTACAGTGAAGTCAACCTGTGAGCCTACCAGCAGCAGTGGGGCAAGCAATCATGCAGGGAACAAGAAGGTTGTCAAGTTTAATACGGCATCTGTTTCCGACGCCCGCCTTGAAACTATTGAAGATGCCTCTGAGATCACTGATTTATCGCACGGTGCCCTCCTGGATGATGGTCCACTGTACTCAGCCATTGTAATGTACGAACTCAAGGCTCTTGCGAAGGATATGCTTCCGCAATGGAGCGATCAACTTGATCCGATCCCTCGCTGTCTCAGTGGCTATCTCTAGTGGCAGTACGGAGTTGGTCAACACAGTAGCTCTAAAAGATCTCTACTTGGACGCATTGTTCTCTCTGCTCGATCCGAATCTGATTGTGAAGTCATGATACGACATCTGGTCCTAGAAGGATCTTCTCAGAGGACTGTAGGACGAAATACCACAACAAAAGCAGACATTGTTCACATGGGATCAAACTGTGTTCGTTTTACAACTTCTGGCAGTTCCAGGGACTCTATTACACTTTCTGACTACGAAATGGACTCATACATTCGAAATCTACGTTTATGAATGGCTCAAGCTCTGATTGCTCGCTGTCTTCTTCAAACATTGGCGTTCTAAATGGTTTATTTTGAATGCCAATTCAGGATTGCACCTGGATGAATATTTTCGCTCCTGGAGTTGAGAAGTTTCTTAGGTCTAATTCAGTTTTTCCGTAGGTTCATTCAGAAGTTCTCGGCAATTGCTGCACCTTTCAGAGATCTGACAAAGAAAGGTCGTGGTATTGGGAAATGGGACCAACAGTGTGATAAAGCTTTTCAGAAGCTAAAGGAAGCGATGACATTGGCTCCAATTTTAGTCGCCCCTAATTGGAACAAGCCATTTCATGGTCATGTAGATGCTTCACAGTTTGCTGTCGGTGGAACTCTAACACAGTTGGATGATAATGGAAAGTATCGTGTAATTTCTTTCTATTCAAAGAAACTTTCACCAGCTGAGTCGGACTACACTGCAAGTGACAGAAAGTTTCTAGCTTTGATTAATTTTCTGGGAGATTCAGGTACGTTATTGAAGGTTCTGAATTTGAGATTTTCACCGACAACCAAGTGCTAAAGAGCTTCTTCAAAAAACCGAAACTGAGTCGGAAAGAAGCAAGTTGGTTGTAAACTCTCGGTAACTTCGGAATCTTTCCCATCCATCACACTGAAGCCTGGAAGAATTCACGTCTTGGGAGACGCATTATCCAGAGCTCCGCACGTGACTAGAGGAGACCATGACATCTCAGTGAATGGAGTTGAAGTTCCCTACCTTGACGTTGATCAGATCATTCCTCGGTATGATGACGACCAGTTCTTTGGTCCAGGTCTGACACCATCAGGATGGGGCTATATATACTCTTTTTGGATGACCTTTTTGAATCTTTAAAGATTTAAATAATAGATGTCCTATGAAAACTCATTGGGAAAATATCGTATAAATTCATATCGAAAAGAAAAGGAGACACAAATCATCTAGAATGAATTTTCGTATAAATAGTATGGTATTTATAGCGCTGAAACCCTTAAAATGCTTATATTTGCATGAGAAATGGCTTTGGAATCGGTCGCCCCCTCTAAGATACCGTCCAGCCGAAAATATTTTTTCTTTCTACCGGATTTATGCTGTAATGCTTTCGAAGGAGAGGTAAAAATGAAGATGTGATGATTTCTCTCGATGGATGCTCACGGTAGTTTCTCTATGAGCTGGAGCCTGCAGAATGTCCTCTCATTATACGTTCGGAATCTCCTCTGGGAGCGTAATGGTTACATAAGCTCCTCCTCGGTTGAAAATCACCGCCTCCGTAGGGTCATCTTCCTTACTTGAACTTCCATTGTGACCAAGTCTAGGTCGAAGTCACCGTAGCGGTTATGGAACCAACATTTTGTTGTATCCGGGGTTAAGTTATACATTCAAAAATTTACATATCTATGGTCCTTGAAAAATAAAAAAGCTGGACATACGGCTATTAGACCGGTTTCTCACAGGTCCCTCATAGTTGCTTCCCCATATTATCCGAAAGAATGATGATACGCTGCTTCCAAGAGATTTGGATTTGTTCCGTAAACCACCCATTTAAGAACGAGAAAAGATCTCCTAGTAATATTCATTCATCATCTTCTGGAATGAATGGGCCATTCAATGTACAAAAACATAGACAGCTGTTAATTTATAGGTAGTTGAAGACATAGAGCTCTAAAATGCCCCGCGTAACCGAATCAATGCATTATGAACCTCTCATTCCCCATCGGCAATAATACTGTAGTTATAAATAAGTATATTTCGTGTTCAAACGTAGTCCTGAGTGAAAAGAAATTCTTCACAACTTTGATGGTGAGGGAAGAAACGAATCGCATGGATGGCTCCTCTACATCTGGTCCCTGAGCTTGAAAAGATCATTGTGCAGATATTTCTCGAACGAGACATTTCAAGGATTTTATTACTATGATTGGAATGGTGGCTACTTTATTGTTTTTGTTATTGCTTTTCCATGTACAAGGAGAGAATTGGGGTCGACTGGAAAGAATTGCGTTTTATGGCTCACTTTTTTTGTCTTCAATGGCGCTTACTGTGATCTCCAACTTTTCCGGGTCCATAAATCTACCTTCTACTTTCTTCATCGATTTTATTTCCTGTAACTTATCTTTTTAGAACTATTCAAGCTTCACTTATATAATCTCAAGTGGCGAGCAACTATTTTTACCCTTTTTCGGCGCTATGCATACAGGACCTTTGGTAAGTAATTGTTCCTCTCTATTTCCTCGCCTGCCATAGTTTTGGCTACTATAATTTTGATTATTATACCATTATTTAGTTCCTCGTTGGAAACGGGAGCGTCAGCCAGGGGACGTTTTCAACTGAACATCCTTATTTCTTAAAAAGAGCATAAATTTCGTTGCAGCAAAACAAAAAGCATTTTCCGAGATGGTGCTTTTCAGGAGACCAAACTGCTCGATTGTTTCTTCTTGCGGGAATAAAAATACCATTACTGTAGGATCATCCTTAGTTAAGTCTGCCACTGGCCAGTCAGTAAGGCTACCGACGCCTATGAGAAGATATTTTTCAGAAGATTTTTCTTTCAATGGACCGGCAATGCCGATTGAGAAAGTTTCAAAAAGGCCTGAAATCAAAAAGCTTAGTGCAGACTTTTGTATTTGGATTCGACTGAAATTTTGACATACCAAGTATACTTCAATAGACTATTAAACAATGTTACTAAAATCTTTCCGCAATCAATTTCCTTCCTTTTCTGAGATCCAAAAGACCTAGCTCATTATGAAATGTACTTACCATCTTGATTATTTCTTGCAACGGAGGGAATAGTCGTGAAATGGCGTCTGCTATCCTAAAAATCTTTCCCCTGTACCGAGCAAATGCCTTCTGATTATTATGCTCCAATTTTCTGTCCTCTGCGTCAACATTTAGCATTTTTAAGTACTCAATTAATAAAATGAGGTCTTGTACATTAGTCTTGAAAGTTGTCTCCTGCAATTCTGACATTATGGAACTCCGATGACATTCTCGGGGAAATAATTCCCTGGAATCAATTGAATTCCCAAACGAGATAAATAAATAGTTGGTTGGTTGGTTTGTCTTAATCTGTGCAAAATTTCAAACTGACACTCTGGTACAATTTCCCGTCAACTATCAAACCGATAATTGACATATATCTTCAGTAATGCTTTTTTGCTTGCCCGATAGCCAGGTACGAGAACAATCTTTTGGAGTGAAAACGGATAAACGCGAAACTTTTCAATCCAAGAGAGAATTCTGGTGCTTCCTTCAAAAAGGCATAGAATTTCTTCTTTGCATGATTTGGAGTTTGGATTCTGAATTGAACGAAGCAGAGCCTTCTATTTTCATTTTTTAGGACATTATTTCTCCCAAAGATGGATAATATCCATCTATTTACACTATGAATGTCTTCTTAAAAAAACAATAGATGAGTACTGGAGGGCCTCTCGCTTCTTTTTAAGTTTTCTAAAATGCGATTTCAATTACTTGTTGCAGGAAAGCTTTCCATTTTCGCAGTTTTGGATGTAGCGGCTCCATTTTCATTAAAAAATTTTGGGAGCCTTCGATGATACGAGAATAGACTGCAAAAGCTCCGAGATTCCGTTTTTTAATTAGGTCTTCGGGGCAATTCGAGTTTTTTCGTTCTTTCCGGATCGATCTTAGTTCCCTCTGATAAACGATGTGGCCAAGTAGCTTGATGTAATCCTGCGAAGAGGAGCATTTCCCAGTTTCGTTTTGAAATTATACCTCTTCGAGTCCTGTTTCCGTCTAACTGGCGCGATTGTTGTAATCAAAGGCAAAATAACAAACCTTCGTGAATCCTTGTGTTCTTTTCCCAAAGCCATTTTCCAGCATTTCGGCCTTGACGAAATCTTACTACTGGTAAACTTGCCAAGGAACTGCTCGCTGTTTTCGATTAACACTTTGCCAATTTCTGTGTTATATGTTCAAAAAAAGTGAACCTGGCCCTTAAAGATAATATCACCCCTCCTTCATGAAATTCCGGTACACGCAATAACTCTCGACTTCATTTCCATTGCTTACTCACAAGAAAGAACTTTTTTTCCTGTCATAAAGATTTCTCCAAAATAATACACACTACAGACAATTTTTGACCGTCTTGGACCATATATATATACTGAGCACCGTACAGATGAAGATGGTAAAATAAACGTCTCTATTGATGACTTTTGACATATATAGTAGTCCCCTTTGGATTTGCGTTGAGCTCCATCCCACGACAAAGACCAATTCCAAGGCAACTGATATTAGTAGAACTACGCACCATATCACATGGGTCTTCATCGAGGAATTGGTAGTATGGATGTTTTAACCTTCAATTATGGTCTTGGTTTCCCAATTTGGTTTCGGAGTTTTATTAATGAAATCATTGTCCTTACAGAAGTATAAACTTTAGGTATAATTTTCTGCTGAAACTTTTTTTCTTTATTTGTACGAGATAAAACCTACCTAAATCAGTATTAAGGCTGGACAAAGACAACATTTTCGGTAATTTTTTATTACTTTCAGGGAACACATCTTCCCTCATGACACCTTTCGATATTGGTGTCAGGTTGCACAGTTTTATCTGCTCATTACCTTCAGGTGGAAGCATTAGCCGTATTTGTGTTGCGTTAAAAATTATAACGACCGACTTACTGTATTTATTTTTCTGGAGCATTTCCGATAAATATTTATGGGCTCAAGAAATTTATTTAAATTGCTACGGTTATATTTGCAAATAAAAGTATAATGAACTAGTCTGGCTTCTTTTGAGGAGAAGATCGACTCAAACTAGGGTATTTATGTAGCTAATACACGTTAGGGGAAATATAACAAGCCCTGTTTAGCATGTTACATCTTTTTGGTTTAATAATACTGTATAGGATCCTTACCTATTACTGCTTTAGCGCATCTAGATGGTTCGACCTATTGTTTAAGAATATCTTAGATTATTGGAGATTATTTAATTTGTATATTTCATATTTTTAGTCAAAATGTAATCGAATGCGTAAAAATAAACAAGTTAAAGATTTCTGAGCACCGAATAACGGCAAAAACATCTTTAGGCAATTTCAAAAGTGATCAATGTCAACTTCTAAGTTGTTTTATATTTTTTTTGCTTTAGCGAAGCATTCCTTTCAAATGATTTTCGTTGGCTACTGCTATTTTATTACAGATTATTCATCTGCAAATCGCATTAATGTGTACTATTTTTGGCAATTTGCTCGTTAAAGCCTATCAATATTGAAAATGTGAATTAAGAGAACAGAGGGTTCGAATAAAATCAAATTATATGGAAGAGTGATTTTCAGAAAATGTTAGGCGAATACAGAGAGGTATTCTGTGTGGTCATAGTTGATACTTCAGTTCCGTCTTTTTCCTCCTCCCCTTCCTTTCTCCACTTTTTGTGATCTATCTTGATACAGTAATAATATTCTTCTAGGATTCTTAGGAAAGCATGTATCCCATCCAAAAATTGTTGCGTATGGTGCGATTGAACGAAAAAATCTGCGATGACTCGGAGGAATATTTTCAAAGTAATAGCAGTAGGTTTATTCGCTACAGTTAATACCTCCAAATGGCCAGTGCGACATCATACACATCACCACGAAGTCACATTTACAGACTTATTTTACGGTCATAGGTGCTCTTCTAGGCTCCAAGCGGCCGTCCAATAACATCTTTTTCCGACAGCGCTTCCGACGTTTTTTGAGTCTCATCATCAAACATACGCTCACGACTGCATAGATGTACGAAAATATTGATGCTAGATGCGATAAAAAACAAATTTATCGACAAAAAATATATCTAGATTGATGACCATCTTTGAGTATAGTTAAGTATTTGAACTTGCAATATATTTTTAAAATTTGGTTAATTGTGTCAAATTCATAGTTTATGTTTACCTATTTATGATATGTCTGCAATTATTGAAGTCAGTGAACGGTCAAATAATGGTAGATACCGATGAGATTCTGAAAACGTTATATACTGGTCACATCATTTCCATTCTTAGCAGGTGAGTAAAGGCTATTGGTATGGTACATAGATGTCTACTTTCAATAAATATCTTCCATCTAGTCTCTCTAATCCATATAATACCCTTGAATGAACTCTATGATGGTTAGAGTAAGTATTCGAGATATTTGGGGTAGCAGAAAAGTCAGTGTAAACCGAGAAACTACGACATCTAGAACATGAAGCACTTCGAAAGAAAACTTTATGGGCAGAAAAAAGTAGTTACTGAAGTTTAGAGGTCTAATTTCTGACATGGAAATCATTTTTTACATTAAATACTAAGCATAGGTTGTATAACCTGGTCTTTCTATATTCATTTGCAGATCCCTGAACCCCGTCCGCATCCACCTCTTTTTATCCCTATAATTATACCACGGTAACATTTTTTCTCTTGCAAAACCTCTATACAGGGATAATTGGTTCTGAAAATCCCGTCCTCGTCGATTTATTTCTATCAAAAAGGTTTATGTACTGTTTAACCAGCTTTAGAAGGGATAATTATGTTTGGTTTACCGCGGGAGGTGCTAGGGCTAGGTGCCTACCTTACTTGAACTCAAACCATGTTTCATGTCTTCGATAAAAGTGGCAAATAATTTAGAGGTATCATGTGTATCAAAATGAAAATTTAGTGAGAAGCTGCTGAGTAAATCCGGGACTCTTTGTCTTGACGCATGCCGTAGCCTTTTGCTGTTTCCATACTCTGTAGAGCTTTAAATGGGGACAAAAGTTTCTTTATAAAGTCATTTTGATCCTATGCCTCCCAATCAGGACTTAAAAATCTAAAACTTTGATCCTACATGGTTGCACTCAGTGATTTCTTAATAGTTATGATTTTAGGTACCATCTAAGTACATTTACTCATCAGGAGTGGATTTCAATAAACGAAGGCTAAGAAGCGTTTTCTTACTACATGTTGAGATCCTCGAAAAGCGAGAAATTGCGTTTGTTTCACTCTTGGAATATACATATCGAATCTATCCTAAAGAAACTGTGGGCAAACAAGATCGACTCAAAAAGGCATTCCAAAACAGATCAAATATATCTTCCAAATGTAAAACACACAAAATTTTCCTTCCAAGACAATAACGGGGGAGGAAATTTTCCGCGATACTGCGCATAAATAAGATATTGGAAATGCCCCAAACTCTTGTAAATTACCATGATCTCACCTAAACAAATATGCGCCAAATATGCGCTACCGATGGTCTCAAACCACGGCCATCTGTTACTGCTATCACCTCTACCAACTCACGCTACAGATTGAAAGGGTTTGAATTGTTGATAATGACACTGCGTGCATTATGCATTACTTCAGTCTTTAAAGCGACACTGTGAGCGTCCCATGCGGCCTTCCATCAGTTAGGCTCGCTGGCACGTCATGACTATTCGTAACAGCTTTCGCCGCCACGACGCACTTCGTGACGAATTAGCTCGGTCCATTCGCCATACTGCTCTACTCCACAGTGTTCGCGTTTTTCGGGAGCAGAGCTTTTCAGATCATCCACATCCTTCTTCTGGCTTCCTTGTGGTCTCCCAGTTGACCAGAGAGGAACAGCAGGCTCGAATTGATCGCATGTTTCTTCTTCTTCTTCCGCAACCTAGCTCCGCCTAGATGTTTATATTAATGACTCCGTGTTCGCTGCCATCCCGCAGGCCTTTTATGTCTCTGTCATCAGTCCGCACTCATCCGGGTTTCGATCTTGTCCTCTACATGGCCATATCTCCAATAAAGAATCAGAGAAACTGTGGGAAGTAATCCGATAGGTTCTTCAGTAGCGTAGAGAGTTGGTAGAACAGGGATAAACCTATATGCTACAGTAAATACCAATTGGAAGAAAGAGTTTGCAAGGAAGCGTAGGATAGTACGGCGTTCAATGGGCGGACGGTTAACCTACTGGGGTGACGGAGTCCAGGGAGGTGCCGGCGGCTTGGAGACGGATTTGTGGGTCATCAGGTGCTTTACCTTTTTACTCGAACCATCAAGGATTGACAAACCTATATAGGGAAAAGATCTAAAAGGCCGGCGATGGGACTGTAAGGGAGCAATGGCCCAATGGAAAGGGTATCTAACAGGGAATCCAGCGCCTGTAGGAATGGTGAGCCACAAGCTCACCTTTCCACACCCTCTGACGGAGCGTACCTTGCGGGAGTCTACGACATTTCCCTGATGGCTGCACTGTATGCAACGGGAAATTACAGTAATCTCCCATCGGGATCCTAAAGTCTCCATCCCTGACGGCCAGCAATGCACGTCAGGCAACCCACTAAAACATTACACCAAACCACTCGGCTTACATTAATCCAACAGAGAGCGAACGCCAACTTGGGAGCGAGTGCCCAAAACATTTGGGACGCCATTATACCACAGAAAGGCTACCACTACCATATAAATCGATTCAAGTGCAGCGACATTTTGTGACGTGAGCATAATCTGTTAATGTTGCTCACACCTGGATGGAGCCTCAACTTACGGATTATGGGCGTCATGGTCGCTTGTATCTGGAGCGGAATATCGCATAGATATCTGGTATCCCATATGAAACCTGGGGAATTAGCCGATGCTTGATATCTTTGGGAATTCGATACGTATCATGGAGGGGTGATATAATGTCTGATATGGAATGAAGCTATAATTGATTTTTACGGTGTACCAACAAGGGTCACCGGCAGCTTTCCAGTGTTTGGTGCGGGAGATTCGCACTGCTGAAAGTAGCATGTGCTGACCTTAGTATTCATGTGCTGGGTTCATCTCGAACAGAGGCTCCACTTGCCAAGGTAGTCATAGAGTAAACGCAGTAAAGTCTTTGCCCAGCTCATGAGAATGTTGATGAGACAGGAAATGTTTGGCGGCCCAACTGTTGAATATGAGCAGGACGTGATTGCATTTGGAGTGTGCAATCGGCAGTAATTTTTTGGGTCGTGTGACTCTGCTGTGACGATGGAATCCTCACAGGTGCGAAAAGTGTACGAAAATAGATGCAGACGGAATAGAGCGAGAGTAGGTGAGAGCGGAACGTATAATCTGCCAAGTGTTCAAGTTGGTATTCTAAATATGAAGCAGGTTCGGGTGAACGAGCCCGTTGGGATGTTTATTTTGAAGGTTAGTGAGCAAGTAGTGAAAACGTAAAACGTCGACTTTCCACGCAAACTTTTGTACATTTTGTAAATACCGTTGCTGCTTGCGCATGATGAGCCATGGCTCTGATCTGGCTACTGGTCAACGAAAGAATTTGATGGGTTGCGAGCGACTCATCTTTTGCCGTTGTAATGCACGGGTGGCTCTTGTAGCCACAAGTGAAAATGCCCACACGTTAACGTTCCGAGTATTGAAATGTTGGCAAGTGGAGTGGAATATGTATACATTTGTTATGAGTAATAGGATTTCAAGTTGAGGGGAGATTGGGGCCGGCCATTGCGCGAATGTATGGAAGTCAAGTAGAGAATGGGGTATGACAGGAGTGGCCAAACAACAGTCGACATGGATGGGGGCATGGGTGCTGTTTGAGAAATAATATTTGTTCGGAGGAAGATGGGCTGGGAGAGTACAGAGTGCAAGTGGAGTGTTTTGTCATATGAATTTATTGAATTCATGCTGCATGTGCGTACAGTACATGGTTACTGTACTAACTGGCGAGTATCGTCTAAATGCCATGACATGCAGTGACACTATGCACAATGAACAAGTAAAGTACAACAGTGTCACGTGCAGTGACGACTTGTGCCGCGTGACGCACTTCCAGCGGGATCTCTACGACTAATTAGTAATTATGAATGGCGCAGATACAACCCACCACATCTTCCATCCATTAAATGAGCCCATAATTCCCCCCTGTGCATCTAGCTAATAATATGTTACGCTTGAGATACTTGTCCAATTGGACAAAAGCCAGTCATTGCTTCATTGCCAGATCGTAACAAAACTACAGCAAGCATGGTCTTCATAGCACACGGCTGGAAACTGAGCGTCGAAATGGTATGGATGCGGGCATTTCTACCTCTTGCTGTTGATTCTGTTGGCAGAAAACTTTACTTTTGCCGAAAACTGAAACATTCCGATCAACTCCTTGCTGCTCACCATTTGTCCAAATACGTACATTACAGAGGGGGCGTAGCAATTTGCAAGAAAATTTTCAATTGCATGTAGACAAGGAATGGACTGAGCCGCCCAAAACCTGCCAAGCTTTGCATTGCTGGAAGGACATAACGGACTAGAGCTCAAACGTCATGTACTGTACAATCACCCTTGTACCTTGTACTGTAGTAATATGTGACGTGGCACCTCATGTTAGCTTCGAATACTCGGAACAGTCAGTGTACACACCGATTAAACTAAACACCTCACTTGCACAATACAGTTGCTGATTTTATTAATGTTTT
The DNA here is from genome assembly GCA_002205965.3 of Kappaphycus alvarezii. NCBI lineage: Eukaryota > Rhodophyta > Florideophyceae > Gigartinales > Solieriaceae > Kappaphycus > Kappaphycus alvarezii. The sequence continues at coordinate 62,412 of NADL03000831.1, forward strand.
CCGCCACTATATGCAATCCGATCGTTTTGTGCACTGCACATTCCACAGCTTTCAACGACATCCTCCACCTCCAGTGATTGCCGAATCCCATTGTTCCACCAACATGACTTTTGATGTCATACGTACCTGGGAGAGTTAAACCGGGGCATCTCATCCGTGAATCATCCCAAATTCTCGTCTCGGACATGCCGTCCGACACCTCTCATTTACGAGGGGCACGTCTCACTATTGGAGCGTCTGAATAGGAGACACAGTCACGCAGTGAATCATGCGCACGGTACAACAAAGCGGGGCCCCAGGGGTCTGTTTACTGTGGGTGCTCGGGAGGCTGACAACCGGCGGGGGGTGTGAGACCGTGTTGTGTAACAAAAAAAAAAGTACATACCAGGTGTTTTCATTCCATTTGCAACGATGTGGCCCGACCAGACAACAAGCAGGCCGCATTTTGCAGAAGAATTTACATCATCCTCGGGAAATGCTCCCCCGCTCCATTCGTGACAGCACTTACTAGCCCCGTGACAACGGAAAAAGCTTCCGGGTCCTATCCTCCGAGAGTGGTTTTTGGAATGGCGAGGAGCCTGGCCCTCTCGGGTGATGCGGAAATGAAACTTTCGTACCTTTAGTGCTTGTCTCACATCGCCGCATTACGACTCTAGGGAGAGTAGTAAAGTTTCGAATCCTGCAATGGGGGGTTTACTGGTTTGACGAACGGGACCTCGAAATAGTCCGTGTCACCTCTCGCTCCTGTTGCTTTGATGTCACACCTTGTCGTGCAGGTCGAGGCCCAATAACAGGGTGCTCTGCCGCGCTGCCAATGTCGCTTCCTATCAGAGCAACTTGGTGTGTAAATGAGTATAGTCTCTTCTCTTCAAAAAGAGAAAAATCCCAAGTCTTCTGCACTGCTTGTGAAAGGACGTTAATGTTAAATTTCTACACAGTTGCCCTATCTGTGAGTTTTTTCAAACATTATTCAGGCGCGCTTTTTGCAAAAATTCTGTAGCAGTCGCGGGACTCTAGTCGAATATATCTTCCAATAGTAAAAACACCCAAAACGCCCCCCTCGAGTCGAATGTGAGTAGACGAGAACGTCACCCTCCACGATTTTCCCGGCCACAACCGACCGTGTCTTCCGAATATTATAGCAACCCACATTCCCCCCCATGTAAACGTTGGGTATCTAACATTACAAAAGATGATTCATCTCATTTTATAACTATCACCCTACGGGCATTCCCTCGAGCAACATCGCAGATAAGAAAATCACTGCAGTAGTGATCTGTATCATCTTTCTTGCAAATCCAAAATCACAAAGCAACGTCCTTGTTGTATACTGGTAACCCTCTTGTTGGGGAAATCTCTACACCTGTAGGGTGACCCCTAGCCTCATGCCGAAGCTCTATTTTTTCAACCAACTGATGCAGAACCACTCTAAAGTGAACCAGCCCCATTTCGCACCTCTAATGCTCGGTGAGGGGTAAGAGGGGTTGCGTCACTGCGATGGAGAGGACTAGTGCAAATAGTGTAAAGGTTGGGAGCCCTACTCATTTGCATTCAAAGTCTTGGGGACCGTAATGAGGAAAACTGCCTTCAAAGTCAAGACCATTAGACCTCTCAACGAAATACGAGGGATACTGCCAAAGAGCCAATACTATTCTACAGTAGAACCACAGCTGAATACAGCAACACACATCATTTTTAATGAAATATAAGGAGATTTCAAAATTTGTGCGGCTCCACTGTAAAGACTACCAAATACACAAAATTCAAATCAATGCTCCAAGAATACAGTAATAACTAAAGTCGCCCGCCTTTTATTGAATGAGGCGACCAATTTAAGTATTAGTCAGTCTTTAAATATTTGAATGATCTCTCGCCCGGCAAGCAGACACCCGCTATACTGTACAAACCCTTCTCTGTACAAACTGATCAAAACAGCCCAAAATCCCCTATTCTCAGCCTGTTACCACCCCTCTGAGTTACTCTCAGCACTATGCCACGCAGACTCCGCCCCCTCAGTGCCAGACCCAACTCAGAGACGCGAACTGACTCCGAACGCGAAGAGTGACCAATAAGCACATACCAGGCAAACCAGGCGCTTTTGCTTCTAGCGGACGCAGCAACAGAACGCGATGCGGAACTACAAAATTTCAGCGCAGTTCCAGCCTCCGAAAGCGACGAAGAGAAGGGCTGTCCTATCCCATCTTTGACTCTCTTTATGAAACGGGCGGTGCGGGGGCTATTTTAAGCATGACTAATTTTACTGTTGAGGAAGTTCAAAAATTATGGGCTTAATTTTGAGCGCATATCGAAGGAAACTACAACGTTGGAAACGGGAGAAAACGCGACATCACAGGTAAGGATGCGCTTTTTATGATGTTACCAACGCTGAAAGCTGGTGGTCAATGCGACTGGACAGCTCGAATTTATGGGAAAAAAGACCTTCATTTGGAGCATTTATGAATACTTTTGTAGTTCTTTTTTCAGAATAAATTTTTGAAGCCGCAGTCACAGCTTTTGGTGCGTAGTATTCCATGGAGAAATTAATTTTAGAGGAGAAGACATTTCAGTCATTTTCATACGCTCGTTACACAACTGACGTGACTTTCCAGCAGTCATACAGGCCCAGCAGAAACGTACAGGAGGGTGAGAAATATTTCAGTGGAAATCATAAACTGTATGGGTATAAGGTTGAGTTATCTGTGTTTCCCAACCGTCTTGCGATTGGCTGCTCTCTACATTATCTAGGGTCGATTTTTGATTTAAAACGTTTCCAGGAAAATCTCGAGTCCCATTCTTTGGAGATCAAAAAAGAATCAGGAGGGTATAATTCTCCTGACCAGGGAGATTTGGCAACTCAACACCCAGGCATATGGGCCGTGCTTATAGATAAGGCATGCACTGGAGCAGGGGAGATTTGGAGGGCAATTATTCCCAAGAAAAACCAACGTAACGGGAATCTATCGAGAGCTGATGAGAATAGGAATCTGAGGATTTCTAGCGACTGGATTATAGTTGAAAATTTTTTGGACTGCTCTGTGGTCTCTGTAATGTTGTAGGCGGGAAATTAAATTAGGCAGAAAAGAGTTATGATTATTACTTTAAGCTCTGCGTCGGCCTTACAAATCTTCATATCCGGTGGCACCTGTTGGGCTCTGACGATAATAGTCGCTTTCACTGTATGCGCAATTGCATCAACGGAATTGGCTCAAATCGGGTCCTGAAGCGGCGCCGCATTCAAAGGAGGTACAGTCAGAGGCGTAAGGCACGTATGGATCTGCAGTTTAGGGATGTTAAGGCTCGTCGGAGGCAGTCCTGATAGTATTTCTAAGGTTATCTATGGGTTACGGTGGTTATATTAAATGCTTCATACACTTTATTTATGTTTGGTCTTTTAAGTGGTACGGTATATGTACAGGAGTTCTGCTGGGTATTTTATTCAATCTGTAATGTCTTTTTATAATATTTAGTCTTTTGCAATATTCTTTGCTCACTTGAGAATCACTTGTTGTTTGATAAGAATCTCACTATCTGGTTTAGAGACCTATTGATGTGCTAGGAAACTGCCTAGAACAGTATTTGGTGTATTGTAATAGGTTGAGTATAATCATGGGGTTACATGTAAGCGGTATTATGTCTGTGTAGCGTGTCAAAAATTTAGTCCTATATTTCCTTTGCAAATTCCTATGTTTAAGGCGCTCAACTGAACGGCTTTAAATTTTAATAGAAATCCCCCTGAAACTAGGAAGTTCGCGTTGACCTCGGGTAGTAGGAATCTACCCGATAGATAGACCAGAGGCATTACGAAAATGGGGTAATTTGATGTAGTTTACTTTGTCATCTAACAATTTTAGTTTGTTTCTGTTTTTCCTTTCCTTCCTTCTACACTCCGTTCAGATTTCCCTCGCTATAAGTTTCATTCGACGAAGTAAAATACAATGTAATCCCCCCTTTTAGCAATTACCATGACGGCAAACCATTTTGAGTCGATTCTAGTTGTACGGAAAACATTTGCTCTAATCGAATATATCTTCCAATAGTAAAAACACCCATATTTTCCACAGCCTTTAGCTGGGTAAATCTAAACGGAGTTTGAAAGACGGAAAGGATTAGCAGTTTTTTAGGTTTTAGACAGAAACGGGTCTGCGCTTCCGCGAGCCTGAGACTACATCAGGGGGTCGAGTCAGGGGAGGAGGCATGCGTCATTAGAAAGTACAGATTGTGCTGCGTGACTATGCATGAGCATCATACTGGTCACAAAGAAGCTCTCCATTGCCCTCCTGGCCACATTTATTGTACTACGCCCCCCCTGTCTTCCCTTCATGCTTAAATACACTCCTTTGGGTTAATAACCCACTGCCTCTAAATTAATAAAGCACTAAAGCTTTCCCCCCATTTGCTGCCAATTCTGAGACGAAAGCGTACGCCTCTGGGTGCTATCCTCCCAGAACATATATCGTGATGGTCCCAGCCTCTCTCCTCTTCTCCTCAGAAGGGAGGCATTGGTTCTTTGCACGCTTTGCACATAGGGCCGCGCTGAGGGAAGCTTGGGGTGGAAGTTCTTGACTGGAGGACATGATCGGGCAAGGGCGTTAACGGAAGTAACATACAAGAAATTGTCCCGACATGAGGTCTCACGTCTTGAATGTCTAGGCACTGACGATGTCACACTCGTGGCCTTTGTTTTACGACAGGATGGCGGATAGCTTTGGAAATATAAGGAATTCAGTAAATCAAGTTTCTGAAACCATTTTACGTATTTAATAATTCTTGACTGTCAGATTGCAGCGACGTACGAAAAAGTCTAGGATCCCGTCCGAATTTTATCTTCTTTTCTCTATTGATTGGAAAAATCTAAAAAATACCTCTATATTTCGTAGTGAGTGTATGAATAATCATTTCAGGCTAAAAGCAGAGTAACGCAGATAATAATCAACTCTTTGCATCCCGACCGTAACTGCCACTTTAAACGAAATTTTTTGGATTGGAAACCGTTTTTACATTCTGGACATTCAACTGCTGTTATATTGTCTACCACATAGTTATCATGATATAATTTCAAATATTTAACAGCATATCCTCATTTATCGGTAGTCTACGTACGTGTCTTCTACTAAATCTTCTGTACGCAGCTATGTAAGGATATGATACGTGGTTTTTGTTAAGTTTTACTTTCAAAACCCCTCTTTTCCTATCTCTCGAAAATATAGCACCGAGCACACCCTCTATTTTGTCCGAAATAAGCATCACATTTTAAAGCCGCATTTTTCCGACTAAGTGCAGCTTCAAAAAGTTATTTCGGACCATCTATTTGTATGTCTTCATAGTGAATATTTTAATCAGCAGAATACTTTAGTGAATTTTATAATGTTTCTGAAATACTGCAGCAGTATTAAAATAGACATGATTATTTCTGCTCCATGTACATTGTCTTGAACGGAAACCCGTAATTTATTCGCTTTTTTAGCACGAGCCGGTCGAATAATACATGCAAAAATAAATTTCTGAGAAATGAAATCATATATATAAACATCAATAAAAATCGATTCAAACCATAGTAACAGAGCAGAGAATCTAATAGTATATATCAATAAATATTCGCGATGCACCAAACGAAAATACGAAAATTTCAATGTTATACCATAAATTAGCCCAAACAATGCTCAAAATTATTCATACAAAGGGAGAGACTACCAAGTACTTAAATCAAAACTAAATATTGGCATATTTATTGCCTCGAAATTAATATCTTTGATATGATATTTTCGCTTGTTTTATTATGATATTTTAGCTTTGAACTTAATGTTTTAATAATCTCTGATTCTGATACAAAAACGGTACTCTTTTACATATCCCAAGTTTCAGTTAAATTGCCTGTATTCTGGCACAGATAGACCTATGTAGACATAGAGAAAAGTTTCGTCTTCGCAGACTAGACACGATTTTTTTGGTATCTTACAGGCAACAGTGCCGCACACAGCAAGTAGACGGTCATCTAATTGAAATGTGGGGAAATCATCCAATTTTGAGCTTGTTTACATAATACTGTATTTAAACTTTTGATCCTTGAAGATTGTTTTAATGCACACCCGCAGGCTATTCATCCTCAGATATCAACAATAGCAGTAAATTAACCAATTTATCCATGGTATATAGGAAAAGTAGCCAAAAATCTGTACGATTCGTGCATCCGTGGCCGTGTACTTACTTCAAAATGGAAAAATTAACACATTTTTATTGCGAGGTGGCCCTTTTCACCACTAAACCTCTTTTTTAGGTTTCAATGCCCGTAACCTCTTTACATTTTCAGAGGCCTTCTATTTCACTGCTTTCACGAGCAAAAGAAAATGAAAAGAAGTGACTAATGACTTATCAAAGCGCTCCATCTACGCGATTACGGAGCCCAGAACAACCTGTAAATAATGAACGATGCCTTACATCAGGGCTGCATCATATACCCGAGGGGCACAATTACTTGAATCTCATTCAGTAATAAGCTTACTATCCAAAAAAGAAGCGTAAGTCTTTGTGTGGAAAGGTTTGGTTATTTTAATCTTGGAATATATATTATAATCGTCAGTTTCTTAAAGCCTTTGAAATAGTTTGAGGCAGTGAAAGCTTCAAATTATGTAAGATACCCAGGCAATATCAAAACTTACGCTCATATTTTACTTTCCAAGTCCTTACACTTTCCAAATTGATCGGATGGAAACATATTGAAGTACATTTTTGTATTGATATGCTATCTCTGGGTGCTTTGAAGGCCCACGAGGTCATTTCCGCTACTATTGGTTTACCGACTAATAATGCTTCTCAAACTTGGCTTACTATATTAAGTCATAGGTCGCTCTTGACACTTGGTGTAATCTGCTAAACTAAAATATGTACAGAACGTGCTTTGAAATTTCATAAAATTCTGTAGAAATTTCTTTCCTTCATGTCCGCAGTTCGAACTAAGAAACCTGTAGTTTGCTCTCTGTGTCCGTGAAGTATATTTGGTACCGCAAGGTTTCGGTCTGAGTAGACTCTAAGCAGACGTCTGCGTATTTTTTTTGCTTCCTTTCGTTTTAGCTGCCAGGGATTCGACTTAATATACCTGCCCGATACGTGGAGTCTTCGGACCGATTCAATCCTTCCTTATTTTTGGATCCGTTTAAGAAGCTGTTGCTGCCGGTAAACGGGAAACTACGAGGAGTAAACTACTATGAAACTATACTCGACAGTAAGGGAGAAACGAACTGAGATACCGACATACTAGATCTAAAATAGCATAATTAGTAAGAATTCATTCGTGTCAGAAGAGCCAGGCTATGAACATCAGTTCAATTCCAGAGGACAGCTTTTGGTAGAGTACAACTAGGATATCACGTAGCATTACGTAAACTCTTGAATACTAAGAAACAAGATCATCTGGTGCTAGTGAGACTCTGAATGACCATCATTAACACTCAGTTAAAAATAACACTGGTTCGAGCAGTGGTTGGGAGCCTCTCTCACCTCTATTGCCATTATCCATCCTGTTGACATCGTCAATACGTCTCGTGGTTCTTTACTATAGCTCTGCATTATCGTTCCTTCTTTTCAGCTTGGGATCAGTTAGAAATCATTTTTTTTCAGACACAGCCTATTTGCGCTTATCTTGTAAAATTTCCTCTTCGAACAGTTTTTTATGCACTTTACTTGCATTTAACTATGTAAAAAATAATCCCCAATGACTCCTAGAATTATAATATTAAAACATTTCCCCTCTAGGCAATATTAGCATAGAAGGTTGATTCTACCTACTGACCTCATGGAGGAATCCAGTACCATTTTTTGGGTACCTTCCGCATTATCTGGAGAAATCAAATACTGAGTATGAATATATCTGAGTTCAACTTTTTGTTCTGTTTCACTGCTTTTATGCCCAGACATTTCTAAGGAGAAACGTTTACTCGGGAAAGTGAAACCAAAGGTTTTTTCCAGACGGTAAATTTCGGTTCCTTCTAAAAATTTACTTCAAAATATGGAAGCATTTTCTGAAAAAAACTACCGTGAACAATTTACTGATTCTCACATTCACAGAAATAGAAATTCATCCAATAAAATGTGTAACTTTACTTTGTAGGCTTTGTTTATGAGCCCAGCACTTGAAATTAAATGTATTCTGTGTAATGTCATGTTTTGCTAGCTGAAATCGCTAACGTCCCGTGATTATGCATGTCACTAGTCAGTTGGATCGATTACCAGTAAAGTACTCAAGATTAATCTTTATCAAAAGAAATTACTTTTGCTGGATCATTTACATTAAATAAATTAATTTATGGTTTTAACAACTAAGGGTATTACGAAGCTTCGTGGTTTCTTTGAAATTGGACTTTTCTTTTTAGAGGTTTTAATAGTTGTTATAAAGCAAGAACTTCTCTTAAAAGTGTTACTGCACCATGAAATGAAAAGATTTTCGTCCTACACCAGCTTCTGTACAAGGAATGGGAAATCTCAAAAAGTGTTTTCATGATGCGAATAGAGAGATATTTACAGAAACAATCACTGATTCCGTTGAGAAAGACATAATTTATACTCAAATTTCGCAAAGGGGTCCGTTTAGAAGCCCCTTTTAGAAGCAAAATGGGAGGAGAGAAGTTTAATAAACTCTTTCAAAGATATAGAAGTAATCATTGAATAACCAGATTTATTGATTACTATGATAAATGCAAAAAAGTATTAAAGTTTTAAGTAATTAATCACCTTATTTACTTTAAATATTATTTTAGTCTGTAGCGCTATTCAGAAGTTTACATATTTATGGGTTTGTTCCAGTCAAATGCCATATAATTTCATATTTGTAATGGTAAACTTAGATATTATCAGATGTATTTGATTCACATAAATTGAAATTAGTACAAAAAATCTGTTATGTACTTCTGATTTAGAAAACAGCATAAGAGTTCAATGGAGAAAATACATTTATTTTTTTTCTATTAACCTATTACTACAATTCTAAAATATCGGTTGATGTTTAGAAAACTCTTTTGTAAATTATGATTCTAAATTAACGTGAAAGAAAGAAATATGTATTTTCACTCTCACAGATTTTCAGAAGATCCACTCCTGACTGTTATCACTTTAAAGGACATTATATGGGATTAAAACAATTCATGATTCTAAATAAGTAATTTCCAAGTCGATAATAAGAAGAAAATTACCATTCATGCTGTTCAAATGATGACAGATGTTTACATTAATCCAATCATATTTTCCTTTTTTTGCATGCATGGGCTAACTAGTAATTTTTTTCATATTTTTACATAAATACTGAGATACATAAATTTTGTACAATCATAGAAGCCGAACATGATCACTTTATATACATAGTCATATCTTGAGTTTTTAAATCCCTTAGATCATCAATTTTCTTCCAACGGTCATTATTTTTATTTGCTTAATGATTCAGATTACGACCTGTATCACCAAATTACCCACATTTAAAAATTAAACGTGTCTTTTTATTTGAAAATTGAATTTAAATGAACTGAAACAAACTCATTTGAGTACAAAAGGGTTAAAATGAATGGTGTGGGTGTCACTGACCTTACTAATGTGTGATTTTATTCTGACTAACATTTTACGGTTGTCAGTCAGCCAAATATTTATGAATGAGTCATAATTAAGATAACAAATTGGAGATCTACTAAATTTATGCCCGAAAATGAATTAAACACAGCGATTTTGTCATGATATGACGGTTTTTAATCTGTTCCTGTATCAACTCTTAAGAGTAGTATCCGGTCTTCTCTCTGTAATCTTGTACTTTCGAATTTATATAGTTTTAATTCTTGTTAATATCTCTCTTTAGAATGTTTGTTCTTGAGGCGTCGAAATTTATACAATCCAATAAATATAGAGTGAAAAAATTGATTGAACCCACCATACTTCGATGTTCAGTATATTTTACATGTATTTTAAATATGTTAGGCTTCATGGTCTAATAAAAAGTATTATAAATATAGAAGAACAATTTCTTGACCAACTCCCCGAGGAAACAAAAAAACAATAAAATGGTTTCAACGAATCCTTAAATTATTCTGGCACGTCCATAAATTTCATACTTTGTGAGGATATAGTAATCCAAATTATCTACACGTGCGGGTTTATCGTTTGAAATTTTGGATCGATTATTCAAGACATCTTCATTGAAACATGGTCCCTTGCCGATAAATAACTTCTTGTTCTGAAAATTATACATTCGAATTCTTGACATTGCTGTAACCAGTGTAAGATTTTCAGGTTAAAAATATTTAGAAGTATCCTGTAATGCATTTTTTTATTCATGGAGTGCAAAAATACGTTTCGAATCGAAAATTGAAAACGTGCAGATCGAAATAATTTTTACACATGCAATCCATATAAGAAGTATAAATTTATTCGTAATTGTAAGCATCAACGATCTGGGCGATGCTAACGAGTTCTCAGTTCCACAATTCTATACATTTTAAATGGTGGATTCACCAGGGAAAGAGAAGTTGTAAGTTTTCGTGATTAGTCCAAAATTTGATTTTTTTCTAGTTTGGAGCCGAATGACAAATGTTACTTACCCTATTTCGTATTTTATAGAGCTAGGAACTAGTTTCGAATAATCTGGTTTCTCTTCCCAGGCCAAGGTTATGTTTCAGTGCTAGACCCTCGATTTGTGCGGTACCAATCAAAAAAATTGTTCAATGTTACAACAGTACTTCAGGACTCGGAGAGCTCAGCGATGACTGTACATGGTATGCGCAAAACAGGGTTTTTTACTTAAAAAACTATTAACATACTCAATCAAGTTACTTTGGTATAAAAATTATTCTAATAATGAAAATTTTCTTTTCCATCCATTTGATTGAGACGTTCATGAATATATTGAATTACTTTTATAGTAAATTATTCAAACGCTCTGCGGCTTTCCATCAGTTAGTCTCCCTACATACCACCACGCTGGATTACAAACAAGATGTATTTCAGAATTACACTACGCCACACTTTCCCCCTGTCGCATGCAGAGACGTGAACAATTCTAGATTCGGGAACTGTTCCAATTTACTATAGGAAGCTTTTCAGGAAAATCCTAGGAATCTGAGCTGAAAATTCAAGTTGAAGTTACCCACGTGTTGAAATACTTTCTCTACCGCAATATACCCGCCTAACAAAAAGTTTTGGGCATTTTACTCCCAGAAAATATATTAGGTCTATGTCAAAGGAATAAGAAAAAGTGAATGGAGCTATGGAAAATCTATAAAGGGTGTTTTGTAAGCACATGCATATCAATTGCTGGCAAAATCCACTGATATCAAATGAAATATTGCTATAATCTTGATAAAGGCTTGTTTACATAAATTAGAAAAATCTTTTTCTTAAATTGGACACGATTTTCAATTATTGAGATTTTTTTGCGAAAAAAATCATAGCTATACTTCACTATTCATAAAAAAATACATTCAGAACGCAAGTTGGGAGTAAATTATCCAGACCAAAGAGGCTCTTTCAATTCAGGGGGAATGATGGGGTATTTTACTCAGTCGTATGACACTTGTAGCGGGGTATATCTACACGGAGGTTTGAGAGGAGGAAAGGCGACACCAGAAAAAGGTCTAAGCCTCCGTGATTCTGTGACTATATATCGGAGGATCCAGACAGACAACCCGCGTAGATTTTCGTTTCCTTTCAAATTTATTGGAACCTAATACCTCACTTTTTTTCCATGATTAAGGGAGTACCATCCTGGAGACAGATCGTGGTTACAGAAATCGAAGACTCTTACAGTTTCCGGTTCAAACAAAAGCTCACATACTGGACAAATGGACATGTAAGACAAGTCAAGAGCCCTTCGCTTTCGAATGCAAGAGATGTGCTGAGATTAATGGGAAGGAATTTGGAGAAGTGCTCCACTCCACCTCGAAATTCAGCCCTATGCAGCCTTACATATCCATTAAAATGGCTTGAAGGTAAATAATACGTTGTATGTAGAAGAAACGGTAGTAAATGAACCTCACGTCCCCAAATGATAATATTGGAAGAATCGGAACGCGGGGTTAACTAAGCAAAAGTCCCGGATGTAATTTTAACCTTGATTAGACTCTATTGCAAGCTGGCGATTACCCAGGACGCATTTGCCCGTTCTACCCAAAATTTTCATGGGCGTTTATTGGATCTGCATCTACTTTCATGTTTTCTTCAGGGCTCAACATTGCTCTATAGTAGTTACCCTACTGCTTGAATGGATTTTAATGTAGGCTAACCAATTTGAAAGCGAGAAAACTCATGCTGTAGCAGCGCTTGTAAGTTGAGTTGCTATGATGTGGATGTGCATTTTGCATTATTATTGCTTTTTTTATTCCGTGTGCTCGGCTAAACTAAGTTTATTGATTTCAAATAAAATTATTCTGGCGTGTCCCTTTACTCTAGCTCACTACAATAAAGAAATTACCACATGTATAAAGTTTTATACAAGCTTTATTGTAGAGCTCGGCCCTCTAATAAAAAGGTATCAACCAAGCCACAAATGAACTCTCATCTACCCTATATCTTTCTCAATATCTAGCTACTTGTTGCTATTATGCCATAAATCATCAAATACCCCGACAATATACCTCCAGTTGCTTGTACTAAGGATTTAAACTGTAAGAGGACATCAATGCAATCTGTGCAATGCACCCACGCACCCGTTTAAAACATAAGATCATACCTATTTGTACCAAGCCAATGACATGGAGCCATCGTGGCTATCTCGCGTGGTTCTCGAAAATTTTTGGACCCACCAATCACCAAACACTTTATACGTTCCTGCCAATTGGACCTTGGCTTCTTGCCAATTGGACCAATGGGACTTTGCAATGATGTTTATTGCTGTCAGTTACACTGATGGCTGCTACATGGCCCTTCAGAACCTTGTAGTTCGATACCTCCGGGGTCGTCTTTTCTATAATCCCTTTGAATTCAGTACGGTTTGCTTACAATTTATCTCTGATGGGGTTGAGTACTTTTTCTATATAAACCATGTTCTGATATTCCAGCCTGTTTACCGGACGTATCAACCAACAGTTCAACCATCGATTAACTTTTGTGCGCTCAACACCTTAAACTACCTGACCATGTCTCTCTAACTATGTTCAACCCCTGGTCTTCCAGATAAGCCCCAGCAGGCCGCTTCAAACCCAGTTCTCTTTCATTCTAGTTCAATCTCCCGGTAAGGTTTTTGAGAATATACTTAAATAATTACTGGGGACAATCCTTGTTAGCTATTGACATGTTCAGGTTAGTACGATCCGTACTCATGCAAAGAAAATTTGCAGCGACGGTTTAGTCTAGTGCAAAATGTATTTTGGTTTCCCTTACGCCGTTTATGTGAGATTACCTGCTTGATTCTCCCTGTAGTACACAAAAATGCCCATTCCCTTATGTAGAAGTAACAGTTCTACATTCGTAATAAGAGAATCAACAAAATATCTCCCTCGTCGTGATCTGATTCGAACTGTAAAAAATGAAATCATCTATCATATGGGTGAAAATATCATTCCTTAAGTGTTCAATCCCTTTTTAAAAGCTTGAAATAAATTTTCATTAAAGGATATGGGAGAATGTAAGATTAATTAACAATAATGTTCGCCAACCCTCATATCCGTTATCCGTTGCTTTATTGCTGAATTAACGCGGAGGGTCAGTTCCTGCCCCTTACTCGAGACTCTGAAGCTGGCGTCTGGCGCCGTTTCCTGTCGTAAATTTGTTTGCTAGAACTGTAGCCAGTTGTACTACGGAACAGTTTTCGAAGATGCGAGGAATTATTTTACAGCGATACTCTACATTGGCAGTAACATCCAATGCGGCTTGTCTGCTTGCTGGCCTCCCCTCTATGTTCTGGTAGAATAAAGTGCCGTTTCGGCTTACCGCAAGCTTTCACGTACATGCTCACTACCAACATACGAATTGACTGTATTTTAGCATGCTTATACATTGGAGTGGACTAACCTCCCCTAACCCCCAGATGTGGAGAAATACAATCGTTTCCCATCAAGAAATCTTTAATTGAGTGGCTGCTTCTATTGATAACGTGGATTTTTGAAAATTTTCCTGGTGTAGCCATCATGGCTCACACAGCAGCTGAGCTATTGACCGAGAATCTCTATACGAGTGGGATTAATAGGTACTCTCTCTAACTGAAGTGGGTGTTCCAACGGTCCGACAGCAGAGTACAGTACGATGCTATACCGCCAAAGTACAGTACGGAATATTTACATACTACACATAGAGTACTGTACATACAAGAAGGAATACAGGAGGTTCATTTATTATATAAGATAAGCTGGCTAATATCTGGTCATCTTTCTATTTCTTTACTATAACCATATATGTTGCCTTTATTTGGTACTGGTTTTAGACCGAAGCCTCAAAATCTTGCGTGCGTAGTTTTCTATGCTGTAATGCCTGTAACAAATTATTATGCTGAGTTGCCAATGCAATTTCTTTATAGGTAGCACTGAATGTATGGTATCTCATATATTCTTCCAAAACTAGGCTTCCAATATCCAAAAACAAATCTTCCCTATTCACGGTTTGAAAGTAGTGAGCGGGCAAGGCCTTAGCTGGCAAAGAGGCAATTCAGGAATTTCGGCCTCCGCGAGAAGTACACTCAAGCCGATCACTCCGTCCAAGGTCAGTGAGTGTTGCTTCACGTAGAGTCAAGTTCGAACACTTAGTACTGTCGAAAGACAATCGTTCAGTTATTGCGAAGATAGAGGCACTGCTCTTTAAGTACTGAAAATTTATATTCAGAAACATTCTGCGCAGATACTTCTACTCAAGGTAATTAAAGCCCGGAAGAAAGTTGAGAGTCAACTTCAAACCAAAACCTTCTATCAGTTCCCCATACTAAACGACGCGGTAGGCCCTGCTCCTTCATAAGTAGTTACTAGAGCAGTCGCTCAGCTTTGATGCTCACCCCCCTTCGTCACTCCTTAACGTCTACTGTAGCATTCTAGTCGCTCGCGACGACTCTCACTTCGGGAAGTTAGTGATTCCCTTTGCAGATTGAGCCATTGTATCTTATCACCCCCCTTTTCGTAGATTATGCTATTGTGTCGGTATCATTATAATGCTCTACTCTTTGTACGACATTTGCACAACTTTATACTCCAACGTCATCTTTCTACAGAAGTGTAAGGATAGGTCGAACGTAAAATTATTAATCTCCTGTACTGTAATTTGCAGTGAAGAGTGGTGGGAAGAGGTTTGGGTGTTTTTACTCTTGGAAGATATATTCGATGTATTCAATTGAAGAGTGCCTGAGCAGCGAGTGCTTCTTAGTTTTAATATTTTGTCGTTTTCTGCCGAGCTACAAAGCTTTTATCAGCTGTATTAGAGCCACGAAAGAACTGAAGAACAAAGAAAACTCAAGCACTTTTGGGAAGCTTTTCTGACGAGCTTAAAAAAACAGTCATTGAACAAAAGGGCAACTGTAAAAGTTTACATATCTTTTGGTCTCGCATAACTTTAGCCTGCCTATTTGAGAGAATTTCCAACTGAAATCTCTCGCTGGGACGTTGTAGCTTCTGTGTAACATCGGAATTGCCAATGCGAAATTCTCATTGCATTTCGTGGTTGCCATGAGTGGGTTGATGTCTAAATGGATAAGGTAAAGGGCGCTCAACAGTTACCCGTCATCATCTGAATCAATCTAACACATATTGGAAATCTCCAGTACAGTAAGATTTTTTGCACAATTGCAAACCATTACGACTTGCCACTTGAAATTGGCACTGTTGGAGCATAACACAAGTATAGCTGTGAGTCCTGTTCCCGTGATATTGTTATATTAGGTAGTGACAGTTTTAGTACCACTTGAGCGATATATGCAGGTCAAAGATACGTGGCTAGTGGCTCTGTCATTAAATCCGAAGCATTCGGGATTTTCTGGAGGGGAGGTGGTACTGTATCACAACTGTGGCGGTAAAAGGCAATGGACTGGGAATAAAGTAGCAGAAACGGACGGTGTTTTGGAACCGGCGGCTTTGTTGGAAGCGGAAAGTGTCAGAGTGTCTGTTTTCATTAGCGTCACGGCCGTTAAAATTCGAAAGGAAGCTGTGTGTTATGGTTAGATAATTCCAGGTCATGCGGATGAAAGGGGAAATTTTTGGGTTCTAGTGTGAGTGGAAAAATAGGTCGACCCTTACAAGATTGCAATCTAACGATATTGGAAACATAGTTTTTACAACAGCCCATGAATTTCGGCTAGATGAAATGGCTGTTAGCCTAGTCAGTCGGCAAGCAGGGTTGGACTTTACCAACTACGTTGCGTGCCCCTGATAGAGAATAGGTTCACTTGTTAAGAATGATCTGGAGCATAGCTGGTAAATGACTATGCTGTCGAAGAAGACGTGAAACTGTTGTGCAGCAATCCAAATTACAAGGACAGAGGACTCCCAACCTTTCCATTACTCACAGTAAACCAGCCCAAATCCCCCCTCTGCAATTACAAGGACAGGGAAATCTTACAACAACTGAAATGGATTTAACCAATAGCTAGATTCTGCGTTAATGTTTGTTACGTACCGTGTTCATCCTTCAGAACTGAACTTCTCCCGTAGCCTTATTGCAGTGTACCCCGGGTTTCATTTCACAGCAATCCGGAGAAAGCTATCATACACCGGAGGATAGCCGAACCGCACTTTTCAAAAATTAAAGAACCAAATCATTTTCAATAATTGCATTTTTATGAGATTTCCATGCTTTAGCCCCTTTGCGTTGTATACCTGACTAGTGTCTACAATTTTTGAATTTCAAAGGACTGTAAGTACCTACACCGTTAGGTAGTTGTGGTATCAGCTGTAGAACTTTACAGAATGGCAATGTAGTAAAGGGTTCCTGGTTCCCCATGCCGACCACTTTGTACTAATTATTTGATGCGCTTTGGAACATAGGCTAACCTGATTTTCAATCATTAAAAAAACCCAATTTTCCCCCATGTAGTAAAGTATTGCCGAATGTAACGTCGCTCAACGCTTGATATGGGCAGCAATAAGAATTTGAGATCGCATCGCTGGTTTATCTGTTATTCTATCCCCGTTATTGTTATATTGTGAACCCGCCCTAGCCTTACACTGTACCACGTATTATTCTCGACTTGAAATACTGCTTATACATCGAGGTAGGCAAGTGGGCTATCTTTTGGAAAAGAAAAACTCCCCTTTTCCGATCACACAGTGAAACTCCAGCGGTTCCAAAGTTATTGTCGAAAACTGAAGGATGGGTACCTATGCCGCACGCTGTACCAAACGTTTCAGCCACAACATGCCCTTGGAGCAAAATGAGCCGTACTCTTGTGCAGAGGAGAGTATGTAAAGGGGTTCTGTGTGGGCACAGTATGTTCTTTGAAACGTGATCACATCCGCGTTATGTATTTTCTCTACTGGCACACCCAGAACTTGCATTTTGACTCATGTTTCGTTAAGCCATACACCACAAAAGTTTCATGACAAAAAGATACAACACTGCAAATTTTATGGATGCTTCGTAGATTATAAAACACTAGTATCTCTGCAGTTACATGGAGGCATCGACCCGGAAGCGTCAGTCGACTAGTGTCTCTCTTAAGTTCGTCACAGCCACCTCGCTCGATGAGTTCTGGAATCTCTACCATCTTCACTTGGGCTCAACGAAAGGTGCTGAACAAGAAGAAGTAGAATTATTTTGAACTGTTAGTCGCGATTAATACCTCGTGTAGAGTGCATGCAGTAAGAGGGACAAGGAGGAAACAATTATGGCACTCTCTGAAATATCCATGTGGTACGAGCATTCATTAAAGCAATCCCACGATATGATTTGCAATATTTTCTTCAGCCACGGGCAATCAGGATTCCTTGGTTCTAAACTGATCGCTCTCATCAGTAAAATAAAGCTCGTTACGATTGTGATCTAGACTTGTATATTATGAAAAGGGGAAATTTTGGGGCATTTTGGTGTGTGGAAGATGTCGTCGATTCTATCCACGCAGCTGGAACGCGGGTACATAATATTATTTTCTCCTACCCTGATATACGTAGAGTTCCCAATTTTCGACTATTGTACTGTACCGTACTGTACTGTACGTAATTAACTGTACTATTAATTGTACTATTTTCAGAAGACAGCAATGCCGCCATCCTTACAAATCCTTTACATTTGTTTACACCTATGCATGAAATTGGGAAAGGTAGCCAATCTTATACAATGCAGTTTAAGGAACTACCATTGCCATAGCAAGCGCCTCTTCGCTCTGCAGGAAGGGATGTCTGAGCTGCGGCCATACACTTGTGATGCACCGATAGTTGCAGTGATGGAACCACAATGTGCACCAGGCAGGCAGAAAATGTAAAGCATACTGCAGTGTAGCTTGACATGGTGAAAACCTGGTGTAGCATCTCCCTTACAAACATTGAGAAACCGTCGCTATGACCAACCTGACCAGCCTTTGATGCACCTGTACAGCCCAAACATTTGCTTTTCCTTGCTGCTTCAATCTTATAATTCGAAGGATAGTTTTCAGAAATCTCAGTCAGCATGAACCTGCTCCACGAAAATATCCTACAATGCTGTACATACCAATGCTTCTGGTCACACCAAGAAGCATACTGGCGTAGAAGGCGTACGTGGGACTCCTGATCTGGGAATTCAGATTCTCATGCTCGCCAGTTAACTACGTTAGTAGGTAAAGGGCCCCTTTTAATCCAATGTAAAGTATTTAAGCGAGTCATGCCCCTAGTACTCTAAGCCTCTCCAAGTCACCACCTCACCTTCAGCTGCAAAAATCCTCCATTCCCGCAATCTACTCACACAAAGAAGTTACTCATTTCTTAAGAGCCGAAAATGCAGTTTATGAAGTCTATCCTAGTTGTTGCCCTCCTGGTGACATCTTGCCTTGCTGCCAAAATTCCCTCAGGACGAAAGATTGACATCATTCCATGCCAGGAAGATAGCTTGGGGATCCCGTGCCACGGCAAGCAACCGAGAAGGCTTGTCCGGATCGAGCAGGATTCCCTTGCTGTCCCCCTCGAACGTCAGTCGGAGGAGGTGAACTTTGCCGTCAACAGAAGTTCCAGTGGGTTCTCGAGGGTGACTGGTGTCGGTGTGTCAGTACAGCGTGGCGTGTCTGCATCTCTGACATACAATATTACAGTCAGTGCAATTTCATCGGAAGAGATCTCTAGTCTAACTGAGTCCATCCTGACAAGTCTGAACGAGACCGAGTTGGAGATCCTAAGTAGCTTGTTGGCGACCTACAACAACGGGCTCTCAGTCCCCGTCTTGCAGCTTCTTGGCATCAACCTCGGGGGTATCACGAACGCCGAGAGCCAGCTTACCGCTTCTACGTTCATCGAAAGATACAATGAGCTTTCGGAATCAGTTGAGGAGCTACTTGAGAGCACGGAAGAGGCCAGAGTTGCTGTCGCTGGTAGTCTCACTGCCACTGGTGTGTCCTTCACTCCTGTGGAAGGTTTCGTTTTCGTCAGGACTGCTAGAATGTTCTTCAATGATGGAAGTTCTAGGCTGGTCGTGACATCTGATCCCGCAGAGACGGAGGCAGCAACCCTTGACGGTGATGTCCTTCCGTCCTCAAACAGGAACCTCTTCACAGGTTCTCCCGGTGACGTACCTCTCACTATTTTTGGCTAATCGAATATCTTAATCGCTCTACTCGGATCGCTGTGCCAAACCCTTGCTGATGAAAATCAGCGTTACATACAGATCAAATCAGAACTTTCCCAGAATTTAGCTATCTGACCTGAATACCGTATCAAGTACAGTAAATCCTTGACTGCATCACTGAAAGCTACCAATGGGTTTGCTTCAATGTGAGCTGTACGATCTTAGCGTAACATGGCGTAAAAGTAGGCAGTTGACAAATTGCGGCCCTTACAACCCTCAAATAGGGGAAGAGAGGGACGGTACCTAAATTGCGACGTATGGATTGGTTGCAACCCATTTGGAATTGTAAACTGCATGTCACAACAAATATACAGTGGCTCATATCTGAAAGGGGGAAATTTGGGGTGTTTTTAATGCATGAAAAAAATGGTCAGCTGTTCCCTGAGGGATGTCGTGATGGTAAAGGCTTACAATGTAAAGAAATGACAGGAAGACGTCAAAACGCTAGAAAACTGACGGAGGCCGGCCAACAGGCACGCTGCGTTGGACATTACTGCTGCTGCGGCATGACGCTGTGATAAGATTTCTTTGACCTTTGCGTAGGTCTCCCTTGCCCTCGTAGCGACGTTGCGTGCGACGTCGGTTAGCAACGCGTGGGCGTCCGGGTGCCATCCCCCGAGGGTAGAGATAGGGACGGGCACTAGCCTACTTCCGGCGGAAGACGCGATAAAGGACTCGTATCTTCTGTGTTTCGCCGTTCTTGCCGCGTTAAGCGAGGTGAGTGGGTTGAATGTCCTCACTCTCCTGTTCGAGGGCGCTAGGGGGTTGACGAAGGTGACATCGAAGAGTCTGTTCTGCCGTTCGTCCCATTGCGCGAATATCGGGTCTTGTGCGGTGGACCCCTTCTCGCGGCTCGATGACTGGATGTCGCGCGGCTTTCATGAGATCGCTTGCCAATAAACGAACCTGACAGTCGTGTCTTCGCGTCCTTTCGCCCCCGTGTAAGCAGTGCAACAGATGGTCGCCGAAACAGTCGAGAGTTTCGGGGCAGTTCCGCTTGGGGCATGGTGTTTCCGGAGGAAGAGCGGGACTTGGCAATAGTATTGGAACCATATTGAGAATTCTCTTGGTTCAATGCTAGTCTTAAGGCCCGGAGATGGGGTGCAGTACACCCAATCTTTCGCGCCGGGGAGCCCCATGGAGGCACGGAAGGCCTGCCGTCTATTGTCGCCCACATCGATCTCCTCTTGCACCCGCTCGTGGATGGCGTCCGATAGTGTCTTCTGTGATGGTGTTTTGTTTGAGCAGAGGGCACTAAAGGGGATAATCCTGGACTGGGAGCAAGAGAGGGACCAAATCTGGTGCGCCTCGACGATGTCTCGGTACGTTGAGAGATCCGTAATTGCCGCTGGGAGGAGGGCTGCACACAGCCTGTTGGACGCTGCGCTGGAGGCGAGGAAGGCTGCAGCTGCAATTGACTTCGCCGAAGTGAGTCCAATTCCCAGTGATGGCTTCTTGGCGGTGATCGGTTTCATGGGCAACTGCAGTTCTCGAAATATGTCGGGGTCGAGGACGCCCCCAGCCAGTGTGCGCACACAGTTCTCCATCATTGCATCGAATATTGCAGCGCCTTCCGCAGTGCAAGCTGGTGGCACCACCCGTAACAGGTATCCGAGCTTACAGACCCCGAAACAGTTGCGCAGGAGCTGGAACGCGATATGCGTGTTCCCCAAGGCGATGATAGTGTCGAGGAACGGCTTCAGGGACTTCACATGGCCTGTGAAGTGCTGCTGGGTAAACCCGTTGGTGCCAACCGGAGCGTTCAGGACAACTGTGCCCTCGCTGTACTCCTGTGTGAGTTCTCTTGGATAGAGGCGTTGCACTGACTCCAGTGGTGGAGTTGGCCACCAGATTCTGCATTTCGGCACTGCTAGGTGCAGACCCCGAGCTGTGGCCTCTGGCGATGACAAGATGTCCAGTGCCTTGCGGAGGTGGTCGTGTTTTGCGATGATGTACCCATCATCATGGTACCAGAGTTGAAACAGCAGGTTGCTGTAATCTGAAAGCAACGATATTTTATTTGACTTAATCGAATTCCGTAACATTATGGCAATAGGGTATGACACAAATCTTCGTTTGGAATTTGCTGAGGGCAGGGTTCAATTATGAAGCGCGCAACGAATCAGTTGCAAGACATTCGCTCAGTTCATGAGGCAGTAAAAATCAGCAGCGTGTCAGAACAGAACTAAACTGCACTTGGTGCTAACATCAGCTAAAATATTGAATTCAATGTTCAGGAAAATCATTTCTCCTTTGTCGGATATATCTTCCAAGAGTAAAACACACAAACGTCCCCCTCTTTGTCGTTTGTTTTTCAAGTTGTCAGAGATTCGGATAGCCCATTGCCACCGGGGAAATTTGGCTTCTTGTAGTAGATAAGGATAGCTGTGGTGCGGGGTGGGTCGAGAGTACTCTGATTTTCACGCAAAAGAAAGGCGGGAGCAAAGAAAGAGCATTTCTTTCGAGGAATAACTACATGTACCCATTAAAACATTGAACGGGAAACGTTTGGGTGTTTTACTCTTGGAAGGTATATCCGATCTATACCATGGTTTTCCAGACAACCACAATCGACTCAAAAAGGGTATACCGACACCGTAATGGGGAAGGAACTACGCTCCCTAAAATGCTACCTTCAGGCCAGCCATCAAGCAGGCTGCATTGGACATGACGGCTGCTGCAGCGTGCCTTTGCATCAAAACCCCCCACATTTAATCGAAGCAGATTTTATTTCCTTGGCGATATAAAAGTTCTCTCTGTGATGTACCAGATCTCCATTGTCTGCCATCTTTAGCTGTCTATCGACTTCATAACACATTAAAACCCCTTTGACAAGGAAAAAAACAATCGTTCTATTTTTTCTATGCCAAATAGTACGTTTTCAAAAGTTCTTGGAGGAACCTTCGAGTTGATAAGAGGAAATTTCTCCAGGACACTGTCCGAAAAATAGCGGGGCCAAGAACTCAATCGTTACTCCAAGGAGATAAAATGAGTACATCTAGAAGCGGTGTAAACGGACTCTTAAAACTACCAATAACACTAATAACAGTGGCCAACATGGCTACTAATTAGAAGCCTGGACCAGGTATTCATTCCAATGTTTTTGGTCCCCAATTTTTTCGAACCTTTTCGAATGAAAAAATAAGACTGAATCCATTTTAAGTTCATAAAAGAGTAAATGACTACAAAGTAGAAAGCCAAGTTCATACTTTAATCCTAGGACCAGTTCCCGTACTCCTAACTTATTTTACTCCAAAATTCATTACAAAAATGGGTACATCTGAAGGGTTCACCGACCAGCAGAAGAATACCATTCTAGTCATTTCCGGCGATATGACTTAGAAAGAAATATTCGTGAATTTATCGGTAAATCTAAGACCACTGCACGCACCTTTATTCCATTGCATGGGTGCAAAGAGGAGAAAAACCTCACCACAACGAAAGAAATAACAGATTCCCAGCTTCAATTTTTATGCCGTCACACTTCTACTAAAAATTACAGCGCAACGGGGATAACGGCAATGCGCAAAAATTAGTATCTGTACCTTGCATTTAGTAGAATCCGTTAGGTAGCGATCATTTGGTGTAAAGAAAGGAGACAATCCTCCAGCGGAGATGATAATGCATGAAAAGGCAATTTGTAAGTGGGTCAAAGAAATCATCCCTGGCGCGTATCGCAGTTGTAGGATATTACTTTTACCGACTAGCAAACGTTTAAATTAGACTGCATTGGCTATTTTCCTTGCTTGCCAAATTTACATATTTGAAGCCTAATTGAAACATTTGGGACAATCTAGCGTGTGACGTATATTCGTGGAGAAGCTAAAGCAGTAAATCAATTATACTGAGAATCGTATCGGAATGAGTGTTGTTAAGATTCTTTTTTAAATCTTCTTCGAAGCGCTGCATGGGATTGATTAAAAAATGGTTGAAAATTACTCCCTGCTAGTGGTTCTGCAGAGTAAACAAAACATTTTTTGGTCTTTTTTCATCCAAAAAAAATTATTTGATTATATATTTTCAGACATTCTACTGGTAGACAGCGTTCAATTGTATTTGAAGTACTGTACAAATTGTACGGTGGCACACTTTTATGTTGCAATGGAGTTGATTTGCGCAGTATATAGGTGCTTCAAATACGAAAATCTATTGCAGTGTTGGTATTTTAAATGGAATATGTATTGTTACGGTCTCATTTAACTCTATTTGCCTGATGGGCCATATCGATTCATTTTCTCCGTTGCGTCGATATTCATTTAGTTTTTTTAAAATGCTCAGTATTGACCGCGTGAGAAAACCTTATGTGTGCTATCAGGCATGACAAAGCCAATATACTGTATATTCTATTCAGAAGACTGATATTCTGAAGGCTTTTCGTTAGAGGATGCGGAGTCAACGTTTTGCAAACATAATTTCCTGAATTCCGGTATTGAATTGTCTTCTGTGTGAACTGAACTTTTTTTCAGTTATTGCACCATTTGGATGGACAGTGGATGTGGTTTAGTGGCATATGGTCGCATTGATAGTTTGGGTCTCATGAGTGATTTCAATGCTTATCCTTGATATTTGTGTTTTTGACATTTCTTACTGTGCTTTGTAATCAAACCAAGTACATTGAGATGACATACGGCCACATTGAAACTGAATGGCGTTCCTCTACTTCATATTTCGAACATTGTACGTCTAGATATTGCGTTCGCCTGCTGCTTTATTTAATGCTACAAGCAGGAACTTCACCAATGCTTCCGGAAGGCTACAGAGGCAAGTATGAGATGGCTTATGGGAACAAGTGATATGTAGGAAATGTAAGTATGTAGGTGATCGGGCACTGGAAAATTATATTAACCACTGAGCCACAGGCACTAGCATATCAGATGGTGAAGTAGGTGAACACATAGTCACTTTCAAAACTCCCACTATTCAAGGGACCACAAAGTTCCCTGAGTACCACAAAGTCCTAAAAGGATTTAGAAATCATAAAATCATTTATAATACCTAGAGCAAATGAAAAGTTTTAAGGTGCAATGCATTAAATTCGCCAGTAGAATCTCTCCTGTAACTCATACTCCAGATGATACTATATTGAAACACAGAAAACGCAAAAAAATGTCTTAGAATGTTCAATGGTAAGATGAGTGGTTATGAAGTCCATTGTAGCAGTGGGATCTATGAAAATAGAGGTAAGCATCCGGAGCGCTGCTAAAGGAACAGTAGAGACGACGGTGGTTGGTTTCAGAGAGTTGGGGGCAAAGGATGTATGGAGTATACCTGGATTCTCACAAGAATTCAGATGACCCCCCTTTATATGGACGGTACTGTAGCACTACTCTAGAAATTCTATTCTTTGTTAGCTTAGTAGAACTTACTAGAAAAAAGGTGTGACTATGTAACTGTACTGTCTAGAATAGAACTAAGTAAATAAAACGATGACCTGGGGCTCCACTTTAACTAAAAAATTAGGAGAAAATCAAACTTCTAAATTACACCACTGTGTAACGGAGAACTGCGTAACAGAGAACTGAAATAAAAAAAGCGAACAAGTCCATTACACAGCGGTGTAACAAAGACATTGTTACAATAGACTTCGAAAAATAGAAAGTCATGCTTGCGCGCTCCTACAAAATTTTAAAAACCATAAGATACAATTGGTAATAGGTGAAATATTATTATCTCAAAAACAGAGATATATGCATTGATTTACTTTATGAAAGTAGTGGTTTGCTGGTTAACAAGAACAATCTAAGTCTGGGTGTAAATCGAGTTAATTGACACCGAATTATGCAAAAGTTTGGAGTCCCATTGAAGTGCAATACGCGGAAATAATGTTACCTTCTCGAGGTATGCATTCCCGTAAGGATATGAGAAAATAAATAGCTTCATAGCAAGAGTGGAAAGAATTTTACTGTGTTTCCTGTGCTGTAAGAACTTCTCAATGCGCTGGTAAAGCCGCACGGTGTAGAGAAAATGATAGTATGGTGGCGTAGCGGTGGCTGCTGATCAGGATAACGATATGTTTGTCCTCCCGGTTGTAAGATGGGATTGTTACTAACGAATTCAATCTGGTATTGCTAAAAATGCGGCAACCGATGTGGCAGTTCACGGTGCTGGTTGCATTTTGAAAAGGTTTGGAACCAGCCCATACCAAGCTCTTTTATCGGTAGTCCTGAAGAATGCCTTTAGCATGAGTCTTGGAGACGTGACACATTTTTCAACGCCGTCTAAGATCTCTTTCCCCAACTGTGTACCTATCCAGAAGACGCACTTATTAGTTTGCTCTTTTCCACATTGTTTCACCCTATTGCAAAAAAATAATAAAAGAAAATCATAGAAATACTTTCATTACTCGGCCAAGAAACCCCAGGGTTAGATGAGATGGTATTGGAGTTGTATACCAGCAGACGAAAAAAGGCCACAACAAGGAGATCTATATTCTCTCCTCTACTAGGGCCAACCGTTGTGGCATCCATCTGGCAGTCTTGAAATTAAATGTTTGCTTGTTCAATGACCATTTATCGACTCCTATGAGCTATGTAATAATTTTTCCGCCCTCGCTCATGACTTGGCACAATATCAGTATCCTATCGTGCTTCAATATGTGAAGTTCTTCTGCAGAACCTCAGTCCGGCTTCCATCTAGCAACTCCTGCTCCCCCGACCAACCGTTGGAAAGCAAAGATAGCAGATGAAGTTTATGCGGTTGTTCAAGAGGCTTTAATGCTGGTAAAAAATCCGCAATCTCAACTTTCGAAATATTATTCACCTTTCCGCTGCCGAAGGATGTGCCTAATAAGCAGCGTGGCTTGCTTTGAGAACAAACATCAGAAGAAAGCATTTATCCGCTTAGTTCCAATTCTTTTTCCAAATTTCGTGTCCAAGGAATAGGCGATTTGAAATGGTAAATCTCTACGGAGACAATTTGCTGCACTCACGTTACGTCCTTAAGCACAATGCTGACCATAATACACAGGTGATCCTCCTAAGAAATAGTATGGCAAAAGCTGCCTGACGTCTGTTGGTACGAAACAGGTCTTATCCGCGAATATTTTTCTCATCCGAGATCGGTCTTTCTCCTCTTTCTCTTATGGCCAATCATCTTTTCTTTTCGTTTAAAAATATGAATACTAATAGTACTTTTTATTATTATTCCAAATCGTCTGTAGGACTACACTTTTATTTTATGTTTGAAGAAATGGTCCTCCTCTTTCAACAAGAAAACCCTTAAATCTTGATGAGTATTGTCTTACAAATTCAGTTCTGATATTTTATCAAACAGATTATTCACTGTGCCCCAAATTTGCTCAAATTCAAAGTCTTAACATCGCCTCCAACATTTCATTTCGACCAGAAGCGTGGAAGTCTTAGAATACACTTCCCCACTTAACGTGCGATGGGAAAATCATTGAGACAACAAACCTGAAATCATGTACCCCATCCGCTTCCTGATACATTTCCAAACTTTGAAATCAACTTGGCCAGCGTCCATCTGTCCTGAACCATTGAGAAACTAATAAGAGTCCGCTGTCCCATAAAAGGCCTGTTTTCAATGATTAGTCGGCCAAATGACTACCGGAATACTGCAGAAGGATGAAATAGTATCACGTTCAGGACTGGGTTCAACGTCAATATATGGAGGGAGTAAAGCAAGGAGAGGACCTGGAGGAGGCTGAGGCTACTGCGGATGGATCCGAAGATGTGGAAGACTGGGTAGACCAGTGGGAGCCACTGTTAGAAAAAAAGGGGGTTGATTTGGAGAACGGAGTGAAAATAAAGGGTTTAATTTTAATTCCGAACTCTTCTCTTGAAGATTTTGTGGGGGTTGGAGGTCATAATGAGTGACTGGAGGACTTCGATATGTCCGGGGAGGGCATATATCATTCTGGGACGTTCGAAGGAATTTGTAGGGACTGCGTTTGTAGCATGGGGTTTTCGGAGGAATTGTTCCGCTCTAATCTCGAAGACGAAGGTTCTAATGAGGAATTCTAGATATTTATCTTGTAAGTATCTACTGTTAGTCTTTCTCGTCTACAAGATTTCCCTTGGTGGCTTTTATATTACTTAGAATGCTTTTAGAGACTATCAGGTCAGGCGCAAAGTCTCTATAAGCTGAATGAACTGTTTTTACTAGGAGAGGGCAAGTTGGAAAAAAAATTCAAACACTGATCCAAATACCTGAAAAATTTAAAGTCGACCTCTGACCTCAAAATTTATTCTTTTAAACTACTAAATGAGAAATTGTGGTAAACCCTACCTTTTCTATACTTACTTTTAGCCCGTTGCCCCCTTGCTTTCAGTTAAGTCTTCCTTTTCTGAAAATGTGCTTCAGTGGCACTTTTTTCCCTTGAAAATCCTCGTTTTAGGGTGGGTGATTCTGAAAATCTCATCTTTGCAGATCAATACCTATCAACATCCATTTTATGAGCATCAAGTGCCATCGAAATACAAAACGAGGCCTGGTATCAAGGAAATGGGAGTCAACAGTAGCCGGGACTATTTATACGTAACTCTGTGCAGCTCTTTTGTTCTTTCATATGTCAGAGCGAAGAGGTCCAACCCACTCCTGGACCTCAACGCTGCCCAAGTAGAAAAGAAGCGTGAAAGTAAGGATTTTGATATGCGCTGAAAACGTACTCGAGGAAATGATATCGGAAAGACGACCTAAATAGGAAATTATATTTTAGTTTGCGTTTTTTAAGTATGCCAGCCTGGAAAATTCATGGTAAGTTTTTTATTCTGTGAGGAGTTGGAGATATTTGGAGACATTAGATTCCGATTTATATCCACCGCAACACTTTCCACATAAGGATAAAAATCTATATAGCATTGTACTGCGGTATTTAAATATGTATTTTAGTCGCAATATGTTTAGTGGAAAAGTTGCACTGCAAGAAATTAATTACAGTAGATTCCTTTCACAGTTTCTACCCTCCTCAGGAAGAACTTTATTGAATTAGTATTGCTGGTATCTGCTGCATGATCCGGCTGTAGTACTAGCTAAGAGTTAACCACAGGTATGATGCAGTAGCATTCAACTTTAACTAATCCATGTCAACTAATCGTATACATCGTTCGGATGTGGACTTATGGTGTGAGTCGTAGGTTGTTTACCAAGACATCATGAGTTCGATTATGACTGGAGTTGCGCTGTAGGCCGGAGCTAGATTCACAAGTCTGATGACCCAAGTTAAACCAGTATAATTTGTAGAAATAAAACTCATAAGTCTACTTTTAGATTTACCATCGAAAGTAACACTATTTCATTTCATCATGGAATCAGATCCAAAGTCCATATAATGTTTTAAAGCACCCGACAGATAGAGAAACACCTTTTGATACGCGCGAGACAGATGTGAATATAGTCAAAGCCGCTATCACGGCAAGCAAAATAAAAAAATCTGACTCACTGATGGTAAAAATTGGACAGTAATCTTGCTAATATGCGTTGGTATATGATTTATTACCTAATTCCCTCTTCTTATTATTTAAATCAAGACAGGTTTAAGTAATTCCCACAGAATCCGATATGTTGTTACAATCCTCATTTACTGGGAAATGAGATGCTCTTCGGGTTATGTAATCAAGTTAGTTCTCCATGAGTTCCTCAGAAAAAATCACATAAAAATTGGACAGCGATAACCAGTGTCTTGGCATGAAATATTGGTTATAAATCAATGATGAATCAACAATTATGACCGAGGAGACTGAATAGTTGACCGTGAACGACCAATCTTTCACCAACAATTTCTTCTTAAGTCAAAGACTATCTTTCCTGCATCTGTTGTGACGTTCTATTTGAGAACTCGTGTCTTACTTCCTCTGCACCACATCGCGAGCCGCAATCTTAAATGCTACTTGCTATGTCTCGTCTCGGCTTTTTTTATCCTTCCCTGCAAATTGGGGCTCCTTGATTTGTCGTAGATGAACTTTTCATGAACAATACTCATTCCCTATCCATCCACAATACATCTATTAAAGATTTGTGGGTGTTAAAATTTTCTGAAACAATCTAGATATGATCTCCGCGCAAAGTGAGCTTATGTGAGGGCAGTTACTTTATCTTAAATCTCGGACGGGGTTTCCACCACATCAAAAAGTAAAGGTACATATTTAAGTAAAACATTTGTCATTGTCACTAATTCTAAAATGCGTTTCGACCCGCGACGCGATATGTCTTGAAACACGGTCGAACTAGGCGAATCAAAAGAGCGGTAGTGCGACAGAATTATTCTGTGAGGTCTTGCTGAAGGCTACCCATTCTATACAACACAAGCTCCATTCCAAATGTTTTTACAGACTGAACACATGCTGAAGCTTTCAGTTTGCAGGTATTTCCGGCCTTTCGGTCAAGGGCAACGTTATGCGGTAGTCTTTTCTTTATCTAATCTCCTCCAAGACCGTACCACCCACCGACACCTTCATCCTCGCAGATGCTATAAGATTTCATGACTTGATCACCTCCAAAATTTACTAAACAGAACGCGTCCAGTTGGTAATTTTTCAGGTCACGCATAAAATTCAGGTGACGTGGCGGAAAAATCCCCATAAAGCTTTCAAAAGGAAATAATTCTCCAAGAGTAGGGCCATGGGTGAGATTGATATTAGACTAGGAAACTAATTCACACTCTTTTCCCGGAAACATTTCAATAATGGGTGTAATTACCTCCTGGTTGGTCCTAAATTGCTCTTGAGCGATAACAATTGCATCTGATTGATGCACCATGTAGTCATCCGAATTCACATCCGATGCGGACGGAAACGATTAAAATTTATTTAAATCTTGATTTTAAAGTTTTTTGGAAGTTGAGCTGGTTTCACCTCCACCAAAACGTCTATCAGTGGTATTTTGGCTTTATCTTGTCAATATTTAGTGAGAAAGTCTTGAAAACGTCACACATCTTCCAGCTTGCTTCCACATATTTCCTTCCTCGCACACTTACAATATCATTTCGGACGGCAAGGACTGTTCCATTGAACAATTTAGTCTTCCAAGTCGAGAAATACAACTGATTGAATTAAGCAACTAATGTGACAATGGAAGCACAGCAGTGAATGTGTGTTCCTGGAACGGTTCATAGATATAGTATTGGGAAGATGCATGGAAAACTGAAGGTTGTTACGTCAACGAAAGTAGCTCCTGCATTGACCAAAGTAGCGATTCTTAAAATGTTTTTAATCAGGTGTCTACCTGTCTCATAGATCATATGGGAGGAAAAAAGGACTAAAATATTTTTGCATTTCAAAAAATTGTTATCAAGAATTATCCTCATATGATGTCAACAGTCCAATGGGCACGATGCATGTACATGCACACTAATATACAAATTGACTTAGTATTAGCCATCTCACCGCTACAATATAACCCCATGTTATTTAACTTTTTATACTAACCTCTGGTTGATATCCTCACCCTTAAATATCTATTTCTGCCAAATTGACATCTATAGACACTGCAATATCGCCCCTTACTTTTCTGTCACCATCTCAGTACAGTAATGGAAAAACTCCAAAATGCTGCACTCAACTCAGAACGACCACGCCAATCACCTCTGTCCCTATAACAAGATTTTGCAGAGGTAAAAAACGTTTATTGAGGGACCAAATGAACAAACTCAGCTTGCAAAATATGTATCTAATCCAGTATATATCTAAAAACCTCTTCTAACTCAGACCCAGCCGTTCCGAAATATTCGCAATTGATTTTGATGCACCGAAAAAGAGTTGTTCAGTTCACGCGTTGTACTTAACATCCATTGACATTTTGATGTTCCGACTGCGAAGTGTCGTTTTATCACATCTTTTGCTAGTATTCGGGTCAAAATTAGGCTTTCTAGTGTTAATTCACATACAAATCCCTTACATCATGAAAAAAGGAGCTCTGATAGTTATCTTTTGTAAAAAACTATTTTCTCTCATCCACTTTAAATTTTATTACAAAATGGCTTTCCGCGTGATGAATGTCTAGAGAACGTATAGGTGCCAGTTATCGAGAGATACAGTAGAAATACACTGACAGACTACATATCACGTATTCCATCTTGCACCCACCCGAAGCTGGCATTGCAAACTGAGTTCATCGGATAATGTCACGTGAAAGAGTAGAATTAGAGAGCCATAGAAGAAAAAAATACGATATAGGAAAAATAGGGCCAAATTGACCCAACAGATTCAGTACAACCCCTCAATCCCTTCCCCTTTCCCCACGTACCATCAAATCTAGACATGAGAAATATTTCAATTTAATATGAGAACCCTTCCAGGAACTTCCTAGCAATCTGACATGGAAATTACCACTGAAGTTGCTGTCTAGCTTAAATACTCACCCTACCGCAATATAATGTACTAACGAAAAGGCTTGAGCATCTCCCTGGAAGATATATTGAATATATCTAGTGGGAAAAAGAAAACTAGAGCTTTGAAAAATCTACAAGGGATTTTTGCTGGCAATTTATGAATTCAAATTGCTAAAAGAAGCCATAACGATCGAATTTGATATCGGTTTCATCATTTTCGAAAATGTTCCATCGGTTAGAGCGAATGTGCAGTACACGCGGAAGCAAAAAGCTCTTCGATGCCACGAATGTGCTGATTCTCGTCACAAGCGTACGTATCACGCAAACGAAAACCCCGAAGGCGCTACGGTATGCTCATCTACATTGACTTAGGGCTGTAATGGAATAGATACACCCTCTGTAGTCTTTCACACTGGAAGCTAAAAGTTTTTGTCCGTGGTGAACAGGTTGGTTGTTGGATTCTTAACCTTCATTCGTGTCAACTGCCGCCACCCTTTGCTGATATGATCGCCGGACCTAAAATAACGGATAGATCTATTACGAGATGGCGCGCATTATTTCATATTTTTCAATTGATTTTGACTCAATCGTGTTAATAAAATCGAATCCTAGATCCAATTCCCTACTCATGGCTTCCTCAGGTTGAATTTGCTCCCCAATTCTTCAATAATAGTACAAGCTTTTTCATATAAGCTAACATAATCATTTTATGAAATTCGACGCGTTTTCTCAATTTCTGAGATATTTTGCGAAAAAAATCATAGTTATAGTTCAATATTTGTGTAAATTACAGATGGACCGAAAGTTGGGAGAAATTTTCCAAACCAAAGAGTTCCTTTCAATTTGGGGCGAAAGATGTGGAATTCAAAGTCTGCTAATTCAAGGGGAGGAATCTAAACGGAGTTTGGAAAAAATGAAAGGAAACGACATAAAAATATCTGCGCTTCCGAGACCCTATGAGTACATTGAAGGTTTAAGGCAGGCAATTCCGTATAGATTCTCGTTTCATTTCAAATTTGTTTGAAAACCAGTAATTCTCTTTTTATTCATAGTTCAGGGATATATGCCGAGGAGCAGATCTTTGTTACAGAAAGCGAAGACACAAAAGTTTCCTTTCACACAAAAGGGCACATACTGGACAACTAGACATGTAAGAGGGGCTAAGAGCCGTCGCACTCGATTGCAAAAGATGTATTGAGCTTATTGGAAAGTAATTCCGAGAATTGCTACACCACACCTCGAAAGTTCTCCCGTATACAGCCGCTTGTATCTATTACTATGGACTGAAGGTAAATACTACGTTATTCGCGTAGTAATCAGTATTAATTGTCCTTTTTACGATTCCTAGATGTTGATATAGGAACCAGTGAAACGCGTTTTTAACTGAACAGAAGTCTTGGGCGTAATTTTCATCACTGATACCCTCCTTGCTAAGATTTTTGAGAATATTGATTGGAATAAATCGTCAGTGGAAAAAATCTTGAGAACAAATTACCTGAGAAAGGGGATGTTGCAAGCGACAAAAAAGCTATCGTGGTTCTGTTGAGCGAACACAAAGATGTTGGCAAGTACAACAGTTCAAGAGGCTACAAGTGAGTATAGAAGGGGCGGGGTCCACTACTTATGCTCGGTTCCCAGCGTAAAACAGTTCTTCGGTCTGAGTTTGACTCTTAAATTCCCAAGAGGAATTTTTAACACAGCTATTATATCCTTTGGGGCTCACCAAAAGTTTCAAACAAACAAACTAAGTATCAATAATTACATTAAACAGAATCATGTGAACGAGGGAGACTGAAAACAGACACTGTAAGAATAAATATCTATACTTCCTCTTCTATATCTTCCTCGTCCTTCTCGAAGCAGTACCGGCAGACCCACCCCTGGACGCGTTCCCTGTCCATTTTCCTACAACAATCATCATAGTCAGTCTGTCCATTGGCCAGAAAGCCCAGAGTGTTGAGGGTACAGCGGGCCGTGGATGACTTAAAGAAAATGAGAGACAGGCGGAGGTTAGTCATGTTGAGGGCAAAAGGGGGTGAGCCGATGGAGTGGTTGATGGTGGTTTTTTTTGCTTCAACAAAGTTGATGTCGAACTTTAAATAGAACGATGTCTTCGAAAATTTTCACGGCCTTGGAGAAAAAAATGGAGGCGAAGCGGCAGCTTTGAATTTGCACACAAACAGGGCTATAATGAAAATCTGCTTGATAAAACATCAGATATGGTTTTGGAGGATGAAGCGGTTCACGAGTGGAAAGATTTATTGTTTGAAAAAGGAGGATCAAAACCCTCAAAGATAAAACACTAAATGGAGTTGTACAGAGATTTGGATTCGTAGGAGAAAAGTCATTTCAGGATTTCTTTCTTGGAAAAAAATAAGTGGGAAGAATTCTTTTGAAAAATCAAAAATCAGGGATGAAAAGACAAAAGTTTGTGGAGAGAACTGCTTTCCCACAGAAAGACCGGTTTTCTAACAACAAATACACTTTAAGAAATACCAATGATAATCATTGCTAGCTATGAAGACCTTCCGTTGAATATGATCTGTACTCATGCAAAGATGCAGCGACGGTTGTGTCCAGTGCAGAATGTCTTGCGGTTTCTCCCACGCAATTATTGAGAGGCGCCTACTTTATTCTCTCTCTAGGACACAAAACTGTCCATTCCTCTATTGGGAAGTAACAGTTTAACATTTTTAATAAGTGTGAAAATTGGGGTGCTCTAATGATTATAAAAATAGACTAGCCTTGTAATAAGTTAAGCACCAAATAATCCACTTCGCCATGATATGATTCGAACTGTTCAAAATGAAACCATCTATCATGTGGGTGCGGAAGTAGGACTTCTTAAAAGGTCAACCCCTTTTTTAAAAGGCTTGAAATAAACTTTCATTACATGACATGCGATAATGTATGTTTAATTACCTATAAAGTTCTCCAACGTTATTGGCGTAGGAATGGACAATAACGTTCTCCAACGTTATTGTCCATTCCTACGCCAAGGAGGAAAGCTTCAACCCACGCACGGGTCTCAAGGCAGCCTACGCGAAGAAGAACTGCCAATATCAAGGATTTATAGCTGACTTGCCGGGAAAAGCCTTTTTCTGTCCCCATTTAAACCTTTAGAGGCTGGTGTTTGGTAACGATCGCCGAAGTAAAACAATTTGCTAAAACTGTAGCCAGTTGTACTACGGAACAGTTTTCGAAGATGCGAGGAATTATTTTACAGCGATATTCTACATTGGCAGTAACATCCAATGCGGCTTGTCTGCTTGCTGGCCTCCCCTCTATGTTCTGGTAGAATAAAGTGCCGTTTCGGCTTACCGCAAGCTTTCACGTACATGCTCACTACCAACATACGAATTGACTGTATTTTAGCATGCTTATACATTGGAGTGGACTAACCTCCCCTAACTCCCCAGATGTGGAGAAATACAATCGTTTCCCATCAAGAAATCTTTAATTGAGTGGCTGCTTCTATTGATAACGTGGATTTTTGAAAATTTTCCTGGTGTAGCCATCATGGCTCACACAGCAGCTGAGCTATTGACCGAGAATCTCTATACGAGTGGGATTAATAGGTACTCTCTCTAACTGAAGTGGGGGTTCCAACGGTCCGACAGCAGAGTACAGTACGATGCTATACCGCCAAAGTACAGTACAGAATATGTACATACTACACATAGAGTACTGTACATACAAGGAGGAATATAGGAGGTTCATTTATTATATAAGATACGGTATATATTACATATATCGTACGGTTTCGCAATTGGCTTGACAATGATACGATATCTACGCTCCGGTACAAATTTACTGGATACCAACCCACATATCTACCACAGTAAATTAACCCCCCATTTACACATTTATTGTATAAGATAAGCTGGCTAATATCTGGTCATCTTTCTATTACTTTACTATAGCATTATATTTTGCCTTTATTTGGTACTGGTTTTAGACCAAAGCCTCAAAATCTTGCGTGCGTAGTTTTCTTTGCTGTGATGCCTGTAACAAATTATTAATGCTGAGTTGCCAATGCAATTTCTTTATAGGTAGCACTGAATGTATGGTATCTCATATATTCTTCCAAAACTAGGCTTCCAATATCCAAAAAACAAATCTTCCCTATTCACGGTTTGAAAGTAGTGAGCGGGCAAGGCCTTAGCTGGCAAAGAGGCAATTCAGGAATTTCGGCCTCCGCCGAGAAGTACACTCAAGCCGATCACTCCGTCCAAGGTCAGTGAGTGTTGCTTCACGTAGAGTCAAGTTCGAACACTTAGTACTGCCGAAAAGACCAATCGTTCAGTTATTGCGAAGAAAGAGGCACTGCTACTTTAAGTACTGAAAATTTATATTCAGAAACCTTCTGCGCAGATACTTCTACTCAAGGTAATTAAAGCCCGGAAGAAAGTTGAGAGTCAACTTCAAACCAAAACCTTCTATCAGTTCCCCATACTCTAAACGACGCGGTAGGCCCTGCTCCTTCATAAGTAGTTACTAGAGCAGTCGCTCAGCTTTGATGCTCACCCCCCTTCGTCACTCCTTAACGTCTACTGTAGCATTCTAGTCGCTCGCGACGACTCTCACTTCGGGAAGTTAGTGATTCCCTTTGCAGATTGAGCCATTGTATCTTATCACCCCCCTTTTCGTAGATTATGCTATTGTGTCGGTATCATTATAATGCTCTACTCTTTGTACGACATTTGCACAACTTTATACTCCAACGTCATCTTTCTACAGAAGTGTAAGGATAGGTCGAACGTAAAATTATTAATCTCCTGTACTGTAATTTGCAGTGAAGAGTGGTGGGAAGAGGTTTGGGTGTTTTACTCTTGGAAGATATATTCGATGTATTCAATTGAAGAGTGCCTGAGCAGCGAGTGCTTCTTAGTTTTAATATTTTGTCGTTTTCTGCCGAGCTACAAAGCTTTTATCAGCTGTATTAGAGCCACGAAAGAACTGAAGAACAAAGAAAACTCAAGCACTTTTGGGACGCTTTTCTGACGAGCTTAAAAAAACAGTCATTGAACAAAAGGGCAACTGTAAAAGTTTACATATCTTTTGGTCTCGCATAACTTTAGCCCGCCTATTTGAGAGAATTTCCAACTGAAATCTCTCGCTGGGACGTTGTAGCTTCTGTGTAACATCGGAATTGCCAATGCGAAATTCTCATTGCATTTCAGTGGTTGCCATGAGTGGGTTGATGTCTAAATGGATAAGGTAAAGGGTGCTCAACAGTTACCCGTCATCATCTGAATCAATCTAACACATATTGGAAATCTCCAGTACAGTGATAGATTTTTTGCACAATTGCAAACAATTATGACTTGCCACTTGAAATTGGCACTGTTGGAGCATAACACAAGTAAGCTGTGAGTCCTGTTCCCGTGATATTGTTATATAAGGTAGTGACAGTTTTAGTACCACTTGAGCGATATATGCAGGTCAAAGATACGTGGATAGTGGCTCTGTCATTAAATCCGAAGCATTCGGGATTTTCTGGAGGGGAGTGGTACTGTATCACAACTGTGGCGGTAAAAGGCAATGGACTGGGAATAAAGTAGCAGAAACGGACGGTGTTTTGGAACCGGCGGCTTTGTTGGATGCGGAAAGTGTCAGAGTGTCTGTTTTCATTAGCGTCACGGCCGTTAAAATTCGAAAGGAAGCTGTGTGTTATGGTTAGATAATTCCAGGTCATGCGGATGAAAGGGGAATTTTTGGGTTCTAGTGTGAGTGGAAAAATAGGTCGACCCTTACAAGATTGAAATCTAACGATATTGGGAACATAGTTTTACGACCGCCCATGAATTTCGGCTAGATGAAAATCGCTGCTAGCCTAGTCAGCCGGCAGGCAGGGTTGGACTTGACCAACCACGTGGCTCGCCTATGATAGAGGATAGGCCTCACTTTTTAAAAATAATCTGGAGCATAGCTGGTAAATGACTATGCTGTCGAAGATGACATGAACCTTGATAGGGGTAAATCGGCGGGGGAAGAGATCCTCAGAACCAATTACCCTGAGAAGGAGGTGTTGCGAGCGACAAAAGTGCTACCGTGGTATTGTTGAACGAACAAAAGGGAGTGTATATAGAAGAGAGTTGAGGAAGCTACAAGCAAGTATAAAAGGGGCAGGGTCTACCACCGACGCTCTGCGACTAGCGTAAGAAAAAGTTTTCTTGGGTCTGAAGTTGACTCTCAACTTCCTACTACTCGGGACTTGGCTTGAAGTTGCCTGCCAACTTCCTTTATGCTTTGTGTTTGACTTAACTTGTTGAGCGCCCCGCTCGGGTATGCTGGCTCCCAAGTAGTCCTACCATTTCATGCAAACAGCCCCTTATATAGAGTTTTCAACCCTCACTATCTGTAGCATCTATATAGTACCTATGTGCCAAATCTGCACCGCCACAGTACAGTGCAAAGCATCCCTCTAAAACTAATTAAAAATATAATTGTAAGTACAGTGACAGCTCAGCCAGCGCAGCATGCCAACTCGGCCAGCACAGCATGCCAACTCGGCCAGCGCAGCATGCCAACTCAGCCAGCGCAGCCAACTCAGCCAGCGCAGCATGCCAAGGAATATCTACAATTTTCATTATATCAAACCTATTGTGCAGCACTCCAAATTGCAAGGACAGGCAAATCTTACAGCAACTGAAATGGATTTAACCCATAGCCAGAAGCTGTGATTATGTTTATTACGTGCCGCGTTTATCCTTCAGAACTGACCTTCTCTTTTCTAGCCCTATTGCAGTGTACCCCGGGTTTCGTTTTACAGCAATCCGGAGAAAGCTAATTTTAATAACTACGTTTTCCATGAGATTTCCACGCTTCAGCCCCTTTGCGTTGTATACCTGACTAGTGTCTACAATTTTTGAATTTCAAAGGACTGTAAGTACCTACACCGTTAGGTAGTTGTGGTATCAGCTGTAGAACTTTACAGAATGGCAATGTAGTAAAGGGTTCCTGGTTCCACCATGCCGACCACTTTGTACTAATTATTTGATGCGCTTTGGAACATAGGCTAACCTGATTTTCAATCATTAAAAAAACCCAATTTTCCCCCATGTAGTAAAGTATTGCCGAATGTAACGTCGCTCAACGCTTGATATGGGCAGCAATAAGAATTTGAGATCGCATCGCTGGTTTATCTGTTATATCTATCCCCGTTATTGTTATATTGTGAACCCGCCCTAGCCTTACACTGTACCACGTATTATTCTCGACTTGAAATACTGCTTATACATCGAGGTAGGCAAGTGGGCTATCTTTTGGAAAAGAAAAACTCCCCTTTTCCGATCACACAGTGAAACTCCAGCGGTTCCAAAGTTATTGTCGAAAACTGAAGGATGGGTACCTATGCCGCACGCTGTACCAAACGTTTCAGCCACAACATGCCCTTGGAGCAAAATGAGCCGTACTCTTGTGCAGAGGAGAGTATGTAAAGGGGTTCTGTGTGGGCACAGTATGTTCTTTGAAACGTGATCACATCCGCGTTATGTATTTTCTCTACTGGCACACCCAGAACTTGCATTTTGACTCATGTTTCGTTAAGCCATACACCACAAAAGTTTCATGACAAAAAGATACAACACTGCAAATTTTATGGATGCTTCGTAGATTATAAAACACTAGTATCTCTGCAGTTACATGGAGGCATCGACCCGGAAGCGTCAGTCGACTAGTGTCTCTCTTAAGTTCGTCACAGCCACCTCGCTCGATGAGTTCTGGAATCTCTACCATCTTCACTTGGGCTCAACGAAAGGTGCTGAACAAGAAGAAGTAGAATTATTTTGAACTGTTAGTCGCGATTAATACCTCGTGTAGAGTGCATGCAGTAAGAGGGACAAGGAGGAAACAATTATGGCACTCTCTGAAATATCCATGTGGTACGAGCATTCATTAAAGCAATCCCACGATATGATTTGCAATATTTTCTTCAGCCACGGGCAATCAGGATTCCTTGGTTCTAAACTGATCGCTCTCATCAGTAAAATAAAGCTCGTTACGATTGTGATCTAGACTTGTATATTATGAAAAGGGGAAATTTTGGGGCATTTTGGTGTGTGGAAGATGTCGTCGATTCTATCCACGCAGCTGGAACGCGGGTACATAATATTATTTTCTCCTACCCTGATATACGTAGAGTTCCCAATTTTCGACTATTGTACTGTACCGTACTGTACTGTACGTAATTAACTGTACTATTAATTGTACTATTTTCAGAAGACAGCAATGCCGCCATCCTTACAAATCCTTTACATTTGTTTACACCTATGCATGAAATTGGGAAAGGTAGCCAATCTTATACAATGCAGTTTAAGGAACTACCATTGCCATAGCAAGCGCCTCTTCGCTCTGCAGGAAGGGATGTCTGAGCTGCGGCCATACACTTGTGATGCACCGATAGTTGCAGTGATGGAACCACAATGTGCACCAGGCAGGCAGAAAATGTAAAGCATACTGCAGTGTAGCTTGACATGGTGAAAACCTGGTGTAGCATCTCCCTTACAAACATTGAGAAACCGTCGCTATGACCAACCTGACCAGCCTTTGATGCACCTGTACAGCCCAAACATTTGCTTTTCCTTGCTGCTTCAATCTTATAATTCGAAGGATAGTTTTCAGAAATCTCAGTCAGCATGAACCTGCTCCACGAAAATATCCTACAATGCTGTACATACCAATGCTTCTGGTCACACCAAGAAGCATACTGGCGTAGAAGGCGTACGTGGGACTCCTGATCTGGGAATTCAGATTCTCATGCTCGCCAGTTAACTACGTTAGTAGGTAAAGGGCCCCTTTTAATCCAATGTAAAGTATTTAAGCGAGTCATGCCCCTAGTACTCTAAGCCTCTCCAAGTCACCACCTCACCTTCAGCTGCAAAAATCCTCCATTCCCGCAATCTACTCACACAAAGAAGTTACTCATTTCTTAAGAGCCGAAAATGCAGTTTATGAAGTCTATCCTAGTTGTTGCCCTCCTGGTGACATCTTGCCTTGCTGCCAAAATTCCCTCAGGACGAAAGATTGACATCATTCCATGCCAGGAAGATAGCTTGGGGATCCCGTGCCACGGCAAGCAACCGAGAAGGCTTGTCCGGATCGAGCAGGATTCCCTTGCTGTCCCCCTCGAACGTCAGTCGGAGGAGGTGAACTTTGCCGTCAACAGAAGTTCCAGTGGGTTCTCGAGGGTGACTGGTGTCGGTGTGTCAGTACAGCGTGGCGTGTCTGCATCTCTGACATACAATATTACAGTCAGTGCAATTTCATCGGAAGAGATCTCTAGTCTAACTGAGTCCATCCTGACAAGTCTGAACGAGACCGAGTTGGAGATCCTAAGTAGCTTGTTGGCGACCTACAACAACGGGCTCTCAGTCCCCGTCTTGCAGCTTCTTGGCATCAACCTCGGGGGTATCACGAACGCCGAGAGCCAGCTTACCGCTTCTACGTTCATCGAAAGATACAATGAGCTTTCGGAATCAGTTGAGGAGCTACTTGAGAGCACGGAAGAGGCCAGAGTTGCTGTCGCTGGTAGTCTCACTGCCACTGGTGTGTCCTTCACTCCTGTGGAAGGTTTCGTTTTCGTCAGGACTGCTAGAATGTTCTTCAATGATGGAAGTTCTAGGCTGGTCGTGACATCTGATCCCGCAGAGACGGAGGCAGCAACCCTTGACGGTGATGTCCTTCCGTCCTCAAACAGGAACCTCTTCACAGGTTCTCCCGGTGACGTACCTCTCACTATTTTTGGCTAATCGAATATCTTAATCGCTCTACTCGGATCGCTGTGCCAAACCCTTGCTGATGAAAATCAGCGTTACATACAGATCAAATCAGAACTTTCCCAGAATTTAGCTATCTGACCTGAATACCGTATCAAGTACAGTAAATCCTTGACTGCATCACTGAAAGCTACCAATGGGTTTGCTTCAATGTGAGCTGTACGATCTTAGCGTAACATGGCGTAAAAGTAGGCAGTTGACAAATTTCGGCCCCTACAACCTCTCCAATAGGGGAAGAAAGGGACAGTATCTTAGTTGCGATGTATGGATTGGTTGCAACCCATTTCGAATTGTAATCTGCATGTCACATCAAACATATTCAGTGGCTCATATCTGAAAGCAACGATATTTTATTTGACTTAATCGAATTCCGTAACATTATGGCAATAGGGTATGACACAAATCTTTGTTTGGAATTTGCTGAGGGTAGGGTTCAATTATGAAACGCGCAGCGAATCAGTTGCAAGACATCCGCTCAGTTCATGCGGCAGTAAAAATCAGCAGCGTGTCAGAACAGAACTAATACTGCACTTGGTGCTAACATCAGCTAAATTATTGAATTCAATGTTCAGGAATCTCATTTCTTATTTGTTGTTTGTTTG
Source organism: Kappaphycus alvarezii (assembly GCA_002205965.3). Lineage (NCBI taxonomy): Eukaryota > Rhodophyta > Florideophyceae > Gigartinales > Solieriaceae > Kappaphycus > Kappaphycus alvarezii. The sequence goes on from NADL03000831.1 coordinate 104,768, forward strand.
TCAAGTTGTCAGAGATTCGGATAGCCCATTGCCACCGGGGAAAACTTGGATTCTTGTAGTAGATAAGGACAGCTGTGGTGCGGGGTGGTTCTAGAGTACTCTGATTTTCACGCACAAGAAAGGCGGGAGCAAAGAAAGAGCATTTCTTTGTAGAAATGCCTACAAGCACCATTTCAAACATTTAGCCTGAGCAGATATTATTTCCTCGGTGCTATAAAAGTTCTCGCTCTGATATACCAGATCCCCCTTGTCTGCCTACTTTAGCTGTTTATCGGCTTCATAACACATTATAGCCCCTCTGACAAGGAAACAAACAATTGTTCTATTTTTTTCTATGCCAAACAGTACATTTTCATAAGTTCTTGGAAGAATCTCCCAATTGACAAGATGAAAATTCTGCAGGACACTGTCCGAAAAATAACGGGGCCAAGAACTCAATCGTTACTCCAAGGACATAAAATGAGTACATCTAGAAGCAGTGGGAACGGACTCTTAAAACTAACAATAATACTAATAACAGTGACCAACAGAGCGACTAATTAGAAGCCTGGACCAGGTATTCACTCCATGTTTTTGTTCGCCAATTTTTTCGAATGAAAAAATGAGACCGAATCCATTTTAAGTTCATCGACTTTATGGTAGACTGTTGCTGGTGCTTCATCGACTTAATGGTAGACTGTTGCTAGTGCTAGCATTCTACAGAAATGATTTCTACATTGCTTCGACCATCGGTACATGCATTTAATATGACATTCAGATTTGCGACTCAAAATGGGTTCCAGCCAATCCATACATCTCAATAAAGACACCCCCTTTTCCCCAGTTCAAAGAGGAGTAAAGGGGGAAAAGGTTTGGGTGTTTTACACTTGGAAGATATATCCGATCTATCCCATACAAGGTTAAATGAATAGATAAGCGAAAGATAGGTTCATATTTTAATCCCACGACCTGTTGTGACCCAAAACGGCAGCAATGGAATTCAAGTGTACAGTTGGTGCATAGGTAGCAAAGACCTATTCTGCAACTACGTAGCTCCCAACTGCGTAGGTGACATATGTTGTGATACACTAGACTTCACAGTTTCGGATTTCGTCGTGGTCGGTAGACAGCCGACCGAGGCGACGGGCGCACATAAGGCCTCCTGCCTTCAGCTGGAGGCAACTAACAAGCAAGACACAGCAAGTGAGGTACCCCTCGTGTTCTTCCGCAGCACTTCCCTAAACAATCACGTAGTTCCCCAGCGTTTTATTCAGTGCATTCACAATGCCTTCTTTCCCTTTCAAAGTGGTGGTAAATCTTTATGGGTTGTACGATGCCGCACAGAGGCGTGCGGAGGGTATTCATAAACTAACTACGGATGCGGGCGGTGGGTAGAATCCTGTAGAGTACCTACGTGCCAAATCTGCACCGCTACAGTACAGTGCAAAGCATCCCTCTGAAAATAATTAAAAATATAATTGTAAGTACAGTGACAGCTCAGCCAGCACAGCATGCCAACTCAGCCAGCGCAGCCAACTCAGCCAGCGCAGCATGCCAAGGAATATCTACAATTTTCATTATATCACGCCCCCTCGCTCAAGACGAACGTCCCGACTCGTCATCATTCTTCTTCTGTTTCTATTAATGTAATTTGCCTTATTGTTAAAACATGAGGCCTTTCAAACGAATAGGGATGCAGTTGATTACCTATAAAATATTCCAAAAAGTAGGTGCGCGTTTGATAGTTCCAATCATCTTTTTGGCTTTTCCGTTTGACATAAGAGCGTAGTCGAGAACTGTCTTCAGCTGAATCCCTTTCTCTTCAAAAACGAAGCAGTGAAGTTGCAGTAAAACAAAGGGCGTTATCCGAGATTATCCTTTTTGGAAGACCAAACGGTTCAATTATTTCTTTTTCGATGAATCTCAGACCACTCAGCATTGCCTCCTCACTGCAACTGCTATTGGCCATCCAGTAAGATGTTCCACCCCTATAAGGAGATATTTGTTTCCGGGAAGTTTCCTTGAACGGGCCCGCGAAGTCAATTGAGAAGGTTTCAAAGAGACCGGAAACTGGAAAACTTAGAGTTGTCTTATACTTCGTATTGGAGTGAATTTTTGGCAGTTGTCGCAGCTTTTCACGAAATTATAGACGTCCTTATGGATACCGGGCCACCAGAATCTCTCAGTTACGAATTTTTTGGTTGTTTCGAGATCCCAATGCCCTAGCTCATCATGGAAAGTCCTCAAGATCTTCATTCTTTCTTTCAAAGGGGCCACTAGTCGGGGACCGGCTTTAGTGTGCCGGAAGAGTTTCCCATTCCACAATGTAAAAGCCTTTTGATTCCTGCGTACCCAATTTCGGTGTTCAAGATCAACCTTTCTCATTTCTAGTCCATCGAGGAATTTGATCAGTCCGTGAATATTAGCTTCGTACTCGTTATCGTTCGGCAACTGCAACTCGGCGACTCCGACGATGTCCTCCGAAGCTTTTTCATTTGGAATCAGTGCGTCCCTCAAGCGGGATAGGTAATCGGCAGGCTGATTATTGCGTCCGGGTCTATACACAATTTCAAACCGATATTCTGCGAAAATGTCGAGCCATCGGGCCAAGCGGTGATGTACATCCTTCTTTTGGAATGCTGTTTAAGTGCCTGGTGATCAGTTATCAAGACAAATTTCTCGAGTGATAAAAGGTATACGCGAAACTTTTTCCAGTGCGAAGACAACAGCGAGTGTTCTTTCTCGCAGACTGAGTATCTCCTTTCCGCATCATTCAGAGTTCGGCTTGCGAATTGAACAGGGTGTAGTCTTCCGTTTTCATCTTTTTGGGACAAAACGGCACCCAAAGACCGTTCTGAGGCATCTGTCTCCACAACGAATGGTCTCTTGAAATCTGGGTACATGAGAACTGGGGGGACACATAGCTTATCTTTAAGCTCCTAAATGCAGTTTCCATTTCCTTGTTCCAGTAAAATTTTCCGTTCTTCGTAGTGCTGGCATGTAACGGTGCTGCAGTCTTGGCGAAATCTTTGATAAATCTTCTGTAATATGAGGCCAGTCCTAAGAAGCTTCGGACCTCCGTCTTTGAAGCGGGCCTTGGTGCCAACTTATTTTTTTCGTTTTCTCTGGATCCACTCTAATTCCCTCTTGGTCGACGATATGACCGAGTAATTGGATAGAAGTTTTCGCAAAGAAGCATTTGCTCAACTTAATTTTCAAGCTATACTCCGATATCCTCTCCACAACTGTCTTGACGTGCGAGATGTGCTGATCCAATTTTCTGAGAATATGACGACATCATCGATATAGACTCTTGCGAATGGAAGTCCTTTCAAAACCTCGTTCATCATTCTTTGGAATGTAGCTGGTGCATTCATGAGACCAAAAGGCATCACTTCGAACCTGAACGTACCGGCTTTGCTGGTAAAGGTTGTTTTTTCCTTACATTTTTCATCCAATGGAATCTGCCAATAGCCAGTGTAAAGGTCAATTGAGGTGAAATATCTCCCGTCCTTCAGGTCCTCGAGGATCTCCTCCATGTTCGGAATCGGAAATCGATCGGGTATCATTCTCTGGTTCAGTTGTCGGTAATCGACGCAAAAACGCAGCTTTCCATCCTTCTTTGGTGCGACCACAACTGGAAACGACCATGGGGATGAAACTGGTCGAATAATATCATTTTTCAGCATACTTGTAACATTTTCTGAGATAAATTGGTCATATTTTGGCGGTTGACGTCTAGGCTTGTGGTAAATCGGTTGAGTGTCGGTAAGTTCGAACGAGTGAGTAACCGGTACCTTGCTTGTCTTAAATCTGAAACGCTCCATGCAATTACTTCGGAAGATGTTAACATGTCGGATATTTTCAGTGAGGCGGGGGGGAAGGTGCTGCACTTTTCCTTGGATTTCTGCCATTTGGCGCCCTTTTTCTTCTTGATCCTCAACCTCAATATTTTGAAGGACCTCTTCCGTCGTGCTCACATCTTCATATATGGAATTCGACGTATTCTTATTTTCTTTGCAAAGGTAATCTTCTTTCATGCTCCGAATTCTGTCCTTTGATTCGATATCATCGCAAAAAGAAACACATTCGGGTTTCAAACTTATCCTAGAATCCCAGTCGTCATCTGTTTCAAACCCGGAATCATAATCGTCCCATGCCATGTTCATTACCCCCGAGGGTACCCTTTTCCACTTCCGAAAGTGTTAGTTGGTTCCGAATCTTCGCTGTCATAGCTAGAAGTGAAATCTTCACTGTCGTTTCTTTTAAATCTTCAGGATGCGTGCTTTTGTCGAAATCCAGGGGCATCTTCACGGTTCTGCCGTCAATATTAACTGAAACCATTTGGTTGCCCAAGTCAATGCATGTCCCTAGTCTTTCCATGGTGGGGCAGCCAATGATTGCATCGAAAGGGAGATCCGGCATGACAAGAAAGTCTACATCAACTTTAGAGTCCCCAAAGAACACGGAAACCTTGTCAACAGTGCCCATGCATTTTGAGACGGTTCCATCCGCTACAGTTATTTTTCGAGTCGTTGGAGTAATTTCGAGACCTAGATCTGTCACCAAAGTTTCTGAAATGAGGTTTGGAACAGCACCCGAATCGAAGAGAGCTTGGGTTTTCATACCCAATACTTTGACTGGTACCAGCTTAAGACGTCTTGGTGCTGTCGAGGCCGATTGAAGAAACAGTTTCTTACCCTTAGCGGACTTATTAGACCTGATAATTTTTTTGAGTTCTTTTCTCGCATCCTCTGCGTCGCCCCTCAAAAGTTGACCAAACGTTATCCCAGTTGGGGCCGATGCAAGCTCAGCCACCAAATTGTACCTCTTCACATACTCTAGTACGTCCTTAGAGATACTCTTAACTTTCTTACTCTTTTTCGTCTTCTTGGCCGGAGTGACTCCCACTCCTGGAACAACTTGATCAGACCTCTTGGTTCGAGGAGGTACAGGTGCTGGGATATGCTCCAGCATTCCATACTCTAGCCTAGGTTTCTTCGATAAAATGTTCCCTTCCCCATCCCTTTTTGTCACATTGACTTGACTAATCTCTTCAGCGATGGATACGTTACCAGCATCCGTCAACCTTTGATCCCTTCTATTTTGTAAGATTTTCACCTCTGGTCCTGACTCACTCCTTGCTTCCGATAAATTTGCTCTTCTGTTGTCTTTAGACCAGCAGTTACTTTCATGATGCCCATATCGACCGCACTTTGCACAACGAGTGTTTCTATGTGGATTATCAGGACACCTGTTTGCAAAGTGTCCAGGCTTGTGACAGTAAGAACAGACTTCTGCGGCCTTAGGGGCCCCAGACTGGTTCTTCTTAATGGTAAGAGTAAGGCTTTCCAACTGCGAGGTTATCATGTCAAGTCGATTATCGAATCGGGTTTCCAACCTTTCTTCCAAGTTTTTGACATCGCTCCTGACAGATTCTAATGCCGCTGCACTAGTAGCCGGCCTTTGATAATTCTTTTCAGGATGTACGATAGACATCGATGTGCGGGTTTCCCTCGGTACCTCACTCAGTGACTGAAACGTCTCCGAATTTTTGACAAATTCTACTATGGTACCCTTCAGTTCATCAAAAGTGTGAGGGCCCTTGATGAGGAGGAAATCGGAGAGCCGCTTATCCCCCATAGCCGCCTTACGCAGCATTCCGTACTTGGCTTGGGCGTTGAACCCAGCCTTTTCATAAAGATCACACAAGTACACCAATGAGCTTAACAAATCGTCGAAGTTGAGCCGGGCCTCTATGGCGGTACGAATCATCTCATCTGGTTCTACCTCCTTAGCATACTCTTTCACAAGCCACTCACATACCTCACCGAAGTTACGCCCATTCCCGTTAAGAGACCACCCGTCGATAAACTTGGACTTATATTTGTGCTTTGCGTCACCATGAAGATAGGCGAAGATACTTGCGGCCTTCTCTTCATCGCCCTTCTCACGCATCACAACGTTGACATATGTGTAAAGAAACTCCTCAACGTCTTCAGTCTTGCCCCTGTGAACGTTATACGAGCAGCGTTGAGATCCATGATTACAGAAAGAAATCCCCCGAAGTGTTCCTTACTACTGCTCAACTCGAATACCTCGGGTGCAACCCCTCCACAAGAGTACCAAATGATAGGGGTAAATCGGCGGGGGAAGAGATCCTCAGAACCAATTACCCTGAGAAGGAGGTGTTGCGAGCGACAAAAGTGCTACCGTGGTATTGTTGAACGAACAAAAGGGAGTGTATATAGAAGAGAGTTGAGGAAGCTACAAGCAAGTATAAAAGGGGCAGGGTCTACCACCGACGCTCTGCGACTAGCGTAAGAAAAAGTTTTCTTGGGTCTGAAGTTGACTCTCAACTTCCTACTACTCGGGACTTGGCTTGAAGTTGCCTGCCAACTTCCTTTATGCTTTGTGTTTGACTTAACTTGTTGAGCGCCCCGCTCGGGTATGCTGGCTCCCAAGTAGTCCTACCATTTCATGCAAACAGCCCCTTATATAGAGTTTTCAACCCTCACTATCTGTAGCATCTATATAGTACCTATGTGCCAAATCTGCACCGCCACAGTACAGTGCAAAGCATCCCTCTAAAACTAATTAAAAATATAATTGTAAGTACAGTGACAGCTCAGCCAGCACAGCATGCCAACTCGGCCAGCACAGCATGCCAACTCGGCCAGCGCAGCATGCCAACTCAGCCAGCGCAGCCAACTCAGCCAGCGCAGCATGCCAAGGAATATCTACAATTTTCATTATATCAAACCTATTGTGCAGCACTCCAAATTGCAAGGACAGGCAAATCTTACAGCAACTGAAATGGATTTAACCCATAGCCAGAAGCTGTGATTATGTTTATTACGTGCCGCGTTTATCCTTCAGAACTGACCTTCTCTTTTCTAGCCCTATTGCAGTGTACCCCGGGTTTCGTTTTACAGCAATCCGGAGAAAGCTAATTTTAATAACTACGTTTTCCATGAGATTTCCACGCTTCAGCCCCTTTGCGTTGTATACCTGACTAGTGTCTACAATTTTTGAATTTCAAAGGACTGTAAGTACCTACACCGTTAGGTAGTTGTGGTATCAGCTGTAGAACTTTACAGAATGGCAATGTAGTAAAGGGTTCCTGGTTCCACCATGCCGACCACTTTGTACTAATTATTTGATGCGCTTTGGAACATAGGCTAACCTGATTTTCAATCATTAAAAAAACCCAATTTTCCCCCATGTAGTAAAGTATTGCCGAATGTAACGTCGCTCAACGCTTGATATGGGCAGCAATAAGAATTTGAGATCGCATCGCTGGTTTATCTGTTATATCTATCCCCGTTATTGTTATATTGTGAACCCGCCCTAGCCTTACACTGTACCACGTATTATTCTCGACTTGAAATACTGCTTATACATCGAGGTAGGCAAGTGGGCTATCTTTTGGAAAAGAAAAACTCCCCTTTTCCGATCACACAGTGAAACTCCAGCGGTTCCAAAGTTATTGTCGAAAACTGAAGGATGGGTACCTATGCCGCACGCTGTACCAAACGTTTCAGCCACAACATGCCCTTGGAGCAAAATGAGCCGTACTCTTGTGCAGAGGAGAGTATGTAAAGGGGTTCTGTGTGGGCACAGTATGTTCTTTGAAACGTGATCACATCCGCGTTATGTATTTTCTCTACTGGCACACCCAGAACTTGCATTTTGACTCATGTTTCGTTAAGCCATACACCACAAAAGTTTCATGACAAAAAGATACAACACTGCAAATTTTATGGATGCTTCGTAGATTATAAAACACTAGTATCTCTGCAGTTACATGGAGGCATCGACCCGGAAGCGTCAGTCGACTAGTGTCTCTCTTAAGTTCGTCACAGCCACCTCGCTCGATGAGTTCTGGAATCTCTACCATCTTCACTTGGGCTCAACGAAAGGTGCTGAACAAGAAGAAGTAGAATTATTTTGAACTGTTAGTCGCGATTAATACCTCGTGTAGAGTGCATGCAGTAAGAGGGACAAGGAGGAAACAATTATGGCACTCTCTGAAATATCCATGTGGTACGAGCATTCATTAAAGCAATCCCACGATATGATTTGCAATATTTTCTTCAGCCACGGGCAATCAGGATTCCTTGGTTCTAAACTGATCGCTCTCATCAGTAAAATAAAGCTCGTTACGATTGTGATCTAGACTTGTATATTATGAAAAGGGGAAATTTTGGGGCATTTTGGTGTGTGGAAGATGTCGTCGATTCTATCCACGCAGCTGGAACGCGGGTACATAATATTATTTTCTCCTACCCTGATATACGTAGAGTTCCCAATTTTCGACTATTGTACTGTACCGTACTGTACTGTACGTAATTAACTGTACTATTAATTGTACTATTTTCAGAAGACAGCAATGCCGCCATCCTTACAAATCCTTTACATTTGTTTACACCTATGCATGAAATTGGGAAAGGTAGCCAATCTTATACAATGCAGTTTAAGGAACTACCATTGCCATAGCAAGCGCCTCTTCGCTCTGCAGGAAGGGATGTCTGAGCTGCGGCCATACACTTGTGATGCACCGATAGTTGCAGTGATGGAACCACAATGTGCACCAGGCAGGCAGAAAATGTAAAGCATACTGCAGTGTAGCTTGACATGGTGAAAACCTGGTGTAGCATCTCCCTTACAAACATTGAGAAACCGTCGCTATGACCAACCTGACCAGCCTTTGATGCACCTGTACAGCCCAAACATTTGCTTTTCCTTGCTGCTTCAATCTTATAATTCGAAGGATAGTTTTCAGAAATCTCAGTCAGCATGAACCTGCTCCACGAAAATATCCTACAATGCTGTACATACCAATGCTTCTGGTCACACCAAGAAGCATACTGGCGTAGAAGGCGTACGTGGGACTCCTGATCTGGGAATTCAGATTCTCATGCTCGCCAGTTAACTACGTTAGTAGGTAAAGGGCCCCTTTTAATCCAATGTAAAGTATTTAAGCGAGTCATGCCCCTAGTACTCTAAGCCTCTCCAAGTCACCACCTCACCTTCAGCTGCAAAAATCCTCCATTCCCGCAATCTACTCACACAAAGAAGTTACTCATTTCTTAAGAGCCGAAAATGCAGTTTATGAAGTCTATCCTAGTTGTTGCCCTCCTGGTGACATCTTGCCTTGCTGCCAAAATTCCCTCAGGACGAAAGATTGACATCATTCCATGCCAGGAAGATAGCTTGGGGATCCCGTGCCACGGCAAGCAACCGAGAAGGCTTGTCCGGATCGAGCAGGATTCCCTTGCTGTCCCCCTCGAACGTCAGTCGGAGGAGGTGAACTTTGCCGTCAACAGAAGTTCCAGTGGGTTCTCGAGGGTGACTGGTGTCGGTGTGTCAGTACAGCGTGGCGTGTCTGCATCTCTGACATACAATATTACAGTCAGTGCAATTTCATCGGAAGAGATCTCTAGTCTAACTGAGTCCATCCTGACAAGTCTGAACGAGACCGAGTTGGAGATCCTAAGTAGCTTGTTGGCGACCTACAACAACGGGCTCTCAGTCCCCGTCTTGCAGCTTCTTGGCATCAACCTCGGGGGTATCACGAACGCCGAGAGCCAGCTTACCGCTTCTACGTTCATCGAAAGATACAATGAGCTTTCGGAATCAGTTGAGGAGCTACTTGAGAGCACGGAAGAGGCCAGAGTTGCTGTCGCTGGTAGTCTCACTGCCACTGGTGTGTCCTTCACTCCTGTGGAAGGTTTCGTTTTCGTCAGGACTGCTAGAATGTTCTTCAATGATGGAAGTTCTAGGCTGGTCGTGACATCTGATCCCGCAGAGACGGAGGCAGCAACCCTTGACGGTGATGTCCTTCCGTCCTCAAACAGGAACCTCTTCACAGGTTCTCCCGGTGACGTACCTCTCACTATTTTTGGCTAATCGAATATCTTAATCGCTCTACTCGGATCGCTGTGCCAAACCCTTGCTGATGAAAATCAGCGTTACATACAGATCAAATCAGAACTTTCCCAGAATTTAGCTATCTGACCTGAATACCGTATCAAGTACAGTAAATCCTTGACTGCATCACTGAAAGCTACCAATGGGTTTGCTTCAATGTGAGCTGTACGATCTTAGCGTAACATGGCGTAAAAGTAGGCAGTTGACAAATTTCGGCCCCTACAACCTCTCCAATAGGGGAAGAAAGGGACAGTATCTTAGTTGCGATGTATGGATTGGTTGCAACCCATTTCGAATTGTAATCTGCATGTCACATCAAACATATTCAGTGGCTCATATCTGAAAGCAACGATATTTTATTTGACTTAATCGAATTCCGTAACATTATGGCAATAGGGTATGACACAAATCTTTGTTTGGAATTTGCTGAGGGTAGGGTTCAATTATGAAACGCGCAGCGAATCAGTTGCAAGACATCCGCTCAGTTCATGCGGCAGTAAAAATCAGCAGCGTGTCAGAACAGAACTAATACTGCACTTGGTGCTAACATCAGCTAAATTATTGAATTCAATGTTCAGGAATCTCATTTCTTATTTGTTGTTTGTTTGTCAAGTTGTCAGAGATTCGGATAGCCCATTGCCACCGGGGAAAACTTGGATTCTTGTAGTAGATAAGGACAGCTGTGGTGCGGGGTGGTTCTAGAGTACTCTGATTTTCACGCACAAGAAAGGCGGGAGCAAAGAAAGAGCATTTCTTTGTAGAAATGCCTACAAGCACCATTTCAAACATTTAGCCTGAGCAGATATTATTTCCTCGGTGCTATAAAAGTTCTCGCTCTGATATACCAGATCCCCCTTGTCTGCCTACTTTAGCTGTTTATCGGCTTCATAACACATTATAGCCCCTCTGACAAGGAAACAAACAATTGTTCTATTTTTTTCTATGCCAAACAGTACATTTTCATAAGTTCTTGGAAGAATCTCCCAATTGACAAGATGAAAATTCTGCAGGACACTGTCCGAAAAATAACGGGGCCAAGAACTCAATCGTTACTCCAAGGACATAAAATGAGTACATCTAGAAGCAGTGGGAACGGACTCTTAAAACTAACAATAATACTAATAACAGTGACCAACAGAGCGACTAATTAGAAGCCTGGACCAGGTATTCACTCCATGTTTTTGTTCGCCAATTTTTTCGAATGAAAAAATGAGACCGAATCCATTTTAAGTTCATCGACTTTATGGTAGACTGTTGCTGGTGCTTCATCGACTTAATGGTAGACTGTTGCTAGTGCTAGCATTCTACAGAAATGATTTCTACATTGCTTCGACCATCGGTACATGCATTTAATATGACATTCAGATTTGCGACTCAAAATGGGTTCCAGCCAATCCATACATCTCAATAAAGACACCCCCTTTTCCCCAGTTCAAAGAGGAGTAAAGGGGGAAAAGGTTTGGGTGTTTTACACTTGGAAGATATATCCGATCTATCCCATACAAGGTTAAATGAATAGATAAGCGAAAGATAGGTTCATATTTTAATCCCACGACCTGTTGTGACCCAAAACGGCAGCAATGGAATTCAAGTGTACAGTTGGTGCATAGGTAGCAAAGACCTATTCTGCAACTACGTAGCTCCCAACTGCGTAGGTGACATATTCGTTGTGATACACTAGACTTCACAGTTTCGGATTTCGTCGTGGTCGGTAGACAGCCGACCGAGGCGACGGGCGCGCACATAAGGCCTCCTGCTTCAGCTGGAGGCAACTAACAAGCAAGACACAGCAAGTGAGGTACCCCTCGTGTTCTTCCGCAGCACTTCCCTAAACAATCACGTAGTTCCCCAGCGTTTTATTCAGTGCATTCACAATGCCTTCTTTCCCTTTCAAAGTGGTGGTAAATCTTTATGGGTTGTACGATGCCGCACAGAGGCGTGCGGAGGGTATTCATAAACTAACTACGGATGCGGGCGGTGGGTAGAATCCTGTAGAGTACCTACGTGCCAAATCTGCACCGCTACAGTACAGTGCAAAGCATCCCTCTGAAAATAATTAAAAATATAATTGTAAGTACAGTGACAGCTCAGCCAGCACAGCATGCCAACTCAGCCAGCGCAGCCAACTCAGCCAGCGCAGCATGCCAGGGAATATCTACAATTTTCATTATATCACGCCCCCTCGCTCAAGACGAACGTCCCTACTCGTCATCATTCTTCTTCTGTTTCTATTAATGTAATTTGCCTTATTGTTAAAACATGAGGCCTTTCAAACGAATAGGGATGCAGTTGATTACCTATAAAATATTCCAGAAAGTAGGTGCGCGTTTGATAGTTCCAATCATCTTTTTGGCTTTTCCGTTTGACATAAGAGCGTAGTCGAGAACTGTCTTCAGCTGAATCCCTTTCTCCTTCAAAAAACGAAGCAGTGAAGTTGCAGTAAAACAAAGGGCGTTATCCGAGATTATCCTTTTTGGAAGACCAAACGGTTCAATTATTTCTTTTTCGATGAATCTCAGGACCACTTCAGCATTGGTCTCCTCACCTGCAACTGCTATTGGCCATCCAATTAGATGTTTTACGCTATAAGGAGATATTTGTTTCCGGGAGAAGTTTCCTTGAACGGGCCCGCGAAGTCAATTGAGAAGGTTTCAAAGAGACCGGAAACTGGAAAACTTAGAGTTGTCTTATACTTTCGTATTGGAGTGAATTTTTGGCAGTTGTCGCAGCTTTTCACGAAATTATAGACGTCCTTATGGATACCGGGCCACCAGAATCTCTCAGTTACGAATTTTTTGGTTGTTTCGGTATCCCAATGCCCTAGCTTATCATGGAAAGTCCTCAAGATCTTCATTCTTTCTTTCAAAGGGGCCACTAGTCGGGGACCGGCTTTAGTATGCTGGAAGAGTTTCCCATTCCACAATGTAAAAGCCTTTTGATTCCTGCGTACCCAATTTCGGTGTTCGAGATCAACCTTTCTCATTTCTAGTCCATCGAGGAATTTGATCAGTCCGTGAATATTAGCTTCGTACTCGTTATCGTTCGGCAACTGTAACTCGGCGACTCCGACGATGTCCTCCGAAGCTTTTTCATTTGGAATCAGTGCGTCCCTCAAGCGGTATAGGTAATCGGCAGGCTGATTATTGCGTCCGGGTCTACACACAATTTCAAACCGATATTCTGCGAAAATTTCGAGCCATCGGGCCAAGCGGTGATGTACATCCTTCTTTTGGAATGCTGTCTTAAGTGCCTGGTGATCAGTTATCAAGACAAATTTCTCGAGTGATAAAAGGTACACGCGAAACTTTTCAGTGCGAAGACAACAGCGAGTGCTTCTTTCTCGCAGACTGAGTATCTCCTTTCCGCATCATTCAGAGTTCGGCTTGCGAATTGAACAGGGTGTAGTCTTCCGTTTTCATCTTTTTGGGACAAAACGGCACCCAAAGACCGTTCTGAGGCATCTGTCTCCACAACGAATGGTCTCTTGAAATCTGGGTACATGAGAACTGGGGGGACTCATAGCTTATCTTTAAGCTCCTTAAATGCAGTTTCCATTTCCTTGTTCCAGTAAAATTTTCCGTTCTTCGTAGTGCTGGCATGTAACGGTGCTGCAGTCTTGGCGAAATCTTTGATAAATCTTCTGTAATATGAGGCCAGTCCTAAGAAGCTTCGGACCTCCGTCTTTGAAGCGGGCCTTGGTGCCAACTTAATTTTTTTCGTTTTCTCTGGATCCACTCTAATTCCCTCTTGGTCGACGATATGACCGAGTAATTGGATAGAAGTTTTCGCAAAGAAGCATTTGCTCAACTTAATTTTCAAGCTATACTCCGATATCCTCTCCACAACTGTCTTGACGTGCGAGATGTGCTGATCCAATTTTCTGAGAATATGACGACATCACCGATATAGACTCTTGCGAATGGAAGTCCTTTCAAAACCTCGTTCATCATTCTTTGGAATGTAGCTGGTGCATTCATGAGACCAAAAGGCATCACTTCGAACCTGAACGTACCGGCTTTGCTGGTAAAGGTTGTTTTTTGCTTACATTTATCATCCAATGGAATCTGCCAATAGCCAGTGTAAAGGTCAATTGAGGTGAAACATCTCCCGTCCTTCAGATCCTCGAGGATCTCCTCCATGTTCGGAATCGGAAATCGATAGGGTATCATTCTCTGGTTCAGTTGTCGGTAATCGACGCAAAAACGCAGCTTTCCATCCTTCTTTGGTGCGATCACAACTGGAAACGACCATGGGGATGAAACTGATCGAATAATATCATTTTTCAGCATACTTGTAACATTTTCTGAGATAAATTGGTCATATTTTGGCGGTTGACGTCTAGGCCTGTGGTAAATTGGTTGAGTATCGGTAAGTTCAAATGAGTGAGTGACCGGTACGCTTGCTTGTCTTAGATCGGAAGCGCTCCATGCAATTACTTCGGAAGATGTTAACATATCGGATATTTTCAGTGAGGCGGGGGGGAAGGTGCTGCACTTTTCCTTGGATTTCTGCCATTTGGCGCCCTTTTTCTTCTTGATCCTCAACCTCAATATTTTGAAGGACCTCTTCCGTCGTGCTCACATCTTCATATATGGAATTCGACGTATTCTTATTTTCTTTGCAAAGGTAATCTTCTTTCATGCTCCGAATTCTGTCCTTTGATTCGATATCATCGCAAAAAGAAACACATTCGGGTTTCAAACTTATCCTAGAATCCCAGTCGTCATCTGTTTCAAACCCGGAATCATAATCGTCCCATGCCATGTTCATTAACCCCCGAGGGTACCCTTTCCACTTCCGAAAGTGTTAGTTGGTTCCGAATATTCGCTGTCATAGCTAGAAGTGAAATCTTCACTGTCTGTTTCTTTTAAATCTTCAGGATGCGTGCTTTTGTCGAAATCCAGGGGCATCTTCACGGTTCTGCCGTCAATATTAACTGAACCATTTGATTGCCCAAGTCAATGCATGTCCCTAGTCTTTCCATGGTAGGGCAGCCAATGATTGCATCGAAAGGGAGATCCGGCATAACAAGAAAGTCTACATCAACTTTAGAGTCCCCAAAGAACACGGAAACATTGTCAACAGTGCCCATGCATTTTGAGACGGTTCCATCCGCTACAGTTATTTTTCGAGTCGTTGGAGTAATTTCGAGACCTAGATCTGTCACCAAAGTTTCTGAAATGAGGTTTGGAACAGCACCCGAATCGAAGAGAGCTTGGGTTTCATACCCAATACTTTGACTGGTACCAGCTTAAGACGTCTTGGTGCTGTCGAGGCCGATTGAAGAAACAGTTTCTTACCCTTAGCGGACTTATTAGACCTGATAATTTTTTTGAGTTCTTTTCTCGCATCCTCTGCGTCGCCCCTCAAAAGTTGACCAAACGTTATCCCAGTTGGGGCCGATGCAAGCTCAGCCACCAAATTGTACCTCTTCACATACTCTAGTACGTCCTTCGAGATACTCTTAACTTTCTTACTCTTTTTCGTCTTCTTGGCCGGAGTGACTCCCACTCCTGGAACAACTTGATCAGACCTCTTGGTTCGATGAGGTACAGGTGCTGGGATATGCTCCAGCATTCCATACTCTAGCCTAGGTTTCTTCGATAAAATGTTCCCTTCCCCATCCCTTTTTGTCACATTGACTTGACTAATCTCTTCAGCGATGGATACGTTACCAGCATCCGTCAACCTTTGATCCCTTCTATTTTGTAAGATTTTCACCTCTGGTCCTGACTCACTCCTTGCTTCCGATAAATTTGCTCTTCTGTTGTCTTTAGACCAGCAGTTACTTTCATGATGCCCATATCGACCGCACTTTGCACAACGAGTGTTTCTATGTGGACTATCAGGACACCTGTTTGCAAAGTGTCCAGGCTTGTGACAGTAGGAACAGACTTCTGCGGCCTTAGGGGCCCCAGACTGATTCTTCTTAATGGTAAGAGTAAGGCTTTCCAACTGCGAGGTTATCATGTGAAGTCGATTATCGAATCGGGTTTCCAACCTTTCTTCCAAGTTTTTGACATCGCTCCGACAGATTCTAATGCCGCTGCACTAGTAGCCGGCCTTTGATAATTATTTTCAGGATGTACGATAGACATCGATGTGCGGGCTTCCCTCGGTACCTCACTCAGTGACTGAAACGTCTCCGAATTTTTGACAAATTCTACTATGGTACTCTTCAGTTCATCAAAAGTGTGAGGGCCCTTGATGAGGAGGAAATCGGAGAGCCGCTTATCCCCCATAGCCGCCTTACGCAGCATTCCGTACTTGGCTTGGGCGTTGAACCCAGCCTTTTCATAAAGATCACACAAGTACACCAATGAGCTTAACAAATCGTCGAAGTTGAGCCGGGCCTCTATGGCGGTACGAATCATCTCATCTGGTTCTACCTCCTTAGCGTACTCTTTCACAAGCCACTCACATACCTCACCGAAGTTACGCCCATTCCCGTTAAGAGACCACCCGTCGATAAACTTGGACTTATATTTGTGCTTTGCGTCACCATGAAGATAGGCGAAGATACTTGCGGCCTTCTCTTCATCGCCCTTCTCACGCATCACAACGTTGACATATGTGTAAAGAAACTCCTCAACGTCTTCAGTCTTGCTCCCTGTGAACGTTATACGAGCAGCGTTGAGATCCATGATTACAGAAAGGAATTCCCCCGAAGTGTTCCTTACTACTGCTCAACTCGAATACCTCGGGTGTAACCCCCTCCACAAGAGTACCAAATGATAGGGGTAAATCGGCGGGGGAAGAGATCCTCAGAACCAATTACCCTGAGAAGGAGGTGTTGCGAGCGACAAAAGTGCTACCGTGGTATTGTTGAACGAACAAAAGGGAGTGTATATAGAAGAGAGTTGAGGAAGCTACAAGCAAGTATAAAAGGGGCAGGGTCTACCACCGACGCTCTGCGACTAGCGTAAGAAAAAGTTTTCTTGGGTCTGAAGTTGACTCTCAACTTCCTACTACTCGGGACTTGGCTTGAAGTTGCCTGCCAACTTCCTTTATGCTTTGTGTTTGACTTAACTTGTTGAGCGCCCCGCTCGGGTATGCTGGCTCCCAAGTAGTCCTACCATTTCATGCAAACAGCCCCTTATATAGAGTTTTCAACCCTCACTATCTGTAGCATCTATATAGTACCTATGTGCCAAATCTGCACCGCCACAGTACAGTGCAAAGCATCCCTCTAAAACTAATTAAAAATATAATTGTAAGTACAGTGACAGCTCAGCCAGCACAGCATGCCAACTCGGCCAGCACAGCATGCCAACTCGGCCAGCGCAGCATGCCAACTCAGCCAGCGCAGCCAACTCAGCCAGCGCAGCATGCCAAGGAATATCTACAATTTTCATTATATCAAACCTATTGTGCAGCACTCCAAATTGCAAGGACAGGCAAATCTTACAGCAACTGAAATGGATTTAACCCATAGCCAGAAGCTGTGATTATGTTTATTACGTGCCGCGTTTATCCTTCAGAACTGACCTTCTCTTTTCTAGCCCTATTGCAGTGTACCCCGGGTTTCGTTTTACAGCAATCCGGAGAAAGCTAATTTTAATAACTACGTTTTCCATGAGATTTCCACGCTTCAGCCCCTTTGCGTTGTATACCTGACTAGTGTCTACAATTTTTGAATTTCAAAGGACTGTAAGTACCTACACCGTTAGGTAGTTGTGGTATCAGCTGTAGAACTTTACAGAATGGCAATGTAGTAAAGGGTTCCTGGTTCCACCATGCCGACCACTTTGTACTAATTATTTGATGCGCTTTGGAACATAGGCTAACCTGATTTTCAATCATTAAAAAAACCCAATTTTCCCCCATGTAGTAAAGTATTGCCGAATGTAACGTCGCTCAACGCTTGATATGGGCAGCAATAAGAATTTGAGATCGCATCGCTGGTTTATCTGTTATATCTATCCCCGTTATTGTTATATTGTGAACCCGCCCTAGCCTTACACTGTACCACGTATTATTCTCGACTTGAAATACTGCTTATACATCGAGGTAGGCAAGTGGGCTATCTTTTGGAAAAGAAAAACTCCCCTTTTCCGATCACACAGTGAAACTCCAGCGGTTCCAAAGTTATTGTCGAAAACTGAAGGATGGGTACCTATGCCGCACGCTGTACCAAACGTTTCAGCCACAACATGCCCTTGGAGCAAAATGAGCCGTACTCTTGTGCAGAGGAGAGTATGTAAAGGGGTTCTGTGTGGGCACAGTATGTTCTTTGAAACGTGATCACATCCGCGTTATGTATTTTCTCTACTGGCACACCCAGAACTTGCATTTTGACTCATGTTTCGTTAAGCCATACACCACAAAAGTTTCATGACAAAAAGATACAACACTGCAAATTTTATGGATGCTTCGTAGATTATAAAACACTAGTATCTCTGCAGTTACATGGAGGCATCGACCCGGAAGCGTCAGTCGACTAGTGTCTCTCTTAAGTTCGTCACAGCCACCTCGCTCGATGAGTTCTGGAATCTCTACCATCTTCACTTGGGCTCAACGAAAGGTGCTGAACAAGAAGAAGTAGAATTATTTTGAACTGTTAGTCGCGATTAATACCTCGTGTAGAGTGCATGCAGTAAGAGGGACAAGGAGGAAACAATTATGGCACTCTCTGAAATATCCATGTGGTACGAGCATTCATTAAAGCAATCCCACGATATGATTTGCAATATTTTCTTCAGCCACGGGCAATCAGGATTCCTTGGTTCTAAACTGATCGCTCTCATCAGTAAAATAAAGCTCGTTACGATTGTGATCTAGACTTGTATATTATGAAAAGGGGAAATTTTGGGGCATTTTGGTGTGTGGAAGATGTCGTCGATTCTATCCACGCAGCTGGAACGCGGGTACATAATATTATTTTCTCCTACCCTGATATACGTAGAGTTCCCAATTTTCGACTATTGTACTGTACCGTACTGTACTGTACGTAATTAACTGTACTATTAATTGTACTATTTTCAGAAGACAGCAATGCCGCCATCCTTACAAATCCTTTACATTTGTTTACACCTATGCATGAAATTGGGAAAGGTAGCCAATCTTATACAATGCAGTTTAAGGAACTACCATTGCCATAGCAAGCGCCTCTTCGCTCTGCAGGAAGGGATGTCTGAGCTGCGGCCATACACTTGTGATGCACCGATAGTTGCAGTGATGGAACCACAATGTGCACCAGGCAGGCAGAAAATGTAAAGCATACTGCAGTGTAGCTTGACATGGTGAAAACCTGGTGTAGCATCTCCCTTACAAACATTGAGAAACCGTCGCTATGACCAACCTGACCAGCCTTTGATGCACCTGTACAGCCCAAACATTTGCTTTTCCTTGCTGCTTCAATCTTATAATTCGAAGGATAGTTTTCAGAAATCTCAGTCAGCATGAACCTGCTCCACGAAAATATCCTACAATGCTGTACATACCAATGCTTCTGGTCACACCAAGAAGCATACTGGCGTAGAAGGCGTACGTGGGACTCCTGATCTGGGAATTCAGATTCTCATGCTCGCCAGTTAACTACGTTAGTAGGTAAAGGGCCCCTTTTAATCCAATGTAAAGTATTTAAGCGAGTCATGCCCCTAGTACTCTAAGCCTCTCCAAGTCACCACCTCACCTTCAGCTGCAAAAATCCTCCATTCCCGCAATCTACTCACACAAAGAAGTTACTCATTTCTTAAGAGCCGAAAATGCAGTTTATGAAGTCTATCCTAGTTGTTGCCCTCCTGGTGACATCTTGCCTTGCTGCCAAAATTCCCTCAGGACGAAAGATTGACATCATTCCATGCCAGGAAGATAGCTTGGGGATCCCGTGCCACGGCAAGCAACCGAGAAGGCTTGTCCGGATCGAGCAGGATTCCCTTGCTGTCCCCCTCGAACGTCAGTCGGAGGAGGTGAACTTTGCCGTCAACAGAAGTTCCAGTGGGTTCTCGAGGGTGACTGGTGTCGGTGTGTCAGTACAGCGTGGCGTGTCTGCATCTCTGACATACAATATTACAGTCAGTGCAATTTCATCGGAAGAGATCTCTAGTCTAACTGAGTCCATCCTGACAAGTCTGAACGAGACCGAGTTGGAGATCCTAAGTAGCTTGTTGGCGACCTACAACAACGGGCTCTCAGTCCCCGTCTTGCAGCTTCTTGGCATCAACCTCGGGGGTATCACGAACGCCGAGAGCCAGCTTACCGCTTCTACGTTCATCGAAAGATACAATGAGCTTTCGGAATCAGTTGAGGAGCTACTTGAGAGCACGGAAGAGGCCAGAGTTGCTGTCGCTGGTAGTCTCACTGCCACTGGTGTGTCCTTCACTCCTGTGGAAGGTTTCGTTTTCGTCAGGACTGCTAGAATGTTCTTCAATGATGGAAGTTCTAGGCTGGTCGTGACATCTGATCCCGCAGAGACGGAGGCAGCAACCCTTGACGGTGATGTCCTTCCGTCCTCAAACAGGAACCTCTTCACAGGTTCTCCCGGTGACGTACCTCTCACTATTTTTGGCTAATCGAATATCTTAATCGCTCTACTCGGATCGCTGTGCCAAACCCTTGCTGATGAAAATCAGCGTTACATACAGATCAAATCAGAACTTTCCCAGAATTTAGCTATCTGACCTGAATACCGTATCAAGTACAGTAAATCCTTGACTGCATCACTGAAAGCTACCAATGGGTTTGCTTCAATGTGAGCTGTACGATCTTAGCGTAACATGGCGTAAAAGTAGGCAGTTGACAAATTTCGGCCCCTACAACCTCTCCAATAGGGGAAGAAAGGGACAGTATCTTAGTTGCGATGTATGGATTGGTTGCAACCCATTTCGAATTGTAATCTGCATGTCACATCAAACATATTCAGTGGCTCATATCTGAAAGCAACGATATTTTATTTGACTTAATCGAATTCCGTAACATTATGGCAATAGGGTATGACACAAATCTTTGTTTGGAATTTGCTGAGGGTAGGGTTCAATTATGAAACGCGCAGCGAATCAGTTGCAAGACATCCGCTCAGTTCATGCGGCAGTAAAAATCAGCAGCGTGTCAGAACAGAACTAATACTGCACTTGGTGCTAACATCAGCTAAATTATTGAATTCAATGTTCAGGAATCTCATTTCTTATTTGTTGTTTGTTTGTCAAGTTGTCAGAGATTCGGATAGCCCATTGCCACCGGGGAAAACTTGGCTTCTTGTAGTAGATAAGGACAGCTGTGGTGCGGGGTGGTTCTAGAGTACTCTGATTTTCACGCACAAGAAAGGCGGGAGCAAAGAAAGAGCATTTCTTTGTAGAAATGCCTACAAGCACCATTTCAAACATTTAGCCTGAGCAGATATTATTTCCTCGGTGCTATAAAAGTTCTCGCTCTGATATACCAGATCCCCCTTGTCTGCCTACTTTAGCTGTTTATCGGCTTCATAACACATTATAGCCCCTCTGACAAGGAAACAAACAATTGTTCTATTTTTTTCTATGCCAAACAGTACATTTTCATAAGTTCTTGGAAGAATCTCCCAATTGACAAGATGAAAATTCTGCGGGACACTGTCCGAAAAATAACGGGGCCAAGAACTCAATCGTTACTCCAAGGACATAAAATGAGTACATCTAGAAGCAGTGGGAACGGACTCTTAAAACTAACAATAATACTAATAACAGTGACCAACAGAGCGACTAATTAGAAGCCTGGACCAGGTATTCACTCCATGTTTTTGTTCGCCAATTTTTTCGAATGAAAAAATGAGACCGAATCCATTTTAAGTTCATCGACTTTATGGTAGACTGTTGCTGGTGCTTCATCGACTTAATGGTAGACTGTTGCTAGTGCTAGCATTCTACAGAAATGATTTCTACATTGCTTCGACCATCGGTACATGCATTTAATATGACATTCAGATTTGCGACTCAAAATGGGTTCCAGCCAATCCATACATCTCAATAAAGACACCCCCTTTTCCCCAGTTCAAAGAGGAGTAAAGGGGGAAAAGGTTTGGGTGTTTTACACTTGGAAGATATATCCGATCTATCCCATACAAGGTTAAATGAATAGATAAGCGAAAGATAGGTTCATATTTTAATCCCACGACCTGTTGTGACCCAAAACGGCAGCAATGGAATTCAAGTGTACAGTTGGTGCATAGGTAGCAAAGACCTATTCTGCAACTACGTAGCTCCCAACTGCGTAGGTGACATATTCGTTGTGATACACTAGACATCACAGTTTCGGATTTCGTCGTGGTCGGTAGACAGCCGACCGAGGAGACGGGCGCGCACATAAGGCCTCCTGCTTCAGCTGGAGGCAACTAACAAGCAAGACACAGCAAGTGAGGTACCCCTCGTGTTCTTCCGCAGCACTTCCCTAAACAATCACGTAGTTCCCCAGCGTTTTATTCAGTGCATTCACAATGCCTTCTTTCCCTTTCAACGTGGTGGTAAATCTTTATGGGTTGTACGATGCCGCACAGAGGCGTGCGGAGGGTATTCATAAACTAACTACGGATGCGGGCGGTGGGTAGAATCCTGTAGCGCCTGCATTACTTGGAGACTAAATGCAAAACGAGTAACCAAGTCGCGGAGCTCCTGTTGAGGGGAGGAACCGTGACGGGAAGCGGCGAAGGAAGCAAGGCGGCAGAAAAAACCCTTGCCGTCGTCGCCCAAGGCGCCATTCAACCGCCTCTACCTGTGAAAATTGACCAAATGTTTTAATCTATCTATCCCGGTGTCCTACAGTGATGCTGAATTGTGGAGCAATATTTTTATTGAGGCCCACAATTTATACTTATTGTGAATCATCAAGCAATAATTTTATCTTTTCAACCCTGTCCCGATAGTATGCTGAATTCAGTGTGAAATAACTTTTATATCCTACAGTTGGGTCTTTATATTATACAGGCTATAAGTAATACATTTATGCGGTCAACAAATTATTATCTGGATGAGTGCTTACCTGGAAAATACTGCAATAATTATTCTAAAGCCTGAATCATGTCTACAAAATCATTGAGCGGCTTACCTGATTTTTATAGCAGGTTCACCATGATGTAGATTATAAATAGTCCTAGGTCGTTAGAAATTCTTTTTATATCCTGGGGCCATCGATATATTACCTTCGATCAGCTATTATTAAATTTGACTTTCTATTCATTATTCATTCTAAGTCAAATTGTAATATTTCTTTATTTATTCAAGTTGGAACTATTTATTATTTGGATCCACCTGTCCTAATTTTTTGGCACTCTACCATTTCTCCATGCCGCCTTGTAATCTCGACAATCTTGTATCGGTCCAACGCCGAACGACAGACCAACTCCCTTAATCTCAAATCATCATACTTTCAATTCATAAAGAATGGGGAGCAGATCCGCGGAGTTCACCGACCAACAGAATGGTGCAATCCCAGCCATTTTCTATGAGATGACTCCAGAAAGAAATGCTCCAAAACTAATAAGGACATCTAAGACCATGGTACACACCTTTATTGCATGGGGTGAAGGGACAAAACCGCCGGAACGAAAAAAGCAACCGACTCAAAATTTCGATTTTTATGTCATCATGCTTCTTCTGTAAATTACAGCGCAACAGACATTAAAAACTTCTTACGAAAAGTAGTATCTGTACCCACTTTTTAGAGGAAACAGAGGATGCTGAGTGTATTGCAGAGGGATTCGAAGATGAGAAATACCGCAAGGACCCATGAAGTCCACCGGAATACAACAGTAGAGGCGTTACTGCGGTGGCTAGGGGTACATTTAGGGTTTAATCGTGATCTCTGACTTCTCTGTTAGGATTGGAGCGCAGGTCTAATTTAATGAGTGGGGATTGACGGACCTTGAAATGTCCAATGAGGCTGCATACTGCTCTGTTTCTTTATAAAGGATTTTGGGACTCAATTAGTAGTATTGATATTATGGAGGACCTTATTGAGCTCTAATTTTGAGGGCGGATATTGCAAGAAGGAGATGTAGATATTTATTCAGACAGTATTTTCAGTTATTCTTTCTCCTCCACGAGATTCTTGTGTGCATTTAAATGGTTAGCTTTTAAGGGGCATAGTTCCTATCCAATTACTGTGTTGGTACACCTTTTTGAGTGGATTGTGGATGTCTGGAAATATTTAGGATAAATTGAATATATCTTCAAGAGTAAAACTTCCAAACTTTTCCCCCCTTAGAAAGAAACAGCTTTTAACAACACTGGGTTCGTTTATACACCAATGCATTACATCTAAACAGTAGTTTACAAGGTCAGTGTGACTGCAGAGTATAGTCGCCATCAATTGCTTAAAAAGTATCGAAGTTGCCGTATTTAATCGTTCTAAGCTTTTAGACATAGTTAAATTCGAACTGGCATCTACATATGTGATACATTTGCTAACCTCATCACCTGTCTAGGAAAATCATTGAACTTTCGCATCTACCTTTCGATCAGAAACTGAACTCCTTGCGCAGCTAGATTGAAGGCCCAAGTTTAATTCTATACTGAACGAATGACTATGGGGACAGAAAAAGAATTTTAGAAACTGAACTTTTATTCAGAAAAAAGTTTGTCGACATTTTCAATAGAACTGATATAAAAAAGAAGGAAAATATCAAAATCAAAAAGAAAATGAGTGGAACTAGGAGTGATAGGAGATTTTGAAAAATTAAGAGCCCCGGAGGAGGTCTTTGGAACTCAACTGGGGGTGTAAAGGAAGTGTGCTTTCGTGGAGATCTAGACAGTATTTTTACTTAAAGTTGAAGTTTTTTGAGGATTCTTTACACATTAAAATCATAAAGTAATGAAATGGAGCTTGAGAGTCGCGAACAAGGTGGAATCCGAGACTGTCGATAGTTGCATAGATGCAATGTTAAACTTAAAGAATTTTAGAGAAAATTTATTTACAGTTTAGGTTCAATGAAGATTTGAAGAGTCATTTTGCTTCCGATCTTGAGAATAATGAATTCAAGGAGTAGATGCTTTTATGTATTTTTTCGTATCTCGCCTTTCTCGTCCTTGTTTTTCTTCAAAAAATGTACTGGCTTCGCATACTTGTCCCTTGAAATGAATTAAATTCGACCATATAGACTTTGAAGAATCTTTTTGCAGCGATTTATTCTCAGAAGCTAGTTTATGAATGTATATGGAAAGGAGTCCGAACAGGAAACAACCGAGCTTCCGCGATTATTATAATGATACCATCGTATCGTATCTCGGCAGTTTTGCAGTTTAGATACTGTATGGATATCGCTTGTGAATTGTACTCAAAAATCATTGAATTCGACCAGTAGGTGCATTTCGATATCTCTTTTGGCTCGATTTCGGAAATTTGATCAAAGCTTTTTAAACACCTAATTTTTCTAAAGAGAATTATAGGCAAGCCAAGGAGAAGCTTACAGTTATTTTGGAGTAAAATAGAGCCTTGGATAATTCCGAAAGCAACTCAACGGCTTGCAACGACAACTTTTTGTTGCAATACCCACCAAATTTCGTCAAAGGCCGGGTTGAGAACAACAATGAAACAATCTGCTTTGGGTTTCACGATTTCGTTACCCGCTTTACCTTTTTACTGAGGACTGTGTCCGAAAACTGGCAGGGGGAGTACTGGTCTCGGAATTATTTCGAAATCTCCAGCTGCTTGTCAAGCTCGAGGGCACGAAACCCCCATATCTTGATATCGGTCTCACCTCCGCGACGATTTGCTCGCAGAAAACACCATTCCAAGAGACGCTGACAGTCGCAATCCATGAAGCAGTGCAAGAACGAATAACTCATGGGAATTCGAGGAGTGTAAAAATTACATGATATTCGTATATCCAAAATAATTAATTCGGAATAAATGAATAATAGATTACCTGAATATGACTGAGAATAATGATAAAAGAAAACGCAATATTTATTGATCGACGAGGATAGTTCGATGGCCCGAGGCTTGCTACAATTTTCTAAGGGCCTAAGACTATTTATACAGCAGATGAGAGTTGAAAGCAAAAAAGATGACCCAGTAGTATAATAATTACTGTAGACAAAATGTATGCTCAATAATAATTATAGAATTATTATCCAGGTGAGCATTAATCCAAACAATAGTTTGCTAACAATATAATCCCAGTAGTTATAACTGCACAATATGAAAACCAACTGACAGACATAATAATTGGTTCACGTGTAATACAGTGTAGAAATGGGCCAGTAAAAATTAGATAAAATTACTGCGATGATTCATAACATATAAAAGATTATTGACCTCTGATAAAAAAATCGTCTCACAATTTTTAATCGCTGTATTCGATTTGCAAAACTAATTAAATAGTTCCAATACTTGTAAAATTATTTTTTCCAATTTGCACAAGGAGCCAGGCGTTTCGCGCGTCTATGGTCCTCCTTGGAGCTAAGGAATGAGTGTATTGTCCCCATGCCCGGACTACAGACAAGCATTGAATCTCGAGAATTCTAAGTATGGCTTCAATACTACTGTCAAGTCCCACTTTTTAACCCTAGGACGCCATGCCCGAGAAGGATTACCCGGAAACACTCGATATACATGGCGATCATCTCATGCACCGCTTGCATGGAGCTCACAGGATCAACCGACATGATCTCCAAGTAACTCTCCTCGCAAAAGACCTGGCAAGAGCTGCTCGTCATCCTGTCGTAGAGCCACGCCATGGTCTCCACCTCACGAGACCCGACATCCAGGCAATGGGAAGCACCGGATGGGCCGACTTTTTTGATGCTACCTTCATGAATCCCCTCGCTCCCTCCAACAGGAGAGTGAGGACCTTCAACCCGATGTCCTCTCAGAATGCGGCGCGAAATGCAAATCAGAGAAGAAATCAATATTTTATCTCGACTTCCACGAGAGGTAGGCTCGTGCCCGTGCCAATCTCCACTCTTGAAGGGTAGCACCCGTATGCATGTGCAGTGCTAAATGACGTGGCAAGGAACGTAACCGTGAGGGCATTGGAGACGTACGAAATGTTTCGGGGGTTTTGATACAAAGGCACGCTGCTGCAGCCATCATGTCCAATACGGCCTGCTTGATGGCTGGCCTGAAGGTAGCATTTTAGGGAGCGTAGTTCCTTCCCCATTATTGTGTCGGTATACCCTTTTCGAATCGATTGCGGTTTTCTGGAAAACCATGGTATAGATCGGATATATCTTCCAAGGGTAAAACACCCAAACCTTCCCCCTTTTGCCTCTACGGCATGCAAGCCCGTCAGGTTCTTTTCCGACATCTCTCCGATTAGTTTCTATTTTACCTCTCCTCAGGGCATCTGAGTGCTGATTCCTACCGCCGAAAATACCCCCCTTTGGATATGCTGAGTGTTGCAGAATTCCACCAACCAACGCTACTCGAATCTTTCCGCGCACTTCCAATACTCTCCTTTCACATCGCATTAGCGACTGCGATTGGCACATACAGAAACAGTGGAAGTAGACTGATACATCAAGCAGAAACGCAAAGTACCTTCGCGTCAATGTACATTTGACGGAAGTACCACCGCTTCTGTAAAATACGCATTGATGAACTTTCGCTTGGCAATTTGAGTTCGTCCAACTCAGCATGTCTTACTGCCTTAGGTTTGTCTCATTAGGACTTGTTCTCCGTGCGTAGGTATGCCTCCTCCCTCTCTGAAAGCCGCTGTCAGTACCTCCGGGGAGTAGGGCAGCCAAGCCATTCCATCTTGGATATTGTCTAGTGTTGACAATCGGCGAAGATTAGTAAATTTTCAGAACTTACGAGTAGAGGCCTGCGAGAATAGTGGTCTGGGTTGCCACACCAGAAGAGGAAGAAGACGGAGGGACGCAAATTAGCCCTCCCGCTCACAATCCACCAGGCAAACTATATTTGTGTCAAACCTGTCCTCTTCCAGTTTTGCATTGTGCAAACCCTGTGCCAGAGTTTTATTGACTATCTTTTCGATAATCCATCGAAATCGCTATACCGCATAGCTCCCTAGGGCTCTAACTGTTTTTTTATCGCAATGAACCTGCACGAAGATCCTCCACTTCTCGAAGATTAGACACTGTTCGATTACAGCTCGACGAAGGTCTGGGAAATATTCCTTGCATTGCGGGGTTCTGCGCATATATTAGACGGGAAGTAAGACTGACGCGCTAGTTTTCTAACAGCCCTCATTTTCATTGTTCATTTCCGTCAGATTTTCAAGGCAATCCATGTGAGTATGAAGAAGAATAATTGATTCTTTATGCGTCTGCGGTTCCCTCTCCGTCATGTCCTGCTTGCCTGGACAAGCCAAATTCAGTGAGTTTACAACTTGAAAAACAACCAGCCTTCCTTCTCCGCCGCACAACCAATTGGTGAGGTAATAACAGCTGCCAAACTCGCTACGCTGGAAATATGATACATGAGAACTGTCAACTCAGCAATTTCTACAGTGAGTCACTGGCACAAGGGTTGCACGCCGCCAGTTCAAAATGAGCGATATTGCCGAGTGCGCAATTACTGCTAGATGTCGCTTGGAAGACAAGTTTTCCTTGAGTCGGCCCTGGTATAACTTTCTGTCAACTTTACAGCATTACAAAAAAACTTACGGCTGGCTTTGAATGATTTTTTAATTAGTTTTCTCAGAAGAGTACGGTACTGTAAATTGTCGCTCTTCATGGCTGAAAACAGCCTGAATAGGTATTTGAACGAGAAGTCAGTACATTCGAAAAAACATACAGTAGGTTGTCATTACAATGAACTCACATATTCCAGGGCGTGGCATTTGGAAATTATGAGTCAATTAAACGTGTTTTTGGATCAATAATCACCTCCCGAATCAGCTAACAGAAAATTGTACATTGTGGCATCACAGTGTGGCATCACAGTTGAGCGTGTAAAGGCAAGGCCCTCGATGCAATATTATGTTGATATGCAATGTCATTATAGCATAGCATACGGTTGTATGGTATGGCCTAATGCGTTACCATACAATTTATTCTGGTTCGTAGTGAGGTTATTATATGTTATGATAGTTAGAGAAGTTCTCTTTGCAATTGCTTAACCATACGGCATGGTCCACGTATGATGCCATCGGAGCAATATCAGCAATATCATTAATAAGCTAGTAAAGTCTCTTTGTAATCACCCCCTCTATTTAGCATGCCTTGATCCGCCTCGGTAAAGATTGGCCACCCACCACTTTGAGGAACAAGCCAGCCTTCTGGCGACCTTGAACCGGATTAATTCCGTTCCTTTGTTTTCCCATGCCGACCACTTGTACCAATTATTTGATGCGCTTTGGAACATATATATCTTCGAAGAGTAAAACACTCAACGTTCCCCCTTTGGAACATAGGCTAACCTGTTTTTCAATCATTAAAGTACCCCAATTTTCCCCCTTTGAGGAAATATGTTATACTTTTACTACAACTAAATTATTGACCCAAGGCTGGACCTTCTCCTTTCTGTTACTATTCTGAGATTGAGGTATTGAAACCATAAAACACCTTATTCTCGTTAATAAAGAGGACTTAGGCGAAAGATACTTCTCAAAGTCCTCTTTCCACTGTGGGCAAAAGCGGTCCAAAGAAGCGGAGTGGGAAAGCCACAATCCTCGAAGGGGGAAATTTTTGCGTTATTTTAATGCATGGAAGATGTGGTCGGTTCAGTCGGTTCCTCCTTGAGTGACTAGATTTTCTTTGAAAGTTTTGATCGAGATTTGTCTCTATCTTTTGTGTGGTTCAAATATCTTAACAGTCCTCCGTACAGAGCAGCAACTAAAGGGGGATGTGAGCCATTAGATGGGCTACGCAGTACCCTAAAAGAGACCTTTAATTTCTAATTTACAAACTCTAACGCCATAATGAAGACCTTGGCGACAATCTTGACGTCTGCAGTATTTTTGAATTGAGGGTTGCTAATTTCGTGAACCAAAAATACCTTTAAAACACTGCACTCGCCGTAGCCGCACATTGGCAATAAAGGAATTTCTCCCAATCACATTGCAGACATATTAATTTCATTTTAAGGTGACAAGGAATAACAGTAAATAGAATTCCTATCGGAACAAGAGGACAAATGCTAATGATGGGACTTCCAAAACTCATGAAATCTGGAACCAAATGCGGATTAGCCGGTAGAGAGGGTATGTCAGACCCCAGGGTGAGCCCACTTAGGTGATATCTTTCCTATAGATTTAAAAGTACATCGTTGTGCTAACAATGCAAGCAAACTACATTTGTATTGCGTAACATGAAACTGTGTCGGTGGCGGTATCTGCTGGCCAGTAACTACGTGAGGCTATAGTTTTGCATGATCAGTATCTGAGGATGCATCATATTAGTCTTGAGGGATAGTACGACTTGGTTTTATGCTTCAATTGATTAATAATTTGATCTTGAACCTGTCTGCGCAAATATGGGCATAACGGATGAACTGAATTGCAGGAAAGGTTCCAAAGTGGCAGGTGACTGCGCAGGTCGATTTTCGAGTAAAATAAAAAAATAGCTCTTCTTTGTCGATCCTCCGGGTTTCCTGGAGCATGTAGGCATTTGTTGTAATCGAGAGGAACAATTGAGCTCTTATCATGGCCTTTACCTATAGAGCACTGTCGGATTAGAAATATATTTTTCTATTCATGGTGAGATGGCTATGCAGAATTCTTACAACTACGAGCTGCCTGCATTGGTGTCTATTGCTCTCTGAACAAATACAGTAGCAGATTGTATCTCATCGAAATGGAAGCGCTGTGTCGTCAAAAATTATGGCAGACTGAAAAGTTACTGACTCCCGAACGCGTGTTGTGTCAAACCTGTGTAGCATGGTGTATGCATGGTACAATCTTGTACATACATTGCTGTATGTGCTGTACAGTCTTGTACTTCATTTCTGTCTTTCTTGACCCTCAGAACGCAAGCTACATCGTTTCGTCATACTACTTTAATCACAAGCTGCAAAGATAACCTAACATCTATGATTGTTTAGAGTTTCTATGCTCGATGCCGAGGTATTGTTGTAACATAGCACTCCCAAGCAGATGCTTTGCGATGAAGAGCCTTTTTGCCCCTCAGGCGTTGGTAAATGTATCTTTTCATTTCAAGATTTCTCTCTTACGGGCTATTCTGAACCTATCACTGAGCTCCATAATGACAGCACAAGAGATTCGCTCTCGCGGGGATCACGGCCCCGACTGATTATAAATGACCCAAGTCACCGCCCTCCGTACACCTACCGTCAGCCATCCAAACTCATCAACAACCAGCTACACATTTACACCCACTCAAAGCGTCGTTCATCCCTACCCAGAATCCTCCACACAATGTCTCCCGCCAGCTCCATCTTATGGCTCCAATTCCTTGGTCTCTTGTTTTCAATTGTCCTCGCCCAACCTCCCAGAGCTAATGGAATAGGTGGGGAAAATCTTTTGCCTCTTCGGGACCGCATCAGAAATCGCCGCCTCTGTCGTAGCATTGATGTTCGCACTTTTACTGGCCTTTGCAGTTCTGAAACTGATCCCAACTTCGGCATGGCCCGTCTCCCCCAGTTCAGTTACACTGACGCAAATGCCGAGGAGCCCATAGGTGGCGAACTCAAGTCCGCTCGTGAAATCTCTAATATAGTTTCTGCTCAAGAAGGCGACATCCCGAACGATCGCGGAATTAATCAGCTCTTTGTATTCTTCGGCCAGTTCCTTGACCACAACTTTGCAGCAACCCCGTTAGAGGAGGAGGAACGTTTCGACATCCCGTCCCCGAGGGAGATGAGCACGTGGAAGAGGAAACATTGCCGTTCTTCAGGTCTACCCGGGCCAGAGTTGATGGCAGCGACGCAGTTCGCCCTATCAACATCCTTTCATCCCCAGTTGATCTTGTCGCAGTCTACGGCCCTAACGACGGGAGGGCCCTCGACCTCCAGGAACTCGAAAATGGTTCCCCGACAGGAAAGCTGAGGGTATCTGATTCAGACCTGCTCCCGCGAAACACCAACGGCTTGTTCAATGCCCCTGATGCGACAGATGACTTCTTCATTGCTGGAGACCATCGCTCGAATGAGCATCCTGTTCTCACGGCTGTCCATACCCTATTCTTGCGCGAGCATAACCGCCTCGCGGATTTCGTCAAGGAGCGCCTCCCTACAATCCCTGGTGATGTGGTGTTTGACTATGCTCGCATGCTCAACATTGCGCAATTCCAGAAAATTGTTTATGACGAGTTCTTCCCCACCATTGTTGGCTCGACCTTACCCAGGTACACGATTTTCGACCGAGATGCTGATCCCACTGTCAGCGATCTCTTTGCTGGAGCCGGATTCCGCTTCGGTCACACTATGGTCGGCCCGAACATTCCACGTACTTCCCCGTCAGGTCCGATTTCACCTATCCCCATGGAGGAAGTGTTCTTCAGGCGTGCCGATACTTTGACGTACCTGAATTTGAGAATATCGTTCGGGCGTCGCAAATTCACTCGCTCAGGAAGTAGATGTCAAAGTTGTCGATACCCTCAGGAACCAATTATTCGAAAACACACCGGTGGCCGAGGAGGGCTTCGACTTGGTGGCGCTCAACATCCAAAGAGGAAGAGACCACGCTTTGCCAAGATACAATGAGATCCGTGAAGTCTTCGGTTTGCCGAAGATGACCTCCTTTTCTGACATCAGTTCGGACAGTGTGACCGTTGCACGCTTGTCCGCGGCATATGAAAATGTTGACGACATCGAGGCATTCCATGGGCTCCTTGCAGAGGACCATCTTCCTGGTTCTAGTTTTGGTGAGACCATGGTGGCTTTATGGACCGCTGAATTCACACGACTTCGCGATGGCGATCAATTCTTCTACTTGAGGACAGGGACATTCCCAAGGGAGTTCAACACAGCATTCCGCGGCTTTCTCCGTGACCTAGAACGCACGACTGATAGCGTCTTCCGCGAGATTATTCTACGGAATACTAATGTCCAGGACTCTCAGATCCCGTCCGGAAATGTGTTCGTCATCTAGAACTCTGATAATATCTTCTTTACCCTACGAAGCGGAAGTCCTAATTGACTCAGAGCCAAAACCATAATCGCCCGAAACCGGAATTGAAACGATTGAGCTATCGCCTAGGCAGGGCTTTTTTGGAAATTAACCCCTTTAAACTGTAATCTCTGTAGGAGACAGAACAAAATGTGGCGTAATAAAATTAAGTGAGCAGAACCAGAACTCATTGCAGTGATCCATCTGAAAAGCTATTATTTCTATCGCGCATCGTGTTTGAACCACTTGTAGCAACAAGAATATTCTGTTGAAGTTAAGACTCGTTTATCCACTCTAGTTTGTGAAAGGAAATGGGGAAGGAAGAGGTTTTACTTACCGCAAGACTCCAGAGCGTTCTGTACCGGGCAAGTCAAGGAAGCAGACGGGGACGTCTTCAATCTGTTCAGAAAGATGGGAAGGATCATACGACAGAACAAGTCGTAAAAGGATCGATCTCACCCTCGAGATACTTTCCATAGCTTTATCTGCCATTAAATTTTTTAAAACTTTTAGCCTCAGACGCTACTATTCGCACACGCATCTACCAAAGTATCAGTTGTGCTTGGTGGTCGTCGGTGGCGATGGCTGTCATGTCGCGCGCCCACTGCACGTGACATATTTGGTTCATCCAGTTAGTTCTTAACTGAATAGTCGGTCAGTCGGTGCACACTCAAGATAAGTAATGAGTAAAGATCTTTCTTCTTCTTTCCTAGCAATGGAAAAGACATCCGGATTCCACCCTCCAAGAGTGATTTTCAATCTCTATCGAAGCGGATCAGGGCATGCTGGATGCAAAGGGGGGAATACGGAGAGGCTAATCAGAAAAGCACCGGGTAAGAATCTGACGGGCTTGGATCCCGTGCAAGCACAAGACAAACCGCGTGACGAAGCCTTGGGGCTCTGAGGAGTGGATCCACGACAGGAGGCATCGAAGGTAGTAAGACGTCGGAAGAAGGTTGAGCCCTCAGCGTCAAGCGCACCGAAAACGTCAATACCGACAGGGAGAAGGGAGATGTCATGCTCGCGGCACACGGCGCCGTATTGGGATTGTTTGACGCTCTCGGCCAGCGTGGCGGCTGCACCGTCGAAGAGGGCGCAGTGGGAAACGCGTGAACTGACAGAGAACGGCCCACAATGACGTACAAAACTAGATCGTAGGGGTCGAGCCCGTAAGCGCAAAAAATGTAGAGATCGATGCGAGGTGGTGACGAGGGGGAAGATGAAGAAGATGACTGGGACGTGGGAGGAAGCTCGTGTTCAACAAGGGCAGAAATTCAGACTTCCTTACAACAGCGATACAAATAATTGCTTAGGACAAGAATAGAAATTGGAATGAGGAGCCTGACCCTATGGTGCGATGCAGAAAAAACTCTTGTACGTTCTATGCTTGTATGACATGGCGGCGTTATCAATAGAAAGAGGCTAAAGCTTCGAATCCTGGAAACTGACAAGTATCGCTTTTTTACAAACACCATGTCCGAGCAAGAATTGCCCAAAAACACTCGACACACCCGAAGATGACCTCATGAATTGCTTGGAGGGTGTCTGTTTTTAGAAAATTGGTCTTTACAGTAGGAAAAAGCTCCTCCCCTCAAACCCCTATCTCCTTCAGCACTGCCCTCTATTTTTTCAAAGCAACTCTTCCCACCTATTTCCTTTCAAGACGATTTTCTAAAATTCCTTTTCGCGTAGTAGTCCAAATTCACTGTAAAACTTCAGTTTAAATTGTATGTTTGAAGATTTGGTCCACATTTTTCAAAAAGACATCTTTCGATTGGAGATCTTCTCTGTCTTCCAAATTCAGTTCAGATATTTTATCACGCAAATTATTTTTGTTGCCCTGCATGCGTGAAAGTTCAATTTTCGCTTATTTTATTAGCCATCAGGTTTGACAACCTTTGGGATATGGTAATATTTAAGCCCATTCGGTGCCGAGCAAACTTCAATTCCGGCTGGGCAGCAATAAACTATAAGCAAGTCACCCCTTTTACCAACATCCAAACCTCGGTCGCCCCTTTACCTTTGCGTTTGCAATAAACAATATTATTGCCCCTTTCTCAAGGATGCTTTTTCTAGTGGTGGAATTTTATTAAGTTATAATTGGTTAGCTTAACAAACTTTGCGATGAAATTAATTTATACTGAATATTCAATTATATTAATATTTTCAATGTTGTCTTCCTCTTTGTCTACAGGTATATTTACTCTATCTACTCCATCTTAGTGTTTCAACTCTTCAGTAAGCCTATCAAGTGAAAACAAGTGCTTATGAATGTATATTTAATCCTTTTGGTAATACCATGGCCACTTTTGATATCAGGTTTTGTGAGGAGCATATATAGATATCTATCGTGAAAGAATAGAATATTTAGTGTTCATCAATCACATGTTTTTTTGTTCATATATGGTATTTAGTATGTTTTTGACACCTTAGGGCTATCCAAAAATCCTGTATTTATGCTGAGTAAACTGCTTCCGCTGGGAGAGCTCAACCAACTACGGAGACACCTTTAAGTGCACACCCAACTAATCAAGAAGTTGAAACTCAACTTTTGCCTTAGGAAACATTTCTTTAATGCTAGCCCCTGAGCATAGCTTGTATACCCTGCCACTCCTATACTGCTTTGCAGCCTCTTGGTTATTCTTTTTCATCTCTTCTTGTTCCAGCAACCATATATTTCGGTATTTTTTTTTGTCGCTTGCAACTCTTTCGTCTTGGTAAAACTGGCTCTGAGAATACAATCCTCGGAACTTTATGCCTATCAGTTGTTATTCTTGAGGAGAAGGTTGCACCCGAATCCTTCGAGTTGTGGAGTAATAGGGACACTCTTAGTTTTATGTTTTTGCGACCATGTATTTTAAATCTGCTCGCATATCATTCACAGAGAACAAAAATGAATACGTTGGAACGTTCCTTTATAAGTATCCTAATGTTTTAATGAGGGAAAACAACGATAAAAATAAGACCGCTAGTATCTTTGTCTATATATTTGGTGACGCAAAGATCAAATATAATGCAAGTTTCATATATGAACGGTCCCTTAATGAAAATTGGCACAACTTCAATGAGTTATGTGAGTGGCCTGTGAAAGAATTCACAAAGTAATTTTAATCAGAAGAGATGATCCGTTCCGCCATAGAGGCCCGCCTCAACTACAGTGATTTGTTGGTTTCACTGGTGCACTTATATGATCTCTACGAGAAGGCTGGGTTCAGCGCCCAAGCCAGGTATGGAATGTTTCGTAAGGCGGTAATAGAAGATAAGAGACTCTTCAATTTGCTCCTCATCAAAGTTTCTCATACGCTTAATGACCTGAAGTGCTCTATCGTGGAGTTCGTAAAGAACTCGGAGACATTTCAGTTGCTGGGTGAACTACCGAAGGGAAACCATAAATCGATGTCATTCGTGCATACTAAAAACAACTAACAAAGGCCAGCTACCATATCAGCGGCGTTGAAAGCCCTGAGGAGTGATGTCGGAAACTCGGAAGAAAGACTGGAAACCCGGGTCGACTCTCTACTGGGTATAATAACGTCGCAGTTGGATGGCCTTTCTCAGACCATCAAGAAAAACCAGTCTGGTACTTTGTAGGCTACAGATGTATGTGACTATTGCCATAGACCTGGACACTTTACAAATCTTTGCCCGGAGAATCCACCCAGAACATTCTTTCTGGAAAGTGCTTCTTACCAGTCACCATGATAGCAGCTACTGGACTAAAGATAACAAAAGGGTCACTTTACCTGAAGCGTGGAGCGTTTCTGTGCCTGAAATGAAAATTCTGCAAAAAGGAAGGATGGTGAGTTAAAAGGCCGGGAAAATATCTTTCGCCGACAAAATCGGTCAAGTCACGGAGACAAAAAGGGATAGATGTTAATTTGTTTTCTAAGAAGCCAAAATAGAATCAAAAAATGCTTGGGCATATTTCAACATCTACACATCACCAGACGAAAAGATTTCATCAACCCGTACCGAGAGCGAGAAGTGCCTCTATAAAGTCCATGGAAAAACAGAAAAATGTCAAGAGTATTCCGAGGGATACATAAAATTATATGAAGAAATACAAGTTGGTAGCCGAAATCGCTTCTACGCCAACTTAAATCTCTCTTAGTCAGCCATTAAGGGAGGACACAGAAAATGCGAGGAAAGTGCTCAAAAAGATCATGCAGGCTAGTAAGTACAGTAAGGGTTAGAAACTATTTCATAGCTTGGCATCGAAAGCACCGAGATGTCTTAAGCTACTACTGTTCAAAATATTGGGACCGAGAAACCAAGCTGTTTTCGATTCGAGCGCTGTTCCCAATTTGGTTTCAGAAAATTGGATGACGAACCTTGGTTTCAGCATTGTTTAAACGACGAGAAGGGTAAATGTTGTCGATAAAACCGTATCAAAATGTATAGAAACTAATGAAAATGTTCCCGTATTCCTTGGAAACTCGAAAGTTGATATTCACTTCGTCGCTACGCCTGAATTACTTTTCGATGTAATCATTGGCTTTCTGAAAATGGAGGAGCTGGGGACGTGCATTGACCTTGGAAACTAGTGTTTCTGAATTCAAATAGGAGACATAACTGTAAACATACCCCCGGACTTTGAGAAAAGTGTGAGGACAGAATAATTTAGAGATATAGGTAGTGGATATTCCCCTCCAGCTATGATAGCGAAGGTTCAGAGTCAAAAAAGAATTCGAAAATGGAAAAATTTATGATTAGATTAGAGAATGCTAAAATTCGCATGGAATTATTACGATTCCGGGTATGATGCAGCCGGAGACTGGAATTTGAGAGCATATTTTGGCCCTGAATTTGTCGCACTTTGCGATGAAACTATACAAGATAACGATATTAGTAGTATTGAACATGAATTTTCATCGGAAGAAGCAGAGGATTCGGGGATTATCGAATCCGAAAATATAGACGGAACGGAAGCAGATTATCAAAATGAGTATGAAGATGGTCACCAGAAGGAAGAAAGAAAGATTGTGGATATTAATGAAAAATCGGAACAACTCTCCTCTAACGCATCTAATAAGAGATCAGGGATATTAGCATCTTTCGAGGTTATAGCATAAAGAGGTTCGATCTGAGACAGACAAGTTTACTCGTCACCTATTTATCCGAACTTACCAGTAAACAACCAATTTTCCATATGCCTAGGCGGAACACGTCAAGATATTACTATCTTATCTCAGAAATTGTTACAAATATGCTGCAAAATGAGACTTTTTGGCCATTTTCTTCTCCATTGCCATTTTTTGTTGTGGTTGCAACATAGAAGTATGAAGCACTTCGATATTTGCGCAGAAGACCAAAAATTAAATCAAATAGTGATATACGGTATATTTGAAATTATAAATATGGAGGAAATCCTCGAGAACTTGCGGAACGGGCTAACCCATACATTGGCTATTAGCATATTCATTTGGATGAAAATTGTAAGGAAAACGAATTTCACTAGCACATTCTGTACCTTTGGATTCTAGTTGATTCTTTTTGGTCTCATTAATGTACTAGCTACACTCCAAAGAATGATGAACGAGGGTTTGAAAGGACTTCAATTTGCGAGCGCTTATATAGATGTGGTAACTTTCTCAAAAATTTTGGATAAGCTCATATCGGATGTCAAGACAGTAGTGCAGAGAAAATCAGAGAATACCTCGAAGAATAAATTGCGCAAATCCTTCTTTGCGCAAAAATGTCTCAAGCTACTAGGAGACATAATAGATCGAGGATGAATCAAGCTCTATCCGAAAAACTATAAAAATCGTTCTGTCACCAAGACGTTCAAAAATGGAACTGTAAAGCTCCTTGGTCCAGATTACTATCACCGAGGGTTTATTAAATAAGTGGCCATGAAAGCTGCACCACTAAACACTGAAACTGCAAAAAATAAGAAATTTCCTGGAACAGACAAATGCAGATAGCATTCGACGAATTCATAAAGAAGTTATACTTCCCTCCAGTACTACTGCATCCGGATTTTCAAAAGCCATTGTTAGTACAAAATGACACATAGGTAGTTCATTGGGAGATTTGATGTCCCAAAAGATGATAACAGAAGACGAAACCCCGTTCAAAATACAAGTCCCACTTTAAATGGTGCAGAGACGAGATGCTCTGTCTGTGAGTTGGAATAATTTGCCGTCGTGTTTGAAACGAAAAAATGTTCTTCCTATCTGTGTTAACTCGAAAAATATGTTCTCATAACTGACCACCAGGCAATGAAATCAGTATTCCAAAACAAAGATGTTCATCGCTGGTTGGCTATGTGGGTCGAAATTTTGGCAGAATAACGGTTTGAAATTGTGTTCAGATCTAGACGAATTAACCTAACAGCTGATTAATAACCTTTTTTAGGTAACCTATCAAGCCATAGTAGCTGCTTTCACGGAAATATAGTGGGAGTTACCCGAATGTGAGGGACGGACGAGAGATTATTTGAGGCTAATATACAAGAACTCATTCGATTAATTGAGGAATTATAAATAAGAAATATTAACATAGAGAGCCGATAATGGGTGCGTAGGAAAGAAAAAGCATTTACCATGTAGAAAAGAAAGCTCTTCCGACTCACAAAGGCTGGCCACCGATTAGTGGCCCCTTTGAAAGAGAAAGTGAAGAACGTACGGATATTTCACGATAAGATAGGTCATTAGGATCTCGAAATATTGATACAATTCATTTCGCAGAAACTTTGCTCACCCAAAATGCAGAGGGATGTTTGCAATTTCTTGAAAAGCTGTGACGCATGTCAAAAGTTCATCTCAATCCTAAAGTACAAAATAAACTAAGGTTTTTGCTTTGGGGCCTTTTTGAAACCTTCTCAATCGACGTTGCCGGTCCATTCAAAGAAACTTCTTCTGGAAAAAATCTCCTCAAAGGAGTAGAATACCTCACTGTATGGCTATTGTCAGTCGCAGCTTGTAAGGCTACTGCAGATGTGGTTCCTAATTTTGTACAACGGGAAATAATTGATTCATTTGGAATCCCGAAAAGTATCAACTTGGATAGCACTCTTTGTTCCACTGCAACTTTCTTTCTTCAAATTGTGATTAAGAATGATATTCAATTGAAAACGGTTCTCGCTTAGGCTCCGATTTCCAACAGAAAAGCGAAAACAATGGTAGAAGCAGCAAAACGGGCGGTAGCGAGAACTATGACAGGAAGAGACATCGAATGAGAAAATGCTGTACCAAAGGTGTTATACTGGTACCGCCGAAGAAAGCGGGTAAATAGTCACTCAGCATTCGCTTATGAATGAGAAAGCTGCAAAAATTATAGAAACAGACCTGGCAGCAAATAAGGGCGATGAAATAAGTAAGGAAATCAAGTTATTGGCCACAGAAAATTGGAGATTACACCAAGCTTCAGCAAATATAAGATGTAAAAGTTCGAATAATCAAACTCAAACATTTTCCGTTGGATCCAAAATTTTTGTTGTCCATGGAGAGTCCATACAGCAGACTATGATGTAGCCCGCTTTCTGATCGAAGAACGCAGACCCTTGCATTAGCAGGGAGGAGAAACACTCTTATTACAAGCTCTGTTAAAGCGCCGGAACGGATAGAGAAGGGACAGCAACGCAAGTCGCCTCGGCCTTCACCATCAAAGGACTTAAGAGTTTCTACTATCACTAGAATATGTGAAACCACGAAATATACTCATCTATAGCTATAGAATGATTCCTATGGGAAGAAAAAGAGCTTGGCAATGGGTTAACCCGTCTACGCGGGACTTTTACGAACTCAGCGAAATCATCTATTCCTGCATTAATACATGCTTTTGCTTCTCACATTAAAAAGATCATTGCTTCTCGAAGAAGATTACCAACTATAAATAACAGTTCTGTTTTCGTTCCAAAACGGAAGATTCATGGAACCTGGTCCAAATTCCGTGGAGGAGAAATATCGTTACTCTATTGGAAGATACGACAGAGTAGCTATCAGGGACCAATCGCAAACCTACCTGAATAATATCCGCCCGATTTTCGTATTTCTCAAGAACAGTAAAGATGTAAAACTTAGAGGGTGCAGTTAACCCCGGATATGGAACATAGATAAGTACCGTGCACGCTACAGAAAACTAATTCCACGCCATAAAACAGTGGAAGTTCAATTAGGGAAGATTACCTTTCTAAAGCAGCGATGATGACCTGAAGAAGACCTTCCGAATGGCGTGACGCATCAAAAAGATGCTCTTGACGTCCCCAAGAGGACTTTTTGCTGTCCCTAACACAAATTTAAATGGGAGCGAAAGTCCATCGAGATATTAAAACTCATCTTCATAAATAAATCTCCTCCATAATCATGAACAGTATACGATTCGTAGGAGAATGATATCATTTTGGCTGCGCAATATTTCCGAGGACACAAACGATGAACAAGTTGTTTTCTATTTCATGATAAGGATCTTTCTATGTTTTAGAGCTCTATATAGACCTCATTTGATATACTGTACCTATTCTTGTTGTTGCATAATTTATTTTCTTATAGGCATTCATTTCTCCAGCACTTCCCTGGCTGGTTCGCATACCGCATGCATTTCTTCACTCTTGGGAGATTCGGAAAGGTTACCGAAACATAATGTATTCATGCCCACATAAAGACTATCAGATTTGCATATGAAGCCATGGTACGAAGTCAAATCCCAGTGACGCGAAGTTACTCTTTAGAAAATAATGTTGGTAACCAGATGCATCTCTATCCATTTGGAAGGACTCGTATTGTAGCAATATGGCAACTAACGCTAATGGAAACAGAGGAATAATGGAGAGCCGGGACGTTCGTCTGGGGCGGGAGGGAATGATATGCATTATAATTGTGCCTGCGAAAAAGGTATAAGGAAGAGGATCTAATTTTAAACTGTACTTGAATTTGCATGATGCCGTCTCTAGAGAAAATGAGGGCTTATAGGATGCGATTGTGATTTCAGACTCCTTGAATGGGTAAAACTATGGGAAGAGTACCCTGAAAGGGAACGTTAGACCTAGGTATGTACGAAGAGACTATTGGCCATCATTAACCCTTGGCAGGAATTTTAGGGACTGCATCTGAGATAGGAATATGTTTGAGAAGCTTTTCATTCCTTTTCTATATGATAATTCTTTTGAGGAGCAGATATAGACAATTATTTTGAGGTACGCACTGTTATTCTCTCATTTCCTCACAGTTCCATTTTATGAATTTAATGATATTCAATATTCATCATATATATTCTATGATTATCCGAAAGGCCTCTGTTAGCTGATTAAACTGCTTTCTCTTGGAGAGCCAGGCAACTTGGGAAAGTGTTCGACCATCCAGTGTATTTTCCACGAAAATGAATGTAAGTGTTTTATTCAAGAAAAGAAGCGTTTTGCTAAGATTCACCACTTAAAATAGGTAGAAACCCTTTATTTCCTACCCGTACATATAGACCGATGATCTATTTCCCCTTTACATTTCCTCTGTTGCCGACAATTCCACTATAATGGCGTGTTTGTCGCTTGGAACAAGTCAACGTAGGGATTTTAGAAACTGTGATTGTTATCAGAGCAAATTTATTACCACCCCTGATCACCCTCTCTTTCTGCATTATCTTTGATCGCAATTGTACATCAGTTCATTGCTGTTGCTTTCACGATGAGGGCTCCTACAAAGCTGGGTCCCTACAGCCTGAACAACTTAATAAATACTTCATGTATTCAGTGATGTAATCTTTATTGATTGACACTGGTTTATTCATTTTTCTTGATTTTGAGGGTTTGATACTCATTGAGCAAAGGTCGGTTTTCAAATAAGGTGTAAAATGGCAAAAATTACAGGCTTTAGTATTGTCAGTGAAAGAATCAGACTGCTCGCAAAACTCCGTGGCTTGATTTTCGGGCATAAATATGTTTGTTCTCACCCTCAAGATAGTATTCAGTGCCTATGTTCGGGGTGATCTGTTGGAGGTAATATGGTGCATATTCTCTGGACATTTTTGAATATCTAAAAGAATGGGATCTAGCGGGGAAGGCGTCATGTTAGGACAAGGATGTTTGAAGTTTCACTCATTTCATTTTAAATAGTCTGGAAAACACCCAAACGTTTCCCCCTTTAAAGCAATATCATGGTACGAAATCTCAAAAGTTGATATACCCATGAGAAATATTCACTAGCCCTATTCGCAAAAAATTTCAGAGCCCCATTCATTTTGGACTTGAAAGGTATGAAAATATATGAGATTGAAACTCGACTTGTGCAGGTGGTTTTCAGTGCTTGATACTTTGGTGTACATCAGGGAGATGAGAGCTGTCAGTGGGATAGACTACTTTGAAGAAACCTTAGTTAATCCTATCTCGTAACAAAGTATCTTTTAAACCTCCGTACAGTAGAGAGTCTTTCATTGTCTTTATTCCATTTCTTTATTAAACAGTAGTATAGAAAATAAATTGGATCGTTCCGTATGAATCTATAAGCACGGTTGAACAGATTATCGGATTTAATCATGCGTATTAATTTTTCTCTGTGCTGTTTTATTTTACATAGAGTCCCAGCATCGTTTTCTTGACTTCTTTATGTCCAACGTAGTGTTATTCTATATTAAAACTCTACTTTCGAGTACTTTCTACTGAGTTGGCACAAGTATAGAAGTTCTATGGCAAAGTTACAGTGCTGTATATTAAAGACGGCACCCAGAATCCAGGTACATTCCAGTTGTCCTTTTGTGCCTACCTTTCTGAATCTCTCTACAACAGTCTCCGCTATTTCTATAGCAACATCTCGCCTAGGTCCCTCTCTGTGCAACTCTTTCCCACTACCATGCAAGAGTCAAGGCAGCCAACACACTTAAGAGTCCCAATGACCCCCACAATGAGAAGTAGAGGAATTTAGAAGGAGGGAAAGGTGTTGGTGTTTTACTCTTGGAAGATATATCCGATCTATCCCATTGTTTTCCAGACGACCATAATCGACTCAAAAAGGGTATACCGACACAGTAGTGGGGAAGGAACTACGCTCCCTAAAATGCTACCTTCAGGCCAGCCGTAGAAGGATGTCCAGTTGAATTTTTCAGGGACAATAAAGCTGGTTGCTATCCCCATCTCAACCGTTAGAGGCTTGAATCCGGC
This sequence comes from Kappaphycus alvarezii, assembly GCA_002205965.3. NCBI lineage: Eukaryota > Rhodophyta > Florideophyceae > Gigartinales > Solieriaceae > Kappaphycus > Kappaphycus alvarezii. The sequence continues at coordinate 148,711 of NADL03000831.1, forward strand.
AGCGCTCTCCAACGTCTAGAAGTTCGTCAGAACTATCTAAAGAGAAATAGAGAACTTTCATTTCATAGAGTTCAAAGGAAACACACATGAGCCCCATTTGGAGGTCAGGTGATGGGGTATGTGCGCAGATTTCGATGACTCAGCATAACTGCGGTATATGTAGAACAAACGCAGAGACTCTTGCCTTGAGATTCCGGAATTCATAGATGGTTTGCTTCCCCCGTCGATCAGCTCTAAAGTTGCTAAGGACATGAAGATCTGGAAGTCCTGTTTATTCGATTTGTCCACAGATATTGATAGCAATACGCAGAACGTCGACACCTTCGACACGATATAAAAGCTCAAAGTTTTCCGTTTCCGCCGTCCGGCCCGGGTCAGTTTTGAGAGACTTCTATCTGTGGAGAAATACCTGGCATTGGTGTGAAAGATTTTTGACATAGTTACATGGCAGTACGACATCCGACCGTATCCTCATTGTACCTAATAACCCCAGTTTGATAATTATTGTGAGTCGACAAAGAATTTGAAGCGGGAAAAGAATAAGAGGATATAGTACCAATTTACTTTAGGCGAGAATAATGGGGCAGTTTACTTTGTCATCTGACACTTCTAGTGGGGCACATGCTTTTTCCACATCCCGTAAGGATTACACACAGCGGGGTGAATCTAAACGGAGTAAACGGACTAATTTTACCTCAGCGTAATAGTACTGAGGTTCGGAGACTTACCAATTAGCTCTGACAATTAGACAAACGGGAAGACAGTAAGAGCAACACAGTATCACAACAAGACTAGCACCCTGCGTCTAGCGAGCCTTCGCGAGACAGCTACGACAGTAGCACCCAGAAATAGATCTGGAATCGACGTTCATGTTGGTCGTCCCTGTCTACGGGCAACGACATTGATTCGCAGGCATGAGGCCGAAGCTGTTCTTCGTCGAACTAAGCACTGTAAGTACGGTACAGTACAGTACAGTACTACAGCCACCGCTACAACAGGGTTTTATTTAGTGACGTTTCGAGGTTTGTTAGCACCGTGCGATAGCTTTGCCATTCGGGGGCACCATATGACACAGTAATCAACTGTAACATATTTAGGTCAAACTGTATCTGTCCGGTACACTGAGTTGCTTAAGATCATCGGTACATGTATTTAATATGACATTCCGATTTACAACTCCAAACAGGTTCCAGCCATTCCATATATCTTAATAAATAGACCCCTCTTTTTTTCCAGTAGATACATATCTCGCCCTCTCTTACTGGACCGATTGCTCGGCTAAGGTACATATAACCGGATGTTGCACGTCGGCCAGCACCATGCAGGACTTACTGTACAATTCTATACGGTAAGAAGAGTGCTGATTGTACTGTGCTGTACTGTAGCCCTACTTGGCCGCAGATGCGCGCCCAAAATGAAGAGAGGATGATATTTACTCAACGTCATCAGCATGAGTACCACAGAAAACCCCCAGCACCAGAGTCCGTTCTCGAATCTACTTTTCAACCGTGTATTTCATAAAGGGGAACGTTTGGGTGTTTTACTCTTGGAAGATATATCCGATCTATCCCATAAAGTGCAGCTTGTTGTTCGCTGAAAATCTTTACTTCTGTAGAGTAGGCACATAACGCTAACCAAATATGTCAAACACCAAGTTCCCGCCCTTCCTGCAGCAGACCGGAACATGTGGAAAAAATTTGAGATTGTGGCGCGGCAGGCAAAATAACCTTGCCAGCATAATATTCTGTAATGTTGGTCCAGCGAATACTTCTCTTTGGAAGTACGCCAGCTTTACATTATTAATATCCTCTTAAATTAATGTTTATCCGCATATTTTCGTTTTCCATTCCGATACCACGTTTCTCCATTATCGTAAAATATGTAAAATAAGGTACCACAGAAGCATCACGTGCTGTACTGTACACTCCGATTAAACATGGTCACGGCCGTACCATGTACTGTATTTTCTCCAGTTCCGTCCGTACTACGTCGCAGTTGGACCCTCCTCAAGGAGAGAAGATGAAGTTACTCATTATTTATCCAGAATGTGCACCGCCTGACCAACTATTCAGTTAAGAGCTAGCTGGATGGACCACGTCGGCCACGAGCAGTACCAAGCCCGTGGAGAAAGATTTTTAAACCACACTGGAGGATCTTCTAAGTGTACATGACAAACTCCATCAATGTACAATCAGCTCCATCACACTTTTGTCTCGCAAATACACGGGAGCATCGACCTATGCCACCAATGGACTAGTCTATCCTGCTTAAGCTTACGTCAATCAGTTTGTTCGCGTAAAACATTGTTTTTAGATAATTCTGCTCTAAGAAGAGCAGACCCAGTAAGCGTTCGAACATTCCTTTGCACAGAGGTTGAGGTGTGCAATTCGCTCCGAACACAACATGAAACTCCTCTAGTTAAACGCAGGCTAAATTCCAATTTAAAGAACCTTACCTGGAAATTGATGTACAATTTTGAACATTTGGTTGCCATTGATTTTTCCTGTGCATTCAGTTATGGGGACACGAAGGTAAACAGTTGTGGTAAAGCCCTGATAATAGTCCATATCAGGAGCAATCACTTTCAAGATGTGCATCTTCTCCCAGAGCATTGTCATACATTTACATAGTAATCAAGCCCAATTATAATCAAAAGCCATTGCTTGTGAATCGATTCCGATCTTTCCCACAAAACAGATTAGAATTGTTGCACTCGTGACCAAGACATAGTAAATAAGAAAGATTGGGCGGGGGGGTCTTTTGATGTGTTAAAAAAACCTGAATCGTACGGTTACACTGGAAGAAGGAAGTATAATGCATTCAGTATCTACAACAAGGGCTACCATAAGGGGGAACTCTGGAGGTTCATTTACTGTAACAGATGTCACGCAGGGTTGCCAACAATATTTTATCCAGTCATGTATGGTTCTGCAGAGATACGTACAGTACAAAGTAAAATTTATTTCTACGCTTATGACACTTTTCAGATATGATAAAACCTCATTAACTTTTTCTCTATAGAGTGTCAAAATGTATGCCGCCACCCGTGCAACTTCCCTTCAAACCCCTCTGGTTCTCGGCCTCCGAGCTCCTAGAGTGAACACACACCCTATTTGCTATTGATAAAGAATAACAACATACCTCTGTCCCCCCAATTTCTTAAATTGATGAACAGCTAGCTAGAGACAGCAACCGAAGACTTAATTGTACTGTAAATGGGGGGTTAATTTACTGTGGTAGATATGTGGTTTGGTACCCAGTAAATACGTATGTACCGGAGCGTAGATATTGTATCATTGTGAATTAATTTAATTCTTTTGCATCCCAATCATTATGGCTATTTCTTAAAACAGGGGGAATTTTTGGGTTATTGTAATGCATGGGAGATGTGGTCGGTTATATCCATGCCGCTAATGCGTTATGCGGGATAAGTCGTCACTGATGGGTAACACTACATGACCTAAAACATGATTTGAAGGCAACTTCATGAGACACCTAACCTTCAAGCCACTTGCATTAAATCAACCCCACTTACTCCTTCTGGCAATTTTAACTGCTGCGGCAAGAGTTGGTTTGCTCATCTAAAGATTTGAGTTATGTTGCATGACATCCAGAACGCACCGGTGGCTGACAAATTGCCCAAACAAAACCCACCGCAATGTGTGCTCGTCGTTGAAAACTCAACAAATGTACACCAACGCAATTGCAGGAAACATTTTGACCAGTTTCGCTCATAAAAATCAGGCATAACCTCCCTCTTCCTCAAATTGAGAATCTGTGCCCGTGGCTAAACAGATCAGTCTTGACATTTTTAATAGTCAGAGCCTTTACCATTTCTTGCTGTTAAATTGTGATAAATTGGACTCGACTTTTCATAAATTCCAGCCAGCATGCATGAAATTCTTCACCACAAAAAATGTTCTTGTCAACATGATCCTACAATGCCGAATTTACAAATGTAGTAGCGATAATGAGCAATGCATGCTGCCGCACATGATTGTCACGTAGGCCTTCACGTCCAGGAGTTCAGTGTTTTCCCGGTGTCTTAGATTAAGTCACTCAATGCTCCTCTAGAGTTCCAGCGAGAATATTTAAAGGAGCCCGAAGTCCAGTATTCGCTGTGCCTAGCCCGATCATTCATCACGATCTACAGTCAATACCTGCTAGCTTCGTACCTTCAATTGAAAAGAGCAAAATTATTCATCTCACCGAAACGCAAAATGCAGCTTTCTAAGATTTTCTTCGCTTTCACCCTCTTGGTGACATCCTGTTTTGCTGCCCAGATCCCTTCAGGACATAAGATTGATATCATTCCGTGCAAGGAAGATAGCTTTGGGATTCCGTGCCCCGGAAAGCAACCGAGAAAGCTTGTCCGCATTGAGCATGATTCGATTGCTGTCCCTCTAGCACGTCAATCGGAGGAGGTCAACTTCGCCGTTAACAGAAGTTCCAGTGGTTTCTCGAGGGTGACTGGTGTCGGAGTGTCGGTGCAGCGTGGTGTGTCTGCCTCTCTCACATACAACATCACGGTCAATGCGATCTCGTCAGAGCAAATCTCCTCTCTCACTGAATCTTTCTTCACATCTCTTAACGAGACCGAGTTGGAGATTCTTAGCAGTTTATTGGCAACCTACGACAACGGACTCTCAGTCCCCTTCTTGCAGCTTCTTGGCATCAACCTTGGTGGTATTACAAACGCCGAGAGTCAGCTGACTGCTTCCATGTTCATCGAAAGGTACAATGAGCTTTCGGAGTCTGTTGAGGAGATCCTTGAGAGCACAGAAGAGGCCAGAGTTGCTGTCGCTGGTAGTCTCACTGCCACAGGTGTGTCGTTCACTCCAGTGGAAGGTTTCGTTTTCGTCAGGACTGCCAGAATGTTTTTCAATGATGGAAGTTCTAGGTTGGTTGTGACATCTGATCCCGCAGAGACGGAGGCGGCGACCCTTGACGGTGATGTCATTCCGTCCTCAGACAGGAACCTCTTCACGGGTCCTCCCGGTGATGTTCCTCTCACTATTTTTGGCTAATCGAAAACTTGGTAGAATTTAATCACGAGGGCTTGGCAGAATCCACCTAGGTGGTAGTACTCTCATTATTAAACTGCTATTAGAGTACAGGTTATTGAATACATCCACAAGTCTAAAGAGAAATAAAATGGCTCATGGGCAATTTACAACAAACAACAGGCTAGCCCTGAACGCACATTGTGCGGCCGTCCAAATATCGTAAGAAATAAGTCCTCGCCAGCTCGCCCAACGGCTTTGCAGAAACCGTTCAGAGTTATTTTCAGCACATGGACACGGATCCCCTCAATGACAATGTGCACAAATTCCTCCGTCCCCTGCTGTGCATAAAACACCAAGCCCGCGCACTTTCGGAGGCGAATATATTATTTTATTTCTACCCCGATCCCGATCTGGCCGACCTCCACTATACCCAAAAGCAATGTCGGAACCCGTTTCGCACTGGAATTGTGGCGCACGATGATTTCGTTCCGCCTTGGGTTCCTATCTTCTCCGGTACCGGTCTTTGTTTATTCTGTGAAAGGTGTCCACGCTGCATCTCTTTAACCAATGAAGCCTCAAGTTTCCACGCGACCGTTTATCCTTGCGCAGACGGTTCTGTTCGGCGCCATAACATACTCCTCAATCGTCTCATTTCTGAGCTCACAAGCCTCTCGATTGTTCTAAGCCCAACCCGGGATTGGATATTCCCCCAAGACGCCAATATTCATGCCCACTCCACAACCGTCCTGACCAATTTCTCAATGATCCACAATTCGCTCCTCGGCCACGGGATTACGATGTGACCATGATCAGCCCATATTCTACCCCGTTCTGTCCATCCTCGCCTCCCACCCCTCTCCTCTTCTCTCATGAGCAGAAGAACCAAAAAGGGACTGTACTAAGCCCTATGAAATAACTGGAGATAGAAATTCATCCGATGGCATTTGATGTTTACGGCTCCGTTGGGCTCACTACCCAAATTGGCCTCCATCGCATATCTGACTACATGGCCTCTCGTAAAGGGACTAGTCCGACTACAGAATGCCATTGTCTGCTGCTAATTCTCAGATCTTTGGTTCACAGCAATGAACTGCGATTGTTGTAAATAGCAGAAAACATTAACGGCATGAGCTCTGTTGGTTACGTTTTGCACTGAAATAAAGTCATTCCTTTCTCTCGTGGGAATATACTTTGGGTGTCTCAATATTCGAGAAATGGGGCCTCCTTTGTTCAAGGGGGAACGTTTGGGTGTTTTACTCTTGGAAGATATATCCGATCTATCCCATGGTTTCCCAGACAACCACAATTTGTTCAATGGAGCACAGAATAAAGGTACACACCATCCTGCAGGAGAGCGGAGGTTGTCGATGAGCATGAACTGCAAAGTTCTGTTTCTACATGACATCACATCGCTTATATATCTGGTCTGTTATAACGGAGTCCGTCCGCGGTTTCGACGGCGGAATTGCGGGCTTCCCCTGGGGGTTTCGAGCAAAGGAGATGGCTTAACCGGCGTTTCATCAGGTTTGGACCCCATTAATGTGTCGTTATACCCTTTTTGAGTCGATTGTGGTTGTCTGGAAAACCATGGGATAGATCGGATATATATTCCAATAGTAAAGCACCCAGACCTTCCACCCGGTTTAGACCCCGCCATCCATGCCATACGGGAGATGATCGCCGAAATATTGGGAGCTTTCAAAGCAGCCTCGTCTCAGAAACGGTAAATCTACGGGGAAACACGGGACCTCTGATAGGGGTAAATCGCCGAGAGAAGAGATACTCAGAACCAACTACCCCAAGAAGGAGGTGTTGCAAGCGACAAAGGTGTTACCGTGTTATAGTTGAGCGAACAAATAGGGGTACATAAGGACGACAGTTGAGAGGTCAACAAGCAAATACGGGCCAGAGCGTTGAGGGATGGCGGCCTCGGGATGACTTGGCGATGGTGAGGGAAGGACGGAGGTTGGCCATGTTGAAGGCAAAAAAGGGGTGAGCCGATGCGGCAGTTGATGGCGGGAATTAGCCTCAACGACATCGATTTCGGACTTTAAATAGGGCAACGCATTCGAAGAGTTTCACCCCCTTGGACGAAAAAATGTCAAGCAATGCCACAGTTTTAAATTTTAATGCGCTTAGGACAATAACTAAAAATCTGCTTGTTAGAATATCGGAACTGAATTTGGAGGACGAAGCATATCATGAGTCGAAAGATTCCTGTTTTGAAAAAGCAGGACCAAAATGCTCAAAGAAAAAGTAGAAATGGAGTTGCACAGTGTATTTTGATTCATGGGAAAATCGATTCCATGATTTTGTTCCTAAAAGAAAATTGATGAGAAGAGTTTTTTTTGAAGAATAATGGGGAGGGAGAAGACAGAAGTTTGTGGAGGGAACCAATCTCTTTCAGAGAGGACCGTTTCCGTACCAATAACTTGCAAGTAATACAGGAGCTATCCAGATAATTCGCGGGGGTCAACATCGGTCTTTCAGCTGGGGCAAGGGACACAGTAGATTTATTGATTTGCACCAGGGAAAGCCAGTGACGAGCGGAATTACTGCTGTCGACGATCAGAAAGCCTACTTCCTATGATCCCAGAGTGGAATCCTTCCCTGCACTGCTTAATGGATTGCGTTAGTAAGTGTCCACTGCGATGATGTGGTGTGCGAGCAACATGAACCAAAATGGGGAGTCCAGGACTGCAAAGAATATAGTCAACAATTCCATATCTAAAGCTCCATTGCACGGTACGATTTTCTTGATAGAGACTGACAGGGGTTGTATTCTAGAAAATTGAAAAATTTTAAAAATAGGGAAGTTTTAGATTTTTAACTCGAAAAGAGGGAAAATGTTTGGGTGTTTTACTTTTGAGAGATATACCAGATGTATTCCAGAGCTTCTCAGACAACCACAGTCGACCTAAAAAGGTATGCAGACTTCAAAAGAGTGATGCGGACTCGAACTGATAAATCTGGAATACAGTGAAATTTTACTCACTTGGATCATTTGGGGTCATATCAACCAGAGCTAGACGTAATATATATAATATAATCACAAAAAATCTAAACAATAAACCTCTATAACTTAAGCAATGATGTCATTCATACATCCTCTCATATCTCCACTTATGGCAACTGGGGGAAGGTTTGGGTGTTTTACTCTTGAAAGATATATCTGATCTATCCCTGACGGAAACTTGAATGCATATCGTTAAGTAAAACGCTAAAAAGAAAGAATTTAAACATTTGAAAAAATAAAATCTTCCAACGAGTATATGTGGCGTTTGTGAAAAATTCATCTTCGAGGGCGACGAAAGAAGGTAGCAAGGTTCCTGTGGATATGCTGCAATACTTTCGAAGGTCTGAGCAAGAGGCGTTTGGCTGTTTGGTTGGTTACTCGAAAATGTGATCGATGATATGTCTCCTCCTTGTTGAGTTACTGCCTCGAGACCTCTCTCAAATAGAAAAATCGATTTGTTTCTTTAATGTTTGAAAAGTGTGGTCCGGCTATTCCCCGGTGTCTGCTAGACGTGTTCTGGATAACGGGTATGTCACTCATGTTCATAAATGGCTGGCTCAAAGCTTGTCAGCAGGCATGATGCATTGGGCATCACTGCTGCTGCCGCATGCCTCTGGGTTACAACTGCTCGAAAGTTCCCTCATATATAAATTCTTGTTTGCTTCAAACTAGTTATTGCTGGTTGATATTGAGATAGTTACAGCGTACCCGAAAAAAATTACAACTAGTAAACATCAAGATTTGTTCACGATTCTGTAGGACCGATAGATACTTCGATGACAGTTTGTCTTAGAAGTGACTCATCATTAATGAATCAGGCGCAGTTTCATGTCATGAAAAAGAATAGGGACTAGATCTCGCGGCCATAGAATTCCACGGTAAGGTACGAAGGTGCTTTCCAATGCAGTAACTCGGAATACTGGCCATACCGGCCATAATTTCCGTCATTAATTACGACGATAAAGACTAGGCAATAGGTGAGGAGATGGCCCATCCTTCCCGTGGATCCGTTTCCTGTTCAGGGTTTCAGTGGTTTAGAAACTGTTCAATTGCAAATAATTTTTTGCAAAATGAAACATTTTGAGTATAAAGGTATCCAATCTATCTTTAGCTAGCTACAATAATTGATAGTTCCTTCCCCATTCCTGTGTCTTCATAAATGTTTGGGTCGATTGTGGTTGTCTGGAAAACTATGGGATAGATTGGATACATCTTCCAAAAGTAAGACAAACAAATCTTCCCCCTGATTCATAAAAGCTCCTCTGTTTTCTGCGATAAAAAGAGGAAAAGTTTGGGGTGTTTTACTCTTGGAAGCGATAAAAAGATGGATAAACAAAGAGTGGCAACAGTACATTTGGTGCTGTTGACCTTAAGTTTTTATCGCAACACAAAAGTAGTTTTTTCTCAAAAAACATCGGTTACCACTCTGTCTTTCGCCTATAACTTGACGGGCTTCCCTTGTATACCTCATCCAGAACCGCTTTCGCAGAAAACATTGCACGAACACTTCATTCTTAGGTGAACTGGTGCCCTTGGAAAGAATTCGGACAATCATCTTCGGGTTCATCGCAGTAACCCAAGGCTATTTGACAGCTTTGCAGCTGCCTAGTGAAGCGGCTAACCCGTTTCAGTAGCCGAATGCTAACGAATTTTTCTTCGCACAAAGGGGCAAATAAAACAATCATTTCAGGAATCTTCGTACGAAAGGATATTGCTAGAAAACCACTAATGTACATACTGGACCCTGGATTTTGTGTGCAAAAGTAGGACAATCCTTTTCTTTTCTAGACACGTGTAAATTTTAAGTAAAATAATGTAAAAATATCATAGAATATCAACAGTTTTTTATTTGAGAGGTGAAAAAGAAGAAAAGCATGATTTTCTCTCCCCTTTGCAATTTTCCTTCTATTTTAGCGGTTTTTGCTGCTGTACAGAACTTATAAGTCTGAAAAAAAAGAAAAATTTACCTCAGAGTTCACAGAATTACTTCACCTTTGCAGTACATACTACACGCTATGAATGGAGATCTGAGGCAAGAACGGACTACCTAGTTTAAACTTAAAAATCCAATACAAAAGACGTAATTTTGTTAAAGATAGGACCCATGGAAATTATGGGACTGAGGAAAGTTAAGGCGATCAAATTAGGAGTATTTTGGGAGTATTTCTGGGGATTAAAAAGGTCCCTAGCTAAAAACGTATCTACTGTTTCCTGTTTCTACGTAATTTAGCTATATATTTTACAAATGTGATGTAGACCTTGTGCATTAGGGAACAGTTATGTCTTTCCATGAAGTAAGATTTTATTAATAAACTATTCTACTGCCCCATTTTATATGCATACATCAAAGATGTTATTGTTCCATATTATTGATTTTGGAAAAAACATCTTCACCTCTTCATGAGGAACCTATCCCCCTTAGAGGTAGACATATCACTTGCTTTCAAAAGAAAAATTAAATATGCATTTTAATATTGTATGTTCCTTTTGTATGCTTTGATATACTCATAATTATTTTGAATTTCTCGGATGAGGAAAATATTAATTGTATATTATTCTCATGTTAGTAGTTTTATATTTAAGAAAAGCCTACTGGTCAAATAATTGAAAAATATTTAGAGCAAAAGGATTGATTTCGATTTTACATTATACGAGACAATATTCGCCTTTGTGCGTTTTAATGGTAACGAAATGCTGCGGAATATTTAGATTATCGGACTCTGTGTTTATAACAGCAATTATTATCCAAATTTAACAGAGATTGGAATTGAAAACTATCGTTAAAGGCGTGAGTAGAAATAAATCCATTAGCAGTCGTGTATATTACTTGACCATGGCCCATTTTATTTATATTATAGCTAAGTAGGGGATATATTTGCCGAAGGTTTTGTATCAGCAAGGACTATTCAAACCTTTGTGAAGAAAGAACTTCAGATAGAATTTTTTTGTTCAGTCGATTTTTACAACAGTAGCGAAAATTAAACATATTTCTTGATTAAGAGTAAATAAATTGAAAAATTGTAATGCACCATGAGATGAATAGATCTAAATGATGAAAATAAAACGCTATTGAAGCCAGCAGTTTCCAGAATTAGATGTCTCAACTGTATTAGAGAAAGAACCATCTATGAACGGGATAAACTGGCCCGATAGCCTCCCTAGTTTGCGTTACGCAATTCTGATAATCAATATCGTGGAGCAAGAATAGTTAACTTAGTTGATGGAATATTGCAATAAAAGAGATGATCGGATAGAGTTGCTGGATTTGAATTTTCCAATTTGGAAGGTACTAGTGCGGAACTGAGAAATGAGAAAGCCAGAAGAATAAAATCTATCACTTCAAAGATAATGGTAAAGGAAGTTCCGCACAGTACGTCATGCTTCTCCTCTGAATTAAGTGATTCATAAATATAGGAATGACGGGTGATTCAAAAAAATACCCCTTGATCATTAAAACCACAAAGAAAAATATTCTGAGTCCCTCCCCACAAAAACAATGATTCTTGCTAGTTCACTCGGAATTTCACTAACAAGAAAGTTATTCTTATTTTTTAACTGATATCGAAAAATATGATTGAAAAATATTGGGTTTTTACATTTCCTCAGAAAATTGCTAAGTTTATCTCCATTTATACTATTTTAAGTGATATCAAACAAATCAGGTATTTATGATACGGAAAATATTCTGGTTGAAGTGGGTTTAGAAAGGACAAATTATTTAGTTTTGAAGAAAAAGCTTTTTTGGTAACTATGAAGAAGTATTTGGATACAATATTCTTGGCTTTAACATTCAAGAATTCTGCACAGCACAAAAATGGATTGAGATTTGTTTATTTGACTTGTCATTGAAAAAAATGGAAAATTCTTACATGAGGGGTAGATTCATGATAGATATTAGGACTCCACAGAAATAAGTAGTCAAAAATACTGATAATAAATTTTGAAGTGCCACAAATTTTGGAAATAGCATGAGAAACGTGTCATGCATATTTGACATGAATTTCACGTATTTTGCTTTTTTGGTGCTGTCAGTCGACACAGGCATTTTTTCCTTAATTAATTGTCATAAGATACATAAAGAATCGAAAATACTGTTATTAGTAACGCTACATTTCAATATTGCTATTGTTAGAGAGACATTTCCTTGTTATTTGTTCAAAAAAAGCTTTTAAATATTGATAGGGGACACGAAAAGATATTCATAAACCGTATACTCCTTTTTGTGAACTTTACCCAGTAAGGTCCGCCTCGAGAGGAACTAAGCAGACATGAAAGGACGTTCAAAAGACTAGAATGAAAATAAGTGCCTTAGAGTACAGATAAATACTGATTTCAAATCTATAGAGGAAATCGAGCCAGATTTTGCTAGGCTTACTTTTCCATATAGTAGTAGGACAGAAAATTCGAATGATAACAATTCATTTATTTTTATTATTATTTAATAGTTACGAAATGTTCATGTTTTTAAGTAATAATTAATTAAAACTCCCTTTTTGTAGCAATGTAGCTTCTTTCGTAACACCACGTCTCCATCTTCCAAGAAAATATGAATATAGAGAATTTCAGCTTTCCAGCTGTATTTAAGACAAAATGTCCCATATGTATTCTGAAAATGATCCATGAACGTGATAGCAAAGCGTTTCATACTACTCTGGGGGTCAAATATCTATCTGGTGTCTCTGAAAGTCAGAGTTCAATCTCTATGTCGTTGGTTCCATCTCAGAACAAAACATTGAAAGTTTCGATTGGGGTTTTGTATTAATCTTATCCTGGATAATGCAGACTAAAAGCTTTCAAGCAAAATAAACATATATAAATTCCTTATTTCAATTTTGGACATTTAGACCCAAAAATTTCCATAAACCTCCATTTGTGAGCTATGGTTTTCATTTGAGATTTTCTTATTTTTGGGAATCTGTTCGATAATTTTGAAAAAGGAAGTCAGGCTTCCTGTTCTTATTTTACAAAATTTCCATAAATTTTGACCAAAATTAGTACGTATTGCCAATACGTTTCTAATTCCACGCTAAATTACAAAATTGTAGTCTTCCTTATATTCAAGTAATCCATGTCAAACTAATTTTCCCTTTTTATTTATTTTAATTCCGAGAAAGAATTTGTCCGGCAATAAGGTTCTCTCCCTCTTTTAGTGGCCGAAAATTATGTAACAATTAACTACAACGTTGTTCATCGACAATAAGCGTGAAAAGTCAGAGTAATAAACCCATTAATTGTTTTACGCGACTCAGTTTAAGCTTTTTGAAGACCAACGCACCTACTTGATAACTAATCGGCTCACGGTCTTATCATTCAAAAGAAATGAGAAGTTTATACCCATTAGTAACCGTAGAGAAGCTAGCGAAAACATGAGTCCTGGGATATGTCTCTGATTTCATTCATAAGTGTTTTACCGCGTATGAAGAATAATGGAAGAGTTTACAGCACGGACCGTGCAGAAAATGAAAATTTAGCAGTTTACAGAGAAATTTAATAGCAATGAGCAAGATTTTAAATGGCTTGAAGGACAAGAAAGGGTGCAACTTTAATCAATAGTAAGTGAATCTGAGGCAAAAAAACTGAGGGTTTGGATAATAAAACGGCGTTGATTGTTGTATTTGGTAAGAGGCTTGAAATAAAGACTACTTGAAAAATGGTCCAAGCGGCAATATATTCTGGTAAAAAATGGAGCAATTAAATATTTTTGCGTAATTTAAACAGCAGAAGTCCACTCTCTTAATATTTATAACCCCTTTTTTGAATAATCAGCTTGATTCTGCTCTATTTAGTCGTATTTTTGGTATATGTTTTCAATATTTCTCTCCAACGCATTTTTAGTATAATCATTTGATTCCAAATTATTCAAAAGAATGCATTTCTGGAATCTGATAAGACTTATTTAGACTTTTTAAGCCAACTATTGTATGATGAGTAAGAACAATGGTTCGATTTGGAAAATTAAATCAAGCTTGATGTATCTTAAATTCAGAAGCAAGTTTAAGCAAAGTTTAGAGTCAGCTGCTACCCTCATAAAAGTTCTGATAGAGATTTGTATTTGCTCAAGCTGAAATTTTCGCTCATACTGAACAGAATCCTGAAATTTAAGTTCTTCGCGATTTTCAGTTCTCTCTTTCTGTAAATTGGCTAAGATAAAATTTTCACAACATGCAAAACATTTTCTGGGGGTTTTTGCAGTGTATTTTTTCGTCACTTATATTATCGTCAATTCATAAAAGTAAAATATTTTCGAAATATCTCGCTCTGAATAAGAAGTCGAGCAGAATAGTTTCATCAGTATGCTTGATAATTTTTTCTGTGTGATGAAATATGTGTAGTCTTCAGAGGAACCAATTGCTGTCAAAAGAAATGCTGAACTCGATCCAAGTCTAGAAAAGATCTCATTCAAGAGCTCTATATAAAATTATTTTAAGAGGTTTGGAAAGCATTAAAAAATTGTAGAAGGAATAAAATATATCTTCCAAATATTTTCCAAGCAAAAGACATCCTAGTCTTCATAGCGCGCATATTTAGTACCATTTTGACCACAAATAAACGAAATCAGGAAATAATTACTCATTTTTTCAAAACTTGTGACCAGGTCCGTGGAGATAGCGACTGGATGCAGCCTTTATAAGACAAGGAAGGAAAATTTGAGAGGAGACACCTGAAACGGAAAAAAATATATGAATTTATTCGAACCTGTTCCTTAATAATGAAGAAAGTAACATAAAAGAAGAAAATAAAAGTCTCAAAATAAAAAACGTTTACGATTTAAACTCTTTAAAATGAATATACTTTGTTGGAAATAAATATATGTACTAGAAGCGCAATGAAAAATAGTCAAGAACAAAGTAAGTAAATTTATTTCAAGCTTTAATACAACTATTTTCTGTGCGAAGAACCCATTCAAGACCAAAGATCAACATTATATCGCTTTAGAAAGCACTGAAAATTCTAAGGCCGACCAAATGTTCTGCAATCTGAAGAAGCATCAATCTTCATGCCACAAACGCAATTAATCATGAGTAAAAGATCTCAGACAGCAGTGCAACCGTCGTGAAATCAAATATATGTTTTCTTCAATGAATTTTAATGCTTCAACAATTTAGACTGTAGAATTAGATTATTGTAAGATTCCGAGTAAATATATTAGCCTGAATTAGGCCAAATACGATAAGATTTATCGAAAATGCTTCTTTCGCAATCCAAATATAATAAATGTACCATAAAAAGATATAAAAAGAGTAAGGTACAGTTAGTTCTGCCAAACTTTTTCCGGATAATTTATAAATTCCCCCCTGTTCATTTGGCTGTCTTTGTATTTTTCGAGGGAAACTGTTAGTAAATGATTAAGATCATGTAAGTACCAAGCCGGATACTAGAGAGGTGGTAAGCCTGTTTTCTACTAATTTAATTGTGTTAATCGAATCAATACGCTTCTGTTTACCCTGAACGGCAAGTCTGTCGACGCGTGGCCAAAGTCGACATTGATTTCAGTCATGTTAAAGATATAAATTATTGAGTGGTATAAGTCTGGCTGTTGAACAGTGAGACGCTACAAACTGGGGTGACAGGATATTTTAGAAAGTATAAACGAGAAGTGACAAGAGGTATGATGGCCTCCATAGAAAATGAAACATCATGTTTATCGCAGGAAGAAACAATTTGATATCCCAAAAATATATTCAACGCCGCATAAATGACTATAGTTCGCTTTTATTTATGTTTGTTGGTGTCCTAGTAATCTGAATACATTCTATAGCTCGACGTAAACAACTAATTACCGCACATTGCAACCCGTTTTCCTCATCTTTAAGCCAAGCAGATGTTTGCTACTTATGAATATAATCCACCTGGCCTCTCGCTAGCTTTTTAGAACGGGAAAAGTAGTTTTACATGCATCAAAAGTGACTGCACACTTCTAATTTCATTTTTCATTTGAATTGTAGTTATTTTTTCCGAAAAAGTCCCTCAAATACTGGTTCTACTTTCAGTACTGATTTTTACCTGATATTTTTGTCCTGTATTTTACATTCCGGAGAACCTAGCTCAAATTGAAAAATACCATTTTGCAGAAAATGTGATTTATTGGTTAAGGTTGACGGAATATCAAATATAAGCTCCATTTGAATAGTATAACAAACAGTCCAAACCTCGTACTAAGTCAGTGTTCAAGGTGAGACTAGAAAAAATGGTCCTATCACTGCACCTTCTTGGTAACCTGATTTTCCACATAAGAGTTTATAGTCTGTTACTTTCACAAAATCAGAAATCTAACCAGGTTTATAGACCGTGTCAGTAACTTAGCCTCGTTTGACAGCCTGATATAGTACTAGATAGATACTGCAGAAATATGAACTGGGAAATCATTTGAGATCGGCAAACAATACATTATTGGAAGATGAAAGGAGTTAGAGAGTAAAAGGAGTGAGGAAATCTCGGATTTCGGCAAATTATACGAAAACTGGAGAGAATTTACAGTACAATAGTGAGAAGAGTTCTTTGTTAGCAAGGGCTCAACTTTTTCCCCTGAAATTATAGTGAAGGAATAGATTATTTCATATGAATATTGTAATTTTTGCGATGACAGAATGAGTTTTGAAATTGATGTGGAAAAATTTGTGGAACTGAATATTATTGTAGAATTAATAAAAATTTGTGATAACGGAGACTTATATCAGAGATTATAGCGCTCTATGAAAATTCAGAAAAATTTCTTGGTTTTCATTGTGAGTGTGGCGACTTTAAAATAGTGAATGTACATAATTCATATTGAAATGAGATTATCCCTGGTCTTTTGTCCTGATTATTACTTCGAAATAATTGATAGTAGGTGGGTTACGATATGCGGACTCTAAATTTATCAAAAAATACTAAAAACCTGAGAAGTTTCTCCTGATGGACAAGATCAAACAAGTTGGGAGACAGCTTACAGCACAAACATAAATGATGAAGAAATAAGTAGAAACTTTTAAGAGAAAATTTATGCATTATAAAACTCTTTAAAATTTAAAAAATAATATACAGCTTCAAAGTTGTTACAGATGAAAGAAAATTATCCTTGTATTTAAGCTCACTATTCTTCTTTCACTCGTGCTTATACCATTTATTCTGCTGAAAATCCTCATATAATATTTTTTGCCATGTCAACTCTGTTCAGCAGAGAAAAGTAGTAAAAAGATGTTTGATGAAATCGTGCTTTTATTTTTTAGTATATTCTGGAATGCCTGGGTTGAAAGTAATGTTTCCACTTTTTAAGAGGGGCCTATTCGTGTCCTGCTTGTGAATTGAAGGCTATTAAACGAGCTGCTTTTAATGCGCACAGATAATTACGTTTTCAAGACCATAAATGAAAGGCTTCCTTTTCACCAAGAGTTACAGTTTCTCTTCGCTAAATACACTTTCTGCACTTCGCCCTTATATTTTAAAACATTTATCCCGAAGTTAGATGTACAGTCATGCAACTGCTAGGAGACAAAAATATGTTTAAGAATTTCAGAATAGCTCTTTGGATGCGTTTGCACCGAACCAATATTAATTACGTGGATGAACTGTATTCAGTATTTGTTGTTCTGGATCAAAAGATCAGTTGAACACATTAGCTAGTGTTCGTTGCTACGGCTGTCGAATGAGGTAACATTCAAGTAAAAAAACTTGTAAAAGATCATAGATTGACCTCTAGTTTACATTAGCAACTAACAGCGGCGCTGTGTTTAAGCGTGTTTAAGACACTAATATTTTCTGAACCCTAAGAGGTTATAGGTCCGGAGAAGGCTACGAATAATATAAGATTCACTATACAGAAGCACACAGATAAGAATTATGGACCGTCGGCGATACAGTTGAAGCTTGTTCTAGAAGCTAGAGATCTTTTGAGATTTGTGGCAAGAGCGGAGCATATAAGTAATTATATTATACCGGAGGACTCTACAGAGACCTTCGCGAAGAAAAAGAAAGAGTATCAGCTCAAGCAAAAGTAATAGGCCGAGATATTGCTGAATGTGGACGCAGAGTTCCTGCCATCATTGCCAATGAAAACCAAACCCAAGGAGGTTTGAAAATCCTTGGAGAAGATGCAGAATAGTAGATAATCTGCGAGCCAGTATTCCTTAAGAAGTAAGCTATTTAAGCTGAAGAAGATGAGTAATCAGACAATGCGTTCGTTTGTAGAAGAAATTGAAGATATACTGAAATAATCTTGCAATGAGAAACTATCAGCTTTAAAATGCTGGTAATATATTTATATTGTATCAAGGTCTTGGATCAGAGTATGATATGATAAGGACAGTGTTGCAGAACACACCAAATTTTTCGTTTGAAGAAATAATATCGAAACTAGAGATAAGAGAAAAAGAAGTAAGGTCTTCTGATGAGCGTAACATAAAGGAGAGAAGTTCGGTCTTTATGACGGAAAGGAGAGATTCCCGAGGACAGAAAATAATAAATTCCTAGGCAAGTGCTACGAATATAACAGAGACGGTCATCCATTCTCCAAATGCTTCTATAACTGCCAGTCGTCAAACTATAAATCGAATCCTAGACCGTCGATTGAAATCAGGGAGAAAATAAAAAGGTTAATAAGTAAGTCGGAGTTTAGAGTGATGAAGGACAACGAAGATGAGTCTGCGTGCCTTGCGTTTACTATGGGGACCTTGATTCTAGATGAAAGCTGGTTTCAAGACTACTGTGCAACACAGAACATGACAATTTGCCGAGATGTTCTGACTGATTTTGTACCATCTAAACAGAATGATAGTCTGATTAACACTGCCGCAAAGAGTACGAATATGAACTTAAGAGGCTATGGTTCAGTTACTGTGAGACAAGATACTGATGGCTTATGTAAGGCCATAAATTTGAAGAGAGTGGTGTACGCGCTAAACATCAGGACGAACGTGATTTCTCAGACACTGGCACAGAGGGCTGTTGTAGATATAAAGTACCCCAAGAATAAGAATAAGATGGTGGTCATCAAGAATGGAAAGAATATTATGAAAGGGAACTCACAGAAGTACGGAATCTGTGAGCTAGTCGGCATGTATGCAGTAGAAGCAAGCCTAAAAAAGTGGCAATGGTTACGAACCCAAATAGTATTGATTTAAATATAATGCATAGGGGTATGTGTCATATCAATACAGATATTCTAATGGACATGGTATGTTTAGAAGCTGCCAAGGGCCTAGAAAATTGCATCACTGGGATTCAGAACTCAAATAGTTGTCCGACATGTTGCAAAGCGAAGCAGACAGCTGCCACTGATACACCCAGAGTGAAAAAAGCAAAAGAAGTGCTGGAGCTGATACACTCGGATCTAATGGGACCAAAAAGGATCTCATCACTTGGAAAGTTAAGATATATTATTATTTTTTAGATGATTCAAGCGTTGCATAATGGATTAAGTTCTTCAAAGAAAGTTCGGAGGTTCTAGAATTTCTGGACCAGTTGATAAATCTCACGGAGAATTTATCAAAGGGAAAGATTGAGAACTTACGTAATGACAGCGATATTGAATTTATGTCGAAAGAAGTAGAACGAATATTGATGATGCATGGCATGTCGCATCAATTTACACAACCGTATTCGCTCGAATCGAACGGAAGGGCAGAGAGATTGAACTAAGCCCTCTCTGGTGGCGCAAGGAGCACTTTATCGGAACTGAAAGCGATTAAAATTATGGATAAAAATGACTTACTATGGCCTGAAGACGTAGTGACGATGAAATATGTAAGGATCAGGTCGCTGACTAAGTCATCACATGACTCTTCTGGAGGAAAGAACCCGTATGAAAGAATGCACTTGGACAAACCAGACCTGTCTAATCTAAGGAATTTTGGATGCATGGTTCATCTAAGGAAGCCTAGAAGGTATGTCCAAGGCAAATTCAATTCCCGCACATGGCGGAGAATACACGTCGGCCACAGTGAGAGCGACGCTTACAGGATATATGTTCCTGAAATGGTAAAAGTGATAGCTTCCCGTGACATGAAATTTATGGAAGAGACAGGGACCGAAAAAGGTCCAAAGAGCAGAGTGATAAGCACCTAGAATAGAGATACCGAGAAGTATCATGGACATGAAATTGAAAGAACATCTACGGATGATGAACAAGCTACTTTGACACTAAAATAAAAGAAATAATAAAGGAAAGCCCAGATCTATTAACTCAAATAACAGAGAAATCAAGGCGAGAGGTGAAATCACCAGACAGAATGACATATAACAGTATGATGGGATTCCTGACAGCACAGGAGATAAAAAACTCCGATGATGACGAAGTACCGATAGAAATACAGGGTATAGAGAACAGTCCATAGTGTAAGGATTGGACGGATGCCATACAAGCAGAGCCAAAATCTGTTACAAATCATGCTCTTTATGAAGTAAGTGAAATTCCCAATAAGAAGAAAATAATAAGACCTAAATGGATCTTGGCATTAAGATAGATGCCAACGGAAAGATCGTGCGACATAAGGACTGGCTTGTTGCTCGGGATTTGCGGATGTACAAGGAGTGGATTTTTATGAAGTATTTGCGCCAGTTACGAAGTTCTCAAAAGTAAGATTCCTGCTGGATACACTGCTATGAATGATTATGAACTTGAACAAATCGACGTTAAGGCGGCTTCTGTAAATAAAGATCTAGAAAATAAGTTGTACCTGGAGCCCACTCAGGTGCCAAGAAAGGTACAAAAGTAATTTAAGCATAGTTCATTGGAGAACAAGGAATGGCAACTTAAGAAGACGATTTATTGATTAAATCAAATATCAAGGGCTTGGGCTATAAAGTTCGCCCATTTTTTGAAAGGAATTGGATTTACCCAATCCGATGTGGATCCATGTCTGTAAGGACCAGTGATTCTTGGATCAGTCGTGTATTTTGTATATTATGTCGACGACATAATGATAGCTGCTAAAATTGAGGATATGTGCTAAGTATTCAAGGCAATGTTTAGAAAACGCTTTGAGATTAAAGATCTCACGGCAGCAAGTTATTTCCTCGGAGTAAGCATACAAAGGTAAGAGGAAAAGGATTATAAATATAGACCAAAGAAGGTATATAAGAAAGATACTCCACAGATTTGCCATGTCAGATGCAAACGAGACAAGGACTCTCATGGTACCAAGTATTACGCTACCAATGAGATGGAATGATTATATGATTACAAATCAGCCATATACAGAGCTGGTTGAAAGTCCGATGTACTTAGCGGTAATTTCCCATCCAGACACAATTTTTGCCGTTGGATATATATAATTGTATTATAGAGATCCAAGCATGGATCATAGCCTCGCTGCAAAACGAATTATTCGTTATTTGAAACAGACGAGTAACTATCAAATCGTTTATTCTGGGAAAAAAAGGAGTATAATTGGATACAAAGATTCAGACTAGGCAGGTGATGTAACAGTAAATTCCACAAGTGGATATGTATTTTGCCAGGCGGGTGGCGCAATTTCATGGAAGTCAAAGCTACAAAGTGTCGTATCTTCGTCAAGCAGAGAATCAGAGTACATCTGACAACCACTAGCTACACTAGAGGCACTGTGGATTAGAATAATCATTAAACGTTTTGGAAGCATGATGTCTACAGTGGTTATTTATGCGGATAAATAATGGCTATCAGGATAGTCAAGGAAGAGTCAAGCTCTGAGAAGAGAAAGCACATTGTTGTAGCATATCACCTAACGAGGGATTATCTGAACATATGAATGATCTAGATAGAGTACATCCCATTGCCATCAATCTTTGCTGACTGCATTACTAAGGCACTACATAAAAACAAGTTGGTGCAATGTGCTTCATCAATGGGACTGAAACTGGCACACGATTAATCTGGGAGGGCATGTCACGAGATACATACATGTGTAAGCATTTCAGATTAGCTCTTCGGATGCGTTTGTACAGCACTAAGCTTAAATACGTGGCTGAGTTGTTTCAGTATTTCCTGTGCTGTATCAAAAGATAAATTGAATATATAAACTAGTGTTCGTTGCTACGGCAGTCGAGTGAGGAAAAGTTGAGGTAAAGAAAATTGTTAAAATTCATCTTATGACTTGGAATCTACAGTATCCACTGACAGCGCCGCTATGTTTAAGTGTGCTTACGACACAAAGATTCCCTGAACCTTAACACCAACAACACATCAGGGAATGATTACGTCTGCGGTGGGGAATAAGTGGGCAGCCTGTTCATGACGCATGAGATTCCGGATGTAAGACCCATCCAAAGGAGGAGATTAGACATCAAAATGTAGTGAAAGATTTAATTTATTGATTTTTTTATCGTTGGAATAAGGGAATGTTGTGGATTGATAAGTAACGTTGGAAAATTGAAAAAAAGACGCCTACGCTTGTTGCAATTTGTTTCTGGGAGGAATGAATCTGTCGGGGAGGGAAAGTTAATGAAATAACTTTCGGGGAGGACAAAATAGCAAAAAATGGTAGGCAGGAGGTGAGAAATTATTTACGCAGGTTACTCCGGGAAAGTTTTATTGAACCATTTTGCACTCATATTGTGCTTACACTTCATAAATGATCTTATTGGTTGGTCTTTATACGTTAAATCGCCTTTTTACTAAGTTAATTCTCCGACAACATTCTACGTGAGATTCGGTGGCAATTGCGGTACATTTTTGTATCTACTTAAAATTTTCGGAACTGTCGGAGATAATAGAATTTGAAACCAAACGAGGTGCTTAATTTAAAGAAAGATTTCCTAATTTTTGGATCTAAAATTGGATTTCCAACTCTTCAGGACAATTCAGAGGTCTATTGTTACCGAAACGTTCTTTAAAATTTTCCAACTGTGGCCTATGTCTCGATCCCTTTGAATAATTTGTACACATTTTTTCTTTACATTGGATACATAAAGAATGTTTAAACTTGATGCAGAGGTAAGTTAGCTTGGTTTTGTGTAAACTCTATCTCCTGGAAACAAACCTTCGTCGTTATATTTAACCATTTTGGCTTTAATTGGAGTAGAATTGTTAGAGTTCAATAGTTGCATGAGCCCAAAAGAGTGAAATATATGAATTATTAAGTTTCTTTGGTAGCATCGACATAAGAAAACTCTAACAATTAAACGAAGGTAAAAGATTATTTGCATTTTTCTTCGTTCCTGCTAAAATTCTTAAATATGTTTTTAATTGGCTCTTTTATCGAATCTAAAACGTAAATTCTGCTGAACTTACGATTTGGATACTGCAAGATTACAATAGAAAGTGAGGCACAGTAAATGGTAGAGATGTATCATATTTTCGCATCATGGAAAGAACTCAATGATTACTTAGACCATCGTTTACAGTCTGAACAACATATTCAAGTGTCAACTGAAAAAGTATATGGTAAGAACTGTACCTTGACTTTATATTATTTTTTAAAAATCATAGCCTGAGTTGGTCACAGTTTTCTTTGTCATGTACAATATTTAATTTTTAACAACCATACATGTACACATTGTGGCTCAAAAATGTGATTTTGGAACTGAACCGGTAGTAAAAGGTTTAGAGATGTTGAGTATTTGAAAGAAATGATCGTTTAGTTCCAGTCACGGTGTTTGCAAGAACCATTGCCAGCCGCGCAATGGAACGTTTTTTCAAGGTTCGAGGAATTCTTATACAACGAAACTCGGCGTTAAAAGTAATTTTTAACCCTGATTGTCTACTGGCTGGCATCCAATCTAATTTATGGTAGACTGTTGCTGGTGATAGTATTCGACAGCAATGATTTTTGTACATTGCTTCTACCATCTGTACATGTATTTAATATGATATTCATTTTTTGCAACTCCCAATGGGTTCTAGCCGATCAATACATCACAATAAAGACACCCCCCTTTCCCCCTTCCAGTACTACATAAATCAATCGAGTGTTTTCTGAGGGGAAATGTGGTGGCATAATAGACACAATACTCCTAAGATGATTGCGTAGAGCTAAACCAAGAAGCAAGATTAGCTACTCCTGACAGCGATAGCGGCATATATTCCAATCATCATCCTTCTTTTCCCTTCAAAAAAGTTCCACATCCCCTCTGACACGTGAATTTCGTAAAGATACGATTCCATCATGCATATGCCCCTAATGTGTATATTTCGTACCACAAAAAGAGAAAAATTCTTCTTTAGTAGAAATAAGTCAACAGAAACTAATTTCTTATATTCTAGAAAGTACGCAAACGAAGACACAGATATCTGAAGTTCTTAAAAGATTCTAACATATTCGATACGGAATTTGATATACGTCAAAATGGTGTTATTACGTGTATGAAGGAATAAAAATATGTTTTAACCGTACTGATTAAAATTTTTGCGCTGTTTTTAGCGGTTTCTTAAAATTACAAATATAGAGAGCCAATTAATGGAAATATCTTACCAACACAAACTCTTAATATAAAGTAGAGTCTTAGCATTCTAATCGCTACGATAAGCATATTTATGAACTGTGACAACTTGGGAAAATGTTTAAATAGAGATTCCAGTATTTTCACACTTGTTTCACTCGTCTCTTTTCAGCTTGTTATACAAGGGCCCAATGTATAAGCAACCATTGAATAGATACGAGCTATTTTGATATTTCGATCAGAACCCATGGGAAGTACTTTTATTCCTGTCATATTTTTTCGTGTAGGTTGGTCCCTAAATGTTAAACTGAAAAAACGTCCTATTCTTTCATTTACAAGAAGAAGAAGCGAAATCTTTTCGATTATTGTCCAATCAGGCAGACGAAAAGCGATTACTAATATATCTTCGGAATGATTTTGGTGCTTTCAAAGTATTAATCTAGGAGAATCATCATGTCAAACTTGAGATTGAGTTGAAATATACTGACAAAATGAGTTTTTCTTGGTTTCTTAATAGTGATGGGAGGCTTCGATTATTAGTTTTCGCCTGATAAACAGAAGATTTTCTAAATTATATTCCAGAAATAGCAGAAAAAACTTCAATAGAATGTAAGAAAGAATAGGTATGAACCTTACTTTGGAGCTCAGTTTACTCAGCCATATACTGGATGATAAATATTAATTGAGGGTAATTCATACATGAAAACAGGACGGACCGGGTTGGAACGGTTTAAACTAGGACATGTTGGGTCAAAAAAATTTAAAAAGGGGAACAATAAAGTGGAGTTGGTCGTATGTAGAACTGAATTATATCAAACTGGAGCATAAAAAGTCGTTAATGTGATTCGCGAAAGAAAAACCATCTGTAAGTGATAATTTTGTTCGAAATACCTGGCAGAGGTCACTGGCAGTATATTTTGATGTATACCATGTGGGTCATCTACATATCGGCACAGAAGGGCATGCACCTAATTATTCCCAATTTTTGATGATAATGAAGAGCCTGGAGAGATTTTTATTTTCCTAAGTTTGAAATTGGATAAAAAGATCGATGATTATTACCCATATGGGGAAGGAGAGTATCTGGACGAAGAGGGAGAATGTTTAAATGCTACGCCAGAATAAGTCCCTGTAATTTGACAGGGCTCCTTGTAGTCCTCGTCTGGAGAAAGAACTGCATATCGATGAAATTTACGTACATTTTGAAATTGAGGAAGAGCAAAACACCGAGATAAACAGAGTGTGGACTGCCCAATAAGAATTTCAGTCCAAATAGTCAAGTAAGCGCTGCGCAGTATGCTGTGAGAGGGGAAATGGAAAGTAAAAAGAGATTTTTGGGCGAGAGTAGGCTACCCTATTGTCATGAGAGTACTGCTGCATTGTCTCAGAACTCTCTAGATTTGTATGAGAGCTTGTCATTTTGCATAAAATTTGGCTTCTGTGCTGGTTCGAAAAATTTACTCTGGTTGAAGTAAATTAATGGGGAAGAGACACGGGTGAAGGTTTAAACCCTCGAAGAGAGTGTAATAGGCTTGACGAAATGAGAACTAGAATGTGAAAGCTGTGTTTGACTGGCAAAATACCATGGCATTTTTAAATATAAAAAAGAATATAAATCACTAATACTATGATCTTATTTAAGTAAATATAGTAGAATAATTCGTTACCTCTGTACGCGCTTCCCACCGGTTCTCCCTTACTTTAGCAGATGAGCACGCGTCGGGACCTGAAATGGGAACTTGTCAACTGGGACCTGCAATCGCATCTATCTATCTCGAAAACACCGAAAGGTAGTGAAAAGGTAACTGACTGTGTTAATATGAGTAATTTGGGGGGTGTTGTATTTAAAAAGTACAGTGTTCTGTGCTTTCCATTGCCTAAAGAAGTTCATACAGCTTTTTTTACGATTCTGACTTTCTAAGAGATCAAAAATAAATGCAAAAACAGCCAAATTAATTGGAAACAACAGTATCGTATTCTCAAAGATAAAATAGGTTTATTTGTGTATTAAAAACGAATGAATTGTGGCCTTAAAAGGGAAGCCTTGATTTCGTTGCAAGTGGAATACTTTGTTTTTAGTAGTATCTACGATTTTGTAAGGGAGTATAAGTGCATAATCAATTCATGGGACACCAAAAAAGGAATTTCGGTTAAGAAAATGATTTCAAGTCAAATAATTACCATTTGTTGAAAAAACTCACCTCGCAGTCAGTAACCTTTTTTCAGTAGCTAAGACATTAACAGCAAACCGAAACCAGAGCACCGAACTTCGTCCAACATTTCGAAGTAGAGCTTCGTATAAGGGGACTGGAGAATAAGATTGAGATTAGCTCGTGGGACATATATTGCAAATGTTTTCGCGTAAACCCTTTTACCAGGAAAAACCTAATGCAAATTGCCTATCTAAAATATTCAATAAATGAATATAATATTGCAGAACACAACAGAATACAAAACAGCCATTGGTACGTTTCCTCTCTGATTGATCTATATGCATATACTAATGATGGTCGTAAGCAACAGTAGCGGGTACGAATTTTTTGTATTCTTTCAAATTTCCCCGAAAATTACAGGCCATCGAGAAAAAAAGGTAATGTACACTGAAAATTTTCTGTTCCACAAACAGACTCATTACTATTATTGGCTTCCTTTTTATCCAAATGAAGGGTACCACTTTAGCAGAACCTTTAGTAAACCCCTACAATGCAGGCGCAGAAAATTAGTACATACTATTTCATAGATAGTATGGAACACTCTCTGAGTTTCTCAGCTACGACACCAAAAACTTCTGTTTTCTTTGGCGCCTAGTCATTTTTATCTAATATATTCAATTCTGCGGAGAATGGCTTGAAATATTCAAGAATATCTCTGAATCTAAATGCAAAATCTCAGCAAATATTTTCAGACATGAAAAAGAAACTGATATTATTTATAAGACATAAAGTTAATATTCTAGAAGTGTTTCCGGATACTTACTAGCTTTGAAGAACATAAGAAAAAAAATATTTGCAAGGGACCTAGGATCATCCGCTCTGAAAAAATCTATCTACGCTCCTAGTATATCAGATATATAGTTTTTAAAGGAATAAAACTCAGATAAATAAGCTACCTTCTCATAAAGTTAAAAATATTCCGAGCTTTATTCGCATACTCATGACAAAAAATACTATTGTCAATATCTAAGGAGCTGAATGTTGCATAAAAGCCAAATTGCGTAGCTTTAAAGATCATTGCATCAATAGAAAATGTTGAACAGGGTTTCTGTGTCACAGAGAGCGGACTTAACTCGATGCAATTATGAAGATACATCCTCAACTGATTCAAATTAAAACTCAACACAACTTCAATATCTTATTCTGAATCTAAATATTAACGGAAACTGTTGCGTTTTTGGATTTGACTGCTCAGATGGTTAAATTTCTAATTCTTAAGGAAGAGTACTTTATTTGCTTCTAATTTTTTGATCAAAGACAATCAAACCCACTCAGTTGGTCCTCTTACTGTCAAGATAAATCATTGTTAGTATATGTTTGAGATTAAAGTGCACCGACTTATTAAAAAGCGTTAAAAGGTCCAGTAAATAACATAGTCCATTTTGGAGATGGGTAAAGAAGGAGGTTCAGTTTAGTTTCCCCGACCATAGGTCATTACGGAGGTCATACAGAGATGGGTACTTTTCGCTCCTCGAAAATATCTTCAGATTCTCAAGAAAATCCCTATCGCTCGTAACACCCTGTCAAAAAACATCGGCAATGCCTCTTCAGTGACAAGTTGATAATTTTAAACGGAATTTAAAAAATTGCTTGGAGTGGCGATTTACCGGAAAACTTCATTTCAATTTAATTTTTTTAAGTTTAAATGTCTGTAATATTAATGAGATAAAAATTCTTTAAATGTGACTACAAAAATTTCTAAATAAATATTTTCAAAAATCCAATATTGTACTCTATTTGTACGCTATAATGAATTTCTACAAGCTGAACTCTGAATCCCTTGAAAAACTCGTCAGCCTGCTTTTTCAACTCCTTTAGTTTTCATCAACATGACCAGCCTTCTGCTGTACGTCTCCCGAAACAAAATATGAAGTTCAAAGTTTAAATAGGAAGGAGGTTTGTTCTTTTCATTAATACGAAACCCTAAAGTATGGCAGCTGTGTCAGATTGGAGAAAACTGCAAACTTTTGAATACGAAGAATACCTGAAAATGTTGGAGTCTAAAGATAGTAGTGTCATATTTGTTGCAGTACTGTTGAGGAAAACGTTTTCACGAATCGCATGAGAAACTGAAAAGAAGGATCAGGTGCATATCTTCATATATGAGAAATAAATCTACCGCCTTAAACATACTGCGAGAATTTCAAAAAAATTCAAGTAGTCTGGGGTTTAACGAAAAGATTCCATTCTAACTTCGACAGTGTAAAAAAGAGTTACCGGAATCACTTTTTCTTAATCAAAAGAACTATTTTCCACGTGTTTCTAACCCACAATTTTCAATTGAGTTCTATTTTCAGTGTATACGGTAATATGTTATGTTTATATTTCGAAGTGGACAACAAATCCAAGGAAACTGAATTAAGAGCTCCACTCCAAAAATCCAAACAGGCTCCAAGCATTTCCGTAGACAAATTTTTATGTGCAGGCCGAACCACTTGTAATGCTCATACGTTAAATATTAAGACGGGTTTGAAGAATTCTCTCATTCGAAGGAAAGTCATTAATTGATAGCTTCTTCAACCCTTTGGGACCTCCTTTTTGCGAAAAAGTATTTATTTTGATTTTTTAACTTACAGAGACTCTGTTTTGAAAGGAATGCTCAGGAAGATCTCGCGTATTGCTGTTTGCTTTCAACCTCGGTATGTTTATGGAGTCAAAATCTACTGTATTGCCTTGAGGAAAGATTTTTTGGTTTAGCTTTTATATTAGTGTCCTGGCTCTTGGATTGAATAGGCAGCCGTTCTTTTCTATTTAGGAAAAGTAACATGGCGAAACTCGTTTGCAGAAGCGTTAAGTATCTTGAAATTATTAAGATGAAATTTTAAGGCAGCTATTTCGACTACTCTTTTACGTCGAAGGTTTTCAAAAGTCGAACCGGCTTTTTACTCAGAATAGACCCATTTGAGATATCCAAATCGTTGCAAAATTTAATATCACTTTATTAAGCCTTCCTGACCTACTTTTGTATTTTGTCAAGTTGGTTCCGGAGTCAACTCTAACCAATCCGCAGTACTAATTTTTCCATCATTGATACAAAAAATCTTTTTGTTTGTTGATCCAGCGTCAAATTGGTAATAGAGTGTAGCTCTTTCTTGCTCTACTGCAGAAATTCATGAATATGTGAACTTTCATATAAGTTGACTGCGTACTAGCTAGCATCTGCAACAGTAAGAATCCCTGGGCATGTCGCAGCAGTAGTGATGTCCAATACATCATGCCTGTTAACATGCTTTGTGTCAGCTCCGTAGGCGCACAAGTGACGCTAAGTATTACCCTAAACACGTTTAGCATACAGCGGAGGATACCCTAACTACACCTTTCAAATATTAAAGAACCAAATCGATGCTAAGGATTCCTCTTTTCGGATTTATATGTACTCAACGGCGTTTTTCACCTTTTGTTGCACGGTGAAGTCACCCAGTACGACTAATTTGCTACTCTGAGGTTCACGGTTCTTATAAAAGAGATCTTTAATAGTCATAATTCAGGAAAAGTTCATTACAGATAACATATTGTTTATGGTGGTCCACAGTCAATGGTAATTTTCTGTGCCGGAAAACGTTTGTGCAGCTTTGTAAAACTGATTTGAGTTAAAAAATTGTTCGTAATTGTATATGTGTCCACATAGTCTTTTTTGAAACTTCACTTTTAAAATTTAGGAAACTTTTTTCATCTCCGTCTCACTTCCCTACACTAATGCTGAATTGTTGAAATTATCTTTAAATGTGAACACAAGTTTTGTTAATTTTGGGTAATAGAAGGAAATATTAATCTGTTTTTGTTCGCCTTTTTTTACTTCACTCAGCGTGATACATTCCTTATGCCTCTAACTTGGTATTAAACATTATTTAGGCTGTACCTAATTTTAGCATTCTTCCACCGAAAATTTATATGGATAAATTCGAAACTGTAAAATGTTACAATAATCATACCTTCCAATCTATGGTTACAAGAATTATTGCACCTTTTTAACGAAGTTTGGGTGGCAGTTCTTCCTTAGAATTCAGTATAAATAATTCAAAGTTGCTGGAAATATCTTTGGAGCTTCCGCAATCGAACTATCCCGGTCATTCAGCTATTGTTCATATTGGCTCCCTAAAGTACTCATATTTTTTCAAGTTAGGTTTTAGGCAATTTGTAAATTATTCATTTAGAATTATCCATTTTCTGATCTTCGTATTTTAGCGGATTCAGAAGTAGTAGATAATGTGTACTGCACGTAGTCAACGGTTCTGGTTGTGAATTAAATTGGTTGGTTTGTTTAGTTGAAGGGTTGAAGTTTTTTGGGTTGATCTTTGTGCCTCTTCGTTGGCGAGTTCCAGATTTGGAGACTATCTTAAACAACCATTCAAAAGTTCTAAACACATAGCCCATAAATACATAGAGTCGGATAATTACCTTCTGATAGCGGTTGCTCCGACTGAGGAGTGGGTAGAATTAGTGTAATGTGTAATTAGGCCCAGCTAAAATAATATAGACTCTTCTAGTTCAGGTGTTCCAGTTGATAAGTCAAATCCACTGGAGATAGGGCCTGCTAAACATGCTGTGCAACAAGTATTGAATCTTTCGAATCAGGGGTTCTGGCTGAGGAGTTTGCCCATAATTGTAAGCAGGCCCGGTTAAAGATACTGTAATCACAGTGCACTTGTAAAATAAATAGTAGACTAGTAGGAGCAAGGGTTGCTTACTACGGAGTAAGATTTATTTCTCCACAATACAGCAGTTTACGTACTCTTCAGTACAATAAATGAACGCATTAAAGTTCTTTCACTTGTACTGCTCATATGTATCAAGCGGTGGGTACACACATTCAAAGAAAAAAGACATTTGTCAACTGAACGAGCAATTCAAACTTGCATCAAGCACCCGATACATCTGCCAGGAGATCAGCCTTGCGTAGAGCCGTAGAACCCAGTCTTATTACTACCGGCTCAACACAGTCACTCCTATCCAACAGGTCGCTGTAGAATATTTTGCGCCAGACCTCAAACCAGCAAATTGAGCGGCCGGCTGTAATCTGGAATACCTACCACGAGAAGAGCTTTGATAGTACATCAGGCAGTCTGTAGAGTTGCATGGAGCGAAACAGTATTGTAGAGTTCCCTTCGCACTGAGAGATTGCAGAGGGGCACCAGGGCCGCGCAATGGGTGTTGCACAATGGTTATGGTTATCGTCCGTAGGTTTTTACACTTTATCACCAAGGTCTTAGCTATTGCAGACCATTACATACAAGATAGAGAAAAGCATGCTAACAGAGAGTGATCCAAAGACCAACTCAGCTAAGGCACTAAAATATAAATGCATACTACTGTTTTTTGTTACAGCACGTAGAGCATAACTGCACGCTGATTAAGTATTACCTTTGTACTGTAACAATGGGTGCATATTTCCTCGGATAGATGGAGCGGAAACGTTCGGGGGTTTTGATGCAAAGGCACGCCACAGCAGCCGTCGTGTCCAACGCGGCCTGCTTGATGGCTGGCCTTAAGTTGGCTTTTCAGGGAGTGTATTTCCTTCCTCATTACTGTGTCGGTATACCCTTTTTGAGTCGATTGTGGTTGTCTGGGAAACCATGGGATAGATCCTATATATCCTCCAAGAGTGAAACACCCAAACCTTTCCCCCGATAGGTGGATAATATGGAATATGTGTACTGCAGGACTTCAGAGGACTGAGACCTGGAGAGCTTTAAGATAGATGCTCGAGGATGGAATGAATAATCAACTTTACTTTAACGCCCTTATTTCTGACGGGCGTAGAAAATGATTTTAGGAAGCGCTAGTTTTCAAAAAGGCTAAGCCTCTACCGTACCTTAATCTCTTGGATTCAACCAAAGGACGATCACATTTCGGCTCTAATTTGGTTAAAACTTACTCTTCGTAGGGTTGACGAAGTATCGTTGGCGTTCTAGATGACGAATACATTTCCTGAGGGGATTTGAGAGTCCCGAATATTAGTATTTCGGAGAATAATCTCTCGAAATACGCTATCAGTTCTACGTTCCAGGTCAGGGATAAGCCGCGGAATTCCGAGCTGAATTCCCTTGGGAATGCTCCTGTCCTTAAGTAGAAGAATTGATCTCCATAACGAAGTCGTGTGAATTCAGCAGTCCACACAGCAACCATGGTCTCACCAAAACTGGAACCAGGGAGATGGTCCTCTGCAAGGAGCCCAGGGAACGCTTCAATGTCATCAACCTGTTCGTAGGCGGCAGTAAACGTGCCACAGTCACGCTATCTGAACTGATGCCCGAAAATGAGGTCATCTTTGGTAATCCGAAGTCTTCACGAATTTCATTGTACTTCGGCAACACGTGATCCCTGCCCCTCTGTATGTTAAGTGCCACTAGATCGAAACCCTCCTCGGCAACAGGTGTTAACTCGAACAGTTGGTTTCTGAGAGTATCGACAATTTTAACGTCCACTTCCTGTGCAAGCGAATTTGCGACGCCCCGAACGATATTTTCAAATTCAGGTTCGTCGAAAGTGTCTGCAGGCCTGAAGAACACTTCTTCCATAGGAATTGGTGAAATTGGCCCAGACGGAGAAGTACGCGGAATGTTTGGGCCAACCATGGTGTGACCAAAGCGAAACGCGGCTCCAGCAAAGAGATCGCTGACAGTTGGATCAGTACGGCGATCAAAAATTGTGTATCTAGGCAACGTAGATCCAACAATGGTGGGAAAGAACTCATCGTACACAATTTTCTGGAACTGGGCAATATTAAGCAAGCGAGCGTAGTCGAAGACTACATTGCCCGGGAGTGCAGGGAGGCGTTCCTTGACCAGATCTGCAAGGCGGTTATGCTCGCGTAAGAATAGGGTATGGACGGCGGTGAGAACTGGATGCTCATTGGAGCGATGGTCTCCAGCAATGAAGAAGTTGATATAATGAAAATTGTAGATATTCCTTGGCATGCTGCGCTGGCTGAGTTGGCTGCGCTGACTGAGTTGGCATGCTGCGCTGGCCGAGTTGGCATGCTGTGCTGGCTGAGCTGTCACTGTACTTACAATTATATTTTTAATTATTTTCAGAGGGATGCTTTGTACTGTACTGTAGCGGTGCAGATTTGGCACATAGGTACTGTATAGGTGCAACAGAATGTGAGGGTTGAAAACTCTATATAAGGGGCTTTTGCATGAAATGGTAGGACTACTTGGGAGCCAGCATACCCGAGCGGGGCGCTCAACAAGTTAAGTCAAACACAAAGCATAAAGGAAGTTGGCAGACAACTTCAAGCCAAGTCCCGAGTAGTAGGAAGTTGAGAGTCAACTTCAGACCCAAGAAAACGTTTTCTTACGCTAGTCGCAGAGCGTCAGTGGTAGACCCTGTCCCTTTTATACTTGCTTTTAGCTTTCTCAACTCTCTTCTATATACACTCCCTTTTGTTCGTTCAAAATACCACGGTAGCACTTTTGTCGCTCGCAACACCTCCTTCTCAGGGTAATTGGTTCTGAAGATTTCTTCCCCCGCCGATTTACCCCTATCATTTGGTACTCTTGTGGAGGGGGTTGCACCCGAGGTATTCGAGTTGAGCAGTAGTAAGGAACACTTCAGGGGGATTTCTTTTCGGTAATCATGGATCTCAATGCTGCTCGTATAACGTTCACAGGGGCAAGACTGAAGACGTTGAGGAGTTTCTTTACACTTATGTCAACGTTGTGATGCGAGAGAAGGGCGATGAAGAGAAGGCCGCAAGTATCTTCGCCTATCTTCATGGTGACGCAAAGCACAAATATAAGTCCAAGTTTATCGACGGGTGGTCTCTTAACGGGAATGGGCGTAACTTCGGTGAGGTATGTGAGTGGCTTGTGAAAGAGTATGCTAAGGAGGTAGAACCAGATGAGATGATTCGTACCGCCATAGAGGCCCGGCTCAACTTCGACGATTTGTTAAGCTCATTGGTGTACTTGTGTGATCTTTATGAAAAGGCTGGGTTCAACGCCAAAACCAAGTACGGAATGCTGCGTAAGGCGGCTATGGGGATAAGCGGCTCTCCGATTTCTTCCTCATCAAGGGCCCTCACACTTTTGATGAACTGAAGGGTACCATAGTAGAATTTGTCAAAAATTCGGAGACGTTTCAGTCACTGAGTGAGGTACCGAGGGAAACCCGCACATCGATGTCTATCGTACATCCTGAAAAGAATTATCAAAGGCCGGCTACTAGTGCAGCGGCATTATAATCTGTCAGGAGCGATGTCAAAAACTTGGAAGAAAGGTTGGAAACCCGATTCGATAATCGACTTGACATGATAACCTCGCAGTTGGAAAGCCTACTCTTACCATTAAGAAGAACCAGTCTGGGGCCCCTAAAGCCGCAGAAGTCTGTTCTTACTGTCACAAGCCTGGACACTGTGCAAACAGGTGTCCTGATAATCCACATAGAAACACTCGTTGTGCAAAGTGCGGTCGATATGGGCATCATGAAAGTAACTGCTGGTCTAAAGACAACAGAAGAGCAAATTTATCGGAAGCAGGAGTGAGTCAGGACCAGAGGTGAAAATCTTACAAAATAGAAGGGATCAAAGGTTGACGGATGCTGGTAACGTATCCATCGCTGAAGAGATTAGTCAAGCCAATGTGACAAAAAGGGATGGGGAAGGGAACATTTTATCGAAGAAGCCTAGGCTAGAGTATGGAATGCTGGAGCATATCCCAGCACCTGTACCTCCTCGAACCAAGAGGTCTGATCAAGTTGTTCCAGGAGTGGGAGTCACTCCGGCCAAGAAGACGAAAAAGAGTAAGAAAGTTAAGAGTATCTCTAAGGACGTACTAGAGTATGTGAAGAGGTACAATTTGGTGGCTGAGCTTGCATCGGCCCCAACTGGGATAACGTTTGGTCAACTTTTGAGGGGCGACGCAGAGGATGCGAGAAAAGAACTCAAAAAAATTATCAGGTCTAATAAGTCCGCTAAGGGTAAGAAACTGTTTCTTCAATCGGCCTCGACAGCACCAAGACGTCTTAAGCTGGTACCAGTCAAAGTATTGGGTATGAAGACCCAAGCTCTCTTCGATTCGGGTGCTGTTCCAAACCTCATTTCAGAAACTTTGGTGACAGATCTAGGTCTCGAAATTACTCCAACGACTCGAAAAATAACTGTAGCGGATGGAACCGTCTCAAAATGCATGGGCACTGTTGACAAGGTTTCCGTGTTCTTTGGGGAATCTAAAGTTGATGTAGACTTTCTTGTCATGCCGGATCTCCCTTTCGATGCAATCATTGGCTGCCCTACCATGGAAAGACTAGGAACATGCATTGACTTGGGCAATCAAATGGTTTCAGTTAATATTGACGGCAGAACCGTGAAGATGCCCCTGGATTTCGACAAAAGCACGCATCCTGAAGATTTAAAAGAAACAGACAGTGAAGATTTAACTTCTAGCTATGACAGCGAAGATTCGGAACCAACTAACACTTTCGGAAGTGGAAAAGGGTACCCTCGGGGTTAATGAACATGGCATGGGACGATTATGATTCCGGGTTTGAAACAGATGACGACTGGGATTCTAGGATAAGTTTGAAACCCGAATGTGTTTCTTTTTGCGATGATATCGAATCAAAGGACAGAATTCGGAGCATGAAAGAAGATTACCTTTGAAAAGAAAATAAGAATACGTCTAATTCCATATATGAAGATGTGAGCACGACGGAAGAGGTCCTTCAAAATATTGAGGTTGAGGATCAAGAAGAAAAAGGGCGCCAAATGGCAGAAATCCAAGGAAAAGTGCAGCACCTTCCCGCCCCCGCCTCACTGAAAATATCCGACATGTTAACATCTTCCGAAGTAGTTGCATGGGGCGTTTCAGATTTAAGACAAGCAAGTATACCGGTTACTCACTCGTTCGAACTTACTGACACTCAACCGATTTACCACAAGCCTAGACGTCAACCGCCAAAATATGACCAATTTATCTCAGAAAATGTTACAAGTATGCTGGAAAATGATATTATTCGACCAGTTTCATCCCCATGGTCGTTTCCAGTTGTGGTCGCACCAAAGAAGGATGGAAATCTGCATTTTGCGTCGATTACCGACAACTGAACCAGAGAATGATACCCGATCTATTTCCGATTCCGAACATGGAGGAGATCCTCGAGGACCTGAAGGACGGGAGATATTTCACCTCAATTGACCTTTACACTGGCTATTGGCAGATTCCATTAGATGAAAAATGTAAGGAAAAAAAACCTTTACCAGCAAAGCCGGTACGTTCAGGTTCGAAGTGATGCCTTTTGGTCTCATGAATGCACCAGCTACATTCCAAAGAATGATGAACGAGGTTTTGAAAGGACTTCCATTCGAAAGAGTCTATATCAATGATGTCGTCATATTCTCAGAAACATTGGATCAGCACATCTCGCACGTCAAGACAGTTGTGGAGAGGATATCGGAGTATAGCTTGAAAATTAAGTTGAGCAAATGCTTCTTTGCGAAAACTTCTATCCAATTACTCGGTCATATCGTCGACAAAGAGGGAATTAGAGTGGATCCAGAGAAAACGAAAAAAAATAAAGTTGGAACCAAGGCCCGCTTCAAAGACGGAGGTCCGAAGCCTCTTAGGACTGGCCTCATATTACAGAAGATTTATCAAAGATTTCGCCAAGACTGCAGCACCGTTACATGCCAGCACTACGAAGAACGGAAAATTTTCCTGGAACAAGGAAATGGAAACTGCTTTTCCGGAGCTTAAAGATAAGCTATGTGTCCCCCAGTTCTCATGTACCCAGATTTCAAGAGACCATTCGTTGTGGAGACAGATGCCTCAGAACGGTCTTTGGGTGCCGTTTTGTCCCAAAAAGATGAAAACGGAAGACTACACCCTGTTCAATTCGCAAGCCGAACTCTGAATGATGCGGAAATGAGATACTCAGTCTGCGAGAAAGAAGCGCTAGCTGTTGTCTTCGCGCTGAAAAAGTTTCGCGTATACCTTTTATCACTCGAGAAATTTGTCTTGATAACTGATCACCAGGCAATTAAGACAGCATTCCAAAAGAAGGATGTACATCACCGCTTGGCCCGATGGCTCGACATTTTCGCAGAATATCGGTTTGAAATTTTGTATAGACCCGGACGCAATAATCAGCCTGCCGATTACCTATCGCGCTTGAGGGACGCACTGATTCCAAATGAAAAAGCTTCGGAGGACATCGTCGGAGTCGCCGAGTTGCAGTTGCCGAACGGTAACGAGTACGAAGCTAATATTCACGGACTGATCAAATTTCTCGATGGACTAGAAATGAGAAAGGTTGATCTTGAACACAAAAATTGGGTGCGCAGGAATCAAAAGGCTTTTATATTGTGGAATGGGAAACTCTTCCGACACACTAAAGCTGTTCCCCACTAGTGGCCCCTTTGAAAGAAGGAATGAAGATCTTGAGGACTTTCGATGATGAGTTAGGGCATTGGGATCTCGAAACAACCAAAAAATTCGTAACTGAGAGATTCTGGTGGCCCGGTATCCATAAAGACGTCTATGATTTCGTGAAAAGCTGCGACAACTGTCAAAAATTCAGTCAGATACGAAAGTATAAGACAACTCTAAGTTTTCCAGTTTCCGGTCTTTTTGAAACATTCTCAATTGACTTTGCCGGCCCATTCAAGGAAACATCTTCCGGAAACAAATATCTCCTTATAGGGGTGGAATATCTTACTGGATGGCCAATAGCAGTTGCAGGTGAGGAGACCAATGCTGAAGTGGTCCTGGGATTCATCGAAAAAGATATAATTGAACCGTTTGGTCTTCCAAAAAGGATAATATCGGATAACGCCTTTTGTTTTACTGCAAATTCACTGCTTCGAGTTTTGAAGGAGAAAGGGATTCAGCTGAAGACAGTTCTCGAATACGCTCTTATGTCAAGCGGGAATGCCAAAAAGATGATTGGAACTATCAAACGCGCACCTACTTGTTGGAGTATTTTATAGGTAATCAACTGCATCCCTATTCGTTTGAAAGGCCTCATGTTTTACCAATAAGGTAACTTACATTAATAGAAACAGAAGACGAATGATGACGAGTCGGGACGTTCGTCTTGAGCAAGGGGGCGTGATATTATGAAAATTGTAGATATTCCTTGGCATGCTGCGCTGGCTGAGTTGGCTGCGCTGACTGAGTTGGCATGCTGCGCTGGCCGAGTTGGCATGCTGCGCTGGCCGAGTTGGCATGCTGTGCTGGCTGAGCTGTCACTGTACTTACAATTATATTTTTAATTATTTTCAGAGGAATGCTTTGTACTGTACTGTAGCGGTGCAGATTTGGCACATAGGTACTGTATAGGTGCAACAGAATGTGAGGGTTGAAAACTCTATATAAGGGGCTTTTTGCATGAAATGGTAGGACTACTTGGGAGCCAGCATACCCGAGCGGGGCGCTCAACAAGTTAAGTCAAACACAAAGCATAAAGGAAGTTGGCAGACAACTTCAAGCCAAGTCCCGAGTAGTAGGAAGTTGAGAGTCAACTTCAGACCCAAGAAAACGTTTTCTTACGCTAGTCGCAGAGCGTCAGTGGTAGACCCTGTCCCTTTTATACTTGCTTTTAGCTTTCTCAACTCTCTTCTATATACACTCCCTTTTGTTCGTTCAAAAATACCACGGTAGCACTTTTGTCGCTCGCAACACCTCCTTCTCAGGGTAATTGGTTCTGAAGATTTCTTCACCCGCCGATTTACCTCTATCAGAAGTCATCAGTTGCATCAGGGGCATTGAATAAGCCGTTAGTATTGCGCGGGAGCAGGTCAGAGAAAGATACCCTTAGCTTTCCTGTCGGGGAACCATTCTCGAGTTCCTGAAGGTCGAGCGCCCTCGCGTCATCGGGATTGTAAACTGCGACAAGATCAACCGGGGATGAAAGGATGTTGATTGGGCGAACAGCAGAGCTGCCATCAACTCTGAAACGAGTAGATCTGAAAAACGGCAGAGTTTCCTCTTCGACAGGCTCGTCTCCCTCAGGTACCGGAATGTCGAAACGCTCCTCCTCCTCCAACGGGGTGGCCGCGAAGTTGTGGTCCAGAAATTGGCCGAAGAAAACGAACAGCTGATTAATCCCGCGATCATTTGGGATATCCCCTTCTTGATCACAGATGATGTTAGAGATTTCACGAGCAGACTTTAGATCATCTCCAATGGGCTCTTCAGCATTTGCGTCAGTGTAGCTGAACTGGGGAGACGGGCCATACCAAAACTGGGGTCGGTTTCGGAACTACAGACACCAGTAAAAGTGCGGATATCGATGCTGCGGCAAAAGCGGCGATCTCTAATGCGGTCTCGCAGAGGCGAAAGACTCTCGGCACCTATTCCATTTGCTCTAGGGGGTTGAGCGAGGACAACTGTGAATATGACGTATAAGAATTGGAGCCAAACGAAAATAATCGCTTTAGACATGATATGCGGGGCAATGATTACCGAAGATCGATGATTTAAGGAGGCGAGAGGGCTAAGTTCGGTGACTGGATGGTACTGTTTTTCAGAGGTTGTTGTCGGAGGATTGAGACATTTATACTGGTGTGGTGCAAGTTTCTGTGAAGGACGAAATCCCTCCGCTATTATCCGAGGGCTGAATGAATCGGTGTGGAATAGCCCCTTACCGCAAATGCTTCGAATGAAGAGGCTTATTCACCAATGCCAGAGAGGAAAGTATTCCTGATTGGGAAGCATTTGCGTTAAAGGGGAAAACGTTTGGGTGTTTTACTCTTGGAAGGTATATGCGCTAAAGTGCCGTACAATATTTCAAGAATCCTTCCAAATGAATCACAAAATTCTGCACAACTATGAATGCATGGGCTTTCTCCCTTGCTTCTATGATAAGTCAGCTTGGTCAAGCTTACGTGATGGTCCCAGTCCCAGGAGTCAGAACAACTCGTAATGATTTACCGCCATCACCAAGAATGACAGCAATACAGCACTGTACAATACTGCGCATTGCATACAGTCCAAAAGTTGAGCTCGACAAGCGTTGAAAGAGAGGGAAATTTAAAACAATGAGTATCGCATTTTTTCATTGTGAGCCATAATTTTCGACCAGGGTGGTGAGAGCAAGTGTGCCTGCGGCACAAGTTCGGAGGGCTCAAACCCAGAGGTATTTTCAAGGATTTTCGATGACACCATTGTTCCATAACGATGAGAAAACGGCTGATTAATTCGTGCAGCGAGATGTAAATTTGGCATCAATGCGTTTGTTTCGTTAATGTAAGAAATTTGCGAACCCCTCACAATACTAATGGAAGAATTAATTTCTGGACCTACAATAGTCTATTGCTGAAAGCCACGAGGGGGTCATTTGCAACTTTTAATCGCAGCCGACAGTTCTCTACATGTTCCAGCAACTCATAAATACCTACAAAGCTGTGCATTTGTTCAACTCCAAGCGCAACTTATCGAGACGCTGGAATATTAGTACTTCTCAGATAACTGTTCAAATCGCTAAATTATTAATTCGAACATAACCAAAGCTTTCTACTTCACAAAAGTGCAATGCAGCGTCGTTATCTGCTGATCACGCGGTATCTCGATGCGCCATAGGCTGTAGACTACGAAGGTTATAATGTAACCATTTTTTATTGCTCAAAGGTGTAAAATGCTATGGTTTATTGTTTACGTACATATATAAATTTGATATTCTAAGCAAGGTGTTCTTTAAGTGAGCTATGGTTCTAGTCACAACTATCCTGCTTTTAAGGTCAGTTAAAATGGGGGGAAGATGAGGTAGTTCTACAGTGTCGTTTGACACTTTCAGCGGGTGAAACCTAAACGGAGTTTGGAGAGAAGGAAAGGATAAAACAGAAACCGGGCTGCTTCTCCGGGAGCCTGTGATTACATCTACAGGTCAAGGTAGGCAAGGATACATGCGGCTTTAGACAGTACAATTTGCGCTGCGTGTCTATGCATGAGGACCATTTTGGCCCTCGAGAAGCTCTCCACTGCCCTCGTGGCCACATTTGCTGCAAATTCCGCAATGTACGCGTACGCGTCCGGTTCTTATCCTCCAGAACAGATATCGGGATTGGCACGAGCCTCTCTCTTCTCTCAATAGAAGTAGCCCGTTATATGAACAAGTAAGATGAAACAGAGAGGGAGGCAGCCGGGGCGCTGCTAAAGTAACAGTAGAGGCGATAGTAATGGGGTTCAGAAAGTTGGGGGCAAAGGGTGTATGAAGTGTACCTGGATTCGCACAAGATTTCAGATGACCCCCCGTTTCTTAGACAGTACGGTAGCTCTACTCTATAAATTATATACTTTGTTATCCCAGTAGACCTTACTAGAAAGCAAAGGTGAAACTATAGAAGTGTACTATTTAGAATATAACTACGTAATTAAAACGATGATGTGGGGCTCCACGTCAAATGAAAACATTGAAGGAAAATCAAATTTTTAAATTCATTCAAGATGATGCAGTCTCTCTGTCACATCACTGTGTAGTAGAGAATTGGAATAGCGAAAACAAACAAGTATCTATTACACAGTGGAGTAACAGAGGTACTGTTACACTATTCCCTCCCCCGGACTATTGACGCCCTCGTCAATGATACTGCAGGATTATATTATACTTCCGAGTATACTCTTTGAATGCTTCCGTTTCTACAGCAGATCCATCTTCCGTAACATCAACAAAGTCCTTTGTTGGTTGCCACTCCGCCTCATGACGTGGAAAACAACGCATCAAACCCAAGCACTTTTAACCGCGTCCAACCTTTTTGTGATCCGAAATAAAATCAACTTCCTGTTCTGATCCACCAGGTAGTGCAAGCGGTGTAGGTTTAGGAGGAATGGGGTAAAGCAGTGTCACCAATCTTATCCAAATGGGGTGTGTTGTGAATGACACTAATGACTGGATGGATTTTAAAATGAACAGGGAGATCCAGGTGAACAAAATTCTTACCAATTAGCTCTCTAACCACAAATGGCCCATATCTGCGCGCGCCAAGCTTTTTGGAATCCTGGAAGCTTGAATAAAAATCCGTAAACAACGAACGATTGATCCATAGCTTTGAACTGACTTTATAACCTGGAACCTTGTATCGCCTTGTAGCATATGCAGCTTGCCGAGCTTTTGCCACTTTGTAGTCAAATTGAGATTCCTCAAGAGAAACCTTGAGCTTGGCACGAAAGTCGTCCAAACTCTGAAAAGGTATGCTGCTGCTAGCCAAGAATACCGATGGCGATTTAGGTGTTCATCCAAAGT
Source organism: Kappaphycus alvarezii (assembly GCA_002205965.3). Classification (NCBI taxonomy): domain Eukaryota; phylum Rhodophyta; class Florideophyceae; order Gigartinales; family Solieriaceae; genus Kappaphycus; species Kappaphycus alvarezii. Next base: position 191,460 of record NADL03000831.1, read on the forward strand.
CCAGCTCAAATAGTGACATACCCAGATAATCGCTCACAGCCGAGTTGTATGAAAATTCTGCAGAAGGAGGTATTACATCCCAGTCATCCTGATGGATCCAGCAATAGCAACGGAGATAGTTCTCGATCATCTTATTTATAATATTGGAAGCTCCATCTGTTTTTGGGTGTCTGCTTGTAGAAATTCTTAATTTCACCCCGCAGAGATTCGTCAGTGTCTTCCAAAATTTTGATATGAACTTGCTGTCCCTATCTGAGGTCACATCTTCAGGCAACCCGTGGTTATTGCAGGTGTTCGCAAAGAAGTCTCGAGCCGTGTCTTCAGCAGTATCATATGTTTTGGATTTCAGAAAATAGACTCGACAAGTAAGTCGATCAACACAAGCCGTGATTGCATCATGACCGCTTCTCGTCCGGGTAGCCTCAAAAAGAAATCTGTAGCTAATGATCCTCGTATGCGGTCAGGCAATTCCAGTGACATTGGATCAGTCAACATTTTTTTGATTAGAGTCCTTATACTGCTGACACGTGAGATATTCTTCACAATACTTTCGAACATCCCGTCGCTTATGTTTCCAATGGAATTTATCTAATATGGACAGTGTCTTCGCAAATTTAAATGTCCACCAACTTTCGGGTCGTGAGAAAGTTGCAAAATTTTCGAAACTGACGTTCTTGGTACGCACAACTTTCTATTGTAAAACAGTTTCGAACCATCTTTTGGGAACATCGGCAGATTTTTTTCAATATTATACCTCTGAATCATATCCTCTGCCCACTCTCCTTCCATGGATTTTACCACGGGACCAAAGAATTAATTTTCATCATACCGAGGAATGATCTGATCAACATCAAGGTAGGGAGCTTCAACTTCATTCACTGAGACGTCACGATCTCCTCTCATCACGTAAGGAGCTCGGGATGATGCGTCTCCTAAGACGTGAATTCTTCCAGGCAGCAGTTTGATGGGAAAGATTACGAAGTTAGCGAGAGTTTCCAACCAACGTGCTTCTTTCAGATTCAGTTTGAGTTTTGTGAGGAATCTCTTAAGCACCTGGTTGTCTGTGAAAATCTCAAATTCAGAACCTTCAAGATAGCTCCCGAATCTTCCTAGAAAATTAATCAAAGCCAGAAGCTCTCTGTCATTTGCAGTATAGTCCGACTCAGTTGGCGAAAGCTTCTTCGAATAAAAAGAAATTACACGAGCCCTTCCATTCTCATCCAACTTTGTTAGAGTTCCACCGACAACAAGCTGTGAAGCATGTACATGACCAAGAAATGGCCCTTTAAAATTAGGAGCGACTAAGATTGGAGCCAATTTCATTGCTTCCTTGAGCTTGTGGAAAGCTTTATCACACTGTTGTTTCCATTTCCCTATACCTCGACCTTTCTTTGTCAGATCTGTGAGAGGTGCAGCCATTGCAGAAAAATTCGGAATAAACCTACGGAAAAGCTACATTAGACCGAAGAAACTTCTCAACTCCGTTAGAGATTCAGGTTTTGGCCAAGTTTGTAGGACTTCTACCTTATCAGGATTGCCAAGAATGCCGTCCTTCGCGACTACTAAACACAAAAATTCCAGCTCAGTCTGAAAGATAGAGCATTTCTTCGGAAAGATGTACAGCTTGTGATTCTTAAGGCTCTTTAATATAGTTTCCAGATGTTCGTAATGCTCTTCCTCATTAACGCTGAATATAAGAAGATCATCCATATAGACAGCCAAGAAGATATAGATACAATCATAAAAGATTTGGTTCATTACAGTTTGAACGTAGTAGGAGCGTGGCAAAGTCCCATTGGCATGAAAAGATATTCAAATTGTCCATATTTTGTATTGAACGCAGTCTTTTCGGTCCTCTGGTTTCACCCTTATCTGATAAAATCTCTTTTTTAGATCAAAAATGGAGAAAAGTCTCGCTCTCGCATCTCCAAGTCGATCGAAAATTTCATCAGAACGAGGGCGTGGAGCATTATTCTTTTTGGTGATGCGATTCAAAGTGCGATAGTCGACAAGACTTCTAAGTGTTCCATCCTTTTCTTTCAGAAAGAAAAGAGGTGCTCCATATGGAGATTTACTGGACCTGATCTTCCCTTTCCTCAAAATACACTCGACGTGCTCTTTTGATTCCCTAAGTTGGGATGGAGACAACTGGAATAAAGGTCGATGAGGTGCCTTTGCTACTTCCTCCACTTTGATCTCATGATCAACTGATCGAATTGGAGGAAGCTCTCTCGCCAATTCATCTTGAAAGACATTTTTAAAATTTTCTAGTAATCTGCTCAGTCTTCCATCAAACTTTGAATCTGTCACTCCTCTCATACTGTGAACTCCAAGTAACTGAAATACTTCGAAGTCACCACCATGCCTCAGCATTCGTCTAAATCTCTTCACTTCCAAATTAGACGCATCAACATGGTTTTCTTCATCAGGATCAATCACTGGAATGGAAGTATCTACCACCATCAGAATCAGTTTCCAATACTCGACACGTGGATTTTGGGCAACATGCCATGGCATTTCCAACAGAACATTATACCTGGTTGGGGACACTGCCCAACTAGAAGCATATTTATGTTCGCCTAACTTAATAGTTCCGTTGGAAATGATCTCAGATACTTTCTCAGTAGCTCCCTTCTGTGAATGGCCAAAAATGACTGTTTCACGCCGAATCTCAAACAAGTTCCTATTTCGCTTCAGAAACCTGGATTAAACCACGTTTGTATTGCATCCATCGTCTTTTAGTACTTAGACTGCTATTCCATTCAGTCTACCTTCAAGTACTATCAAAGGATCCACTGGTATAGGTCCATCAGTAGGGATGCTGTCATCATGACTAGACGTGATTACATTGGAGTCGGCATCGGAGACTTTCGAAAATTCCCTGTCTTCTGAGAAGTTAGCTCCGATGATGTCCACAACAGTATCACTCTGCTCATTGGGAAATCTGTTCACACTCACTACTGCTCTCACCTGATCGTTCACCAAGTCTGGTGGATCAACTGGTTTTCCGATTCAAAGCCATTCATACCATTACTGTGTACTGCCTGTGTACTTTTCGCAACTATTACCTTTATTCTCATTTCCTTTTCTGTGTCTCCAAGGTCTACATACCACCTTATTGCACGTACAACATCGGTTTTCCATCAAGTATTTCTGACGCTGCTCATCGCTTTTACGTTCCAGGTTTCCTATTTCCATCGGCAAAGGACCTGAGGCATTTTGATTGGTGTGAAGTGAACCTCTGGCAGTGAAGAACCTTGCACCGTAAAATTCTTCTTCAATTTTAAGAGAAATAAATAGTAATCGCAGATTCAAACTTGGATGGGTTCCCTTTACGAACCTCCAACATAATGTTGGGTTTGAGACCTTCACAGAACCGCGCCAATTTTTCCGACTCACTGATACCGGGAATGTTGATAACCAAATTCCTGAACTCCGAGAGATACGTTTCCACACTCGTTTCCTATCAAATCTCGGTAAGCTTGTCGCGAGCTCGAATGACAATGTCCTGGGTGAAAAACCCTGCCTCAACCAGGAGTTTGAAAGCTTCAAATGATGGCAGAACACCATTCTGGGACACAACTGTATAGTACCAGTTTGCGGTACTTCCGGTCATGAATGTCGAAGCAAAGTCGATAGCATTCTGGGCACTAATGATTTCTACATGGGCTACCTTAACAAGTCTCAGATACTTTTCGACTTAATGCCACCATGACCGAACCGTTAACGCATCCCGAGTCCCATCGAACAGCAGAGGCTTATTTGATTTGAAGAGAGACGTGTTCAACAAACCTCTGACTTAAAGCCTTACAACAACACCTAAACTTGAATACAAACACTTGAAGTTGAAATCTGTAAGGGATTCGTCCCTAGACGGCGGGTTAGCGCCCTACCCGCGGAGAGAGTGACTTACCAGCAGCTTTGATCACACCTACACTCCGGTGTGACTCAGCAATCCGTTCGGGGTATCCCCATCAGTCCACTATGTAGACCGCGATCGGTGTCCTTTCACTATAGGAAAGCCTCTCAAGCCGACTTTAATCTAGTGAATAACCAAAGACTACCCGTTCTGAGCACGTAACCCTCAGTCCAAGTCCAAGTCCAGTCCAATTCAACCCTACGAAGCGTTACCTGAACCCGTGACTCAGTCAGGGCACCTAGCTAACAGCCAAAGAGTGCAATAGGATTGTATAGGAATACTGTAAGGGTACCCTCAAATGGGAACTTGGTCAGAAGTACGGCTTTACTAAGGCAACTTGGCTAACCCTAACTGTCCAGTCTAAGTACAGTATTCTGAACAGGATCACATAGCTTCGTGAGGCCTGCACGCTACCTGAACAGAATAAACTAGAGAACGCGGACCAAGCTGCACCCCAAAGTTCCCGGATACCCAATTCTCCAATTAGTAACAGCGACCTGTGTAGAGCAATAAGGTTTAGAGTACCTGGCACTCCTGCCCACAGATACTCTCCTCTATTTGGCACTCCAGCCCATATGTACAGTATATGTTATTGCTTACAGTAACACTTGTCAGCAATTTTTCCCAAAATTCAAAACCCCAAAGAATACACGTGTAAAATAAAATCTCGATGTAGAGCAAGACGAAAGCGAAAAAACAGAGGAAACAGCGAAAGCGATGCTACCAGTGAAACAGGGAGGGAGGCAGTCGGGGCGCTGCTAAAGGAACAGTGGAGGCGATGGTAATGGGTTTCAGAAAGTTCGGGGCAAAGAGTGCACGGAGTGTACCTGGATTCCACAAGATTTTAGATAAGCCCCTTTTCTCAGATAGAACAGTAGTTCTACTCCATCAATTCTATACTTTTTTAGCCCAGTAGAACTTCCTAGAAATTAGAGGTAGAACTATAGAGTTGTACTACCTAGAATATGACTACGTAAATAAAACGGTGATGTGGGGCTCCACATCAAATAAAAACATTGAAAGAAAATCAAATTTGTAAATTCATTCAAGATGATGCAGTTTCCCTGCTAGACAAGTGTGTAATAGAGAACTGGAATAGCGACAGCGAGCAAGTCTCTATTACACAGTGGTGTAACAGAGACATTGTTACATAAGATGTCATTTAAGAGAGTTATGGCTTTAGTCCTAACTATCTACTGCTCAGCTGGACCTGGTGCCGACAAGGGCACCTCTGTCATCGCAAATTACATTGCGTTTCGCCGCGGCACCAACCCAGTGGCCGAATGCGCACGCATCTTTCACATTCTTCGCTTCTGAGTCCAACAGCGCACCGCCTTAGAAGTCAACCATTGGCTGCTGGACCACTGTGCGCCTTCCTAGTTTTCCTGTTGGCGGGCCACGGCCCTCCCCTCCTTCATCCCGTCAAGTCTTGTCTGTGTAACTACCCTGCTTTTGAGTTTAGGTAAAATGGGGGAATATGCGGTAATTTACCGTGTTGTTTGACACTTCTAGCGGGGGGGTTCTTAACGGAGTTTAGAGAGAAGGAAAGGAGAAAACAGAAACCAGTCTGCTTCTACGGGAGCCTGTGACTACATCAGCGGGTCGAAGTAGGGGAGGAGTACGGTAAAATTGACAGGATCTTACACGAGTCCGGAAGTCCTGGACTGAGAGATAATGGTTAACCCATTGTTTTAAAGGTTAATATTGATATATTTCGTTTATTTTTCACCTATTGTCAATTCCAGCGTCTCTGTGCCGTAGGGAGAATTCTCGCGACTATCAATGTACGAATGAACGGAGAGGGTAATGCTTTCGTTTTGTTGTATTTCCTTTTCTCCATAATATAAGAGTGTTGTTCAATGCAAACGTACGGCGCTAATCACGTTGCAAACGCAAGCTCCACATTTTCGCTTGGGTGTACATATGAAAACACCGGTAGCTATTTTGAGGCGCAAATGGTCTTTTAGCTGCAAGTACCCATCCCGTTCTCTACTGTTTGCACAATTTAGAAGTGATCTGAACCACAGAAGCTCGGCAGATAAAGAGTTACCAAATCCATTTCATGAGCAGATTTAGCCACGCAAAGAGGACTGATTTACCTGCGCAGACAAATTGGACCAGAAGACATGGCGCTTGGGAGGGACAAAATCATTTATTAGACGCGCAATGTCTTGCCCTAAATTTCTTTTGTCAGCCCAAAAGTTCATTCAGTCTTCGAAGTGAATTTTGTCGAGCCCAGTGGCCTGCTATCCCCCGACTCTCAATTTAATGTACTCCCTATTTTCTTCTAGGAAGCAAATTTGCAAGAAAACCACAGCTTTCCGATTAAAACCAATGGTCTCTCAACTCTGCTGCCCATCATTGTATCCTTGCTGAGGATTGAATTCATATTCCAGCGGCGATAATGCATGAGTGTATATTTGTCACCCCTAATTTTCGACCACAGAACAATGCCCTTTACACATCACATGCAAGGCATTGTTGAAGATGAACGCCGAAAATATCCATCCAATTTTACGGTACGGGCCTGTCAGTAGTTTTGCATGGACGGAATTCTACGCTGGCCAGAGTCGCTGATAACTCTAATTAAATCACGTCCAAGGCAGCCTGCCTCCTGGCTGGGCTCGAGCTAGCCCTTACATGAATATTGTGCATATTGCATCACCGTAATTCTCCTCTGCCAATCAACGACTGCCTCATGTAGCAATGGAAACAACTGACAATGTCTTTCAAATATTAAAACACCCTATTCTTCCACCTCTAGTTCAAAATTCAGATATTTCAAGCATCAATAGAACCAGGCCATTTTGTAGACAGTTATTTCTTGGCTCGCAGATATGCTTCCTTCCTCTTGGGTCACAACCGGCCATGCCGCTAACCAACGAAACTCCAAAGCTTTCCCCCTGTAAACTGAGCTAGGCTCCATTGTGGAGCCACGGATCATACCATGCAGTTGTAATGTACATTCGATTACATAATCACCACATGTCTACATAAAATGGGGAAAAAAGGGGTGTTCTATATTGAGATAAATGGATTTGCCGGAACCCATTTGGAGTTGCAAATCTTACAATTGCTTTGAGGGCTTTGAGCTCTCAAAGAATAAGCCGAACTATGTATTATCTTGTAAGGGGTAAATGAGGTCTGCTTGCTGTAGGTCTGAGATGCGGGGTGAGAGTCATATGGAATTGTGTTCAAACCACGTGGCAGGTTCAGCAGTACAATTTACTGCACATTTCCACTGATTACCACGCTGTAGGGTATTCCGGGCCACAACCAACCATATCTTTCAAATATTTAAGCGCCCCACCGCCCCCATTGCTGTTCGTATCGTCGGCTCGCTGGCTTCTTCTCATCTCAGAATGACAAACTTTAACGCCCTTGCGAGCTTGAACGCAGCCCACGCGGACAAGCAACGGGAAAACCAGGGGTTATAGATGTATTTCCTGGAAACATCAGGTCCATCCCTGTTTTTATCTTCATGCTCGGAGCGTGGCATCTTGATGCATTCTCTCACATCAGGGAAATGGCCTGATCGGTCGCCAGCTTAGCCTTGAACCAATATTCTAGGGTGAGGGCGATTCTCCTTCAACGACCTCCCGCGCTGATAGTCAACTCCAACGCGGCCTGGTTGCCGAGTAGGCTATCAGTTACCTTCTAGTTGGTGTACATGCCCCATTATTAGTATTTTAAATCCCGCCATGTAAGTTGAATGCGAGTTTATAGGACACGTAACCTTTGCACTATTCGCAGTAAACCAGAGGAAAATTGCCCGTTCTCCACACTCTCTCCTCCCATAACTCAACCCAACAACTTCACAGCTTCAAAATTTCGCTGCTTTCGGCGCCCGCCCCGTGCGACATGTCGTCGGGTGCGGGCGCGTCCACCTCCGCCGGTCTAGCAGGTTTCTCGTGCAGATCTATACGCCACGACCGCTGCGCTCTCGCCGCCCCGATCTCGTCGATACCCGTGTCCACAGTACCGCCACTTGTCGCCCCCGGAGCACGTTGGACGAACTGGGAATGGCGCGCATGAAGGATGACGTTGCTTTTCAATGGTAATCGTCAAGGTTACCCGTCCCAAAGAAACAGGTACATAGTCCTTTGGTACCGAACACCCCGCGCCCGTCACCTAGTCACGGGAAGCTCCATTCTTCCATTTTGAAAGCCGCTTAATTTCAAACAAAAACCGAAGGCGTCTATGGGTAGACGTCAAGGCGCGAGAGTGATGTTATTACGGCCGCGGAGACGGACATTGACCTGCCTTTGATGGGACCATATGCAAATGAGCGATTGCGGGTGCCTGCCTGTTGCACGGACTGGTAGTATGTTCTACCCTTTCGACTTTGCACTAAACCTCCTTTGTCAGGAAAACTGAGTAAAACACCATATACAGTATCTCCCTACTGAGGCTTTTGGCTCCTGTTAGGCGCGTCCTGATAGGAACGGATTTTTTGTCACCCTCATCTACAAACTTTTAGTTTACTGTAATACATCCACTTGTCCAAAATTGCTTATAGTTCCGGTCCTTTCTTGTCCTCCCTGAGCCTTGCTTATCATTACCGCGGTCCTCTCCATATTTACTTCCCTTTTATCTAGATATTTTTATACTGTATCTACCCCTCTGAATCGATCCCGAATCAAATTCTTTTTCCCCTGTAGCTTACCTCCTCCTCTAAATTCGTTTTTTCGAGAGAAAGGGCGCAAATGCACTACTACAAATCCCTTGTAGATTTATTTTACCTATTACTAATCTATAGAACCTACCCCGGGAGCCTATTTAAATGCCTTTAATATTCCAAGTTTCAAACGTCTCCAATCATTTTACTCATTACCGCTCTCCCCAAACACACCTAAAACACCCTCCGTTGCCTCCCATTCCCAAAGCCTACCGAAATGAACAATCTATGCTCCTCGAAAGTCATTTCCAAAATCGCCATCCCGTCCCCTAAACTCTATTTCCCTACTCCCTTTCGGACCTGCTGACTACCTGCGCCGGTAAACCAAAAAGAAGATGATCGAATTCGTGCGTCGTCTTCTTTTTGGGGATGAGGCGGAGGAGATAGATAAGGGCGGGAGTAGGACATCGAAAAGGGAGCTGGGGAGACCTCTGAAGAGTGGGTAGCCCCTGAATTGGTCTACGAAGTTAATAACGGGGAGGAGGAAGAGGAGGAAGATGAGGACGAGGACGAGTTGGATGAGGGGAAAGGGGGCATGGAAAGAGTTGGAGTGGTGGGGCCTGGACTGGAGAGTATGGAACAAGTGGTGCCAACGCTGGAACCGAATAGAGATATCTATAGTAGTGTAGATATCTTACAGGAGGAAATAGAGAGTCCCAGGAGGAAATAGAGAGCTATGAACAGTTCGAAGATATTTGTGGGGACTGGTTGGGCAGCGTGGATATTTTGGGAGCGTTGTTTGGATCTGATTTAGAAAATGGGAAATAAGAGGACCTCATTGATTGTTAGTTTCTTAAGTATCTTTTGTTTAGAGTATACCGCCCGCAGAAATTGTTTTTATGCATTAACTGATACCTTCTGTAGTTTTTTTTCAGACTTTAGGGGTAGTCTGGAGTCTACATGAGCTGAATAATCTGCTTCCTCACGGAGAGGTCAAGCAAGTTGGTAGACAGTTTCAACTCAAGTCACGAGTAGTAGGGAGCTTAGAGTCAACTCCAGACCCAAGAAACATTTTTTCTACGCTGGTCGCAAAGCATTGGTTGTAGACCCTACCTCTTTCATACCTGCTTGTAGCTCTTTCAACTCTCTTCAATATACACTCCTTTATGTTTGTTCAACTATACCACGGTAGCACTTTTGTCGTTTTGCAACATCTCCTTTTTGGGGTGGCTGGTTCTGAGTATCTCTCTTCCCGAAGCTTTACCCTTATCAGATCCCTCAAACCAAACTTTGGCATCAAAATCCACTCCGCTAAACTCACGACGGCCTCTGCGTCTCTTTCCATAGCCGACTTACATCTCTGATCAGTAAAGCATCCCATACTTCCCGCACTCTCCTAAGTTTCCCTCACGCGTTATCTGTTTGATATCCTTCTCTCTGTTGTGCCGAACACTGCTTTCCAACCTTTAATATCCGCAGTTCGGTGGCACGAGGAGTGGAAGACACAAGTTCACCCCGATACGGTTGTCAACTTAACTGCCATCGGCTCAATGCAACGGTTGGGGCAGTGGCGCCTCGCTTGACCAATTTAAAAAAAGGGGGGAATGATGGCATAGTTTACTCCGCCGTCTGACACTTCTCGTGGGGGAATCTAAACGTTGAGAAAAAGGCCGCTAATGCCATGCTAAAGGGAGATGAGAGGACCATGGAAGGACCATAGCATTCTCAGTCTCGTTGTCACTGGATGGATGCAAGGACTGGGTTTTATGCTATACGACTCTAGGCTTGGGTATCTACATCTCGGGACGCAATTGAAAGACGTGGTTGCAGTTCTATTTTTGAATACCACTGTTTCCTTCAGAAATAAAATGCCACAAGGGTGATGCAGGACTAATCTTCCAAGCGAAAAACACCCCAACATGTTCCCTTTATAGATCAGTACACTGACCAAGCGCTGTGGTGTTGAAAAAATTAAAATGATATGCGTAGATCCAGAAAAGATTATACCAAATAAATGAATAATAAATTACCAGAATAGAACTGAGAATAGTAATAAAATGAAACCAACATTTATAGATCGACGGTATTAATTCAACGGCCTGGGGCTTTGTAAATTTTAATAACAGCCTAAGGCTACTTATACTGCATATCTGAGTACAAAAGATGCAAAAGATGATTCCGTATAGTATAGTACTGTATTGTATAACAATTTTTGTAGACAAAATTCATGCTCAATAATAATGACAGAATAATTCTCCATATAATCATTCTCATTACAAGTACAGAGGACTCCCAACCTTTCCTTTACCCACAGTAAACCAACAGGGAAAATGTGGGGTGATTTAATGTCTGAAAAATATGGTCGGTTGAGGCCCGGAATATCCTACAAAGTGCCCAGTAATACCTCAAAAATTACCCTAAAAAGGCGGCTTAAGGCCCCCCAGTAGACACGCTGCGTTGTGAACTAGCCAATCTACAAATTAAATATACCAACACATTCAAGTAAACCCAATTTAACCCAATTTACTCCCTTATAGTAATGATTGGTTCAGTATTAGTTGTAGAGGGGCTAGTAAGAGGGTATTATTAGGTAAAATGTTGAAACATTAGGTCAAATCGCACGAAGCGCGCCAAATTAGGTAGATTAGAGTGTACAGTAAATGTAGGAAAAATACCCAAATTCGCACATTCTGTATTATGCCACGCAAGTCCCGCCATTTTGAGCACTTTCGAGTACAACCTGCGAAAAAACTGTCAAAAATCCACAAACTGAGAGCCAATCAAAAGAATCGGCTCATCAGCAGAAGCAGCAGCAAAGCTCAATTCTCATTGGCTGCGGTTTTTCAAAATTTTCCGAATTTCAATTTTTTTCCGACCAATGCTAATCGAGTGCACGCGTGCACTGTGCTGCGATTGGCTCTAGAATGTTTTTATACTCTACCCTTGTTGGCTGTAACGCTATCGATTTGGGGCAATGGGTTGGTGCCAAGTTGGCAATGCACCGCCCATTGGCCTCTGCCTTAAGGTATTCCTGACTTAATTTTCAGTGCAGGGCTACAGTAGATAATTTCTGAACTACAGTTCCTAATTTCCCTTTCCTTCCTCCAAAGCCCCTACGGAACTCTGATGCAGCCGCCAACATGGAGAGCGCCGCCAAGGCTAAAGCCAGGTCGCGCCCTCTTTTGTGGGCACAAACCGTGAAGGCTCACAACAGCCCCCGAGTAGCTACCACCCCTTCCTTTGTCTGCGATATCTGCCGACTGCAGCGAGGATCTCCAGCTCCGCATACCCCATCGAATGAGGAGACCCCTACGGTAGGAGCCGCGCCCCCAAACTGAGAGCCCCTGTCGCCCGGAATGGTACGACAGGATTAACTCCAAAGCTGGTCCCTATGATGTCCACGCTGGCTTTTTCTGCAGGCCTTCCACGCATTGGCGCCCTAACGGCATTGGAGCCCTGCCGGCATACGAAGACGCACAAGCAAGCCTACTAATCGCAGTCGAGGATGCCGGAGTGCCCTTGCCCAAGCATGCACTCCTCACATCGGAAGATTAGGCAACTGTTGTGCATTACGCCGCGGATTCCAACGACCCCCGAAAAATTACTCCGGGCGATCTCAAACATTTACGATGGCACCCGCCTCTCCACCAGTCCGCTTTCCGAGCTCATCGCCGAGCTCTCCATAACCGAGTCGAAAGTTGGCACTTGCGTCGCTGCTGCGCGCGAGGTTGCAAAGCTCAAGACCGTGGCCACCAAAATAACACTGGAAAACAGGAGAGCCCTGGTGGGAGCAATCGCCAGCCTCATTGACGCAGCAGCAGCAACCCTTCCGAGAGGGGATGCTTTTGTTGAAAAATTTATTGCAAAATTCTACGCAGGGGGCGAAAAACTTGCTCCCCAAAAAACTGAATTGCATACGCAGGAAACCCCACGCATAGCAACGGAGGCAGACAATACACCAGCGGTCCACCACCACAACAACGAAGAGATCTCGGGCAGTGGAGTGGAAACACTAGAAAACACCACAGTCCACGAAGAACCCGACAGTGCAACGCCACCAGCAACAAACAAAAATACCCTGGCCCTTACGCCTAGAGAACCCTCGCCTGTCAACCTTAGGATCGCAAAACCCAAGGAAACAGGTGCGGCTCACCACCTTACGCAGCCAAAGCTGTACGTTCCTGAAGCCCCATCCACACACACGGGGAAGACCGAACAACACACGAAACGCACCCGCGCCCTGCCACAAAGCATGAAGGAGATGCAGGCGGTGAAGGCACAACTAGACCAGTCACTCCCACTGGGAATACGTGCGAGCAAGGCCTCTCGCCATTAGTCCGTCCCTCTTTTTCCACTTCCCCGTACCAAGCCCCTGCTGCCTCCGAGGACTTCCTCCGCAACCAGCGACCAGTCCACCCCGACCACACCTCTTGAAGCAGTGCAACACGTCTCCCATAGAAAAACGAGACCCCGCGAAGTGGGTCGAGAATTTAGGGTCTTGTTAATCCAAATAATAATTTGTTGGCAACATAATTCCAGTTATTATAACTGTATAAATTAAAAACCAAATGACAGATATTAATTGGTTCACTTGTATTACAGTATAAAAAAAGGATCAGTGAAAATAGATTAAACTATTTTCGATGATTCACAATAACTAAAAATTGTAGACCTCTGCTGAAAAATTGTTCCACATTTTCTCATTTTTCATCTCTGTATACCGTATTAAAAACCAATTAAATAGTTTCCCAATATCAAAGAAATATTTTTCCAAATTACACAGCTGTGCTGTAGGGATCCACCCGCGGATGTTGGCATGACTGGCAAACACGGTTTTTGCCGCAGAAATCTCCCAAAGCGCCCAATACCATGTCCTCTTGCCCCCACAGCGAGGCCATGCAGTTTGCCCGAATATCATGGCGCTTGGATATAACAGGGGCTCTTACATGGGGCATGGAAATAATTGGGCTCTTACTATTATAAAGCGACCTTTATCCATCCGTTGACCACTGTTCGCCTCTCTTCTCTGGCGAGATGACCATGGTGAGATGACCACTTAAGCCCTTAGCCATGCTTGCCTTTGCAGGGACCCTCGCTTTGCCAAATTTATATGTGCAAAGGGCCTAGAGTATCGTTTCGTTGCCCTTCTAATCTACAAGTTTGGAGGCTGGAACCAGACTGTCCGGGATTTGGCCAAAATGTTTGAGATTAGCATTGATGCACGTGTAGCTCTTCCGATTACTTAGGCTCTGCAAACAATGTTTGCTCATCACGCGGTGAGACTCGCCCATAGTAACGCCGGTTGTCTACTGGAAGGAGTTTTGGGAGAATACTAATGCCAGAATAAGTTTGTTTCAGAGAGCTTCCGTTTTCCGGATATATCTGATAGCAAGAAATTGTTGGAAGAAGAGATACTAAGAACCAATTACACCAACATGGAGGTGTTGCAAGCGAAAAAAGTTCTACCGTGCTATATTTGAGCGAAAAGAAAGAGATAGGTAAGGACAACAGCTGAGAGGGCTACAAGCGAGTATAGAAAGGGAAGGATCTACAACTTATGCTTTGTGACCAGGGTAAGAAAAAAGTTCTTGGGTTTGAAGTTTAGTTTAAAATACCTAAAATTTTGGACTTAACTTGAATTTGTCTGCACATGTGCTTGAAATTCACAATACGAAGCAGTCTACTCAGCTTTTATAGACTTTCTGGCGAACCCTAAAGTCTTAAAAAATATACTAACTACTATAAAATTCATTCAATGGGATCTTGTGAACGAGAGAGGCTAAAAGCAGATATTATGAGAATAAATGTTAAGATTTACTAGTCTCAATCTTAGTCCTCGAGAGCAGAGCCAAGCAATTCCTCCCAAATATATATATCCCCAATGTAGTCTCTACCAATTTCTTCAAATGGCCCAGAATAATATGTAGTCTCCTCAAGCGTATTTAGCTCCAATTCCTCCTCACGAGCTTCAACCTCCGCCTTATCCTCATAAGGGGATTCAGAAGTAAAGAAAACTCCCTGAATTTCTCCTCTATTCTCCACCAAATCTTCCCATCGTTTTAAAATAGTGGCTCTCACGAATCCACTCATTACTCCTCATCTTCTGATCCTTCCACCTCAGCCTCAGCCTCCTCCCCTTCTAACTCTTCTCCTGCCTCCTTTTCACTTACGTCCTCCTCTGCCTTTTCTGCCTCCTTGAATCAGTGCCGGTGGACCCACTTCCGAACGCGTTCCCGGTCCATTCTTGTGCAATAGTCATCATAGTCAGTTGTTCAATTGGCCTTAAAGGCCATAGTGTTGACGAAGCGGCGGGCTTTGCATTATTTTCTATTTTGAGGGATGGGCGGAGGTTGGTCATGTTGAGATAAAAGGGGGTGAGCCGATGGGGTGGTTCGCGGCGGTGTTCTATTTTCAACGACGTTGACGTCGAACTTTAAATAAGGCGATGTCTTCGAAAAGTTTCAACGTCGCAGCTTCGAATTTGCACGCATTTAGGGCAATAACGGAAATACCCTCGATAAAATATCGAAACTGAATCATAGGGCAAAGCTGATCACTAGTCGAACTATTTCTTTTTTGGAGAAGGAGGACTAAAATCCTCAGAGATGAAATGGAAAATGGATTTATACAGTGAATTTGTATTCGTAGGGGAAAATCGTTTCAGGATTTTGTTCTTAAAAGAAAATAGTTAGGAAGAGTTTTTTGAAAAATCAGAGGTCAGGGATTAAGAAGACAGAAGTTTGTGGAGAGGACCGATTTCATACAGAAAGGAGATTTTTAATAAAAAAATATCATTTGATATGCAATGTAGGCCCCGCTTCTGTTATTTCTCGCTCAACCTAAACTATTTTCAACATCTTTACTTGACAATAAAAGCAACCCATCTACCATCAACCATTACTACCAACTGAAAAAAGGGGAAAACGGGGATTTTATTTGCTGTAACTGATATGCCGGCTCGAAGCCAGTCAGCTTATGTGGTGGTTTGCGTCCACGAGAAATGTTTCGGCAGGAGCAGATGGCACTCCTCTTTACCAGCACTTGAGTCGAATTTGGTTGTCTGGAAAACAATGAAATAGAACGGATATATCTTCAAAGGGCAAAAAATCCAAACCTTTCCCTGTACCAGCAAGTTTACGGGATGCCAGCCAGAAATCAAGCCATATTGGAGGCTACTGGCAGCCGCAAATGTCGTTGTGAAAGGAAAACCTTCAATTTCGAAACTCAATCCATGTTGTGATTGGAAACAGTTCTCATGTGATCAATGACGACGGAGAACGCTATACGGGTGCCAGCCTCCAAAATTTGAGATGAAGACAAGAATCGCATCGCTTTACTCTGAAAATTCAAGGGAAATGCCTGGTAATTTCGTTTCTCCTTCTCACGGACTACGTGTGAGGTTTGATTTTGTCGAATCCTTTTGCTATGGCATAAACTTTGGCGCAAACATTGAGAAAGTCTAAATCAATGTATTAGTCCCACAAACAGCTACCAGTGTCCTGATAGAGGGTTCCACCCTGTGTCTGTAGAATAACGGAGGCCCAAGAAATGTAAATAGAGCCAGTTTGTAGATAATATAACTAGTTCACCGAGGATGAGATTCTTAAACTCGATCATGCTAGAAAGGAGGTGTCACAAGCGACAAGAGTACTTCCAAGGTATAGCTGTGGGGACAAAAAGAGATGAGTAATGGCGGGGTTCAAGGACTGAAACTGAGTAAGTTAGAGACTGGATTTACCACCTATACTTAAGAACTGGAGTAAAAGAAATGCTTTTTAGGCAGAATTTGAGCTTCACCTTCGAAACTTTCTCGGTCTGCAATTGCGTTTTTCTACCAAATTTTTCCCCTCTCTTAAAGACTGTAGCTTACACAGCTTATATATATTTCTTATCAACCCGAAAATCTAAAAACATACTAAACACTAAAAAATGCATTAAAGGGAATCTTGTGGACGATAAAGCTTAGCAATACATACTATCTGAATCTTTATCTCTACATTCTCCTCAAAATCTTTTTCTTCGAGGTCAGAGCCAAATACTTCCTCCAAAATATTCATATCCCCAAGTCAGTCCCTACAAATTCTGTTGACCCACTCAGAATGCTTGATAGCCTTTTCGGACGTATAAAATCCCTCCGCTTCAATCCCTTCCGATGACTCTCAACCTCCGCTCCACCCGCAACAGAAGAGTGCAAGATTTCGATTTCCCCACGGCTGTACACCAGTGGCTCCCACGGGCCCATCCATTCCTCCTCATTCTGTTATCCCTCCACATCCGCCAGATACTCCTCCGCTTCTTCCGCCTCTTTCCTTTTTCTTATTCTTCCTCTGGTTCCTTATGTAATACTCCACAAATTGACAGCCGGCCCATTCCCAAACGCCTTCCCGGCCCATCAGCCCACAGTTGTCCTCGTA
Source organism: Kappaphycus alvarezii (assembly GCA_002205965.3). Classification (NCBI taxonomy): domain Eukaryota; phylum Rhodophyta; class Florideophyceae; order Gigartinales; family Solieriaceae; genus Kappaphycus; species Kappaphycus alvarezii. The sequence goes on from NADL03000831.1 coordinate 208,411, forward strand.
GTCAGTCGATCCATTGGCCATCAATACCAGACCGTTGATGGGACGACGTGCTCTGGATGAATGGGAGATGGTGAGGGACGGGCTTAGGTTGGTCATTCTGACGGAAAAAGTAGGTGAACCAATGGGTAAGTTGATGGCAGGGGTGTTGCTTCAAATGTGTGGCTATCAAAACTTGAACAAGGTAATATCCTCGAAAACTTTCACGCCTTAGCCAAAAATAAAAATAATTGGCAACTTTGCTGCTATGTATTTGTATGGATTCAAGTAAATAGTGTATAACCTTCTGAACTGAACTTAATTAAGGGAACGAAGCGGATCACAAGCCTCAATATTTCTTTTCGTTAGAATTAAAGAGAACCCTTGCAACCATCCACTGACTACGAGGCTCTGAATGCCACAGTCCTCTATTCCCCCATTTGCATGACATCAAAGACCTTTTCTTCAACTGTGAAAGCGATCTGACCTTGCCCAAACCATTACATTGCCTCGATATCCATAAACCAGACAATATTCTCGAGTGCCACTTGTGTCTTCAACTCTTCGTTAGCCCCAAGTAAGGATGAGTTAGATTTTATAGCAGTATCAGTCTTATTCCTCCGTTACAGTTAAGAAGAGCCGTAAGCGGTGCGACTGAGAGCCACGCAAATATAGCCGTTGGGTCCTTTCTATTGGCTCTCAAGTTTAAGACAATATTCAGAGCAGCTAATAAACTTCCTTCACTATTGAAAACTGGTGGAACCTGTAAGAGCTCAATGACGTGGTTTGGGCCCAGTCCGGACCACTTGGCGGCTTTTCCTTGCGAAAAGCTCCGAACTCAATAGAGAACAAGTTCGCGAGTAAAGTTGTGGCAAGTGGCAGCGAGTCGGAGGAGCGAGTGGGTACGATTCTTTTGTCAGAGAGCACTTTGCTTGTTTCTTCAGCAGAATAGAAAATAACTCTGCAGAGGGGCATGCTAACCCAGAAGATTGCATCACACTCGCCACATTGCCGTAAAAACTCCACTTTACAAGCTCGTGGGTTCCATTTACTGGTACAGATAAATTGGCTGATACTCAGTCGGCATGTATAAAACATCACTCTCTTCGTCCCCTGCACAAAATTCAGGCTCGCGGAAAATACGTTTCCACCTTCCTACACTCCTCATTGCTGACCCTACCACCTTTTATAGTACGAGATTCTAGCGATTTAAGAAGGCCGCCCAGCACGTACGAAAAACATGCCAACATAAAACTCGAGGAAGCAAGAAATAACTGATTCATCTGTTGAAAAAAAAATTAAAGAATTATGCATGGTGCATCTGATGTTTTGATTATCAGCTATTATATAAGATCACAAATACATTCAGATGCATCCGCTCGAACATACCTTGCACAGGAGTAAATTTGTTTTACAACGCAGTGAACGTGCGAAATCTCTGCATGACAACCTTTCACAGGTAGCAGAGACGTGAAGGAAAACGGAAAGCCCAGAAATGTTGTTAAAAGAATATTTTATTTTTTTATTCCGACAAAGTGTCATCAACTGATTACAAATATAATCAGTTTATGTAATTTGTCGAATAGGCACTAGTTGATTATCCTATAGGTATCAATTGTTAGGCTTTTTCGACCACAAGATTCCCTTTAATGTAATTTATGTAATTTAAAAAGTTTTTGTGGGGTTTTAGGGCAAGAAATGGTTATATGAGCTGATTAAACTGCTTCTTTTGGGAGAAGTCAAGTAAATTAGTAGAAAACGTCACATGCGGACCCAGAAAGATACGAAGTTGAATTTCAACTTTTGTTCCGAGAAGAATTTATTTTGCACTAGTTCCAGAGATCAGGTGGTAGACCATGCTCTTGTTGTATTCACTTGTAGCCCTCGAAATTCGCCTTTATCCAAATCTTTTCGGTCCCAGAAATATACTTCAATAGCAATCTTGTTGCTTGTAATAACTCCGTCTTGGAATACCTAGTTCTGATAACATTATCCTTTGGCAATTTATCCCTATTATCAGTTTTCATAGAATCAGTAATTATGCCTTTTCTTCATTGTAGTGCAAGTCTACTCTAGTTTCTATAGTGAGTTTTTCTACCAATGGCTTGGGAAAACCAGCACCAACAGAGAATAGGGATGCTTCAATCTACGGGGCCTTCGGTTTCCGTCTCTGGCGGAACCCAGTCCTTGCGATCCTGAGGCATCTCAGTGGCAGGACGGTAGTGGGAGGTAGAATATCGATGCGGAAAACCGTCAGTTGCGTTGTCGGGATGGCACAGTGCCAGGTCGTAAATCCGATACCCAAACGGTTTCCAGGGGCTGAATTGCGCCAACTTTTCCTATGCAGTTTCGACTCGAGAGTTGTCCAGAAACCTCGCTCGAAGATCACAACTTGGAACGGGAAACTTGTCATACTTCGCTTAGGGCCTTGATGAAGTAGAAACTTTGGGTAAGAAAGGGTAACTTACCGGTTACTTCAGTTCAGGGATCTACAATCACAGCCTTCGGCGACGGAACTTCTGCCTTTTCGGGGATCTAACTCAATGGAAAGAAACAAAAACAAAAAAGAAAGGGGTACCAGCTTTGATAACGTTATTTACTGTGAGTAAGTAATTGGGGAGGTGAAAGGGGACCAAAGCCCACCTCGAAGAGACTAGATCACAGTGAAAAGGTATTTCACCAGCAGGGTTTCTTCTAAAAGAGAGTAAATTTGCAAAGAAGGTTTTGGTAATCACCGTAAAAGAGGTAAATTGAAAAGGGGGAAGGGGGTAAAAGGGGAACCAAGGAAAACCCTGACCGGACAAGCTAAAAGAGAAGGGGTTTCCCTCTTTTCAGGAACAGGTTCGTGCTAAACGATTAATTTCCAGCGTCGTGATTGGTTACTTTAGAATTCCCTGAGTGTCAGCCTGGGGTCAGCCCTTATTTACACGACTCCAGAGTAAAACTTCTGTAAGTTAATCTAAAAAACTGTAACTATATATATCCTAATCTAAAGTTGGCTAACTACTAAAGATAATAATGTACGGTATGTGCAACAAAATTTGTAAACAAAAAAATCTTACATGTGTCTCATTTGCCCCATACTAGTTTATGTCCCAATTTCCATAGTGTCAATTCTGCGAAAATCTCAACTGACTGGCTACATGGCATACTGGTTCTACCTCACGTCTTCCATCATTTTCCGGCCCGCGATTGCACTTTCATTTATGTGGTTCTATGATAGCTTGCATACAATATTCCAGAGAGTGTAAGATGCTCGTGAAGTAGCGTCTATTGAATTCACTCCAGCCTATGGGAACATTTAAGACTTTCGTTCCCTCGTTACAAACCTAATTATTTCTCTAGGGATAAACAGAATTGGAAAACCCTTTTAGAGTCATTGGTTAGCACATTTCTGTTGGGGTGTCCCAAGTGTATAATAATTCGCGCCGCCTTGAGAAGACATTACTTTAGCTGCTTTCAACAATTTGATATGCATGGTCATTATTGAGCATTTTTCTTGATAAAAGAGTTATATGATTTTGGATCTCTTTGCTCTTCCACAGCGAAAACTTTTCTTTTTTTAAAAATACTCTAGAGAGACCTAAATCAAATAACACGCCGCCAAACGGACCTCTTTGCTGGAAATAAATCCCACTCACGAATATGCAGTACATATAACAGAGTGAAAGCTGGATAAAATGGGTAGACCTTTCGCAGAATTCAGGTTCATCCCGCAGTTGGATTATTTTTCCCTTAGCGATTTGTAGAGCAATTCCAATTATTTGAATTTTGGGCTATCAACTGCCTTTCCCGCCAATGTACGGACGCAATTTTTGATTTAGCCGTCGCAATTTTCAGCTCCTTTCAGTGTGCAGGAGGGCGAAACAAGTTGCGGAAGATAAAACACTTTGTTTTGCTTGACAACAGACTTGATTTGGGACGTTGGTGGTAGCCAGTTTTAGTAATGGTCAACTGTTCAGTGGTGACTTCAAGAGGCACCCTACCTTCTACCTCATTATGAATCCAACTACAGAAGATTGAGAAGCCCCATTGCAGATGATGCGGTAATTTTGGGAACGCAAAGTCGACCATGCAGGCGATGGAAAAGGTACAAAGTAATATTTTAAAAGCGTTTTATAATTTCAAAGCTTTTATGGAAGGCAATATTCTTGATGTAAGATATCAGAGGTAGTTGTAATAAAAAATAATTTTGACGTCATAATCAGTATTTAAGTTAATTGATTGAATGATTTTGAATTTAAGTATAGCAACATTCCCACTGTTTCCGTTAAAACAAGATCAAATCACTTTATCGACAAGAACTAAGTGACTAAGTAGTTGGCATCAAGCCCTACTTTCTAAAATCTTTATTACCGCAAATAAGAAGTGTTTGGTGTCGAAAAGGAATGTAATAGACCAATAATAAGGTAAACTAATTTGGACGAGACCATTCAACTAGGGTGCTGCTGAAAGTGATTTGCTCAAAAACTCTAATTGGAACCAAAAATACTGCCTTCTTGATCTGAGAGATTGCTTCGAATGCCTCATTTTGAGATTAAAGACAGGAACAGCGACTAACCTGCTCTTTGCAGCTTATCTGGCTTTCAACTCCCGTTATTTTCATAGCTAGTAAGCGTATAGTAAGCTCTCCAAGGGTTTAGATGTTTACATTACATGGCGAAAAGAGCCATTGAGGGTTCGAAGGTAACATCCGCGCGGCACCGTTTGACGCCGAGGTGTTTCCCGTTGCCCTAATGACTTCGCCTTTAAGCCACTTTTTTAAGGTTAAATGGCTTGAGGTAAGGCAAAAATATTTATTTGGTCGTGTTACCTCTTTATCCTGGCGTTTGATTTTCCGGAAGCAATATTTGCATTATATATTGGGTCATCTGAGTGGACGCCAATGGTTTCCGGTCACTCCATCTAGGGCAATTCCTAAATTTTTCAGACAAAAAAAGCCAGTAAAAAGAATTCATATTATTTGGTGAGGTATCAGATGCTGATTAAAGTATTTAAACTTACCGAGGGAGAAACTTGGTCGCTCTTATATCCCTGGGGAGTTTCACTTGGATTAGTCAAGCGAATTTGAGGCAATTTCTCAAGCAATGTTTATCTCTGTTTGCAGCATTTACTGTGTAAGTCATTTTCGTTAAGGTTGACGATCTGTGTAAAAAAAGAAGCAGGAAGACAATCGAGAGAGTACCAAGAGGACGTCAATAGTGTGAACCTTTTTTTTGCCTGTAGCTAGGTTTAAAAGTCGGACTCAGCGTGTGTGTACACATATCGCTAGGTGCCTTCTGAAGGCCTTCGTTGCTCCAAAAAGCATCTTCATATTTTCGTTCTCCGATTGACTTAAATGCTCTCTGGGTATGAACCGAAGCTACAAGTCCCGTTGTATCACATATAATGGAGAATATTTTCGAAAACTACTGCGCCCACTTATGTCCCTGATTGGGTTGATCTATTTATTCAGAGTTTATTCTCATATATTTACACTGATACGGGTAGAAAGCAGAGCATTAAATCACTAGCCTCTAGTTTTCCAAAAATAGTGTTTAAAGCAGAAAAGAGATTCAGGAGTATAGCTGTAGGAAAAAGGAATAAGTATATCAAGAAGGAAAAATAAAGCTATGAAAACTGTGGCTGAGGAAAGATTATTTTCTACTACAAAACTTGATCGGTAAAAAATGGAAGAAACGCTTTTCAGATAATAAGTTGAATTTCGGCTATGTGACTCCCCAATTGTACGATTGAGTTTATATTCCAATTTTTTTGGCCTATTCCAGAGTAGCCGGCCGCTCACCTAATGGGGAATTTTTAACTGACAGTATAGCCTCGATAACACATACTGAAGAACATCATATTCATTCAAACAATTCATCTAGACGGTATAGACTAAAAGTAGATAATTAAATTATAGATATATTTCAATACCCATAATTAATACTTTCGAGATCAAAACCAATAAAACCCTCTAATACATTGAAACCTCTAGAATTGTCTCTATAAATTCCTGAGAATATGTCCTAATGTTAAAAGGAAACCTCGAACATTTATAGATTCTTCAACACCCTTTACTGATAAATTCCTAATATGGTAGTCCTTAATTACTGTGAACTTCTATTACTCATGAAACTTCTCTTTGAACGACGTCCGAGCCTTCAGCAAAATATCTTTGAAATTGAAGCTTGCCAATTTTCCACGGACTCCCCTACTTTTTCTCATCACCCAAATTCTATCTTCTTCATTCGACTCATCCTCTTCTGCCTCTTCTGAAACGTAAATACGATCTTGCACTGTAGAATTTTATTAAATCTCTTATTCGCGTAGTTTATTCCGGTAGCTCATGCTGTAAAAGGCCTGGACGATGGTTTATCCCAGCTTCAGATTGATTTCTCTGGATTCGATACGGCGAGGCGTGATTCTTACAACATTCATATCCCTAGAACAGCCATATTCAAAACTTTTCGTGGTCTTTAATATATCGAAAAGAAACCCAGGCTGGAAAGTTAGTAACCCCAGCTGACTATAATGCAGGACTTTTGGGGGACTATTTGCATTTATTCTTTTGAGATCTGATGAGTATGGAAACTTTGTGTCTGCACGTTCCCAACCTCCACAACATTGCCTTTACACAAATTAAACTTACATCTTGGGCTCAAGAGCCCTTAAATTTCTCATACACGTCTTAAGAAAAGAACGTACGGCTTGAAAAAAAGTTGGTGAGAATATTACTGCCGCTGATTTCTGCCAAAAAAGGCGTCTATGAAAATAATCAGGATGCACTGCGCTCACTACGACTCTTGCTGGCAGCATACCATATTTCTGATGAACTATGAAGCGAACAAACGCAGGTATATTTTGTAGAGCATGAGCCCAAAGTTTTTCTCCTAGCTCTATCTCCTCGTTCATACAAATCAACAAAGAGAATTTTTCCACCCATTCAGCTCTTGTAGTCACCCCCTCGCTAAAACCAACAACATTGATATGTACACTATTAAATTGTAGTTTTCTATTTAGATCAATACTTAGAAAAAAGGGCTTTTTTCTAAACAATCAAGCTTTCCTCGTTAATAAGTAAGCATGCTAGATGAAATTTTCGGTATCGTAAATATTCTTCGATTTGTAGAAGACTTATAGTTTTCCTTATTGGACTCGTCAACGATTTTTGAGCCGACAATTCTCTTGCTATGCGGACAACAACGGAAAATACTCATGCCAGAAATACTCATGCCACTAGCAAAAGCGGGGAAGAAACCTTACCCTGTCATTGTGATATAGATCCTGATATCAGTGGTGAGTCAAAACACTATGCTACGATACTCTACAAAGATAGTTAATCACTTTTCCCGACATATCTATGCTTTTATGATAGGGCTGCTGTAATTTTTTTGTGACCTCTGCTCGACGAATAATGTACATACTCTGAGACTTATCGAACATTATATTACCGAAATTATATGTCAAGATGTCCATTATTATTTTCATTTCATGGGCTTTTTTCGAGTAAATAAATTTTTATTGCTTTACCGATTCCAAGCACTGACAAGTATTTCCGAAAAAAAGGTCGCATATTTGTGCATTAGTCTCTACAGGATATTTTTTGAAAGAGTTTAGAACAAGTTTTTAAACACGAAAAACTTCTTTCCTGTATAATAACTCACAATACATACCCTCTAAACAGTACTGAAGTTTAGTAAAAACAAAATTTATCAGAATTAAAGTGGTTACAGGAGTTCAAACAGCTTTTACCGACCCAATATCATACCATTTTATTGTTAGTATGGATAATTCTTTTGAGTACCTGATGTTCTATGCTTTCGCCAGGTTTATGTGTAGTAGAAACTATCCAACACCAATCCACTTTAATAATGTGTTTTTGGGAAATTGTATAGTAACTTTCTAGGGAGCCAGAAATAAATTGTTACTTCTGCACAGCTACTTCAAGGTATCACATGAATCGGAATTTTTTCCCGAGATGAGAATGAATCTATCCTCATGCAAATACAAGACTTTCGCGGATAAACAATAGGAACGAGTTTTAGGCAGTTTAAGCTAATTTAGACCAGCTTGATTGCTTGGTAATTTAATGCATAGACTACGATACATAATACTTGCTGAAGGGTTTACAAATACAAAAATATTCTTAAATACTCCTCGTTTTGGTGTCTGCCTTTGTATATCTCTATATCACATGAATTTCTAGGTCTTTAATGACGAAAATTAAAAAGAAATTTGCTTAGAAACACGTGTCTGCATCTTTTGGATTGGATGGAGGCTTATTCTAGTTCATGATTGATTTATTGGTAATTTCGGCCTTTTTAAATAACTAATTGGTGTATTAAGCGAGTTCAAGAAATGGATCTTTTGGTGTTATTTTTTAATATACTTAGAAAATCCATGCGTACAGGATCACAAGTCCATGCTTTACCTACCAACTGGTATATCGAACCAAACAATTTCCACTTATGGACTTTTGGTGCCTTTTCCAGATAGTTTTCATCCTTCATGTAAACCCTTCCGAGAAAAATCAGAAACAAAATACCAATATGCACTTAATTTTTTCACATCTCTACTGTTTCTCTCTATTTGCAGCTCTATGGTGCCAGCTGTAGTTATCTATAGTACTTCTGTACGAAAGCTCCTGTGTTATCTGTTCTACCCTATACCTTCTTCATTCCATGATTCCCTTGGTCTAATATTTGTTGTTCTCTGTTCTACTTATCTACTCAAACTAAATCTCTTTGTTTCTATTCTCTACTAGTCCCAAGGATCTTTCTCCAAGAAATATCTATTTTTCACTTCTATTCATTACTTCCCATGTTGCCAAGTTTTCCATCGCAGTCAGTCGACCCAACGTTTACCTTCATCATGATCTCTGTTCAGTAATTGATTCATTAAATATTTTTCTATTTTTAGTAATGTCTCCATACACGGCTTCAAACTATTGCTTACAGTCATTTTGACCTGTCTAGTTCCAGTATGACATCTTAAATGGAGGATAACTAATTTTCCATATCATAATATCATAATCTATAAGCAAGACTACATTATGTCTTTATATGCACAATAAACCACAAAATGCCACTCAGATGTATTAAAGGGTTAGTTATAAGCTTCGTGTTGTAGCTAACGAAATATTAGAGGTCTTCGCCATCCTCTCTTGTATTTAAGACATGGTTTTTGACTTCAGATTTCGTGAGAAACGCATCGAAAAGGTCATTTGCGCTATTTGGATGTTATATTTGGATGTTGAAGTGCAGAAAGACGAACTTAGGGTATAAAGAGGAGAAGAAGAAAAGCTTGAAATTTTATTAGGAGTTAGAGGTCCGTAATTTGTAACTGATGGTGGTGAGGAAAACTTTAACATAATAAATGGATATAATGGTTTCATAATAAGGGTAAATGGGTACGCCAGATTGAATTACCCTAAAGATGAGAGGAAAAGGGATCTGTATGGGTTGTTTAAAATGATCTTGAGGATCCAAAATGATGCGGGGATTTTTTGTTAGGAAGATACAGAAAAGGACAGGTCCCATAATATAAAATCAATCGATCGTCCGGTTAAAGACGTTACGAGTAATTTTGAGGTACTCTAAGTACTTGTGTTCTTTTATCTTAGGAATGATAGCTATGTTTTGAATACTAAACAATTGTATGTTCGTTCAGTAAATTTGCTCAAATGATCATATTATACATCATATGATATGTAATATGTACTACCAAGACTTTAATTCTTTCCTGGAAGTATACATACGCTGATTAAACTCCTTGTATGGCGAGAGATAATGCGAACTGATGGAATTTTTTAAGGGCAGACCAAAATATTTCAAACTATGGAATTAATGTACGACCAGGGAAATTCTTTAGTTTCGGCTAAACAATTAGAAAATAATGAAAACTGTCACAAAAACGCATAGTTTGTGTTACCAGTATTTTTGAAACTCTTCTCTACTTTCTAAATGCAAAACATCCGGTACTATTATCGCGGTTTATGGTGCTAATATTTACCCCGATTTAATACTATTGCAGAGTATGGAATTCTCTTTACTGACCCCTTGATGCGCGACTTCTAAGTATTTTCTGCTACAAATGTTTATCCAAAAACGGTATGACGGACGCCTTCCATACTCAAGTATATGAAGAGCTTCGTTTAGTCCGTTATCGCGTACAATCCTTTATGACCTCTATGAAACTTTCATGATTCAAGAAGTGAGTCATTGACCTTCTTCAGCAAATTTTAGGAGTTCTTTTGCCAATTTTTTTTGGCATTCTTTAAATTTTATAATCAACAAAGCTTTTAGTCTAGGAAATATTCACCAAGTTCTTATTGTTCAGCAGCTTTGGGCATCCACTGCGGCCATAATATAGATTACCCATACGTTTTTGGAAAGATTGAGTACCGAGATAATTGTTCACACTGTTTTGTAACGATCTCAGTGTTATTTCGATTCAATTTGCCAAGGAGCCATGGTTGTTCATGGTTAGAAGGGTAAATCGGCAATGAAGAGTACAATCAGTGGTAGTTTGGATGTTTATGCTGGGTCAATCTTCACATTTGTTTTAACATTACTTCTAAATATTATATTTCATTGCTCATTGTGCATACTAGATCGGATCTGATTTGCAGAAACATATAGTAGTATAAAGAATCTGAAATATTATCAAATAATAGACTTTTTGCATTTCAAATATTCTAGCGGCTTTAACTACATTCACATACATTGTTTTTACGGTTGAAAGTCCATAAGTTTTCCAAGTACATCGTAGTTTCCATTTTGAGGACTGCTTCGTGAGCGAAATAATCCTAAGTTTCCTAGTAAAGAACATACACAATTTTCTAGCCAGCGTGTCGGTAAAAAATCTACTGGAACGGCGTATCTTCTGTTTATTAAAGAATGGTTCCCATTTTTCCCGTTTCTGGTTATCTGTTGGTACTACAGGTCGATATCACTTGACTTTTTAGTTCTCATTAGCGTTATCTGTGAACCTGACGCAATAATTTTTATCCCCTCAAATAACTACTTTGGTAGAAAAACTAAGCCAAAACTGGCACAATATTTTGCAACCGCAACGCCTATCTTGAAGTAATATCCAGCGTATATTACTCTCATTCTGTAAAGCTCTGCTGAATACAGGTCTTCTTCTTTTTTACTTTATCTAATAGAACCACTGAGAGAGTTTAATTTGTATCCATTTTTCAACTTTTGTCTTCATCTTTTCTAATATAAATTAAGTCAATTTAGCCAAAAACATTTCTATTCGAGTGTTTTCATGCATTACTATAAATAATTGAACTTTTTGCCCCTCCTAATATCGCAGTAAATATTCTACCGCTTTCAGAGTCGCTACTAAATTTTAAATCATAAAATAGATAAAAGAGCGTCACATACAGAGTGAAGAGGTAATTATTATTATAAAAAATATTTAAATAATCTGTTTCGGTGATAAGGTATTTATCTACTCGAGGTTCATTTTATTTTTGCAAAAATCTACCATATCAAGTCTTTGTACTCATTTAGATTTGCTTCGCTATTCTAGATAGTCATCGCAGTATTTTTAAGGAATCATTCCGCCCAAAATATTTCCAATTCATTTTACAACATGTACCAGTTCTTTATTCTCAATTGCTAGGGACGAATAGAAGCTTTTTTGGCATATTAATCTATAAGGGTAGATATTTGATGCTACCATCAAGGTACTTTTAGAAATATTCAATAGATAAGAACTAATATGGAAAGTTGTAAATTCCATAATCACGAAGACTGTTGACATGATTTAAACTTATGTTAAAGAGTAAAAATCAATATTACTGGAATAAATTCATCAATTTTTGTTTTAAGTATATTCAAATGTATACTTAAAAATTTATCACGACTTCCTTTCCTGCTTTCCCAAGCACTTAGATTCCTTGAGACACAAAATTTCAAAATCACTCTCAAAAATTAGACGTCAACTATACAATGGGCACATAAAATATTAAAGTTGCTTCCAATCCCACTACGTGGAAGTATACGTTATCTTTAGAAACCAATAATCAATTAATTAAAGCGCCTACTGACACAAGATTAATTTGGTACAAGTTCCGATGGTGAATATACGCCATACAAATTTCGAAAATTAATTTCGTATGTTTACAGAAGAATTAAGTACTAACTTCATAAAACTTTTCTGATTTACGTATTACGAAACTCGTAGGACATGCTGAGTATGGGAATTGCGACGGACCTTTTTTTATTTGTCCCAATTATACTGTAGCTGCAGAAGAACTGTTTCAAGTTTCAGAACCAACGATTCCATGCAGTACCGCGACTACCAAATTGTTAAGCAGAGAAAACGAGCACGAAGGGCAGCGAAGACTACCTAGCTGACCATTCATGGAAATATTATAGAATAATTGGCTGTCCTTATCTTCCACAAGCTCTCTCTTATCCGATTTGAGATCAACCAAATTACAATACTAGCAAAAAGGGTATCAGTGACCTTATAAAACCTGAATCATGTAAGTGACATGGAATTGTTTAGGCGATACCGTTTCCCGAAGATGCTCGGACTTCTTTCAAAGTATTTTTCCTTAGGCACTATGTTTTATATTAGGATCAACTCCTGCCACGGTGTCTTTACCTCTTGCTGCGTCGTATTGCGGAACCTGTAAACTCCGACTCGGCTATTTGACTTGGGGAAAAAGTTAGGAATATTTAGTAGGAGGATGAGTAAGGTGTTCTGGGAAAAGATCTAGAGATTCGTAGAAAACCACGGCCACCTACTGGAATTTCGTATAAAACTGATGGCGATTCGTGCACTCCTGTGCGAAAAGCGGCACAGAACGATGGACGTCCTTTGGATAGCTGCGTTGATTTCATAGACTGCACTAAGATCAGTATGGAATATCCGGATAGCCATGTTGGGCTTCAGGGCAGCTGCTGTTCTGGTCACAAAAGAATGTGCTGCCTAGCATACCAGACTGTATCAACCCCCAACAGATTGATATTCTCTGCATAGGGACCTATTGAAGGGAGACGCCATGATCTGACTATGCCATGCATTTCTGGCCTCTAAGAGATACTAGCAGCTTGTATCAATATAGAGGGAAGGCAAGTTTACATTTACGTAGATCTGTAATACATTCTTCGACCGTACTTGCAAAGAGCATTTCATGATGCCGGGGTCTCAACCGCTGAGAAAGCTTTCAACTCTGCTATCAGTGCTTTGCGTGTGGCTGTAGAGTAAAAATACACACATTTAAAGCACCAGTAGTCGCGCGATGATTCCGCTAGATGCTAGAAGCTACGTCAGGTGCCAATGTCTCTGATGTATAAGAAACCAGTGCTTCTTTACAATATGAGAACGTGTCCATTGATAGAAGTACAGATAATTTCACATTTCAAACTCAATCTGCCATCATTTCAAGGGTACCTAGAAATTGTGTAAATTGGTCAGTTTGATGGTCACTCATTAATGGGAAACGGTATATTTGGCCCTCGTTTTGCAAAATTTTCTCCTCGCGGAGGTCCATTTCCCCAGTCCTTGCGGGCTTGAGACGCGGACTCTGCTCCTCGTCGTCAACTGCGAAGAAAACACTGTGTTTTATTGATCATTGAGCCCATTACTGCCATAATTTTTCCCGCTCCAAACGAGTATCTTTACGCTTCTCCCTTTCTAGCTCAAGCTTCCTCTTTTCGAGCTTGATACGCTTTTTGATTATCTCATGTGACTTGAGAAACCTAAATTGGTCCAAATTATCCCTCTCCTTGTCAAACTAAAGTTGATTTTATCAGAAGATCGAGTCATTTGTTTCTCTTCCATATCCCTCCTGCGTTTAACATATTACAATAAAACATCATTGACTTCCCATCCCTCCTCAACAATCTTTCGATATTTCCTGTTCCTGATTTGCTTCAACAGATCATCGTGTTCATCACAGGATTCAATGCTTCCGCTTGATCCTCAGTGATGCTGCAAAGCATCAACCCTCATTTTCTCATCTGCCACAAAAATTGTTCCGCATTATGTTTATCTTCTCTTGTTTTCTTTGACTATTTGCCATACTCGTCTATTTCATGAATAAGAAATTCAAGAAGTTGGTCTTCTCCGATGTATCCTGAGCCATTACAGACATGCTGATGTTCTTCTTGAAAGTAGATCTGCTCATGTAGACTACTAATTTGAATCTATCTGTGAGTGATTTCTGCTTTGCTTTCGATTGATGTTTGAACACCCTTGCTGGGAATTTCAGTAAGGAAAAGTCCTCGACTAGCGGCGAATTATTTCCCCTTTGAACCCAAACTCTGAAGATGGTCGTCCGTGGCTCTTATATGCATTTGAGTAAAGCATAATACCAGTTACCGTAGTTGGAGCGACACAACTTTCCAGTTTTCCCCTCTTTGGTGGGCAACGGATCTTCATCGTTGCTTTCGTCATCCGTAATGAGAGCGGCACTATTCTCAGCCCGGCCATTGTTCGATTCTTGAGCCACAATTGGAGCATCTGCCCCAGACAGGGACGGAGGACTGGGCGTAAGATGAGGCATTTCGAAAAAAGAGGGTACTAATTGATCAACAGGGGTTTGGGGAGCCTGAAAAGCAGAAATTTGAATAAGAGGGGAAACAGTAGGCGCTGAAGATAGGAAGGCAGGAGTCGCGGGTTTTGATTTGATAGCCTTTTTTGTAAAACAAGTTGAGCCGGTGGTGCCGATGGAGCCAGTCCTGTCGTTGGCATGGCGGGGAGGTTTCGGTTTATTGAAATTTGCTGATGATGAGAATGTTAATGTCCATGTTTGAGGTTTTCTTGATGGTAGTGTTACTATCTCAAGATCGAGACTATCTCTCACCAAAGTAAACGACCTTTATTTCATAGACTCTTGGTATTTCACGAGTTTTTTTTGAAATGTGACAGTCTCGTGGGAGTTTGCACCGTGTTCAAATTTTCAAAGCTGTCCACGAAAAAGTTTACGAAATTCGTTCTACCAAACTTCTGTAATATTACATTTGAATGGACAACAATATGTAAAATATTAATAGAATAGAGCTCAAAAGTTTTTCTAAAAGGAGTATTATCACCAGTCTTTAACGACTGAGCGGCCATGAAACTCTTGCTAGGTTTGGAATTGAATTCGAACTTCTTGACGACTTTTCTCAGTACAAAATGCAGATTCTTGGTGCTCTCGTAAAACGTACAACTCGTTTTATTTCCTTCGATGTAAGTAGTTTACTTCGATGATATACACTTTTTGGCTATTTATAATCTTTTAATGGCGCATTCGGAAAAAATCAAATTGATTTCAAGCAAAGCAGTCGACAAAGGAGACTATCAGAAGATTTTTTTAGGATTAAAACAGAAAGAAACTTTTCTTTTTTCCGTGTATTCACTTTCCTGATATCAGAACGAGTCGGATCCTATGAAATACCGGTATACCCATTGTAATCTCTACAAATGCCCTCAATTAGCTCATAGTGGTATACCTCCCATATATATAGAAGTCCTCTTTTTTATTTCAAAAACCACTAAACTCTACCGTATATAACGAGGAAATCCTCATTGTCCGGATATTCTCCCAGAAATGAAGCTTAAAGTTACACAGGAATTTCTTGATTACTATACCGCGACAGCCGCCAACGATCTACCTATTCTTCCTTACTCCTCCTGCTCTCTTCTTCTTATCTTTCCTCTCCTCCTTTCTGTTCTACCTACTAATACTTTTCCATAAAATTGAGACAAATCCAGTCCCTTGTGAGTTCTTGGTCTATTTGGCACATAATTTATACATGTAGAACACAATATCAACCAGTTCATTCAATTCAAACGTTCTGGCGCCCTAAATTAGTCCCATTTGGTAATTTTGGGAGGTGGAGTATCATCCTGTTGGAGGAGCAAAGTATTGAGAAAATGAATTGAAGAAGAATTGCGTACTGGGAGTTAGGCCCAAATGATGCTTTGATGGGGATTTTCGCAAGGCAGTACTGAAATAAAAATATTTATATCTATATGCCACTTCTGAATCTGGTTCAGTTTATAGTAAAGCATCAGAACGTGTGGGGAAATCTCGTAATGGCCCTTGGAGGAATAATTGAACATCGAGCAAAATTATTCGTATGAATAAGAAGGGGCGAAAACGTCCAGCATGAGACTTAAGCGGATTAGCGCTGGAAATTGGGTCCCATGATAAAATTAAATATAAAGTGTAAAAACTTTTGAAAAGAACAATTGTTTTAAAACATAGGAAACACATTACGGTGAATTATATCCCATAAATTTGTCACTCTGGCGCTACATATTCTCTTAATGTTGCCTTCGTGAGCTCAAAATCAATTTTATTGGTATTAAGAAAATTCATTATTTGGAAATGCGTGGTTTCTTGATTTCCAAAGCCGCCGTTCCTTGTAAGATACAAATGTTAATATATTTCTTTCAAAAAATGAAACCAAAACTTTTCTTCCTCTTTAAATCAAAAATCAATGTATTACTGAATATATACTTTTTCTGAAGATTTCATAACTCCTTTTACAAGGGTAAATCACTCTACTCGTGATCGATATCTTTCTACAAAGTTACTTTACAATGTCTTTTAATTACATTTTCACGCCCTGGCCACAACTACACACGGACTTATTGGGGCACTGTGGGTGTCGAAAGCTCCATTTGACCCCATCTTTGCGGAATATAGGAACAAAGCAAGAGGTGAATAGTAGAATTAATCGTTAAAACCTAAAAAATACTACGAAATGCTTCAAATAAGTAAGAATTTTACACATTTTTCCTTCTAAAAGATTTTTTGGTCCCATAATTATCTATCACCCAAAATTATACCGTAAACTCCGACTGAATAATCGTATTGGGCCACTGTTACCGCAGTTCCATGTAATACGATTATTTCGTTAACGGAATCGATCAAGAAAACGTCAGGAAGTAGGTCCGTGAAAATCTTCTGAATAATGCAGTGGAATTAGATAGAACGATAGATATTTAAATGGATGAGGAGTGGATGTAGAGGACTGAAGGCACTTTTGTGAACGCTTTGAATCATTTGACAAACATTAGTTTTGAAAATTCATTGAGTGTTCTATCGTTATCTGCAGGAGATTAGATGAAAATTTTGGATATGATAGTGGTCTCGGAATCTATGGAAGGAAACATCACAAATTGAGTGTGTTGAAAGAAAGTTGAAGGACGTAAATATTTTTTGAGGGTTCTATGTATATATGTTAGACGTTAACAGAATAGTAGGGATTCAATTGAAGTTATGGAAGCTCTAGTAAAAATGAATTTTGTTGTCTCCAAAGAGATTGTTTCTGGAAATATAGATCGAAAACTGCCTAGAATATCTACTGCTATTATTTTAAGTTCACAAAATTTAGTGCTTAAATGCATTTCGTAGTTTTTAACATAAGTAATTAGAATTTAGGTCTATTCAGAAAATATACATAATTTTTGTGAACTAATCTCCCTGGGAGAAGTCAAGAAAGCTGGAAGACAACTTCAAGTGTAGTCCCAAGTAGTCGCGAAGTTGAAAATCAGCTTCAGATCCAAGAGATGTTCCGATTGCGCTTAGCCACTGAAGATATCTTGAAAAAGTACTTGTTCGAGCCATATGTTTAGACAGGTGGTCCCTTTTCATTTCTTACGTTCCATTTTTTCAAATTTATTCTTCATTGGCACGATTTTCGCTCGCAACTACTTTTTTTGGTGCGTTTAACACTATGAATATTAGACCAGTCGATTTACTCCTATCAACTTTCTCACCGCAGTATGAAAACATTCAACCCCTTCAAAAGCTTTGAAGAAGTCCCTGTAATCTCAAAACGAAAACATTCAACCCCCCGAAAAGCTTTAAAAAAGTCCGAAATAAGCCACGAAAAAGATAACCACCTGTAGCTGGGCTAGTTGACAGGGAAAATGTTTTACTCTCCTATCTCCACTCTCGCCAATTTTACCCTTAAAATTTCTCCCGGATCAAATGGGTGGTATGATCGGTAGCCAGCCGGCTCATGGACCAATAGCCTCCTTAAAGACAATTGGCGTTGGTTTTCACTTCCAATGCCATCTCCTTAACAGGTAGGCTACCAAATACTATTGTAGCACGTCTAAATGTTTATTGCTTTGTACTGTGGATCCAGCACCACGGTTCGATTGGAACTTCATAGGAGTTTAATCCTTGTAGATACAGCCCTGTATTAATCATCCATTACTTTGTAGTATCACCTTTTTGAGTCTATTTTGGTTGTCTGGAAAACTTTTGATACAAATAAATCTCGCGACACTATTATATTCACAGAAAATTTTCCCAAGACGGAAGCTTTGCAAGGTAAAAGAGTGCTACCGAAGTAAATTTTTGGGTACGAGACTAGCTACAAAGTAGTATAAAAGCGGCAGGGTCTACCACATATGCTCGAGAACTAGTGCTGAAGGAAATTTTCTCGGGCATAAGTAGACTCTCAAATTCCTAACTGTTTGGCAGTTGAATTGAAGTTTTCTTCCAACTTTGCTTTATATCCTCAAGAGGAATCAGTTTACCTACCTTATATAGACTTTTTTAGATATTCATAAATCTTCGGGACACATGCCAAGTACTATATATTAGACCATAGCCTAGGAGTATTACCAGCGACCTCCAACATATCATCCGACATGGTGAAAGCCAGGCAGAAGGATTTCTCAAGGACGCTCTGTCAACAAAGAGCAAGCAAATGGTCTACAGCTTTTGCAACCATTGCTAGGCGTCGTCAAGAAGTGCCACAGTCCGCTTTCAATTCCTCTATAATATTGGGAAACATAGTACGTAATGTGGTCAAGGATCGTCAGGATTTATCTCAAGTCAGGATTTATCTCAAGTCATCAACAGAAGTAACCGCATCAGCAGTGCCCAATTTGAATTCAACTTTAATCGCTTCAGCGAGGGTGAGTGTCTGGCCCATTTTCGCTTTAGGAAATGCGATATGAAGAAAGTTGTTGACGTCGTGGATTGGCCAATTGAGCAATTGCTTACAAGCAGAAACCGTCACGCAGTCAATCCCTTGCTGGTTACCTGCATCATACTTCGAACACTCGCTACCTCTGCTCGCTTGATGGATATGGAACTCATGTTTGGAAAACATGCCGCACAGCTGTCGGAGATATTTTGGGAAGGAATCGAGCATTTGATTGATAAAAGGGGATGTTTATTGAGTAACGGACTTGGCAAAGAATTTATGGAAACCCGAGCGTCTATGTATGCCCAAGCTATCTACGAGAAGACAAATGGACTGCCAAACTGTGTCGGGTTTATAGATGGAACGGTCATTGGTATTGCGAGACCGACGGGGCAGATGGAACAGATGGTAACCTACAATGGACACAAGAGGAAGCACAGTCTCAAATATCAGGTTGTCAGTGCACCGGATGGATTGATCCTGCATGCTTATGGACCAATTGAAGGTCGCAGGCACGACTGGACTCTGTATGTAAGGAGTGGATTGGAGGAGCTCTTGCCGGAGACGTTACAAATCGGGGAGAGAACGCATTGCTTGTACGGAGATTATGGGTACAGTCGAAGGTGGTTCCTGGAGGTTCCGTATGAGGGAAGCAACCTCCAACCGTTTCAGAGGGCGCTCAACAAGGGGATGTCCGAGGGACGTGTTCCTGTATAGTGGTTGTTCAAGTAAATCAAGCTGTTCTTCACCACGATGGATTTCAAGAGGAAGCTGAAGACTTTAGAGTCACCTGTAGGTGCGCTATACAATGCGTCTATGGTTCTCGCGAACATCCGCAACTGCATCTACCCCAACCAGATATCGAGCTTCTTTAAATGCCCTCCCCAAACGTTAAAGGAGTACCTATCTTTAGTTGAGTAGAAAATTAAAAGGTTAATTCGCTCCTCGGGTGTCGTGCGTAGCGCGGCACCCGAGGAGCGAGAAAAAAGTCCGCGTTAAAGCTCGCAAGCTCGCATTCGCGGACTTTGTCCGCAGCCCCGCAGGGGGTCCGCGCGAGTGGAAGCTCCGTAGGTTTGGAAGCACGTCCTGTAGTATTATTACTTCTCAGAGAGGCACAAACAAGCAAAAAATCACTTTTACAGCTAACCAACGGACCGCTTAGTTTCGCTGAAAAGCGTCTAGCATAAGTTGTAACTTCTCCAACTCTAGCTTCTGCTGCACTTCGCGTTCATCGCGGCGCTCCTTACGCTTGAACTCTCCCTCTTCGCGCTTCATCTCCAAACGCTCCTTCTCAAACGCCAAACGCTCGCGGTCCACCGCCACCCGTGCCAAGTCCGCATCGCGTAAACACATAGCGAATCGTTGCATCTCTCCCGCTGTATCGTACACCCCATTTCCCTCATTCCTTCCCCGCACCGAAGGTCGTACTTTTGGGCTTCGCTCCTCGCCCTCACTTCCCACATCGCAGTCATCTCTCTCGTCGCTGCCGCCATTCTTTCGCTTCGTTGCGCTTCTAATGATATCCCGCCCAGCTCGCTCCTTTTCATCATCCAACGCCTTCACCGCCTCCCGTTCCGATGTCTTCTTCGCGTCCAGGTCATCTCGCGCCTCCTGCATCGTCATCAGCAGCTCATCCATTTCACAAACCTCGCCTCCAACCCCCGACATGCGCTGATCCCTTCGGTCCTTCTTATCGAAGATCTCCTGAAGGCACTTGTACCGGTCCTGCACACTTTTCCACGTTACGCGCTGCTTTAAAGATGGATTGTCATTCGCACGCGTCGCTGCGGCCTGGAATCGCGTCCGTGTCTCCCCAAAAGACGCTATATGCGCTTTGGAGGCCGTTACCTCCCGCACAATAATGAGATCCTCACAAGATGTAAAGCGGGAGTGGCGGCCTTTCTTTTCCGCAATATCGCTGGCGATGGTAGAAGGTGCGGGCGTGGTTGGACAAGGGGTTTCTGTTCTGAGGTCTGTGGCAGGGGGAGACGGAGGGAGAGGGGGGGAAGGAGAAGGAGAAGGGGAAGGAACATGCGCA
Organism: Kappaphycus alvarezii; assembly: GCA_002205965.3. Classification (NCBI taxonomy): domain Eukaryota; phylum Rhodophyta; class Florideophyceae; order Gigartinales; family Solieriaceae; genus Kappaphycus; species Kappaphycus alvarezii. Next base: position 229,312 of record NADL03000831.1, read on the forward strand.
GTGTCGACGTTGTTAACCTTGTCCATGATGACGGGGTGGGTGGTCGGTGAACTGGCGCGAGTACTACTGTACCATGTTTATTCTCACAACCATTTCTCACGGGTCTTCACTAACTGGTCAAATTTCAGCAATTTACCTCACGACTTCATTCCAGAATTCTGCAATTGAATTAGAGACTGTAATTCTATTGCTGAAATTTGGCAGTCTTATTTCTGAATTCTTTGTGCGTAAGCTCTCTAATCAATAAAGCTTTTCTGGTAGGTGTGCGAGCTTAGTACAGTAGAGGCGAGGACAGTAATAAAGTAAAAACCGCGCGCCCAGCACAGCTCACGCCGTTGAACGGCGGGGGCATTTGCACAACCCTGTGTACATTACAGAAGAGAAAAGTACGGTCTTACTGAGTGTGGTGTACTGCCCATTTTACAGGTGAGGTCACGATATAGTGCCGCTTTGAATAGTGCTACAGTCCTTTTAGTGCCTCTAGCAAGGCCATTACTACCATCCCTAGGGTGGCGTAAGAATCATCCACGAACGCAGAAGCACTAACTCAAGCAAAGCAAGAGCGGACAAGATCAAACACAAGCTCAAGCACTGACTCTCGTACAAGGACTACCTCACACTCTAAGAATTCCGCGAAGAAAAGCACTAGACGAGGAGGATTGGCTTCGAAGTCAGGGCCTGTTTTTTCCTACTGGTTATTTTTTGGGCCTGTGCATGGACTTGACTAATCTCAAGAATTACACTCGAACCCCGCACTGAAATCTCTGCGGTTACCATCTTAGTTTTCCCCGACAACACAGCCCTTGCTAGATGGCTCTTCGTCGGGAGTAAATAAAATCTTCATCCCAGCATCAGCATCTCAAGTTTACGGGCCTTCACAACCGCTTCAGAATCTTGCGTACGACTGTAACGTTCTAGAGGCAGGTTCCGGCTTTCGTCGCGCATTGAACAGCTTCCTTAGTGCCATTCAACAAGCCAACACGAAGGAAACGCGTCAAGCTCTGATTCCTGAGATGCCCTCCAGATCCTTACCGAATAGTGGCGATTCCCATTAGTGCCTGTAAAAGCCCCATGTACGGGGGTAGCACTATATCGTAGGGGTTAAATTGGGTTTACTTGAATGGGTTGGTATACTTAATTTTCCTGCTAAGAGCAATTGCAGACTAGGACTACTGTAAGTAGGATAACCACTTACTGTACATACCTTCAGAGCGGAGGTTCTCTGGAATACACTGTACTGTATACACAATTTCAAGTTGCGGCCTAAATGTCGCTCAAAACTCCTTCCAACAAACATTATCTGGGCGAGTCTCGCCGCGTGACGAGCGGACAATGTTTGCTGCGCATCAGCAATCGGAATGGCTGCCCGTGCGGCAATGCCAGTCTCAACCCGGTTGGCGAAGTCCGAGCGGAAGGGTGCCAGCCCCCAACGTGGAGAGTGGAAGGGCAATGAAGCGATGCCCAGGACCCTTGGAACGTATCAACTCGGCAAAGCGAGTGTCCTTGCCCAGGCGAGCATTGCTAAGGGGCTTGAGTGGGCATCGCGCCAGGGAGGGAAGGCGGGCGGGGTCAGGGGATGGATAACAGTTACGTCATAATAGTCTGTGCACCCGTTCTCTCCAAGCGCCTTGATGTCCGGGCAAACTGCATGGCCGGGTTGTGGCGGCTCGAGGACAGGGTGTCGGGCAGCTCTGGAGAGATCTGCAGCAAACAAACGCGTCCGCGAGTCATGCCGCCACCGGCGTGTGGATCGTAGGGGTAACTGTAATGAGAATATTCTCAGTATATACCGTACTCAGTACAGTGTACAGTACAGTACAGTACTGTATATGTGTTTGATTGACACCGTCCTCTAAATCAACACCATATATCCTGTTCAGTACCAATTTCAATTTGCTCTCATAAGATTTAATTAACATGACATGCAGAATTGCAACTCCAAATGGGTTCCAGCCAATCCATACATCTCAATAAAGACACCCCCCTTTTTCACCCCATTGGAGCTCCCCTTGATGCTTGTCTGAAATTAAACCTAGATCGTTATGAGTGTCCTCTTCATGTCATATCTGTGATAGGCCGTCGGTGGGTGTCGGGACCATTGACTGCGCAGATATATGCTCTTTGGGCCTTCTATTGAGAGGAAGTGATTGCAATTCTGTCCATGAGAATTTGTGCGAATACAGTAGTTTGGAAATATGAAGTTCAGCCGTACGGACGTGGGGAATACGGCAAATTGATTTTTTTGCCCAGTTCCTCGACTTGAGCTCATCCCTTCAAAGTCTGAACACATCACCAGTAGGAAGCTCGGATGTGATAATGTTTGTGTTGCGAATTATGATTTGTCGGAACAAGCTCGTACTATTAGTCAAGTCCTGAACGCAGTCTCTCAGACGGCGACGGATAAGCCGAGGGAGAGCCCGACGGATTCGAAGGTAGAAGAACTGGTCGCCGTCCCGCAGTCTCCTAAATTCTGCCAACCATACTGCCGCCATAGTTGGACCGACGCTGGACCCTGGGACGTGGTCCTCCGCAAGGAGTCCTGGGAAGGCCTCAACATCATCCACACTCTCGTAGGCCTTTTCTAGGCGATCAGCAGTTTCGGGGTCACTGCTTATTTGAGAGAAGCTGGTGAGACGTGGAAGCCCGAAAATGCTGCGGATCTGGTCGAATGTCGGCAAAGCATGATCCCGACTCCTCTGGATATTGAGCGCGATCAGATCGAATCCTTCCTCCAAGGGAACACTCTCGAATAACTGATTCCTGAGCGCATTTACAACCCTCGAATCAACTTCCTGCGCAACTGAGTTTGAAACACCGCGCATAACTGCTTCGAACTCCTCTTCGGTAAACGTGTCAGCTTTCCTAAAGAATAGTTCACCCATAGGGACTGGGGTGATGGGGCCAGAGGGACTTTGACGCGGGATCGTGTTGTCGACCATGGTATGACCAACCCGGAAGGCGGCCCCAGCGAAAATGTCCGACACAGTTGGGTTTGTGTCCCTACGGAATCCCCTGTAACTGGGTAGTCTGGAACCAATGATGGCTGGGTAGAATTCCTCATATACGATTTTCTGGTATTGAGCGATGTTGAGTTTGCGGGCGTACTCGTAGACTTGCCTAGCCGGGAGACTAGGGATGCGCTGCCTGATTTTCTCGGCAAGATAGTTGTGCTCACGGACAAAGAGGGTGTGCAGTGCGGTGAGAGCAGGATGCTCGTTGACGCGGTGGTCACCAGCTAGGAAAAAGTCTGCAGATCCATCTGGAGCATTGAAGAAGCCGTTGGTATTCCGGGGTAGGAGATTTCCTTCAGATACCTTTAGATTCCCCGTGGATGAACCGAACTTGTCAAACTCTTGCAGTTCGTTGTTACGCAACTGGTTGGGGCCGTATACAGCGACGAGATCGACTGCGGAGGGTAGCGTGTTGATGGGGCGACGAGCTATACCTCCGTCGGCCTCGCCACGAACGGATCTGGTGAAGGGAAGGGTATCTTCTTCTACCTTGTCGTCACCATCGGGGACGGGGATATCAAAGGAGTCTCCCGATTGAGTTGGGGTAGCTACAAGGTTGTGGTCGAGGAACTGGCCGAAGAAGACGAATAGTTGGTTAATGCCACGACTGTTGGGGATTGATTCGTCTTGATCGAAGATGATGTTTGATATTTGACGGGCGGAGCGAAGGCCTGCACCTGTGGGGTTCTCAGAGGAGCTTCCCGTGATGTAGCTGAACTGGGCCATTCGGGCCTGACCCACGAGGGGTCTCGCGTTGAAGTGCACTGGCCGGTGAGGGTGCGGCAGTTGATGCGACGGCATACAGAGCGGCTCCGTTGAGTTGCACGAAGGGGGCTGAGGCTCTGAGAGCCACGACCGTTGGGCTCAGGGGCCTGGGAGAAGACCACGGTAAGGAGCAGGACAGCAAAGAGAGTGCGAAAGCAGAGAGACATCGTGATGGTGGGGACAGGTCAAGTGACGGTTTGAGTTCCTGAAAGGAATTTTGTTAGGGGAATATCGTTCACGGCTGAGCTGTTTTCCGAGGAGTGGGGGAATGATGGGGTAGTTTACTTCTTCGTCTGACACCTCTTGCGGGGATGATCGTAACGGAGTTTCCCGAGGGAGAGCAGTTTAAAACAACATCTCGACAAGTCGGAAGGGCTTCCCAAGTTGGGCGATGGTGCACCATCACGAGAGGGAATTGTGCAGCACATCTACAGGGATAGTGGATCAGCAGGAGAGGAGGAACCGGAACTGGATGGCCGAAACCATGCATACAGAGTTTAGATAGGGGAAAGGTTCTGGTATTTTACTCTTGCAAGATATATCCGTTTAGATAGGGTGAAGCTAGGGCGCGGCTTCGTGTTGCAGATGACGAAGCTAGTTATGGGGAATAGACAAGAAGCTGGTAATGGTTCTCTTTCTGGTTGAGTCAGAATGTAACGTATATCAATTGGAAACTTTTGCGCAGTACAGCTAAAGGCCTCTTCAAGGAGTGAGTTGCATCGAGGGATACAGTGGCAGGGGCCGGTCGTTGACACTGGCGGTCTTCTTCTCTTGGAACAACAAGAAAAGATTTTGTACTTCAACTGTCACCTAGGGCCCATCAACAAGTGCAATAGGATTTCCCTCCAGCGTTGATGGAATGACAAAGCCGACTTCGAGCGAGTGTTTTGATACCTCTCTGAGATTAGATAACAGCAGCGGTACCTATTCCTAGTTTTGGGTGACACAGTCAACGGAGGCGAGGAGGGGAATTAGGATGACACCGCCTTGCAACGTGTGTACGATCATCGCTGGAGCCTTGTCACGAGGGTGGCATGTTGGGTTAAGTGCGAGTGGTGCGGGGGTTATCACAAAGAAATCTATGATAAGGGGGTTTTTGGGTGCTTTTACTGTTGGAAGATATATTCGATCTACAATAGTCCAACAAATGCGCTACCATAAAATCGTTTTATGAATTTGTTGCTATGAGATTTCTAGTTTTTTTGAAATTCAAAATCTAGAAACGAGGCACGTAATATGTGTTATTTAAGAAAAGGAATTACGTCATCTCTCGACAGTAATTCTATCGGTACAGTACTGTACTGACAGTAGTACAACACCTACGATACGGTGGGATGATGGATATGACAGAATGTACAACCAAAACAACTCATGCACATTATTCAAAGGCACACCGGTTAGCTTTCAGCCGAATAGTCGAACCAGTCGGTGTACCGCACGGACAGATATTAACTTAAGATATATAGTAAATAAAAGGGAACCGTTGTGACTTGAGTCCTGTTCTCCACAAAACAAACTGTATTGCCAGAATGCAAAGACTCATAACGTTTACACCATTTGCAATAAACCAAACACAGTTCGCTCGTCAAGCGGCAAAGAATCGTCCATAATAACGCCAGTTGTCTGTTAGAGGGAGTTTTGGGCAAATCTTAGTGCCACACCAAGTTGCTTCCAGAGCACCTCCGTTCACCTGGTGAATCAGTCGCTACGCGAATCAGGCCTCGTCACCATAATCTCAACCTCAAAAGCTCAATCCCAACTATGGGGGGAAAATTTTGGGTGTTTTCCTCTTGGAAGATATATCCGATCTATCCCATAGCTTTCCACACACCACACTCATCCCAAAAAGGTATACCGACACAGTAATGGGGAAAGAACTACGCTCCCTAAAAGGCTACCTTCAGGTCAGCCATCAAGCAGGGCGCATGGGACATGACGGCTGCTGCAGCGTGCCTTTGCATCAAAAAATCCGAGCCTTTCCGTGCGTCTCCAATGCCCTCATAGTCATGTTCCTTGCCACGTCATTTAGCACCGCACATGCATCCGGGTGCCACCTTCCAAGAGTGCAGATTGACCCCAACTATTGTACCATTGATCCTTTACAAAAAAAAACCATTAACCCCCTGTCCAGTAAGATATAACATATAGACTGCGTAAACTAGCACAGGATGGGTCAGTTGCAACCTACTACTACGATCCAACACAAAATCTTCACAACTGAACTTAGGGTCGCCGTGTAGTAATTGAAGCAGCTGCATACGAAAAACCGTAGTCAATAATAAAACCTCATCATTAGCTTGCCATAAAAGTAGATTCCTGACAACAAAAAATGAAATCTCGAGGTGTATCGGAAATTGTTCGAATCATTATCAATGATTTGATTGTAACGTTTATCTTGTGTGGAGCATATTAAGGAGTACTGTAGTATGAAGTGACTAATAGCGAGAGGGGAGATTTAGGGTTCTTTAATGATTAGAGATATACGACGGCTATTTCCCGAGACTGGGGGCTGGTCTATGTATTGGAGGTTGAAAAGGAGACAAAGTCAGGCGGAGCTATCTTACAAGGCCAGTATAAGACCAGCCGTTAAATGACTAGCAGTGAAGTAAATTGAAACGGAAAATGTAAGACTGGTCCTGAGGACTCGTACAAATATCAAATGATTTATTCGGTACATGCACAGATGCTGGAGGAGATTGCAGTGCGTAAGCATGCGGGTGTTGTCCCGACATATTTGTATCCGTGGGCGAAGGAGAATAGCGGCTTTGGTAACTGCGAGGTTTCGGAGGGCTGAGAACAGCGGTAAGTTTCGCAGACTAGGGGAGAAAGATTAGATGATAATGCGGATATTCAGTTTTTTCTGTGTCCCTAGACAGTGACAGGATGTTCCATAGAAAGAAAGTTTGCTGACAACAAATCCTGGGGGTTTCTTTCGGAACCGAACCCGTTTGAGGTTGCCATGCGAGAGGGACATGAGTTTGGATTGAAGAAGGAGCTCATCCCTTGGCACAGAGGGAAAGCATGAGTCGTTCAATAATTGGGAAGTAGGATCATTTCCCAAACGAGGGGAAATTTGGGGCGTTTTACTGATTAGAGATGTAGGGCGGCTATTTTTCGTCACTAAGGGGGAGCAGGTATGTGTATTGGAGAGTCTGAAAAGTAGGCAGACTCAAGCGGGACGATCTCACAAGGCTGGTGTGAGGCCAACCGTATGCCATGCTGCGTTGGACGAAGGAAAAGGGTGAGTTCGTTTACTGTGACAGATGTATTGACCGTAACCCAGTCACATTTCATATCTGAGTTTTTGCATTAGATGCATGTAGTGAGAAACCCAAAGTGAGGCCAGTTTTTCCTTACAGGATTGAGTATACTGAACAAATAAAATCTATCACTAATTATTTTCCTCTAAGCTTAAAAACTAGCAGATCAGCAACGCACCTTGATTACTCTAGAGAACAGGCTGGAGACCAGCCATCAGGCAAGCAGCATCAGTGCAGGAGATTCATAGAGAGGCTGTTGGATTGATGAGTATACCCAGCTCTAAACCGTCTGCTTACGTACAAATTTAACGTCGTAACTTGCACCAACACCGGATACGGTTGCAAAGACCCAAATATTAAGACAGCGTCAGAAATGCCCGAGAAGAGGCATTTACACTAGATTCAGGGTTAGTGATGTCACGCGCGCGCGCGACGCCCCCAAATTGTTTTCATCTTCGTCCTCTGAATTAAACATACTATAGCCCCTTCCCCTTTACGAAATTGCTTATATATACGATCCTCACCCATCCTCTTACGTTGCTCAGCCCCAAACAGATACCACCTATTCTTCCTATCCGTGCGTACCCTTTCTGCGGTCCTCTCCAAATTTACGGTCGTTCTACCTAGATATTTCAATACTGTATCCAAACCTCTAAATTGATACCATATCAAGTCCTTCTTCCCTTTTAGCTTGCCACTTGTGTTAGTACCCGGTTTGCCAATCAACATGCATTTTTTGTGAGGAGCGAAAAAACCCAAAGTGGAGAGTATTGTTTGACTCAAGAGCCAATCTTATATCACTGCAAGCAGGAGATGCAGCAGACGCCAATAATCACATCCATAGCGAACGCAAGCCAATATAGTTACAAGGAATGGACACGTAAGCTGATAAACAACCAATGAAACCTTGTAGAATGGCGAAAGTTGTACATCGATGAAAACATCGGAACATAATACATTACAAGAAATACAAGATCTTCAGTCAAAACATCCGTCAGTGTGCAACATAACGGATCAAAAGTATCCTGGGATGCACAAGTTGTGCATGTCGAACTTTAACCTCGCCTCCTCATCTCTCTGCTCCTCGGATCCCCTGCGACTGGAAGCACCAAATTTGAACAGCCTCATCACCTGAGATACTACTCTCCCCTTCATCAAAAAAACCGGTGTTCGAGCTCGGATCCTCATCTACCCATCCTGGCCCTTTTTTGCTCGATACGACACCAATTTACGAACTCTTCCGTACTATAACGAATAATTCAGATGGATAACCGGCGTAAAAAAGGCGAAAGATAGCAAACTTTGACTATGGATTTCAAGGAGAGGAATCTCATGGTGGTGACACTTTGACATTAGAAGGAAAGGAAGGCTTTGAAAGTTTACAGGACCTACTTATGGTGTTAGGAATTGAGAACCTGATGCATAGTCTACCAGATTCAAAAAAGCCGGTAAAGCTAACGGACGCTTCCAGTACTGACCTTGGAAGTTGTGACGCCATGTTGAACAAGATAATGTGGAAGATGTGTTCTCTTCTTTATCCCGCCGACTTAGAATCTTACGCGACGTCGAGAAGTCACAGCATGTTGCGCATAGACCTACCAATTATCAACCTCGACTTGAGCGCAGTTCTGCCATCTACTCCAAAAAATTCTCCAGAGAGGAGGGCTTTACTTGCATTATTATGCGTTTCAGTGAAGCGTAAGTTGCTAAATCTCTTTCTTGGCCACGATGGAACTGCTTTAGAGAGGTACTTGGAACCTGCCACGGAGGAGAGGAACGTCCCATTTCGTCCCGTATCGAGAAATCTTTACGCAAAATCTAGAACTGACTGGGATTACCTTTTGCACCAAGGAAAACTAGACAAATATCCTAGGAAGTTGAGCCGATGCACAAGCGAACAAGTTGACTTCTCAGTACGCTTCATAACTTCAAGGTATAATATACAGCTCCTTTCGTGAGGGACAAAGCGAATCAAACTAAATGGAACGGAGTACATTTTACCGGCAGTTACTCGAAAGAAGCGAAGGACTGTGTTGTATGACGACTACAAGAAGGCATGACATTGGGGAGATCAACATTTATGATTACGTGCAGTGAATTGACTGCGCGAGACTCAAAAAGGAAAGCCGCGGTTGACTGCGTGGTTGGAAGCTTGGTCAATGATTGTTTCATAGAGCTCAACAGATTTGTGAAGCAAATCGTTCCTGTGGAACTGCAAACTAAACATAAGACAAATATTGAGTGTGCTTTGTACTCCTTGAGAGACGTGTTTTTAGAGAAGCACATCAGTAATGATTTATATCGGTTGCATAATACAAGCTTCGCCATGTCCGAGAGTTCTGTTCAGGCCACGCAGATACGTCATGTTGATTCTTGCGGATATCTTGCGCCTTTTACCGTTTCAGATTTTTTGAGGCCTCGAAGGTGGTTTTTTTGACGATCCGAATGGTGAAAAGAATGCAGTTGTGCGTTTTTGGAGCTGTTTTTTCTCTGGGAAACTAAACTGAAAGGCTGCATCTCAAAGCATCGTGGTGATGCCGTTCAGTTACATCGTGATGTAAGGGAAACGTTCATTCTTTATTTTGCTCATCTACACAGAGTTGGTGCGCAGCAAACTTATCTTGAAGCTGAGTTTCAATCCATCTTTGCAAAGAGGCTACAAAATAGAGCCGTGTTACTTGTTGATTACAAAATGAAAAATGGGCCGATACGATATCGTGAGAAGACATTTCACTTCTTCGGCAAAAAGAGAATAAGCTGGCACAAAAAAATTGTGTTTTACCTACCGTCAGTTTGCAATGCACGTCTATTAGGGACCAGATTACGTCTTCATGCTAGTTTACGACCACGTCGTCCAAAGTGACTCGCAGCAAGACGTTACCGCTGTCGCATCTCTAATAGAAGCAGTTTTTTTTCGATTTAGGTTTGATGTTCCCTACGTTACTGAAATTTTTTTGCTATCTGATAGTCCTGAGTGCTACCAAAATGCTTCGCCCCCGATTATAATTCCATTCATCTCCCGGGAACAGCGGCTCACATTATTGAAGTTTCTGACACAAAGATGCAAGATGGGAAGTCTCTCGTCGACGCCCATTTCGCTATAGCCATGCTTTATGTTAGAAAAATTGTTGCCGAGGGAATGGACGTTACCACTGCTCCAACCCCCTACAGCATAAAAATTAAATCATTAAGCGCACTCCTTTTATTTCAAAAGAACACCGTATTGATATTTACACTCTTTGCGATCTGCTACATTTCGCCTACATTCAAGCAGTCATATACAAGAACATTTTCAATTGGTTTTGAGCATGTGGTTTATGGTGCCCGAAAGCCAGGATGTTGACTCTACAGTTATCAAAGTCAAGGATGTAACGAACTGTGCAAACTATGATAACAGGGATGATGATTTTACTGACTACAAGGTGCTCATCCAAATGTATCGCAGCAGTCTCAATTTTCTTCGGTTTCACGGAGTAGGTTTAAATTCAGGGACTATAAAAACGAAAAGAGGGTGCCTATTGACCAGTGACGATGTGCTTTCAGAGTTACAGGCTCGAGAGCCAGAGCGTTCAACATTGTCAAAACAGATAATCAGTCGTGAGCAAGAAGTAGAGGAGCGACGTGTCACGGGATATCTTTCAAATGCACAGAGATAAGTTAAACGATAGGCCGTGGCAGCTGAGAAGAATCGGGAGAGTCGCGGGTTTGTTATATTGAGAGAAGGTGGTAGTTCAAGGCTACATGCTTGGAAGGCAACTATGCACACCAGAAGGTCCCCGGTAAGGGCTAGAGCTGCAAGTTTAGCAGGTTTATATCAATAAAAATTTTGAAAATAGATGTTCAAAGTTACATAATGACCCAGTATTCCCCGTTTTTGGCCACCAAGAGGAAACTAAGGCTAGTGATATGGTATCTGTATCTTATGTTCCTGGCTGCTTTACCGTTCTAAACTTCGTGCACTATATTTTATGTATTTCAGTAACATCAATGTCAAGTTTTAAGCAAAGGGAGGCAATTCTTGCAAAGTTACAGTGATTTGGCAAAAAAAGTGAGCCCAATTTGCCCTGGTTACGATACAAGACCAATAAAGTCATCAATAGAACTTTAGCGCAAACATAATATGCATGGTAAGTTACCTATTCATTTTCAGAAATGGCTGCCTGCAAATCAATTACATAAATTTATTGAAGAAACGCTTAATAAGTCGGGATAGCTTATATCTTTATAAAATTTGATAATAACTATTTCAAAGGTTGATTAAAATGCAGAGTTACCAGTAAATCTAAGAAATGCTGGTTAATTTCAAATCATGGCGGTCTTATTGGAAATAACTCGATAATTGTGCAGTACCTCAATTTCTAAACCAATATAGTTGCCTTGAACTGACTTGCCTGTACCATAGGCCGGAAAGTCATCGAAATAGGTCTCTCCTCTCTCCTAGCCGACCTCACAAATCTTCATCAAACGCAATTCGAAATTTCAAAGAAGAATAGGCCTTTTTCACGCCCTCTTAGCCACAGAAGCAGCTACACGACAAGGAAATAGCCAGCTTCTCGATCTGGACACGTTCGAGGTCGAGGTCTATGAAATTATCAACAGCCAACTGCTCATACACGACTGCCGACACATGTTCTTCCACACAGAAACAGCCATGATAAGAGCCTGCCTCCTCCCCATCAGGGTCCAGACCAGCGACAATTGCATCCCTACACCAACAGTAATCCGCCTTGGTCTCACCCAAGGTTCCCATCTCTCCAAATTCTACTCAATGTATTTATCAATGGCCTTCCAGAAGCCCTGATGGCCATTACAACCCCCTTCTTCCTCCCTCCTCCATGCAAACTATTTGCAGACGACACCTTCATCCACTCTTACAACCCTTCCCTACTCCAGACCCTCCTCGACGAATTCCATTGGTGATCGTTCGCTCGGCGCATGAATTGGGCACCCAATAAATGCATAATAATCTCCCAAGACCTAGCCTACCCAAGACTACCATTACAATACAATCGACGGCGATCCCTCTTTCTGACGAGGCTCATTACTTAGGGATGACAATCTCCCCCTAGGGATATATCCTGTCGCGACCATCAACAGGGCACATTGTACTCTACAATGCACAGGGATTTTCCTAAAGGCAACGCCCCTCACCACTGACATGACCGCCTTCCATCCTGGCCACCTCCTTCACACGTTCTTGCGCAGTACCAAGCTATACGGAGCTATCCTGCTGCTCGACCTCGACGAGCTCCGCGGTGCAGACCTCCCCATCCAGCGGGACCTCTTCACATATTATCACAGCTCGAGAAGTCCTTTCCACCACACTCAATTATCTCGCCTACTAGCCTGTAGTGCAATGCACGGTGAGCAGTTCTTCTCGTCTAGGAACGGAACACCTTCAGACAAAGAGAAACATAACGCACACAAACCAAGACTCACAGGGCGTTCGCTGTCCTTCTTTCACTTTAAGGAGTCTGCGATGCAGTAGCACTCGCAGGTGGCGAGGAGAAGTGGAGCTGGAAGAAGGGGGGTGATCCCTTTGACGGCTGGACGTTATACGTGTCCTCCGGGTTGTAAGGCCGGACCGTGGTCCGCAGAATGCTATAAACTTGATAAGGATCGATTACAAATAACCGAATACACCATAGGTATAATATTGGACAAAGAAGATGTATTAGTGGGCCAGCAGTGCTGAATATCTCTTTTGGAGATAAGGATGTTGTCACCAACGAAAAACTTGAAGTTCCTATTTGTACATAGACGCCGGAGTCCAAGACGCCAAGTGTGAATTAATATCGCAAACAAGCAAAAAGAATGTTAGTATAATATTGGATAGAGAGGGGGAAATAAAAGGGGACCCGGGCGGATAAACGTGTCTATAGCCAAAGTTGCTGTTGGCGAGGTTTCTGCAAAGGTAAAAATTGGGATTTAACTTCAGAGCCAACACAGGGCTGGTTGTTTAATCTGGGGCCCTAGTGGCCAGGTAGGTATAAATACTAGATAGCTAAGCTAGGTTTATCTACGACGCCGGGATGAGTAAAGTTAACGTCAGCAAAATAGGGGAGATCCAAGTTAGAGATAAGTAAAGTCGACACTTGACCCAATAGGTGCCTTTCACCTGCGAAAATATCATGTCCAATTTGGGGTCCGAGTGGTCCAGATTTCAATCCTTCAAACCCTCTCGGGTGGGTATACGGTACCAAGAGTAATAGCAGGCAACAAGCGAAACTTGCCCTTACTGTACTGTACAGTGCCGGCTGGTTAGCAGTGAATCAGATCAAAAAAATATCACCAAAATCAGCTCTGCCGATGTCAGTACAGTGCGAGTGCCAGTTGCACTACAGAGCCATCTTCCAAATCCCAGACCTCACCAGTCTGCTCCAACGACAGGCCTCAAACTCCTTATCCACCCTACAAGCTAGTACCCAAGCGGACAATAGAAACTCGAAGACCACGGCAGCCCGCGCAGTACACCATATCACAACTTAAGGAGCAATCTCAGTACTCCACAAAACCTTCATCTCCCACTTCTGGCGCATCTTGAGTTTCTGTGCGCAGAAGCTTCAATAATGTGAGCCGCTGTTCCCGGGAGATGAATGGAATTATAATCGGGGGCGAAGCATTTTGGTAGCACTCAGGACTATCAGATAGCAAAAAAATTTCAGTAACGTAGGGAACATCAAACCTAAATCGAAAAAAACTGCTTCTATTAGAGATGCGACAGCGGTAACGTCTTGCTGCGAGTCACTTTGGACGACGTGGTCGTAAACTAGCATGAAGACGTAATCTGGTCCCTAATAGACGTGCATTGCAAACTGACGGTAGGTAAAACACAATTTTTTTGTGCCAGCTTATTCTCTTTTTGCCGAAGAAGTGAAATGTCTTCTCACGATATCGTATCGGCCCATTTTTCATTTTGTAATCAACAAGTAACACGGCTCTATTTTGTAGCCTCTTTGCAAAGATGGATTCAAACTCAGCTTCAAGATAAGTTTGCTGCGCACCAACTCTGTGTAGATGAGCAAAATAAAGAATGAACGTTTCCCTTACATCACGATGTAACTGAACGGCATCACCACGATGCTTTGAGATGCAGCCTTTCAGTTTAGTTTCCCAGAGAAAAAACAGCTCCAAAAACGCACAACTGCATTCTTTTCACCATTCGGATCGTCAAAAAAACCACCTTCGAGGCCTCAAAAAATCTGAAACGGTAAAAGGCGCAAGATATCCGCAAGAATCAACATGACGTATCTGCGTGGCCTGAACAGAACTCTCGGACATGGCGAAGCTTGTATTATGCAACCGATATAAATCATTACTGATGTGCTTCTCTAAAAACACGTCTCTCAAGGAGTACAAAGCACACTCAATATTTGTCTTATGTTTAGTTTGCAGTTCCACAGGAACGATTTGCTTCACAAATCTGTTGAGCTCTATGAAACAATCATTGACCAAGCTTCCAACCACGCAGTCAACCGCGGCTTTCCTTTTTGAGTCTCGCGCAGTCAATTCACTGCACGTAATCATAAATGTTGATCTCCCCAATGTCATGCCTTCTTGTAGTCGTCATACAACACAGTCCTTCGCTTCTTTCGAGTAACTGCCGGTAAAATGTACTCCGTTCCATTTAGTTTGATTCGCTTTGTCCCTCACGAAAGGAGCTGTATATTATACCTTGAAGTTATGAAGCGTACTGAGAAGTCAACTTGTTCGCTTGTGCATCGGCTCAACTTCCTAGGATATTTGTCTAGTTTTCCTTGGTGCAAAAGGTAATCCCAGTCAGTTCTAGATTTTGCGTAAAGATTTCTCGATACGGGACGAAATGGGACGTTCCTCTCCTCCGTGGCAGGTTCCAAGTACCTCTCTAAAGCAGTTCCATCGTGGCCAAGAAAGAGATTTAGCAACTTACGCTTCACTGAAACGCATAATAATGCAAGTAAAGCCCTCCTCTCTGGAGAATTTTTTGGAGTAGATGGCAGAACTGCGCTCAAGTCGAGGTTGATAATTGGTAGGTCTATGCGCAACATGCTGTGACTTCTCGACGTCGCGTAAGATTCTAAGTCGGCGGGATAAAGAAGAGAACACATCTTCCACATTATCTTGTTCAACATGGCGTCACAACTTCCAAGGTCAGTACTGGAAGCGTCCGTTAGCTTTACCGGCTTTTTTGAATCTGGTAGACTATGCATCAGGTTCTCAATTCCTAACACCATAAGTAGGTCCTGTAAACTTTCAAAGCCTTCCTTTCCTTCTAATGTCAAAGTGTCACCACCATGAGATTCCTCTCCTTGAAATCCATAGTCAAAGTTTGCTATCTTTCGCCTTTTTTACGCCGGTTATCCATCTGAATTATTCGTTATAGTACGGAAGAGTTCGTAAATTGGTGTCGTATCGAGCAAAAAAGGGCCAGGATGGGTAGATGAGGATCCGAGCTCGAACACCGGTTTTTTTGATGAAGGGGAGAGTAGTATCTCAGGTGATGAGGCTGTTCAAATTTGGTGCTTCCAGTCGCAGGGGATCCGAGGAGCAGAGAGATGAGGAGGCGAGGTTAAAGTTCGACATGCACAACTTGTGCATCCCCAGGATACTTTTGATCCGTTATGTTGCACACTGACGGATGTTTTGACTGAAGATCTTGTATTTCTTGTAATGTATTATGTTCCGATGTTTTCATCGATGTACAACTTTCGCCATTCTACAAGGTTTCATTGGTTGTTTATCAGCTTACGTGTCCATTCCTTGTAACTATATTGGCTTGCGTTCGCTATGGATGTGATTATTGGCGTCTGCTGCATCTCCTGCTTGCAGTGATATAAGATTGGCTCTTGAGTCAAACAATACTCTCCACTTTGGGTTTTTTCGCTCCTCACAAAAAATGCATGTTGATTGGCAAACCGGGTACTAACACAAGTGGCAAGCTAAAAGGGAAGAAGGACTTGATATGGTATCAATTTAGAGGTTTGGATACAGTATTGAAATATCTAGGTAGAACGACCGTAAATTTGGAGAGGACCGCAGAAAGGGTACGCACGGATAGGAAGAATAGGTGGTATCTGTTTGGGGCTGAGCAACGTAAGAGGATGGGTGAGGATCGTATATATAAGCAATTTCGTAAAGGGGAAGGGGCTATAGTATGTTTAATTCAGAGGACGAAGATGAAAACAATTTGGGGGCGTCGCGCGCGCGCGTGACATCACTAACCCTGAATCTAGTGTAAATGCCTCTTCTCGGGCATTTCTGACGCTGTCTTAATATTTGGGTCTTTGCAACCGTATCCGGTGTTGGTGCAAGTTACGACGTTAAATTTGTACGTAAGCAGACGGTTTAGAGCTGGGTATACTCATCAATCCAACAGCCTCTCTATGAATCTCCTGCACTGATGCTGCTTGCCTGATGGCTGGTCTCCAGCCTGTTCTCTAGAGTAATCAAGGTGCGTTGCTGATCTGCTAGTTTTTAAGCTTAGAGGAAAATAATTAGTGATAGATTTTATTTGTTCAGTATACTCAATCCTGTAAGGAAAAACTGGCCTCACTTTGGGTTTCTCACTACATGCATCTAATGCAAAAACTCAGATATGAAATGTGACTGGGTTACGGTCAATACATCTGTCACAGTAAACGAACTCACCCTTTTCCTTCGTCCAACGCAGCATGGCATACGGTTGGCCTCACACCAGCCTTGTGAGATCGTCCCGCTTGAGTCTGCCTACTTTTCAGACTCTCCAATACACATACCTGCTCCCCCTTAGTGACGAAAAATAGCCGCCCTACATCTCTAATCAGTAAAACGCCCCAAATTTCCCCTCGTTTGGGAAATGATCCTACTTCCCAATTATTGAACGACTCATGCTTTCCCTCTGTGCCAAGGGATGAGCTCCTTCTTCAATCCAAACTCATGTCCCTCTCGCATGGCAACCTCAAACGGGTTCGGTTCCGAAAGAAACCCCCAGGATTTGTTGTCAGCAAACTTTCTTTCTATGGAACATCCTGTCACTGTCTAGGGACACAGAAAAAACTGAATATCCGCATTATCATCTAATCTTTCTCCCCTAGTCTGCGAAACTTACCGCTGTTCTCAGCCCTCCGAAACCTCGCAGTTACCAAAGCCGCTATTCTCCTTCGCCCACGGATACAAATATGTCGGGACAACACCCGCATGCTTACGCACTGCAATCTCCTCCAGCATCTGTGCATGTACCGAATAAATCATTTGATATTTGTACGAGTCCTCAGGACCAGTCTTACATTTTCCGTTTCAATTTACTTCACTGCTAGTCATTTAACGGCTGGTCTTATACTGGCCTTGTAAGATAGCTCCGCCTGACTTTGTCTCCTTTTCAACCTCCAATACATAGACCAGCCCCCAGTCTCGGGAAATAGCCGTCGTATATCTCTAATCATTAAAGAACCCTAAATCTCCCCTCTCGCTATTAGTCACTTCATACTACAGTACTCCTTAATATGCTCCACACAAGATAAACGTTACAATCAAATCATTGATAATGATTCGAACAATTTCCGATACACCTCGAGATTTCATTTTTTGTTGTCAGGAATCTACTTTTATGGCAAGCTAATGATGAGGTTTTATTATTGACTACGGTTTTTCGTATGCAGCTGCTTCAATTACTACACGGCGACCCTAAGTTCAGTTGTGAAGATTTTGTGTTGGATCGTAGTAGTAGGTTGCAACTGACCCATCCTGTGCTAGTTTACGCAGTCTATATGTTATATCTTACTGGACAGGGGGTTAATGGTTTTTTTTTGTAAAGGATCAATGGTACAATAGTTGGGGTCAATCTGCACTCTTGGAAGGTGGCACCCGGATGCATGTGCGGTGCTAAATGACGTGGCAAGGAACATGACTATGAGGGCATTGGAGACGCACGGAAAGGCTCGGATTTTTTGATGCAAAGGCACGCTGCAGCAGCCGTCATGTCCCATGCGCCCTGCTTGATGGCTGACCTGAAGGTAGCCTTTTAGGGAGCGTAGTTCTTTCCCCATTACTGTGTCGGTATACCTTTTTGGGATGAGTGTGGTGTGTGGAAAGCTATGGGATAGATCGGATATATCTTCCAAGAGGAAAACACCCAAAATTTTCCCCCATAGTTGGGATTGAGCTTTTGAGGTTGAGATTATGGAGACGAGGCCTGATTCGCGTAGCGACTGATTCACCAGGTGAACGGAGGTGCTCTGGAAGCAACTTGGTGTGGCACTAAGATTTGCCCAAAACTCCCTCTAACAGACAACTGGCGTTATTATGGACGATTCTTTGCCGCTTGACGAGCGAACTGTGTTTGGTTTATTGCAAATGGTGTAAACGTTATGAGTCTTTGCATTCTGGGCAATACAGTTTGTTTTGTGGAGAACAGGACTCAAGTCACAACGGTTCCCTTTTATTTACTATATATCTTAAGTTAATATCTGTCCGTGCGGTACACCGACTGGTTCGACTATTCGGCTGAAAGCTAACCGGTGTGCCTTTGAATAATGTGCATGAGTTGTTTTGGTTGTACATTCTGTCATATCCATCATCCCACCGTATCGTAGGTGTTGTACTACTGTCAGTGGTGGTAGATCTTTATTTGTCATACAATGTCGCACAGAGGCGTGCGGAGGGTATTTATAAATTAACTACGGATGCGGGCGGCGGGTAGAAACTTGTCGCGCCTGCATTATTTGGAGACTAAATGCAAAACGGGTAACGAAGTCGCGGAGCTCCTGTTGAGGGAGGAACCGCGACGAGAAGCAGCGAAGGAAGCAAGGCGGCGGAAAAAAGCCTTACCGTCGTCGCCCAAGGCGCCATAGATATCAATCCCGACGGGGGAGAGGAGGATATCGTTTCGGTTGCAGTAAGTGCCGTAATGACGATGTTTCTCGCGCTCTGCGAGTGTCGCGGCGGCGCCGGCAGTAACCGTACTTGGCGAAATGTGGCGGCGTGCGGAGGGGTGGGCAACAGTAACGTCGACGGCTATATCGGTACTGTGAAGCCCGTATGCAGCGGGTATGTAGATATCCATTCGTAGCACGGGGGACTCCGAATGCCCAGATGAGTCGGGAACCTGGTGGAGGAGCGGATGTTCGACGAGGGCGACGATCCCAACTTCCTTGCAGTAGCGGGCAAGAACGTTGCGGAGGATGTGGTGACGACGAGTCATCCCGTCTTCGTATTTGCAGGTCAACGCGTGTTGACCACTTGGATCTAAGACGGGTGCGATGTCGGCCGAGCGGCGGGAGCAGACCGGACAGCGAGTAGATCCAGGGAATAGCGCGATGCCGAGACGTAGAGCCAGAGCGACTTTCCAGGCGGAAGAGGACATGTACGTACCGCGGTGGGGGTGAGGAAGCGAAGAGAAAACAGTCGATGCGGAGGATGTGCGCACGGAGAGGAGCCGTGCTCGGTCGTGGGCTGCCGCGGACGAGAACAAGCTATCGGACTTCGATAGCATGAGTTCAGTTGTGATCGCAGACTGGAGCCTTTCGCCGGGGACCGGCGATGAACAACGCTCGAAAAGAGCCGTAGCTGTAAGCGACGAAGACAGCTGCGGGTGGCGGGAGGATAAGAGCGAGATGGCAGACCGAGGGATCTCTTCCAAGTGGCGGTCCTGGGAAAGGGTAAGCAGGTCGGAGATAAGTCGAAAAGAATCAATTACAGATGCTGCGTATGCAGCCTCGGTAATGTCTGAAGTTTGCAGGAGACCTAGACCGCCCACTGAGAAGGGGAGAGAGGCTTGGAGCCAGGCTCGCTCTGGACAGGGCAGCTGCAATTGGTGGAACGCTTCCCTCTGCTTCTGATCGAAGCTAGCGGCGAGAACCGCAGATTGAGTGGAGGGAAGCGTACGCAGCAAGTGCATGACCTTGGAGGCGTTCGCGCAGAAGCGGTGTAAGTGGAAAGCCAATTGAGCATCATCCAAGTCTCGAAGGGATTGGAAGATGCGGTCAACTTCGTTTTGGCGGCCTGCGAAAAATTGGGAAACAAAAGCGTCCGAGCCAATCGGGGATCCCAGCACGATAAAACCAGGGGGGGTTGAAAAGGGGCAAGGAAGTGCCAAAGGGGAGTGGGAAGGGGAGAAGCCGTAAACTTGGGTCTTGGCAAGGTTGAGCTGGAACCCTAGTGGACCTCCTTCAAGCTGGATGAAACGGATGGCAGCAGCGGCTTGGGATCGAGGAAGAACAATGTTACCGTCATCTGCGTACCAAGCGTTCAGGGCAGGTGAGAACTTCTCCTGTAACGATAGCAAGAGCGGATGGAGAGCCAGGGCAAAGAGCAAGGGACCGAGGGGATCACCTTGCTGAGTGCCCTCTGAACTACGGACATAGTAGGGTCCGAAAGCAAGCTCTGTAGGAGCATCGTAACAAGAGTGTACCCACCGTGCGAGGCCTGGGGCATGTGTCTGTACGGCTACTGTCAGTACAGTACTGTACCGATAGAATTACTGTCGAGAGATGACGTAATTCCTTTTCTTAAATAACACATATTACGTGCCTCGTTTCTAGATTTTGAATTTCAAAAAAACTAGAAATCTCATAGCAACAAATTCATAAAACGATTTTATGGTAGCGCATTTGTTGGACTATTGTAGATCGAATATATCTTCCAACAGTAAAAGCACCCAAAAACCCCCCTTATCATAGATTTCTTTGTGATAACCCCGCACCACTCGCACTTAACCCAACATGCCACCCTCGTGACAAGGCTCCAGCGATGATCGTACACACGTTGCAAGGCGGTGTCATCCTAATTCCCCTCCTCGCCTCCGTTGACTGTGTCACCCAAAACTAGGAATAGGTACCGCTGCTGTTATCTAATCTCAGAGAGGTATCAAAACACTCGCTCGAAGTCGGCTTTGTCATTCCATCAACGCTGGAGGGAAATCCTATTGCACTTGTTGATGGGCCCTAGGTGACAGTTGAAGTACAAAAATCTTTTCTTGTTGTTCCAAGAGAAGAAGACCGCCAGTGTCAACGACCGGCCCCTGCCACTGTATCCCTCGATGCAACTCACTCCTTGAAGAGGCCTTTAGCTGTACTGCGCAAAAGTTTCCAATTGATATACGTTACATTCTGACTCAACCAGAAAGAGAACCATTACCAGCTTCTTGTCTATTCCCCATAACTAGCTTCGTCATCTGCAACACGAAGCCGCGCCCTAGCTTCACCCTATCTAAACGGATATATCTTGCAAGAGTAAAATACCAGAACCTTTCCCCTATCTAAACTCTGTATGCATGGTTTCGGCCATCCAGTTCCGGTTCCTCCTCTCCTGCTGATCCACTATCCCTGTAGATGTGCTGCACAATTCCCTCTCGTGATGGTGCACCATCGCCCAACTTGGGAAGCCCTTCCGACTTGTCGAGATGTTGTTTTAAACTGCTCTCCCTCGGGAAACTCCGTTACGATCATCCCCGCAAGAGGTGTCAGACGAAGAAGTAAACTACCCCATCATTCCCCCACTCCTCGGAAAACAGCTCAGCCGTGAACGATATTCCCCTAACAAAATTCCTTTCAGGAACTCAAACCGTCACTTGACCTGTCCCCACCATCACGATGTCTCTCTGCTTTCGCACTCTCTTTGCTGTCCTGCTCCTTACCGTGGTCTTCTCCCAGGCCCCTGAGCCCAACGGTCGTGGCTCTCAGAGCCTCAGCCCCCTTCGTGCAACTCAACGGAGCCGCTCTGTATGTCGTCGCATCAACTGCCGCACCCTCACCGGCCAGTGCACTTCAACGCGAGACCCCTCGTGGGGTCAGGCCCGAATGGCCCAGTTCAGCTACATCACGGGAAGCTCCTCTGAGAACCCACAGGTGCAGGCCTTCGCTCCGCCCGTCAAATATCAAACATCATCTTCGATCAAGACGAATCAATCCCCAACAGTCGTGGCATTAACCAACTATTCGTCTTCTTCGGCCAGTTCCTCGACCACAACCTTGTAGCCACCCCAACTCAATCGGGAGACTCCTTTGATATCCCGTCCCCGATGGTGACGACAAGGTAGAAGAAGATACCCTTCCCTTCACCAGATCCGTTCGTGGCGAGGCCGACGGAGGTATAGCTCGTCGCCCCATCAACACGCTACCCTCCGCAGTCGATCTCGTCGCTGTATACGGCCCCAACCAGTTGCGTAACAACGAGCTGCAAGAGTTTGACAAGTTCGGTTCACCCACGGGGAATCTAAAGGTATCTGAAGGAAATCTCCTACCCCGGAATACCAACGGCTTCTTCAATGCTCCAGATGGATCTGCAGACTTTTTCCTAGCTGGTGACCACCGCGTCAACGAGCATCCTGCTCTCACCGCACTGCACACCCTCTTTGTCCGTGAGCACAACTATCTTGCCGAGAAAATCAGGCAGCGCATCCCTAGTCTCCCGGCCAGGCAAGTCTACGAGTACGCCCGCAAACTCAACATCGCTCAATACCAGAAAATCGTATATGAGGAATTCTACCCAGCCATCATTGGTTCCAGACTACCCAGTTACAGGGGATTCCGTAGGGACACAAACCCAACTGTGTCGGACATTTTCGCTGGGGCCGCCTTCCGGGTTGGTCATACCATGGTCGACAACACGATCCCGCGTCAAAGTCCCTCTGGCCCCATCACCCCAGTCCCTATGGGTGAACTATTCTTTAGGAAAGCTGACACGTTTACCGAAGAGGAGTTCGAAGCAGTTATGCGCGGTGTTTCAAACTCAGTTGCGCAGGAAGTTGATTCGAGGGTTGTAAATGCGCTCAGGAATCAGTTATTCGAGAGTGTTCCCTTGGAGGAAGGATTCGATCTGATCGCGCTCAATATCCAGAGGAGTCGGGATCATGCTTTGCCGACATTCAACCAGATCCGCAGCATTTTCGGGCTTCCACGTCTCACCAGCTTCTCTCAAATAAGCAGTGACCCCGAAACTGCTGATCGCCTAGAAAAGGCCTACGAGAGTGTGGATGATGTTGAGGCCTTCCCAGGACTCCTTGCGGAGGACCACGTCCCAGGGTCCAGCGTCGGTCCAACTATGGCGGCAGTATGGTTGGCAGAATTTAGGAGACTGCGGGACGGCGACCAGTTCTTCTACCTTCGAATCCGTCGGGCTCTCCCTCGGCTTATCCGTCGCCGTCTGAGAGACTGCGTTCAGGACTTGACTAATAGTACGAGCTTGTTCCGACAAATCATAATTCGCAACACAAACATTATCACATCCGAGCTTCCTACTGGTGATGTGTTCAGACTTTGAGGGATGAGCTCAAGTCGAGGAACTGGGCAAAAAAATCAATTTGCCGTATTCCCCACGTCCGTACGGCTGAACTTCATATTTCCAAACTACTGTATTCGCACAAATTCTCATGGACAGAATTGCAATCACTTCCTCTCAATAGAAGGCCCAAAGAGCATATATCTGCGCAGTCAATGGTCCCGACACCTACCGACAGCCTATCACAGGTATGACATGAACAGGACACTCATAACGGTCTAGGTTGTTGAAATTTCCGACAAACAGACCAGGGATGGTTCCAATTAAAATTTTATGAAAGCCAATTAATAAGTTGTTATTCAGATCAATCACGGCCTCCTGAATGTATCTTACGTGATATTACACAATGTGGCTACACATCCCATCGACTTTCTGGTAGACTGCTGCTGGTTCTAGCATTCGACAGCAATGGTTTGTACATTGCCTCGGCCATGGCTACATGTATTTAATATGACATTCAGATTTGCACTCCAAATGGGTTCCAGCCAATCCACACATCTCAATAAAGACACCCCCCTTTTTTCCCAAATGTGGGATCACAGATGATAGTTCCGACGCCGTCAATGCGGTGTTATGTACACATTGAATGATGGTGTGGCTAAATGCACGGCTGTATGGTACGGTCCACGGCTGTGTGGTATAGCGTAGCCCTGTTCACGGTATGGGCTGTTACTTTGGATGCTAATTTAAGAGCATCAAATGATCCTTGGCTTTTGCCAGCGTATAATTCCATATGTGCTAAATTACTAAACAAGCCCGTACAGCAAATTTGGGTGGCTATTTTGTGTGCCCAATTCAATCATTCGTTCCGGGCAGTAGTTAGTAATCGTGAACATTGTTCTGTGGTCGAAAATAAGAGATGACAAGTACACATCCATGCATTGTTGCAGGTGGAGTAGAATGTTGAGTTCTCAACAAGGAGCCAATGGTGAGCTCAACATTTGAGGGGCTACCACTCTCGGAGCTGCGGTTCGCTAGTTGCTCTGCTTCCTAGAATAAAATAAAGAATAGAATAGAATGGTAGTCCGTTGTTGGAAGGCGACAGGGCTTGACCCAAGAAAATCATTATATTGTTTAAATGAACTTTGTGGTTACCCAGAGAAGTCTAGCGCTGTACAGTATATATTACATGTCAAAAAAATCATGTTGTCCTGCTCAAGCGCCATGTTTGCAGGCCCATTATGTCTATGCACGCAAATCAATTTTCTTTGCTTGGCTTAATTTGCCGCTTTTAATGGATAATATTCATTTACGCGCGGAGTTTCCGTGGTCAGGATCACATGCAAATTGTACGAGCAGAGCAACTAGAAATGGGGATGGGTACCTTCAGTAAAAAGACGAGTGGGGTCTCAAAAAGCTACGGTACCCCGCTTTCCTTTGCCGACTGCCAATTATTTGATGCACTTTTGTAGACCGGTGCTAATGCTAGTGGAATTGAAATACAGCAATGATTTGTACATGGGAAAAAGGGGGTCTTTATTGAGATGTATGGATTGGCTGGAACCCATTTGGAGTTGCAATTCTGCATGTCATGTTAAATACATGTGCCGATAGTCGAGGCATGTAGAAATCATTGCTGTCGAATGCTAGCACCAACAACAGTCTACCAGAAAGTCGATGGGAGGCCAGCCAGCAGACAAGCAGCGTACATTGCTTCGACCATTGCTACATGTATTTAATACGACAGTCAGATTTACAATCGAAGTCAAATGATTTGGTTCTTTAATTTTTGAAAAGTGCGGTTCAGCTATCTCCCGGTGTATGCTCGACATGCTCAGGATAATGGGTAATGTGATTCATGCGCCTAAATGGCTCGCTCGAAGCCAGTCAGCAGGCACATTTACAATTGCTGACCATATTTTTTATGGATTAAAAACAACCTAAATTTCCCCCGATTTAAAATTCCAAATGGGTTCCAGCCAATCCATACATCTCAAAAGGAAGAAAGAAGTTTAATGCATTCAGTATCTACTGAGGACTGCTCACGTCCTAACTGTACGGCTAGATAATTAAACCCCCTTTCCCCTTTTCAACACAGGAGAGTCTATTTTTCAATCTTTAAAACACCCAAAGTTCCAGATTTCATGTGTACACCTGTGCTAAAATGGGGACTTCTAAGAGCACTGATGTGCGCAGCATTCCTGCACCTCGAAAACCTGGCCTCACACCAGCCCTGTGAAACTCGTCCCTCCTGACTCTGCCTCATTATCAGACTCCACCAGAGGTAGGCTCGTGCCTGTACCAATCTTCACTCTTGGAGGTTGGCACCCGGATGCATGTGCAGTGCTAAATGACGTGGCAAGGAACGTGGCTGTGAGGGCACTGGAGACGTACGGAAAGGTTCGAGGGGTTTTGATGCAAAGGCACGCTGCAGCAGCCGTCATGTCCAATGCGGCCTGCTTGATGGCTGGCCTGAAGGCAGCATTTTAGGGAGCGTAGTTCCTTCCCCATTACTGTGTCGGTATACCCTTTTTGAGTCGATTGTGGTTGTCTGGAAAACCATGGGATAGATCGGATATATCTTCCAAGAGTAAAACACCCAAACGTTCCCCCTTATCAGACTCTCTAATACACAAACCTGCCTCCCTAGTATTGGGAAAACGGCCGTCCTACATCCCAAATCAGTAAAGCACCCCAATTCCCCCCCCTCTAAAACTCCCCTCTTCACAGCCCTCGCAGTAATTACACTCCCTATTCCCTTCTGCATTGAATGGCACTGACATGTTATGACAAAAAGGAAATTCCACAAAACATTATCGTCTCCCTTCATGCGTATATGTAGGGAACACATGGGGTAAATTGGGTTTACTTGAATGGGTTGGTATGTGTACACACAGGGGGTTCATTTACTGTAACAGATAGGCTGGCTGATATTAGTGGTCGCGAAAATTCTCTCCGCGGAATGACAGAGACGTTGAAAACGACAAAAAGTGACAAGTTAACACAGTATAGTAAATTTATTCCGACAAATATCAGGATTAGTACCAACTCTTCCTCAAGGGCTTTCGAAGAAATTGAGAGGCCGAGGCAATTTTACATGAGAGTGGAATATATCCTCCAAGAGTAAAACATCCACATCTTTCCCCATTTTGCATGAACTGACAAGCGAGATAGTTAGGAAAATAATCAGAGCATAATGTTATGGATCTTACATGTAAATTTCAAATGCAAAGATGTATGGAAACCATAAAGGCATAGTTTATTGACAGTGGGCAACATAAAGCTGGGCACATAACAGCAGTCATTGTCTAGAAACTATGAAAGGCCACTCGTTGGCGCGATCAGCACGTCGGGAGGCTGAATGGCACTATTGTGAAGTATAAAGCTTTGCCTGAGATCGAATCAGTAATTGAACCGCTTTGCAATCAAGTGCAAAAGGTCTGGGTGCTCTTACTCTTGGAAGACATATTCATTCTAAGTTTTCCAGACAACCACAATCGGCTTTGCAATCATGCAGTTAAAAGACGAGCACGAATGCGTAGAATTCCAAGCTGCTTGTGGTGATAAATCGAGACCGAAGTTGAACAAATATTTGTACAGTGTTACCGGTGTTTTGAGATACCCACAACATTTGCAGACCGGGGGAATGTGGGGTACTTTAATATTTGAAAGATATGGTCGGTTGTGGCCCGAAATATCCTGGAGAACCGTTTGGTTGGTATTAAACCCAGCAACTTGGCTCCCCTCATGGCTTTCAGCAATAGAGCATTGTCGGAGTAGAAACGTATTCTTCCATCACGGGGGAAACGTAGGGTTGGTATACTGTGATGGCAAAAGCTGGTTAAAGTCATAGGAAGCTATGCGGTATAGGACGTCTAGAGATCTACTGTACAATAAAACGAGGAGTGCAGGTGCTATGGACAAGCAACTAAAAAATAACTAGCCAGTAGTTCTGCCAACAGGCTTGCGGCCTTCGAAGCAACCTGTTACGTAGCATATCTTTGTAACAGGATAGCTCTGACCTTTGAGCACTAGCTAGTTGGAGGAAGTTTAATGCGTTCAGTATCTACTGTGGACTGCGCACGTCCTAACTATACGGTTAAGATCTAACCGGATGTACTTCGAGTCCCTTTGCTAATTACGTTGCAAGAGGTTTGTAACATTCTCTTACATGTACGAAACGCATGTATTGGTGCCTAAAATTATGACTGTAACATTTATGCTGGCTGGACTGTACTGTACATGGCAGTGTCGCTGCTCAAATTAATCAGGCGTTATCTCGTAGAACTGTGGTGTTGTCGAAAATTATGGCTCACTGAGAAATTGCTGTGAATCCATAAATAAAAACGCCTGTCACGCCAAACTTGTTTGCTCTACAGCATAACCATGCAGTGCAGTACTGAATTTCTGTACTCCTTATTCCCGGGGACTGGAACCAGCATATGAGCTCTGCGAGGCCCACCACTTATCATACAAACAGCTAACTAAGAAAGCCCCGCGTTCGTGGTTGTGCGGAAATGTTATGCTTCAAGCCTAGAGATTATTCCAATACAGCACTTCAACGCACCCCCTAGTCTTCGCAAAATAGCCGTCCTACATCCCTAATCAGCAAAGCACCACCTAATTCCCCCCTTCGACGCTAACGCTTCGCAATTAGGAGTACTTTCCTTGACATGCCTCGTTACAAGTTTCTTCCAACGCGGCATGCGTGTTGACAGACTAATAACTACTTGTTGGAAGCTACTCATCGTTTTACAATCGATCCCTCGACATCGCTGTACCTCATAGCTTCAGAGGACTTTAACCTACTTTGATATCGCAGTAAACCGACCCCTCGTTTCGTCCTCTCCTCTCTGGCATTGATGTATAGGCCTCTTCATTCGAAGCATTTGTGGTCAGGGGCTATTCCACACCGACTCATTCAGCTCTCGGATAATAGCGGAGGGATTTCGTCCTTCACAGAACCATTGCATCACACCAGTATAAATGTCTCAATCCTCCGACAAAGACCTCTGAAAATCAGTATCATCCCCTCAACGGACACATCTCTCTCGCCTCCTCAAATCATCGATCTTCGGTAATCATTGCCCCGCATATCATGTCTAAAGCGATTTTTTTCGTTTGGCTCCAATTCTTCTACGTCCTATTCGCAGTTGTCCTCGCTCAACCCCCTAGAGCAAATGGAATAGGTGCCGAGAGTCTTTCGCCTCTGCGAAACCGCATTAGAGATCGCCGCTTTTGCCGCAGCATCGATATCCGCACTTTTACTGGTGTCTGTAGTTCCGAAACTGACCCCAGTTTCGGCATGGCCCGTCTCCCCCAGTTCAGCTACACTGACGCAAATGCTGAAGAGCCCATTGGAGATGATCTAAAGTCTGCTCGTGAAATCTCTAACATCATCTGTGATCAAGAAGGGGATATCCCAAACGATCGCGGGATTAATCAGCTGTTCGTTTTCTTCGGCCAGTTCCTGGACCACAACTTCGCGGCCACCCCGTTGGAGGAGGAGGAGCGTTTCGACATTCCGGTACCTGAGGGAGACGAGCATGTCGAAGAGGAAACTCTGCCGTTTTTCAGATCTACTCGTGCCAGAGTTGATGGCAGCTCTGCTGTCCGCCCAATCAACATCCTTTCATCCCCGGTTGATCTTGTCGCAGTTTACGGTCCCGATGACGCGAGGGCGCTCGACCTTCAGGAACTCGAGAATGGTTCCCCGACAGGAAAGCTAAGGGTATCTGACTCGGACCTGCTCCCGCGCAATACTAACGGCTTATTCAATGCCCCTGATGCAACTGATGACTTCTTCATTGCTGGAGACCATCGCTCCAATGAGCATCCAGTTCTCACCGCCGTCCATACCCTATTCTTACGCGAGCATAACCACCTTGCAGATCTGGTCAAGGAACGCCTCCCTGCACTCCCGGGCAATGTAATCTTCGACTACGCTCGCTTGCTTAATATTGCCCAGTTCCAGAAAATTGTGTACGATGAGTTCTTTCCCACCATTGTTGGATCTACGTTGCCTAGATACACAATTTTTGATCGCCGTGCTGATCCAACTGTCAGCGATCTCTTTGCTGGAGCCGCGTTTCGCTTTGGTCACACCATGGTTGGCCCGAACATTCCGCGTACTTCTCCGTCTGGGCCAATTTCACCAATTCCTATGGAAGAAGTGTTCTTCAGGCCTGCAGACACTTTCGACGAACCTGAATTTGAAAATATCGTTCGGGCGTCGCAAATTCGCTTGCACAGGAAGTGGACGTTAAAATTGTCGATACTCTCAGAAACCAACTGTTCGAGTTCACACCTGTTGCCGAGGAGGGTTTCGATCTAGTGGCACTTAACATACAGAGGGGCAGGGACCACGCGTTGCCGAAGTACAATGAAATTCGTGAAGTCTTCGGATTACCAAAGATGACCTCATTTTCGGACATCAGTTCAGATAGCGTGACTGTGGCACGTTTGTCTGCCGCTTACGAACAGGTTGATGACATTGAAGCGTTCCCTGGGCTCCTTGCAGAGGACCATCTCCCTGGTTCCAGTTTTGGTGAGACCATGGTTGCTGTGTGGACTGCCGAATTCACACGACTTCGCGATGGAGATCAATTCTTCTACTTAAGGACAGGAGCGTTCCAAGGGAATTCAGCACGGAATTCCGCGGCTTTATCCGTGACCTCGAACGTAGGACTGCTAGCGTTTTTCGAGAGATTATTCTCCGAAATACTAATATTCGCGACTCTCAAATCCCGTCAGGAAATGTGTTCGTCATCTAGAACGCCAACGATACTTGGATAACCCCCGACTTGCAGGTCTTAACTAAATCAGAGCCGAAAATGTGATCGTCCCTAGGTAGAATCTAGAAAATTTTGCGGTACTGCAGAGATTCAGCCTTTTTGAAATGTACCGCTACCTAAAATCATTTTCAACGACCGTCAGAATTAAGGGCGTTGAAGTAAAGTTTATTTGTCAGCTACATATTCCATCCTAAAGCACCTTTCTTTCAGCTCTCCTGGGTTTCAGACCTTCGAAGTCCTGCAGTAGACGCACCTCATATTCTCCATCTATCCGAAGAAATATGCACCCCATTGTGCGATCCTGGTGCTCTCTGCAATCCCTCAGTGCCAAGGGAACTGTACAGTAGTTTCGCTCCATGCGATTCTACTGACTGCCTGATATAATATCAAAGTTCTTCTCTTGGCAAGTATGCCAGATTGCAGTCGGCCGCTCAGAATGCTGGTTTGAGGTCTGGCGGAAAACCTTCGACTGCGACCTGTAGAGCAGGTGGAGTGACTGCGTTGAGCCGATAGTAATAACATTAAGGTCTACAGCCCTACATAAGGCTGATCTCCTCGCAGATATACCGGTGTGCTCGATGCAAGTTTCAGTTGCTCTGTTCATTTGACTATAATCTTTGTCTTTTAATTTGTGTCATCGCCGCTTGATACATATTGTACTGTTTATATACTGCTGGTATCCACCCCACCCCTCAATGGTATGGCCCATGTCCGCCCCCTGTTGGGGGTCCCTTCTTCAATAAAAGTGCAACCCACCACTACCGAAGTCGCGAAAATGCGAAGATCCGAAAATAGATAATTTCAAGTGAACAATTACTACATGGGAGGAAATGGGGGCTTAATTTACTGTTGTAGATATGTGGGTTGGTACCCAGTAAATTTGTTACTAAATTGCTAAAATCTAGTTTGAAAAAATTATGAATATTGTTGGAGACCACTAGTAAGAATAGCTGACTGGCCAGGATAGTTCGATCGCAGGAGCTCTAAACATATTTCCAGCAACTCATAATTATTTATACTGAGTCTCAACGATATACTACTACAAAAGCTTCGGGAAAACAATACAATAATTAGTGTAGCCATAGTTCAGAGAGCAATGATTATTGTAGCATTTTCCATGTTAAAGTTCATGCAGATAATTTTTTGGTGAAGAATTTTTTTATTAGTTACAGCTTATACAATATTTAATACCAACTTAAGGACATAAAACGTATGTCACGCTGAGGGCAATAAAAAAACAGATAAAACAGATAAAATTATCCTTCGATGATTCACAATAAACAATGTTTGTGTTTTACAATTATAGATAATTTCAAGAGTTTTGCATCAGTGTAGGGAAGCGTTGTGGAGATGAAAATATTTCCTCAGTATTTAAAACTGCAGTTTCAACAAAGCCTAGATGGATACATATAGCACTAACTATTTTTCTAACTCAAATCGGTTTTAAAAAAAGGGGGGAAATTTGGGGTGTTTTTAATGAATGAAAAATATGGTCAGCTGTTTTAAAAAAATGCACGAAATTTTTCCGGCACAGGAAAATATCTTTTGCTGAGCACCACCATTGACAACACGTTATCTGTAGTTAGAAAGTCCTGAGAATGGCACCTAAAGGTCTCTTTCATCAGAACCGTGAACCATAAGGTTGCGAATTATTCGCTCGGGATGGTTACGTCATGCAACAGAAGCTGCAAAACGCCATTGAAAACATCAAAATCCAAAAAGAGGAAACCCTAGGGTCATTTGCTATTACAATTGCTGGCTAATACGCAATCAATTTATAAGAAAAGTCCACATATTCGTAAACTTTTACAGCGAGCGAAGATTATTCTATACTCTATTACCAAGTTAACGCTAGCTCCAACAAGCAAAAAAAGTTTTGCTTCGGCATCATTCATAGAAAAGTTAATACTTCTAGATTGGTTCGTGCTGACTCTGATATTAATTTAATCTAAACAACATATAATGTATTCGGGGAAAGCTTAATAGACGTCTTAACTATACCAGGGCCGAAATTTTGATCATCCGTTGCTGGAATCTACATGATTGAGGTACTGCAAGTATTTAGCTTTTTTTGAAAAGTAGCTCATTCTAAAAGCATTCTCATGAGGATAAATCAGCTAGAGATGATATTCTCAGAGCTAGTTTCCCAAGATGGAGGCGTTGCAAGCAAAATAGTGCTCCCGAATTATGTTTGTCGGGACGAGAAGAAATAAACAAAAAAAGGGAACCGAGATGCTACAATGCAGAATAAAAGGGGCAGGGTCTACCACTTTGTATGCTCAGGGGCTATCATTGGAGACATATTTCCTACGGACGAATGTGACTCTCATTTTCTAGACTACTTGGTTCTGCACTTGAATTTGTCTTCCAACTTGCTTGAACTTTCCCAGAGGAATCAGTTTACTCAGCTCACGTAGATTTTTTTGACTAATCTTGAAATCTCAAGCAAACACACAAAGTGCCATAAAATGAATTGAAGGGAATCTTGTGGACGAAAAAACTTAAAAAAGTATACACTATCGGAGTAATTATCTTGATATCCTCCTCTAAATTTTTGTCTTCGAGGTGAGAGCCAAACATTTACTCCAAAATACTTATACATCCAATGCAGCCCCCAAAATTATTTTTAACCACCCAGAATGATTGACAGCCTCTTCGGACATATCAAGGTCCCCCAATGCTTCCTCAAGACCTTCAAAATCAGCTCTATCCCCAACAGAGGAGTCTGAGAATACGATTAAATCTTCACTCTCCCCTACGTCCTCCACAACAACCCCCTATGGTTGATTACAATCGGCTCCGGTGGGTCCACCTAATCCTTCTCATCTTCAGACTCCTGTACTTACGACTCATCTTTTTGCAGCTTTTCGGCCTCTTCTGCCTCTCCTGTTTCCTCTGCCTCTTCTTCATCTTCTGGTTCCTCTATCTTCTCAACAAATTGGCGACGGGCCCACTCTAGAACGCCTTTCCGTATCCATTCTTCTGTGGTATTCTTCTTAATTAGTCAGTATACTGTCCATCAAAGCCAGGCTGTTAACGGGATTGTGCCCTGACTTGATTGACAATTGTGAGGGACGGGTTGAGGCCGGCCATATTGAGAACAGAATGGGTGATCTAATAGAGTTTTTGATGCCTTGATTGTTGCTTCGACGAGGTTTGTATCGAACTTTAAAAAAGGTAATATCTTCGAGAAATTTCATGGCCTTCGGCAAATTGAGAAAGGAGAGGCAATGTGGCGGCTTTAATTCGCACGATTTCAAGGGAATTATAAAAAATGTACTTGTTAAAATATTGGAGCTTAATTCTAAGGACGAGGCGGATCACGAGTCGAAATATTTGTTTTTGGAAAAGAAGGATAAATCTTAAACCATAAAATAAATAATAAAGGCATACAGTGAATTTCGATTCATAAAGGAAAAGGACCGTAATTTTTATTTCGAAAGGGAATTCATGACGATTGGTTTGAAGTAGAGTTCAAGAAATGATCTCGCGATGAAGGGAATTTGAATTTGTGGAAAGGATCGTTCTCGTCATTTTTTTATGGTAGTACATCCACTGCTTTGGAAATCCCGGAGCCCCAAAATTGAATGCTCAAGAGGACTGAATATACATTCGCCCTCGCTCAGTTGGTGCACTATTTGTACGGAGTTGATTGCAACATTTTCTTTGGTAAACATATCATTCATATTAGCACAGGAATCCATTTGAAATATCTTGTTCGTCCTTGGCATCTATTCATTGATCACACAGATCCTTTTACGTTAGCTACTAACAGGAAACATTTGGTTGTTTAACTCTTCCCATCACTAGCCTTACGGGTGACTGGCCGACGAAGGCACAGTCATAGCCGCCCTCATCCTCAGTTCGGAGGCTTTGCCACCAATCTCTCACCGTGAGCGGCTACACGGTTTCTCCATCGACTTTGTGAAAAAAACTACTTGTCGTTCTGTCCTGAAGCTACTTCTTGCTTCTTGTTTTGATTATATACCCGGTTAAGTGGGTTCTAAGAAATCTTTGACTGTCCTAAGGTCCTTAATTCGGACCTCTCTAGCCCTCAACTCCTTACTTGGCTCCTGCTTACATACTAAATTAGAGGTCTAGGCTGATTGGAGACCAGTCCTTCCTGCGGATTTCTGTTTTTTCTATCCCAAAAATCCACGTCTAAACCCCTATTTTCAAAATAACTATTCTTTTCATGCGGTTTTTATACCCAATCTCAGACTAATTTTCTCTTGTGAACCCGGATTCATTGTGAAGCCGGACATATTTTTTTTGAATCTTTTAGTTCTCCTTTTTTTTAATGGAATCCCCCTGGTTCGTGATCCGCTTCGTCCTTCAAATTTAGTTCCGATAAAAAAGCGAGCACAAATTTTTATTGTGGCCTTAAATTCGTCCAAATTCACGAAATTCAGTATGAGTATACATTTTTAATCGATTGAGGCATTGAAATATTCGACCGTATGCCCTAATTTAAAACATTATCGAAATATGAAATCACGGCCAAATCTTTAACCTCTTAATCTAGAATGTTATCAACTCAACAGATCCCATTCCAAAACCCTTTCATAAATTTTAAACCTCCGCTCCAATGCAAGCATCGAGAACCAACCTAAAGATCAGGATACATCAGCAACTTTACCCTTCTACAGCACGGGCCCATGGGCTAACAAGATTGCAGACAGAAGATGAACCAAGACCTTGATTGGGAGTGGTTTTATACTCACCTTTCGGAATAGGTTAAGCAGCTATCGAAAGACGAGGATGGCGAAGATTCGAAGGAGGGACATGACGGGGTGAATCCGTTGGACGTTCTCTGCGTTTATCGAAAATAATTCCCACTGGGGCCTCTACCATTGTCTAAGGAAGAAGATGAAAACAATGAGAAAGTCAGAGTGATTCTTTACTCCTCGGAGAAGAAACAATCAAATTGTTGAGGTGATAAAAGGTAATTGGAGAACTTAGATGTGCCTGTTGAGGCAATGTACATCTTAAATCTATCGAGGGAATCCTTAAAAAACTGTGTTCTAAATGTGACTATTTAAGAGGATCTTTTTAGTGCTTCTGTTTTAAAGAGTCCTTTCAAGGGTTAAAATTTACATTTATCTTAAAAATACTTGCTCTTAGTCTTTCGAGTCCAAAAGATTCGCTTCAGCACTTTTAATGGTATTCAATATTTTCTACCAATACACAAAATTGAGCCGAAAATTCAATGAGCTGAACAAGCCGCTTTCTCTGCGATAGATTGAGCAAGTTAGAGCCAAGAACGATGAACTTAATAGTGAAAATGCTAAGAGTCAAAACATGAATTAAGGATTATTTAACCGTACGAGTCATGCAAGCTAAACCTCAGAACACTTTAAAGACGAATTTGTACCATTCAGTAACTACTAATTCATCATTATATATATAAATTTTTTTTGTTCGAAACTATCGACGTAACTCTGCAATGATGTTCAGTTTTCGGAAAACTTCAGATCTATGGCTTTGGAATGGTCACAGTGGATATGAATGAAATTTATTCTCAGTGATAACAATTTCCAATACAGATGAAAGCTAAAAGTTTTAATTTCCTGCTCAAGTATCGCAGTAAACCCTGCGGTTGGGACGAATATGTTCTCGCGCGCAATATTCTCACATTTTATTTCTTCGGAGTCATTTCTGAGTCGCAAACTTGGTGTAATTCTCCAAGAAAGAATGGAGAACAAAACGTCTTCATACTGCTGTTGAAATAAAAATATATCCAAATGCGGAAGGATCTCTGAAAATTCTAGTGTAATCGGGGTGAAATAACAGTTACAAACCCTAAAAATAAGGCATAATTGTGTGCTCCGCCTATGTTCCGTTTGTTGATGAAATAATCCTCTAAAAACAACAGTAAAGAACGTAATTTATAGGTATACAAAGAAAAATCGCTGGGTACCTTAAGTATATGAGGTTTACTTCGATCTATGGTTTTTGCTTCAACTCATAGTCGAAGACTTCGATGATGTGATGTTGTTTACTACGTGGAAAGAAATTTCAGATATTTGTTACTTACCTCGAAGATTATTATTCACGTGAATATTCTGCGAATTATTCAGTTATGGAATGGAGATTAATTCGACAACAAAGAACTACTGATCGTCACGAAACAATTTGAATTAAACTTCAGTAGAAGTAAAAGTGGAACTTAACAGAGCCATGAGCGCGTAATGATTGTTTTTTATTCATTTGGACTCTATGAAAGTGAGTTTTAAGGTAATCAAGAGTCTATAATATGCACTGAATACCAATCATGGTGACAATTCAATATAAATTGAAAACGAAAAGGGGTTTATCGTGTCAAGCGTGTGCATAATAATTTGATAAAAACCAGATATCTGTAGTGTAATATCATCATGGTTTCTTTTCGGTTGTTGGTTACCACGTAGGACTCATCGAAGTAAAAATTAAGTGCGACTAATCAGATTTTTCTGACATAGCATGAGCTGTAAGATATGTTTCCTCTCATCATAGGGTATTTTTTTATCATAATGGCGTTTTGTTCTACATTATTTAGAGAGTAAGTGATTATGGAGTCCAATAAGGTGCTATTAATACACTTCGCTACCTTCGACATATTTTAAGGCACTTATTACCGTCTGGCCAAAGGTCAAAACTTTTAAGAAACTTGTCCTTGGACCCCATAGTGACATTTAGAGGATATAAATTTGCATTTCAATTGATTCTATTGGAAAATATTCATTTGTCCTGTTCATCAGAGCAGTAATATATCCTTATTACATTCGTACCAAAATTTTAAGGCGTAAAAAATTTCAATACATGCATTCAGATGGGTAAGAATGCTTTAAAAATGTTACAGGCTGTATTGAAAACAGAGGCGCTTACAATGATAGCGAAGTAAATGTTGCGGAAAATAATGACAGATGTAAGAAAAACAGGAAGAATATTGAGCTGCTAAGTGACGGTGCTCTCTTTTTGTATGTTCTCATAACTTAATGAGATGTTTGAAAGCTACGACACGTTAGATTTTATAACCTTTTTCATAATACATATTTTCAAGGCAATTGTCCTCGAAACTGGACAAGTTCATTTCTTTTTGTATCGCTCTCAAGAAAAATGGCCACAATTATGGCTCAGTCACTTCTCGTCTGTAGAAGCTTCACCTCAATCAAGTCTAATTTTTATTCGATGTTTTTGTATAAATTCTTCCATTCGGGAAGGAATATGGGTTACTAGTAAGGGTGGGTATGGTTTTCTTCGATTGCATGCAAACGAGGAATAATGTTTTATTATAATTTTCACTTCCTTAACTCTGAGTTCTATTATGCTTATCTATCGATGTTGATACAAAAAATGATAAGCTCCACACTAAAAATGTTCTGAGATGGATTATTTGTATTAAATATTATTCCTCCAATCCAAATAACAAGTGAAACACGAAATTTGCTTACTACATCAATCTGTTTTAGACTTTTTACAACATTCATGAACTTTGATGCTCACACCCATCTTTTAGTATCTTATGAAAGGCCTCAGCAAAAAGACGTAAATATTCTTTACGAATGTAAGCTTACTCAACATAAATTTGCTATGGAACAGTAGTTTTCAACTAGAATCAATATGGAGTCATTAAAATAGGTAGTTCTTAACTTCCCAAATCCTGATAGTTCAAAAGAGGTCAGTCATTTCTTACCACAGGCCCCAAACCCTTTTCTCATTAGAATTAGGTCTGAAAATCTCACAATACGACCAAGAAATTCGTGTCCAGTTTCTATGCATCCTGATTTGAATGATCCTTGGCAACGATATAACCAGTAAAAATTTCACTTTTGAATAATATCATCTTTTATGAGAAATTGAAGTACTACCTACTGAAACCGTTTCAATAAACAAATCATAATGTAATAATAATTTCACATTACGTGTAGAATAGCACATATTTGGAAAAAAAATTATAAAATTAAGTTATTCATAGTTCACTTGTTCTAAAACACAGTATTCTTGCTTCAAATTATTTATTCGATTGTCTATGCTTGCAGTTGATGAAAGATACGGTATCGTAAATTATGGATACAAAAGATGGGCTTTGTTTCCACCCCTCATATACTTTTGTGAGAAAAATAAACCTTAATGTATAGTAAACCAGGTAATAGGAGGATTCTACTCATTAGTAAATGATGTAGGAACATTTTTAGACATACGAAAACAGTTCTTTTTAGCGAGAAACGTACCGAATCCAATATTTTCGCTGTTTTGCGTACTGTGTATGCCCATTTCTATATATTTCCGTTCATATATTGCCTCTTATAAGATTTTGTACCATAATGTTTCATATTTTATATACCCATAAAGCCGTGAAAGATTTATTTATCAATCTCATTCGGATTCATTCTAGTCTAAAAAAAATAGCCGAAATAATGTAGATCAATTTTAGCAAATTTGCTGTAAATATACTTTTCTGTCACGACTATAAATAAACACTAAGCATCATCGTAAAACTAATCTTTGACCCCGAGCCTTAATTGTTTCCAACACATCCCGATTCTTCACAATTTAAACATAAATTTATCACTGTCTTCTTTCGAGGATATCTAACGTGGACGACCTGAATTACTTCTGGTATTAGCCTCCAAGTTATTATTGGGCTCTGGTTCATCCAGTTCGAAGAGCTTTCGTTTTTTTTATGAGTCGCGATAAAAGCATATCTTGTTTTGTAACTTTTTGTATCCATTTTATTCTCCCAACTCCAATGTTGATGCCTCAAGATAAATGAACCTTTAGATAACTCAATTTTAGTGTTTTTTATAAAAGTCGGTCAAACCTCACCGAGCAAAAATTCTTCTTATCTCACTAAATCTTGAGTTCATACATATCTCCCAGTCTCTTTCGCAATTACATCTGTTCAAATAAGAATTCTCCAAATTAATAGATTTAAAACAAATAATTTCCTACTGAACTTGTGTTACTCGTTGCCGATCTCGATCATATTCAAAAGTTAGATTATCGTTATGTCTTTGCGACCAGGTCGGAAAGAGCTTAGAGTCATACTTCTATCTCTTATTAAATGAATGATAGCAATATTTTGTAAATTCTCTGCACTTTATTGAAATCCTACCGTTGAACATTCAGTTGATTTCTCCTGGCAGGTTTCAAATCACTTGGCCTACTCCCATGACTTACTCACGTAAAATCTCCTTGTCTATAATTTTACAAACCCTCCGCGCGGTTTTCCTCGACTCTAGCATTGAAATTTTATTCATTACTTCCCAGTCCATATTTTCCATTGAAAAGTTTTCATCTTCGATCCCCACCACTACCTGAATCCTGTTAAGTTGCGAAAGATTTTTCCATCATTTAAATTTATTTGCAAAGATATACAGAGAAAAAATCAGAGGAAAATTACGAATGAGGACTACGAGAACCCCAAAACAGACAAAAATTATATTGAAATTATTTTGGGTATGATCATTTTAATACAGGGATTACCCAAAACAAAAATTCTGAAATGAAACTCTACTGATACTGTAATTAACCTTTGCAAACAAATTTTCTTTTAAAAGTGGAGTGAATTGCAGAAATAGCATTACGCATGCAAAGAATTCTAGAACACGTGAGTATTAGCCACCCCCTTCTAAAACTGTTTCCAGACTTACCTTCGCAACAAGCCCCCATTCAGTACCAAAACGCAATTCTAATGACAGACGCACGTCAGTGGGATCAAACCAGAACCATCTGCCTCCAGCATACGTGAAAGTGGCGAAATGTGGTACTTCTCCTTATCCACCGTAGATCATTCCACAAGTACAACTCCAACCTCACACTCAAGGCAATGGAAGACTACTGGAGATAGCGACAGGACTACGAGGCTCATGCAATGAGGGCGATAAAATAGTGGAAAACAATTTTGCAGTTAAGTTTTTTGGCATGTCCGACGCTGAATATATACTCCACTTTCGTTTCAAGATGTATGACGTCATCAAACTCATTAAAGTAATTAGATATCCAGGAGAGAAGAAGAGTACTTCACACTAAACATGTACGCATCGAACCCATTATTAAGTATTTTTATTTTACTTAAACTAATGAGAATGAGTACGCTGCAACTATGGAGAGAGGTAGAGCAATTCTTTGGAAGTAAGGAAGTCGGATGTGCGAGATATTCTGGGAAACAATAGGACTATTTTTATAGAGCTGTACTTGTTGACTGGAGATATGGAAAATTCATACTTATAGGGTAAGGTAGAATCATACGCAGCTGCAGTACACACCAAAACCGAAGCGTTGCATAACTATGTCGGATTTATTGATGGAACTAATACGAGGCCTGGTAACATCGCTATCCAAAACGTAGCTTTTAACAGTCACAAAAGGAGACATGTTCTCAATTTTCAAGCTATATCAACACCGTATGAAATGTTCGCACACATATTTGGCCCTATAGAAGGTAGAGAACACGATTGGACGCTATACACGAGGTCTAGAGAAGACGATCAATTGGAAACACTACTAAATATTACTTATAAACATTATTGTATCTACGGCGACAGTGGCTATAACTGGAGGTCCTTTTTGGAGATCCCTTTACAAGGTTCTTCTCTTGGTATTCCTCAGAAGAACTTCAACAAGGCTATGTCAAATAGTCCAGTCACTGCGGAATGGATGTTCAAAGTAGTCAAACTGTACTGGACTATCGTTGATTTCAAGAGAAGTTGAGGATTAAGAGGTCCTCGTAGCTGCGCTTTACTATTGTGGTATGTTAATTTGCAAAATTCGAAACTGTTTCTATCCAAACCAAACATCTCAGTACTTCAACTGAACACCGCTAACCCTTGAAGAATGTTTTAATTCAAAGTAAAGAAGTAGCCACTTGTTTTGATTTGGTTCTTTCGTAGCGCGAGGGCCAATTCCGTAGCGGAGGTCGCGAGGAGCGAGCGGCCGGAGCACAAATTTGCCCTCTCTCTTAAGCGCCCTGTTTGCCAAGCGAGTCAGCACAGGAAAGAGTATGAGCGACTCTAAAAGTTTTCAATACAAACAAAGCGAAAGAAACATCAGGCTACATGTTTACTTAGACTTCAAATACTGCATCATTAGCTTGAACTTGTCCAACTCAAGCTCTTTGCGGCTCTCATTTTCCTTCACGCGCCCGATGCGGTCCATTTTAACCTTCTTTTTCTCTTGTTCAAGGCGCGCGCGGCTAAGTTCCAGATTTTCCTTCTCTAGTGCAATTCTGGCGTCATTTGATGCAATGAGCGCGGCCAAAAACATATCTATATCGCCTTGAACCTGATTCTAGACCAGTTCGCTCGTAGGCTTCTTTGGCTCTTTCAATGCTCGCTCCTGCGCTTCTCTGTTGGCTTCATTACGATCCTCATTTGATTTCCGCTTCATCTCTGTAGAGCAAATGAAGGCCCCAATCCATTCTTTCTCAGCCCCCTTTTCCCGCAGCCTTTCGTTTCGCTCTTTCTGCTCCTGTTAAGTCGTCGCGCTCTTCCTTCATAGACCTCAAAAGTTCTTCCAGCTCTCCCACACCCCCTCCGATTCGACTCATTCGCCTGTAGACCGCGTTCCGCTCATCGAACCGTTGATGAATGCGCTTGTACCTGTTCTGAGTTGCTTTCCAAGTCACACAACAAGAAAGTTTCTGCGTCGCGCTCGCACACTTCATCGCAATATCAACTCGCTCCTTCGTGGTACCATTCGGTGCAATGTGCGCTTTTGCGGCTGCTAATTCGCGTACGATGATAAGGTCATCGTTTCTGCTGAACTTCGGTCTACGCCCGATGCGAGCTACTTCTATTGCTTCACCGCTGCATTGGGGCGCCTTCTGAGTTTTCGTTGTGCTATAGGTAGTATCGTTAGAGTTCGCCGTTCTATCTGGAGAAGGGTTCTGTTCCTCCAACTGAAATTCGGCTACAGTGGCGAGGTCCTGTACGCTGTTCGTCGCGTCAAGCAGTGTGTGAAGGATAGGAATAGGGATAAAGATGGGGATAAGAGAAAGGATAAGGGTAGGGGTAAAGATAGGGGTAAAGATAGGGGTGAGGATATGGGTTGGGATATGTAGTTCGAGAGATGAAGGGGACGTTTGAGTCATTGCCATGCATTTAATGTCTAGTATTGTGCGAGCCAAATCTGTAGAAACGTTGCACACGCATTACGGTATAATTGAAGTTTTCACATAACTAAAAGTCACAATTCTGCAGTGTAGCTCACGCAACATTGGATATTTCTGCAATGTTCTTTTTTGCTACTGTAGTTTAATTAGAGTTTCGTTGCGGTTTTTTTACAGTTTTTCGATTGCGTAATATCTCTGATATGTATGCTTTAATCAATTTAATTGGGTGTTTGAAAAGCCCATGGAACGGGT
The DNA here is from genome assembly GCA_002205965.3 of Kappaphycus alvarezii. Lineage (NCBI taxonomy): Eukaryota > Rhodophyta > Florideophyceae > Gigartinales > Solieriaceae > Kappaphycus > Kappaphycus alvarezii. The sequence goes on from NADL03000831.1 coordinate 271,661, forward strand.
TTTTTCTCAGTTAAACTCTGCAAAATATTGATCGAAGTATATTTTATGGTGTTTTAGTATAATACTTTACTGCATTAGTATCGAGGGTCAGTGCAGGAACCGACTATGTTGCCAGCTAAGTGCGAGCTACATCAGCCTAAAAGCCTATGGGAAAATTCAAGTAAAGATAAATAGATAAGAAGGTGATCGAGATATTTTTAGTGGTGTTTAAACAGAAATCTAGAAATCATGAAATTTTATGATGCGTGGAAACAGAAAATGGAAGAAAACATTACAGATATAAGTCAATATTTGATGAGAAAATATCTAATGGAGATTTATTGGAGATCTTGAAGTAAAATAGGCCAACTTTTTGAAATAGACAGCACGAAGAAAAGCTTGTAAAGTTTTTATGGTTCAATTTTCAGTCATTTTGTAAGTTCTATGGAAGAGCTCTTTCTGGGATATATAAGGCAATATCTGAAAACAAATAGTGCAAGAGTGTATTTAAAACGTTGAACTGGTTTCTGTACCCCAACTTGAGTGAGGTGATGTTTTTGCATGCCTCTTCATTGGATATATCCGCAGGGTAAGGTCCCACACTGGAATGAGTCTATTCCAAACTTTTCTCTGAATCCAATATTTGCTTATTGGCCGACTACTACTTTATTGGCTGTATTTCATTGGATAAATATAACAAATTTAAATATTTTATTATACATGTTTGGCCTTAACGGCACTTGAATAAGGGTAAGCCTGTAATCAGCTCCAATATCGACTCTCAACTTTCTCCTCTGAAACTATAATTCCAACTGCAACTTTCGAAACGGCCACATTTATCATTTCCAAATCCCCCCTTTCCGTTCTTTCTACTTCATCTTATATTAATCTTTCCATAGATTTTCTGTAATATTTACTCGATCTTCGCGCTCAGGGGTTCGATGCCGGTAATATTTAGTCCCCTTTCGATTTCAGGTGCTTTATCTAAACAAATAAAGAGCCAATTTAATATATTCATTGCCGATAACACTTTTTGAGAGAATTAGAGAGTTTATGACGTGCTTCTGCCTTTTTCCTCTATTTTGTACTCTTAGGGTATTTATCTATTAAGATCTGATTCTTTAAGGACTTATAATATTATGAAGGTTGCTTCATATTCCTCTGAGTCTGGTTTTAGTAAATATTATTATTCTTATTTTATGTTAGGATACGGTTGCTCGAAGAGAACAAATAAGTACCTAAAACTGAACTTGAGAATGTAATACCGGGGAGATATCAAAGGAAATAAAACTGCTTTCAGATGTTCAAATGAAATTTCCTGAGGCTTTCTGTGCCACGGAATCTGTACTATCACCCTTCGTAAATTAAATCCTTGGAGAAATAAATTACGTAATTTATCATTAATTTATCTGCTTCTGGATATCTTTCGTTGGTAAGATATCTTTCTATTATTTAAATGGTATTAATTTTACCTTTATGTATAAGTAAGAATACTGGAAGCGTGGACATTTTCATTATTAATTCATTCCCCAAAAAAGAAACTAAGCGATTGAGAGAAGACTTCGAGCCTAGACTTGAGTGAAGACGAGGTTAGGAGTTAGATACAGACCTATAAATGTTTTAGTTGTAAATAAACACCGATTGTAGGTAAATTTTCCAACTGCTCTCACGCTAACTTGGCAATTCGATGTGAAACGGACGAAACTTGGATTATTGAGCTCCTAGGGGGAAAGTTGATTTTTTGCTGGTTAACTGACTGTAAATTATTTTCATTCCTTCTCTTTTCTCTTTGTCTCCTTTTTCGGCTCTATACTCGAGTACTTTTCCTTCTGCGTTATTTTTCTAGCGTCGTACTCACGGTATTCACGGTTTCGGAAAAAATAAAAAGCCCATAAACATTCATTAGGAATGAAGATATCTAAGTGGGAAATTTTGAACAGGCCTTGATAAAAATTTAAGTCAGTTGTACTGAAATACGAATTTGTATGAAATGGTTGAAATAACCTATATTAGCAATAGTTCCCCGAGCCCCAAAGGTTTGGTGCCACTGTAGCTACTTACTTTTTAATACTTTACAGGACACTGTTCATAAGTTGACTTTACTGAGCATGGCGCTGGACAAATAACTGGGCCTGATATTTCTGGCAGCTAGTCACCTAACAGAAAGAAATTTGTCCTAACTTGCGAACTTAATTAAAAACTAACTCCATCTTCGTATTTATTGTTTTTCCTGAATGCAACTGCTAGTAAATACGTACTGAAGGTACCTTCTTCTTCACCTTTTTGAAATTCGCCTCTGGTTATTGCCTTTGGGAGTTTCGCTCCCCATCTTACGAAGGCGTCACGATTGCAGTTGTAGTGCCCTCAGACCGCATCGGCCCCGCCCCCAGCTTGGCTTAGTAGCCTGATTTGCATTCATTTTTCTACCTTTTTGTGCTTTTGTCAATATAGGGAGTACTTTTTCTCCTTGTGTCCCTTATTGGAGAACAAATATCATATTCTGTCCTGCTTCGCCGAGCTATCTTGAGCATATGTGATCTTTTACGCGAAAAGTGTATTTTCCTTCTTTCCCATTTCCTTTTGCTCTTCAAAAGCCTCTACCCCCTGAGTTCTTAAAACTTTTGAGCTACTATTCTGCAGATAGATTACAGATAAATCGGCTTTGAATACTGTATAGTGATTTCCTTACCGAAATTGGGAGCGTAATCTTTCTAGGTCCAACTCGTTGCCTTGAACTAGAACTGAAAAAAGACCATGGCAAGATAGTCAACGATAGTACCATAAATCAAAAGATGCTCGTACTGAGCGGCTACAAAAATTATGACTTTAGAATGTTAAAAATCTTTTCAGCTTCGAAGGGACTCGTGAAAGTGATTAATTATTCTGGAAACCTGTTTTGGTCATAGTAGTGAGCCGTCATTCTCTAGGGATTTTCTTGCTTCCTTTTGTCTCAAAAATATACTACTCTAACACTTTTGTGCCAGCCTCGATTTTATGTTGGAACCCTTTACGCTGATTTTTTCTTCCGCGGAGATGAAAACCTTTGCTGAAGCAGGGCATTTGCTGTCTCTCTAATGACTTCCTTTCCATTATTCCTGTTACATTTCCTCAGTTCACTTCCATTGCGATACGTGTTCATACATACAAATTGCAATGCATATTTATATGTCCTTTCCCGCTCTGAAACTCGCCCCGGTCACCAGTCCGGATAACGTTCTCGATATCCCGTTTTTTCTTGATTATACCAGTTTTTGGGTCTGCGTTCGCCGCTCTGTAGACTTTCATTGGTCCTTAAAAGCAGAAGAGCTTATCTTGTGAGCAAGAAGAAGGCCTCAAAAGACGATTTTATGACCATTACAACTCTTTTAACCGATTCTGCAGGATGAGAAAAATTTGGGTTGATTCATATTTGCAAAGGAAGGTCAGTTCTGAAGTTGATGCTAGTTTTTCCCGAATCTATAAAGCGTCGTGAATGTAAGCTTACATACCAAGCCACCAGCAGCGCTCAGGCTGCAGTTGAATTGTCATCGTCGTCCACGTTAAATGTGAAGTACAGATACAAACCTGAGTGCCCACATCTGGCTTGAAAAGGTCCAATGGCGGTCCGAACGTGGTACAATGTCTGTATTGGTAGCACATAAACAGATACGATATCAACTCTCTTGGCCGCAATGGAGGTATGGAAGTTTTTGAAGGAATATTTGTGAATCATCCGGTATAACCCTAGATAACCGAAGCCCTGTAAGTAAATCCCCTTCTCTAACAAGAATAAAAGCGGTTGATGTACGAGATTACACATACTCTTGGCTTCTTTCGCAAGTTTCCGGCTTTTCCAAGAGACCAATTTCATGTCTAGGTGTTAGCATTTGAAAGCACATTCCTGGTATGACTCAAAAACTTTTATCAGACACCGTGGTTTGAACATGGAAGATCATGGTCAGGGGTCAATTTTCTGTAAATCCTACACATCCAGGCCCAATACATCATCCACTGCAGATATGGATCTCCGTGAATTAGCCGCCAATATTAAAAGTCAATTTTCCGTCAAGATAACCGGGTCACGTTTTGGGTAAAAATGCCAATCTCGGAGCAATTTATATTACCATCGAGCTCCAGTTGCACAGGTAATCAAACGTTAGCCCTTGTATCCGAGAAATGGGGACAGACGGCGAAACTGATCATTTTGTCGTCACATTCTTGCATTTGTCGGCTCCGTGGCTCCTCAGGGTGAAAAAATGTAAACCTCTCATGATCTTTGACGCATATCACCTCTGAAATCTTCAAAAATGCCAGGGTTTCATAACCGTGTTATTGAGTAGGAATAAAGTCTTACTAATTCCTATTTCCACTCTCGGATGAAGTAATCTAGGCTTTCTCCACGATCAGGGCGGTAGAAAGATTGGACAGATACTCTAGTGTGTATCAGACAATTATTTTAATATTATGACAAAGTTCGGGGCTACTTATACAGAAACATGTATTTTCCGTTACATTTCGAGAATACATGCTTTAAACAGTTTTAAAGCTCGATCAAAACACATTTTTGTAATAACTTAAAGCTAGTCAGGATACTAGCAACTTTTTCGACCTGCTCAACTTCTATTGAAGTGTCAATTTGCCGCATTTTATCCACTCAGCATCCGCAAGTGAATGCTTAAGCCGAAGTGGTGCAGATTTTTTGAAACTACGTAAAACTATTACTACGTACCTATTTACTTTCATTCAATATTTCTATAGTATCTTTTTTAGTAAATATTTACCTGCTCAAAAACTTTTTTAATCGATACAGCTACTGTCAACGTTAGTATAATAGAAGTTTCGCCATAATATGATGACAAAGTGTGCCTCATCGGAGGATAATTCTATGGCAAATAGACAATACCGAAGGGTGAGGGCCGTTATTCATCCAGTATACGCCAAATATACGGTTTCTTTCAATGCCGCTTGCTTGATAACTGGGCTACCAGCTACCATTTGATTGATTTCAATGCTACTTTTTACGAACTCAAATTCCAAAAAATCGTTAAAAGTCAGGTTCCTGGCTCTCTCAACCTTAGAAACACTCTTAAATACCTAACTCTATTTACCCCCTTTCTTTTTGGGTTCTTGTGGTGATTACTCTTCCAGCAGAAACTCTTTTCTTCGTTAGTCATATCTCACTGAGTCTTGGGGGGTGCAAATATGAAGTGATAGGTAGTTCCTACTCAAGTAGTTGATACAGAAGTACTCTCCGCTCGCTATTGTGACCAAAAGCGCTCTTTATGGATTTACCGCAACTCTGTACTCGCTAATTTTGACCCAATTTTCTCAGATCAATAGAAGTAACGTTGCACAACCCCTAAATTCTCCTGGTTCTCAGCCCGCCAAAGTCTTCTAGTAAAACGTTCGCCTAAATCCCCGGATAGAAATATTGTATATTCCAGACAGCGGTTAATGAGGCGGTTACAATGTGTATCATGGAAAACGAGGGTTATACTGTACTTTGCTCTGTGGCGGTAGATCTTTACGAGTCATACAGTTTGGAAAAGTAGCGTGCGGTGTGGAACAGGGTCGGGCGAGCGAACGCAGTCCAGCAGCCCTGGACCATAAACTAATCACCCAAGGCACACGTTATGAGTACCTTGTGGACATCAATCGGCCCTTCCAAAAAAGCCGGACGGCCGTGACGTGCATTGGCGCTCTCGATCCAGTGCATTTCTCCATCTTGAACTGATGGCGCACGGCGCCAGTTGAGTATGTTCAGTCGCGACTGAACCAATTTAACGCTAAACGCTGATGCTGGTGTGATTTTTTTGGAAGCTCACCCAAATTACCTCTGCAAAGAATGCACCATAGGTAAAAATTGCCAGCTACGTCCCTCCTCGCTCTCTGGAGAGGTCCGCTTTACTAAACTATAACACCGCCTGAACCAAACCAATCCATACTTCACTTTTTCAGCGGTAATTTAATAACACTGCCAACAAGACGTACAATATTTTCAATATTTGGCTCCCGAGAGCGCTGTACAGTACTCCGAATGGATCTAGGCTAAAATTTATGTATTTTACGCTATAAAACAGTGCAGCAAGCACAAATTTCGGGGAAAAAGACACCGCAGAGGCTCCTTTATATCTATATAAGAAAAAAAGAGCAACAAGCTCCATACTATGGTATGCAAAGCGGTGAAATTAGTGATCAAAAAGCCCTTTTCAACAGTAGAGACTACCTTTTTTCTGTATTCTATATTTTTGATATTATTTATTGCGATTTTATATTTTTGCATTGTTTATAAAGAGAGATCAAAGAGTATTTGGACAACCACCACTCCCAAACACCACCACTCCCAAACAGCACTACTGATACCATCAAAATGTTCTCATTTACTGTCCATTTTCCTCAAAGCATTGGCGTTCCTTGTCTCTTTACAAGTACTGTGCGCATACGGAATTTTAAGTGGGCAATATCTATTACACTGCCAGTTTCTTTTGTCTCTTTGAACTTTCGGTGCTCAGCTCGGAGCTCAATGGGACAATACCCTCAGAGAATGCTTCACCTTAAGTCTTCCTGGCCCATGAAGGTAATGATAGACGGGATCCGGAAACCTATAAAGACCGCAGAAGATCACAATCGGTACAGGAAGCAATGTAATTGGGAGCAGACAGCAGAACTGGTCAGGGGTCTACTGAAATAACCAAGGGAGAGAGCAGAAAATGTTATTATTCCATTACAGAATACCCGATGTATCCCCTTATTGACAATGCAGAGGAGAAGTTGCAGAATTCAGGCACAGAATATATATCTGTGTTAACCAGTTCTTCTTCGGAAGTCTTTCGTCGCTCCAATCAAGTCCCACGAAATTTTGGACCCGTTTCCCGTCACACTCATCGTACAAACGCTCTCTGATCGTTTTCTTCCGGTAATACCAACTAAACCAAAGCCCAGATCGTCGCTTGCACTACCACTCACAGGGTTGAAACGGAGGTTAAGAGAAGTCGGAGTAACAGAAGAAGGGAAAGCCTACGTTCTATTGCCGCATCTGTGATATAAAGTTTATTACCCTAGACCAGAAGACAATTTGAGAGGCAGGTGGAATGCACAAGAGGGAAGAGTCATTAGTGAAGGAAACTAAAGAACAGCGCGGTGGCCTTTCTGCGACATAAACTTGACTCAAAGAATCGACCTGCCCAGTTATCTGTAGAGCAACAAGCAAAGTAAGAAGCTTTCATTTTTGCCGAAAAACAAGACCATTAGAAATCTTTGTTTACAAAGTTTCTGAGCATGTGGTTTTAAATTTAGTTAAACGAAGAAAAAGGAAAGAAAAAGGAAAAACCCAAACTAACGAAATCAAAAGAAAAACAAAAAATAAATGTACGATAAATAACCCCTTCCATTACCCGCAGAAACCGGTGCTATTGCCGTAGAGCAATATACGGTGCTGGTAAAAAAGATAGGGACACTCTATTAAATTAGCATACGGCTAGAAGTACTGTACTGTAGCCTCCCAAATTCTGCCAGTTCACGTGCTAAACAGTACATAATAGTGTAACACTAGCATACCGAAAAAAAATATTCAAAAAAGAAAGAAAATTCAAATTTACTGTATTCAAGGTGGGAAAAATGATAAGGAAACCTCACTAAAAATAAGCACAAAACAAAGTCATTACTTTGATTTACACCCCTTCATCTGTAACACCTCAATGCAACGCTTCTGCATTGGTTTGACTAGCTTTTCCATCAAATCAACTGTAATCCCGTTTCATTCCGCCTTAATTGATGACTCCAGTTCTTCCACGTTACTGTACTGACGATCGCCACTATAAACCTTGCGAGCGAGTACACCCCACAAGTTCTCGATTGGGTTCTGATGAGGTGATTTAGCGGGCCAGTCCATTACATCAAAAAAATGGGTAGCAAACCAATCTTTTGTGACCCGTGATGTATGGATGGGAGCATTGTCCTGTTGGAACACCCATTCCACCCCGGAATTTTCTTCAAAAAATGGAATTACATAGGATTGTAGCGTGTCACAGTACTTCTCAGAGTCTTGTTTTCCTTTCAAAATAACCAATTCCGTAGATCCACTTGAGCAAAACCCTCCCCAGACCATGACACTCCCTCCCCCATTTTGCCTTTTCGAATATAATTTCTTTTCCTTACGTATGTCGTGGCAGTAACATTTGTAGCCATCTGGACCATCCAAATTAAACTTTTTTCATCACTGAATAAAACGGTCTGCCATTTATCATAATTCCAGGTGACTTTCTCTGTAGCCCACCTTACTCGATTTTCTTTATGCATCTCTGTAAGCAGTGGACACCCAATCATCTTCGAATACTTGAAAAGTCCTGATTTGTTTAAAGTCTTTCGGACAGTAGACGAACAAACCGGCAGATCCAATGCTTTTTTAGGTCACTTGAGCTCATATTATTTTTCGAAGCCTCCCTGAAGAGTCTGCGTTTGTGATGCTCAGTAATTTTTTCGGTCTTTCCGAGCTTTTCTTTGTGCCATACGTATCCATATTGTTGAGGTAGTTGAGGACAACGTTCTTGCTCCTTCCAACATGTTTCGCAATGCTGCGGGCGCTTGTCCAATAACCGAAAGTGCCTCAATTTTGCCCTTTTCTTCTTCCGTTAGATGCTTTGCTTTTCCCATTGTTTGAGATAACCGACGACTCTGTTTTGATGTTGCCGTGTCCAAGGGAGGTGCGCTTGACGGAAGTAAAGGCTTTTTGTTTACTTATATCAATCCGCTGGAGTGCAGTTGCATTTAACGAGTGCTGTCCCTAACTTTTTGTACTGTACTACACTGAAGCAACATCGCTGCACTGCAGCACAGTACAGTACAGTATCCAGTACATAACTTTAATTTACAGAATACGCGACACATTAGAAAACAGCACTGTAATGCATTTGTGCAGTGTCCGGAGGACACAGACAAATAAACCATCTGGTACATCAATCACACGCAGTGAATCAAGGCAGTCAGTTCCAAGCAACGGGCATTGTTGGAGATCCGCTTGTGTGTGGCGCCAGCGTTAAAGAGTAATGACCCAAGAGGGGCAAGCCGGGTCCGGCTGAACGGATTATCCAATAGTGTGAATACATTTATGTTCCTTTATATTAGGCACAGTGCTGTATTTCGTGATGCCCTTGGATCTGCGAGATCAAGGACAGTTGTCCTTGCGGTTCTTACCGCCGCTGTGTTACCGTACAGTGCAGTGGTCGGACGGAGTGTGACCGCTGAGGTTCAATAAATAAAGAGCCACTGAGGGCCGACGGAACAGTTCGAGCGAGGCAGAACACCGACATTCTTACAGGAATGCAACCTCCTATATGGTTCACATTTGATCGGAAAATTGTTGGATTCTGGATTGTTTTAATTATTTTTATATTTAAGTTCAGTACTGTACTGTACTGTACTGTACGAGCTACATTTGTATTTTTAGACTACACAACTGAAATTTATTTGTTTTCTAGGAACCGCCGCCGCCCTTTGGCCACATGCATTTCGTCACTTGCCTATATATGTAGACGAAGCGTCAGAAGCGCGCGAGTTCAGGGACAAAACAACGACAGACACCAATATGGTACTCTTGCGTAGGATTACACGACCGAAATCAATCTTTCGGGGCTCACGATAAAAAAGAGGAGGAAGACGGAAAAGCAGGCCAGCTTAATGTAATCTGTGAACGCAATTCAGATACCGATTATGCTATCCGAGAAAGTGCCTAATGCAGCAAAATGAACAGTCGAGAGCAAGTCAATACCGAAACAGCCTCGCCATTGAAAATACGAAGCGATTCCGATAACCCGTCTCGTGAATAATCGGCAGCGAGCCCAATTTATTCCCTCAGTACCTCCGATAGAATAATTACGTAATTTTGAATTGCAGGAGGAAGCCGAATAAAAACAACTGCGCGAAAAAGAACTCGCACAAGATCCACGAGTACGTTGGAAAATAAGAAGTCGTCTCGAAACTTGCGAATGCCAACTGCCTTCTCACGTTTGGCCAGCTCCTTCGTGGGGATTCAGATGAAGCTACCAAGATAATGAACCGTTTGCTCAGGAAGCACTCAGTATCCCGCGTCGAAGTCGTATCCAACCCGGAGTCTCGCCTATTACGCGTCTTAAAATTCACAGTTTATGGCTCTGACGTTTTGCCATTACTATGTTCTGGGGAAATACCCAACGTGATGTCCACCTTCTTGTCTTAACGCTTATTATTTATATCGCATAATTTTACGGCAAGGAAAATAAAAGTGGCTAGTGGAGAAAGTTTATCTTGTGTCGGCTCGTTGCTGATTGTTTCTACCACTTTCGGAGGACAAGAGGTAAAGTTGGACTACCTTGTCGTCGAGAAGTCTCCATTTGACATTATCACTGGAATTCTTGCACTCCCATCTATGTGCGCGAGCCTGTACATTGGAGTATTGTAGAGATTGTACCTGGCGTCTGAATAAGTCGTGCTACCGTTCGAGCCTGACGCAAAAGCGATAGGCTCGGACCGAAAATTGGCTCGTCGAAGGCGAAGATATCGGTACTCCCGAGAAGATTTCACATCCGACTCGAACGCTTGGCAGGAGTATCCAGATTCATCCAAAAAAGAACTTGTTTTGTTCATCCGCGGAAACGTAGTGGAACAAGAAGATGAGGAGCATCTCGGAGGAGAAAGCTCCACCGTTGAAGAAGTATAACAAGTTCGTGGCCCTTCTAGCGCACCTCCGAGAAGAATACTAAGCCCGAATAAACAATTCCCTCCGAAACAATAGCATTGTTGCTTGGAAAATTGAAAGGCCACGTCCCGCCGCGGTTAGAGTGGAACACAAGTTGAATCTAAAGGACCAAAATCCAGTTTACCACAGCGCTTATGGTCAGGCTCCGCGTCACAAGGATACGGTCTGACAAGAAGTTGCTAATATGTTGGAAGCAAGAATTATTACCCCAGCGTCTTCTGCGTGGTATTTTCCTGTAATGATCGCCTCCAAGGACGAAAAGCCGATATTCTTTGTGGACTACTGCATTTTGAACCATAAGATGAAGGCCGATCGTTGGCCTCTGCCCAAGATAGAAGAAATGTTCGATGACCTAAAGGTTGGTTCTGTATTCACTACCCTCGACTTGTTTGCAGGATACTGGCAGGTTCGCATGAGCGAAGATTGTAAGGAGATGACTACTTTTCTTTGCCGGTACGGGACTTTTAAGATTTAGTTTATGCCGTTTGGTCTCATATGGATGCGCTGTGAACTTTTCAGGGCATGATAGACTGTGCTTAACGGTACATTCCCTTTTCCCGCGTTTATCTGTACGATGTTGCCGTCTTTTCTAACTCGGTCGAGGAGCAGATGAATCACTTAAATATAATTTTCGACGGTATCGGAAAGGTGGAACTGAAGCTCAAGATCACGAAGTGAGACTTTGTGAAACCCGCTGTGAAGTTGCTTGGAGACAAAGCTGACAAAAACGGAGTTCAGATTGGCGAAGAGAAGATTAAGGCCATCAAGGAATCACTGGTTCCGAAGGAGACGACTGAGTTGCGCGGTTTCCTTGGCCCTGGCGGTTATTGCCGCCGTTTTATTCGTGTCTTCGCCGAGATTTGAGCCGCATTACATGCTTTTACGTCTGGCAATAAGAAATTCAAGTGGACAGAGGAAATGATGGGGGCATTCGAGACTTTGAAAGAGAAGCTGATGACTTGGCCAACGGCATGACATTGCAGGCAGTAAAGCACTGTTGGAGTGGCGTCACGGCAGTAGTCGTGTAAGGCGGTCTGCTTCAACTCTGTCTGCAATGGCTGGGCCACTGCCCCGAGACATCCCCCCCTGTTCTGTTCAAGTGGCGCTGACGCACTATGGCCTGTTGACGACGTATTGAGGTCTATTGAGGAATACTGTACATCCCAATTTCCAACTCCCGAAAGTAAGCAATAGAAAAGCTCTATATGTCTTTGATTACCCTTAATAAGGCAACTTGCTTGTACTGTACTGTACTGTACTGTACTGTACTGTACCGCTTTCAAACGTCAGGGAATTAGAGTACGGAAAAGCTACAATAACAAAGTTTAGAAATGATTCATTTGGAAACATTTTTCGCCTCTTTCTGTGTCATGCTCTTGTAGTGTGCACTATCTGGAGTTTTGCACTGAAATTTTGGCACTAAATAGTGACCCTTCCTCGACCCAGCGTGACCTTGACGCTACTGTTCACTGTAACAGTAGGTGCCACCAGCGGCAAATGCCAGCATTCGGTGTACCATTCGTACTCATATCCTGTACAGCACATTGGCGGGGGGAGGTTGTTTTAATGCGTTGCAAGATGTGCACTTGGTTTTAGACTAGCTAGACTAACAGACATCTCCAGGAGATGGCTGAACCATGCACCCATGCCAACAATAAGAAAAGAATGAACAGTTTACTGTGCAACGAGTTGCGGGTAGAGCCTTTACACTCTGCTAAAACCTGCTGCCAAAAAGCCAACACACACTCGGTCCCACAGTATCTCTACTTTTAAAAGGCGCACAGAGTACAGTACCTCATGCAGTAATGCTGCGCTGTACAGTTTTACCGACTGGACGGGGTCACACATGTGCAACCAGTTGCTGTGGCAACAATGAGCCCGCGCGGACACTCGCTGTTGGAGTGACATTGCAACGCTGTAGAGCAATGTTGTGGGATGAGGCGTCCCAACAAAGAATTTCAGGCTTTAAAAGACAAAAAACAATAATAATTGCAGACTTTACATTCAAGTAGCCAGGCGCAGTTGGTGACAAATAGGAATCATCTAGTTGAATTTAGGTGACCGGTTCTCGGTCAGACATTACATGCGTGCGCCAGTGTGTGTCAGGAATGTGAGACGGTGGTGTGTGAGAAGGGAGACTCGTTTCCAGAGCATGTTTGCATGGGAACATGGGAACAGTAAAGTGGTAGCATATGTATGTAGCCTCATTTTGTTTTGTAGAGCGTTTAGGGAAATGGATCTGTTTATGGTGACGTAACACTGTCGTTTCGATGTTGGTTTTGGTACAAGATGTTTGGTGTTAGGTGCAGAAAATCTCGTAATTTTGGTTGTCATTGATGAATATCCTGCTTTTCCTGGCACGGCGACATGCCTTGTATTGAATTTCGATGGTACAGTACGGCGTGTGCAGATCAGTGCAGCTCATAGGTACGCTAGGTACAGTAGGTAGACATTGCAACACGGCAACCCAGTCACATTACAGTACTTTACTGTAAATGTTTTGCAGGGGCACTTGTTCCAAACCTTTCACACACTTCTGTCACTTGGTCCGCCATAGCTGCCAGGTGTCTTCGCCTTTCACCAAACTACTCGCTGCAATTTCCGCCAAGAGTGCACCGCACAATGTGCAAACATAAATTTTGTTCAACCCGTGCATTTGTTCATCAAATGATTCACACAACGCCTCGTCGACTCTTCCCTTTTGTTTTACCTTGCAACTTCTCAAAAGTTGAATGGAGCAACCAATAGCTACGTTTTTGCGAGTCTCATCCCATCAGCACAGCACTACTCTAGCTAGAGACAGGCCCATGTACAACCCCTTTCATCCCAACCCCCATACCACAACAAGGCTGCCTTCTATTCTTCCCACTCATTTGATTATCATTATCCTTGCCTCCACATCACCATCTCGTGACTACAACACAACACCCTGCACCATCCATCTCCTCGCCCACCTGGTATTGGTGCATCACACCCCATCATCCCCTTTGCCAACCCTTGTTCCCATCCCATAGTCGGCATCAACTCCAAATCACAACCCGCCACCTTCTTTCCCCACGCGTAATCCCTCTCCTATGTCTCTTTCCCTCACCATCTCACCTCCACCTCACTCCTTTCAATACGTCATTGTCAATCCAACAACACTCCCAAAACTCACCCACCTCCTCTCCCCACATCCCCACACCTCCCTATAAATTCCCACCCCCCTCTGCCTCCCCCTACCCCGCCGTCTCTTCCACCCACTGTTCAATCACTTTCCCTCAACACCCAACCTACCCACCCACCATGACCTTACCATTCACCCTGACCACCACCCTCCTCCTCCTCGCCCTTCTTACAACTCCTCCAACTCTCGCCCAGCCGCCCCTCGCAACGGCATAGGCATGGCATCTCTCTCCGCCCTCAGCCGTCCAGAACCTACCGCAAACGTTTGTCGTCGCGTCGACTGTCGAACCCTCACAGGCCAATGCACCTCCACGTCAGACCCCACTTGGGGCCAGGCTCGCTTGGCCCAGTTTTCCTACACTGGAAGCACTTCTGCCACCCCTGGAGGTGCGGGCCTCCGCTCTGCGCGGCAGATTTCGAACATAGTGTTTGACCAGAAGACTGATATCCCGAATGAGCGCGGCATCAATCAGCTCTTTGTGTTCTTTGGCCAGTTTTTGGACCATAATTTTGTGTCCACCCCGACTAATACTAATGGCGAACGGTTAGACATTCCTGTGCCGGACGATGATAAGGTGCTTCCACCAGGCTCCACTCTCAGTTTGCCTCGTTCTTTACGTGGTGACCCGTTGACTGATGCCGAGCGTCCGATCAACTCCCTCCCGTCTGCTGTTGATCTTGTCGCCGTGTATGGGCCGGACCAGCTTCGTAACAATGACTTGCAGGAGTTTGATGAACATGGGAATCCGACGGGTAAGCTGAGGGTGTCCACTGATGGCGAGAATTTGTTGCCGCGGAATACAAACGGCTTGTTCAATGCCCCGGTTAGTACTGCAGACTTTTTCATCGCTGGTGATCATCGCGTGAATGAGCACCCGGCTTTGACTGCTATGCATACCGTGTTTGTGAGGCAGCATAACCGTTTGGTTGATATGCTTGACGCCGCGATCCCCGGCTCGCTTCCTGAGACTCTGTACGACTTTGCACGAAAGTTGAACATTGCCCAGTTTCAGAAGATTGTGTATGAGGAGTTTTACCCGGCTATTTTGGGTACGGCTGGGCAGTTGCCCCCGTATCGTGGGTTTATGAGGGGTGTTGACCCGACTGTGAGTGACATCTTCGCCGGTGCAGCGTTTCGGATCGGACATACCATGGTTGGGGAGGTGATTCCGCGGCAGGGCCCGCGCGGTAGACCACTGCCTGCAGTCCCCCTCGGGGAGACTTTCTTCAGGCTATCGGATACATTTACTAATGATGAGCTTGACAGTGTGGTACGAGGCATTGCGAACACTGTCGCGCAGGAAGTCGATGCAAAGGTGGTGGATACGCTGAGGAACATGTTGTTTGAGAATGTGACGCAGGAGGAAGGGTTTGACTTGATCGCTCTCAACCTGCAGAGGAGCAGGGATCACAACTTACCTTCCTACAACGCGATCCGTAGGATATTTGGACTTGGAGCGGTGAGAAGCTTCGATGACATCCCGTGCGATGACGATACGAGAGCAAAGCTGAGGGAGGCCTACGACGATGTGGACGATATCGAACCATTTGTCGGTCTTCTAGCGGAAAGGCGCGTTCCTGGATCCAGCGTCGGTGAGACCATGATGGAAGTATGGCGGGAAGAGTTCAGGAGAATTCGTGATGGAGACCGATTCTTCTACATGGACCAGAGGACGATGGATCCGTTGCTTCAAAGGAAGATGATAAGATTCCTTCGGGACTTGAGGGACCCCCGCGTGAAGATGTTCAGAGACATCCTGGTTGCTACTACTGGGATCTCGTCGCGAGACTTGCCGGATGCAAGAAATATCTTCTTCGTATAACGCGAAATGTAATCTCTAAGGTTTCAGCGCGGCACGGCTAAAGCGTGATTTGGTCGTAATCTCGACAAACATGCCACGAAAGGAATGAATAAGGTGAGTTGTTACAAGGTGGAGTTTGATGAAATCTGACGAGAGGAGCCAGAGACTTTTGTCGCAGAAATTCGAAGGGCGGCTCTTTGTGATATGATTTACCTGGGGCACTGCGAAATTACTCGGATCCTGCAGTGGACACCGTAGAAACCAGTTGATGTAAATGAGGTATTTCGCGTATTGTGCAGGCCAGTGAACATGGGGCGGCTAAGGCGACCGTAAGCGAGGCGACAACCTCACGTTGTACGTCGAGGAAAGAAGCGCTCTATCTGCAGCATTACACTGCACAAGTCCGGAATGAAAGCGGAACGATAGAATTTTCTCCCCTTTGGCTACGTCATAACTCCATTCCACAATCTATGGAACAAATGGCCCTACTTTCCAAATATTAAACTACCCAAATTTTTCCCCTATCAGTTTACACTTTAGGCATTACTGATACTCGGAAAGGAGATCAAACTGGAGATTGTTCTGAAAACTATTTATCTACCAGTTTACATTTTTATAAAACGTGAAGACACGGAAAGTTAAAAGTACGGAACGGGCACGCACGGGGGACTCGTTTACTGTAACCGATAAGCTGGCTGATACCCAGTCAACTGGTACGGTGCCACTGTTGTGACCATGTCCCGTACGTAATGCTCAGGGCGCTTCACTCTACCAGCAAGCTCAGTAGAGGGGAGGCCAGCACGCAAACAAGCCGCATTGGACGCCACTGCCAATGCGGAGTATCGCTGTAAACGAATACCTTGCACCTTCACTTGGCAAGGACCTGATGAGCTCCGCTGGCGAGTTTTTAACTTTTTCAAACGGTCGCTTGCTCATGACTTACATTGGTGGCCAGTGATTCACCTCGGACGGCAGTGTACTATTCAGAGACATGCCGCGTTGATGGTGACTTTCGACGCGGTGTGCCTGTGGACTGGGCTATCAGCGACTTGCGATAGTAGTTGGTTCCAATGCTCAGTAAGGCTAGCTATAGCTAGCTAGAGAGAGAGCTAGAGCAATGTAGTTTGAATATTACTGTACTGGGATTGCCCGTAAGATACCGTATTGCTTACAGAAACACCGACACCGACACCATCTGCCTGCGACGCGTTGACACTGTTTGTCGAAACTGGAGGGTCACTGCGGATTACTGTACTGTGCTGTACAGTACTGCACAGTAACAAAGACGGTCGTCTGGCCGTCTGGTTGGGAGGTATAGCCATTCGCAGCCCCAACGGTCAGGTAAAACAGTAATCGATCGCGCCAAGCGCGCTGAAGAGCAGTTTCGTACTCGACAGCATGGATCAGGTTGTCCCGGGAAGACCTGTTCAAATCGACATGTATCATTCGGGCTCATTCTCTAATTACAGACCTTTTGAGGAGAACGCCGGTAAATGGGCGCTTTCTTCGCGCTCAATGGCGGGCGGCAATTCAAAACGGCCACTAACTCGTCCGGGACACCGCCCGCTGTGCCTACTAGAAAGAACAAAGATCACAACAGTCGCTCATCTCTTAGTCCAACTCCGCACCGCGCATTGCCAAGCGTCCAAACTAGACCCGGCAAAGAGACACCAGCATGGGTCGCCTGACAAGTACCTGTCAAAACTAGGATACTAGTACTGCGACTGACATGACCAATACATAGGCTCGAAGATTTCCAGGCCATTGCGAAAAGGACTGCTCCAGTTTGCATACTCCAAGTGCCCGCAGTACGCAGTCCATTCAGCATCGAGTCGTTACACCTCCCCGCACGAAACCCACCTGCAAGGCACCGCGCAAAGACCAACAGTTGCCCCAGTCCCGGTAGCAGACGCTACGACCCAAACCCCACCTGTCCCGCAGATCTCCACCTCCCAAACCCTCTTGCTCAGCAGGGACAGATCCCACAGCAACTGCCATCGATGGAACAGATATTCACCACACACACGCACATCATGGCATACATATCGACTAAGTTCCGTAGGTGCCTAGCGGAGACATATACCAGGACCACGAATGATGCAGTGCATGCGTGCCAACACGGGGATCCACTCGCAACTGAAGCGGTCACGAAATTGCTCCTTTTCCCACCAGTTATCCTCGCCAACATGCCTCATTCAAGCTCCTTTACGTAAGGTCGCCGGCTATCCATCACCGATTGAATGAGGCACAGGATACAACTTTGGAACGCTGGACAATATGGAATACTATAAGAACAAGCAGTGCTGCAGTCCACAACGCGTGCGACAACAGCAATACCTCACCCCGAGCAGCAACAGCTCAATATCAGAAGAGCTACCAGATTGGCCCAGAAGGGCGCGTACGGGAAACCAGCACAAGCACTGTGCCCTTTGGGCTTTCTCCTAGCTACTCAGCGTGTGATCCAAGCATTGCTCGACAAGCACCCACAGAGGCCCTCAGAGAGCAATAGCTGGGACATCTCACCTCTTGTGAGCGACTCTCCCGTCCGAGACTTCACTACGGAAGAAGTCCGTAGGGCCGCCAGGGCCTTTCAACCGGGCTCTTCCCCTTGGGGATTCGGCTTTAAACGTGCCATCTCGTCAAAATGCTAAGATCTCCAGCATCATCTGGACAGTCTGGATTCTTTGCAGCTCTGACAAAAGTCGTGCATGTGTTGGTAGCTGGGAGGACCCCATCTGAGCCCGCGCCGTGGATTGCTGGTGCACCACTCACACCGCTGGCCAAGCTACAGCCGCTACAGGCAGGCATCGTTATCCGATCTGGGACTGACATAGTCGTGCTGAGCATCCGCCGAGCAGTTCGATAGTATACAAGTAGTCCGTAGTATGGTTTGCTTTCCGTGGATTTGAAGAATGCCTTTAATCTCTGCAATCGTCCTGCTTTTTAGAAGCAGGCAAGAAATTGCGTGCTGGGCTGTTTCCTTGTGTCTCGTGCTGCTACGGGAATTAAGCTGCGTCTCTATGGATTGGCCGCCGCATCACTAGAAGCGTCTTCGGCACACAACCACACAACAAGGGACAATCATGGAGGTTTTCCATTTGATCAAGTGTTGCACGTTGTCATCCTGAAAATCGAGGAGCTCCTCAGGTCAGACGAAGAGGAAGAACGGGGCGTTACAAAGCTATTGCTCCACATCTGGTGTCACGACGGTGAGTTTATAATTGCACGCCATGAGCAAGTGCTCAAAGTAGTGGAAATCCTAACGTCACTCGATGCGACGAGCAGGGGCTTGCATCTGACGCATGCGGCATGCACTGTTGGGTGGCCGACGGCACTAGTGCAGTCTTTTAGACGCCACAAACCGGTAGAGCAGGAGTACTGCACAGCGAGGGTATTTTTGTCTACCCCATCATTCCCCCCTTTTTTGTCCTGAACGCCCCATTTGGGTCCAGAGAATTTAACCAGCGTTCCTTTACGGCACATTTGCATTCCCCAATGTCATCACTGATAACGACTTGATCATCCTGATCGCCCCTGTCTCGCTCCCTGCACTCGACGCCAACAAGCGAGCTCATTTTTCCTCCCACTGTACAATACTCTATTCTCGAACAATTGTTGCATTGAGGGTAATCTCCCAGTGATCTCGTGTTGACATTCAAAAATTCAAATTCGCAAACTGCAACGGCTCGAGAGGATTTCTTGCGCCTACAGTACGTATCATTGGTAGATACTGTACAAATGTCATTGCTGGTCACCTCTTGCCGGCCTGTTTCGAAGGTTACTGTACCAACAGTGTACGGTACAAGCAGATTGTGGGCGATACTGTACGTAGCAGCCACGTTACACCATTGGCCGAAATTGTCATTTGCCGAAAAAGCGCTGTACTGTATTGCTGGATCAGAGAGTTCACTGTGGACCTCACATAGCAACGACAGTCGGCAGGCAGACTATTTCCAAGTCCATTTGCTCAATTATTGCTCATGTTCCTAGAAAAAGTCCAACGTGCACGGTCACGAAAATTACCCAGCTTTGGAGGGGGAGGCAAACATCCGCAAAATTTGCATGTGGCGGTTCCTCCAACCGAGGCCTTTGTTACAATATTCATCGGCGTGGTCGCCGGGGTGGACCATAGGAGTCTTGGATTCATCGCAAAGGAGCGGGGCGGTTTCAGGGGGTATTTTTAGGTTATTCTAATGTATGGAAGATGTGGTCCGCTGTATCCACGCCGCGGCACAAGTCGTCACTGGATAACATTACTGTAAATAACATTTTTTACAGGGCCGATTCAATGCCAGCGAGCAGGCATGCCATCAAAGACGAGAACTCCCAAGTGGCGACGCAGCATCACCGACCACACTGACAGAATTGGAGATTTTCCTGGTATCCGAGAAATACCATATTACACTCGCACCACGGATTGCCGGAGCCCTACTCACACCCGTCACAAAGAAAGATATGAGATCCGCCCCATCGCAGTTGGGGATACTTTGCGCAGTTTAATAGTGGCTGTCATGCAAGGCAGGTCAGTGAGGAAGCTGCCTGCTACTCTATGCCTCTTCAGACTTGTATTATTTTGTTTGTATTATAACTTGTATGATGAACGAGCTTTTGAAAGGACTTCCATTTGCAAGAGTTTATATCGATGATGTGGTAATATTCTCAGAAACATTGGATCAGCACATATCGCATGTCAAGACAGTAGTGGAGGGGATGTTTGCATACAGCCTGAAAATTAAGTTGAGCAAATGCTTCTTTGCGAAAACTTCTATCCAATTACTCGGCCATATCGTCGATCAAGATGGAATTTAGAGTGGATCCAGAGAAAACGAAAAAAATCAAGTTGGCACCAAGGCCCGCCTCAAAGACGGAGGTTCGAAGCTTCTTAGGACTGGCCTCATATTATTGAAGATTTATCAAAGATTTCGCCAAGACTGCAGCACTGTAACATGCCAGCACTACAAAGAACGGAAAATTTTATTGGAACAAGGAAATAAAAACTGCATTTGAGGGGCTTAAACATAAGCTATGTGTCCCCCAGTGCTTATGTATCCAGATTTCAAGAGACCATTTGTTGTGGAGACAGATGCCTCAGAACGGTCTTTGAGTGCCGTTTTGTCCCAAAAAGATGACAACGGAAGACTACACCCGGTTCAATTCGCAAGTCGCACTCTGAATGATGCGGAAAGAAGATACTCAGTCTGCGAAAAAGAAGCACTCGCTGTTGTCTTCGCACTGAAAAAGTTTCGCGTGTACCTTTTATCACTCGAGAAATTTGTCTTGATAACTGATCACCAGGCACTTAAGACAGCATTCCAAAAGAAGGATGTACATCAACGCTTGGCCCGATGGCTCGACATTTTCGCAGGATATCGGTTTGAAATTGTGCAGAGGCCCGGACGCAATAATCAGCCTGCCGATTACCTATCCCGCTTGAGGGATCCACTGAGTCCAAATGAAAAAGCTTCCGAGGACATCGTCGGAGTTGCCGAGGTGCAAGTGCAGAACAATAACGAGTACGAAGGTAATCTTCACGGACTAATTAAATTCCCTGATGGACTAGAAATGAGAAAGGTTGATCTTGAACACAGAAATTTGGTACGCAGGAATCAAAAGGCTTTTACATTGTGGAATGGGAAACTCTTCCGGCACCCTAAAGCCGGTCCCCGACTATTGGTCCCTCTGAAAGAAAGAATGAAGATCTTGAGGACTTTTCATGATGACTCAGGGCATTGGGATCTCGATACAGCCAAAAATTTCATTACGGAGAGATTCAGGTGGCCCAGTATCCATAAGGACGTCTATAATTTCGTGAAAAGCTGCGAAAAATGTCAAAAACTCGATACGAAAGTATAAGACAACTCTAAGCTTTCCAGTTTCCGGTCTTTTTGAAACATTCTCAATTGACTTTGCCGGCCCATTCAAGGAAACCTCTTCCGGAAACAAATATCTCCTTATAGGGGTGGCACATCTTACTGGATGGCCAATAGCAGTTGCTGTTGAAGAGGCCAATGCTGAAGTGGTCCTGAGATTCATCGAAAAAGAAATAATTGAACCGTTTGGTCTTCTAGAAAGGATCATCTCGGATAACGCCCTTTGTTTTACTGCGACTTCACTGCTTCGTTTTTTGGAAGAGAAAGGAATTCAGCTGAAGACCGTTCTCGCATACGCTCTTATGTCCAACGGGAAAGCGGAGAGGATGGTTGGAACCATCAAACGAGCAATATCGAAAACTATGTCGGAGAATAAAATCCAGTGGGAAGATGCCTTACCAAAAGTGTTATATGGCTACCGTCGAAGAAGAGGAAGAAATGGACGCTCACCATTCGAGCTTATGTACGAGAGGGCTCCTAGAATGTTGCAGAGAGACATGGAAACAAATATTACAGATGAAGAGAGTAGAGAAGTCAAACTACTGGCCAAAGAAGGCTGGAGATCACACCGCGCGCTAACAAAGACAAGAAAAAAGGATGCAGAGCCTCCATTCCAAACTTTTTCAGTCGGCTCTAAAGTACTTGTAGCACACGGGAAAGCAATGCAACAGGCTGTGAAGTGGCCGGCCTTCCAAACAAAGTACTCTAACCCTTGCATCGTCACGGAGGAAAGACACCCGCATTATAAGCTCTGTTCAAGCTCAGGGAAGAGATCAAAGAGGGCCATCCATGCACGTCGTCTGGTCCTTTACCATGAGAGGCCTAAAGAATTCCTTCTCACACAGGACTTGCGCAACCACGGGGCATACTCATCTTTAACTATAGAATGATTTCTATGGGAGGAAAAAGGGCCTGGGAATAGATCATCTCGATTACGCGTGACTACTACGAACTCCACGTAATCATCCATTTCTACATTAATATATGCCTATGTTTTCGTACGTTGAACGGACCATTGCTACCTCAAGAAGATTTCCGACTATTAATCAGAGTTCTATTCTCATTCCAAAACGGAAGGTTCACGGAAGCAGGTCCAGAGTTTGTGGAAGTCATATATCATTACTCTATAGGAAGGTATGGAATGATAGCTATCGGAGACTTGTCGCAAACGTATATGAACATTATCCGTCCGGTTTACGTATTTCTCAAGAACAACCAAGATGTGCGACTGAGAGGTTACAGCTTGCCCCCTGATACGGAATTTCGACTGGTCCCGTATCCTCTATGGGAACCTTACGTTGCTCCGTTGAGAAACTCAACCTCAGCTGAAGGCCAAGTTCCTCCCGAGACCGTGATGATGATACGAGCTGGACCATCAAGTGACCGGGGCGGATCATAAAAGAGGGCAAGGCGTCGGGAGCAGCGAGGAATATCGCCAAGAAGATCACTTCAAACACCGCCTAGTCTCCCAGGGGGAAACTATGCATGCTTAATTCTTGGACGGCTACCAATTAGACGTTGGCGTCGCGAAATGACAGAGGACCCTCGAGAAGCAGAAGTAATTTCCTTTTTTGCCATTAGTATTTGCATGTGCTTCCAGACCATTCACGAGGCGCACCTTACTCGTGGGGACTTACTCCTTATGTTGCGAATTTTTTTCCTTCAGATACCCGTTTCTGCACCCGTTGCCAGAAAAGTTTGCATACTACGTTTACTACCTCACATTTGGAAGGTTTGGAGAAGTGAAACGGGAGGAGCTCATTAGAGAACACTATGAAACCATACGCTGAATCTACGAAACTCTTGACCAAGAACATGAGCCGGTCATCGCACGGTACACGCTCTCTCATCATATTGGAAATGAGCTACTACCATATCCTTACAGTGAACCCTCTATTCTCCCTGATGAATGGATAAAACTACCACAAGAACAACAAGAGCATTGAGAACGAGACGGGACGTTCGACATAAGTGCGGGGGGTGTTAGGCGCAGATTTTTTTTGCCGCCGTCATCTACAGGCCTATAGTTTAGTGTACTACCTTTCTTTGTCCAAATTTGCTTTTAGTTACGGTCCTTACTCGTCCTCCCTGAACTTCGCTTATCATTACCGCGGTCCTCTCCAAATTTACTTCCATTTTATCTAGATATTTTTATACTGTATTTACCCCTCTGAATCGATCCCGAATCAAGTTCTTTTTCCCTTTTTACTTACCTCCTCCTCCGAATTCGCTTTTTTTTTGAGAAAAAGGGCACAAATGCACAACTACAAAAATCCCTTGCAGATTAATTTTACCTATCTCTAATCTATAGAACCTGCCCCGGGATCCTATTAAAACCCCTTTATTCCGAGTTTTAAACGTTCCCGATCATTTTGCTCAGCACTTCTCTCCCCCTACACACCCCGCTCACTCCTTCTCCAAAAATATGACATCAAATCACCCCTCTGGTCGCATCTCCGAAAACCGCCCTTCCCGTCCCACCAATGGCCTTCGTCTCGCCGCCTACGGGCCAACCGATGCAGACGACTACATCCGGCGGCAAACAAAGAGGCAAATCATCGAGTTCGTTCGCCGCCTATTCATAGAAGAAGAGGCGAGGGAGGTAAGTGAGGATGAGACTGAGAAAGTCGAGGAGAAGAGCGGGGAGTCCTTCGAGGAATGGTTAGCCCCTGAGCTAGTGTACGAGGCTCAGGAGAAGGATGAGGAGTATGAAGAGGAGGAAGAGGAGGATGGGGAGGAAGAAGAGGATGGGGAGGAGGAAGAGGAGGAGGATGAGGAGGATGAGGGAAAAGGGGCATGGAAAGTGTTGGACTAGTGGGGCCTGGAATGGGGAGTATGGATCAAGTTGTGCCGACGATGGAACCGGATGGAGATATCTTTAGTAGTCTAGATATCTCCCATTAGGACAAAGAGAGCTGTGAGCCATTCGCAGATATTTGTGGGGACTGCTTGGACAGCATGGATATTTTAGAGGAGTTGTTTGGATCTGATTTAGAGAATGGTAAATAAGAGGAACTCATTGATTGTTAGTTTCTTAAGTATCTTTTGTTTAGAATATATCATCCACAAAACTTGTTTCTGTGCATTTCCTGGTACCTTCTGTAGTTTTGTTCGGACTTTATGGGTAGCCAAAAGTCCATATAAGCTGAGTAAACTGCTTCTTCATGGAGCGGTGAAGCAAGTTGGCAGACAACTTCAAGCCCAGTCTCAAATAGCTAGGAAGTTGAGAGTCAACCTCAGACCTAAAAAGAATTTATTTTACGCTAGTCACTAAGCATAGATGGTAGACCCTGCTCCTTCCATACTTGCTTGTAGCCCATTCAGCTGTCTTCCCTATCCACTCCTTTCTGTTCGTTCAACTATACCACGGTGAATTTTTGTCGCTTGCAACACCTCCTTCTTGGGGTAATTGGTTCTGAGGATCTCTTCCCTTGCTGATTTATCCCTAACAATACCCACGACGCATTCAATCAATTTCCCGCCAAAGTATGATCGGAATGCTGCTGTCCACAGTCCCTTCCCTGTGCCGCTTCCGAAAAACAGTATATTATCGTGAGATGCCGATGCTCATTCTGCCTGCAGCCGCGGCCCCGACATTCCAAGAGAAGACCGGATGCGACAAGGGGACTCAGCCAGCATGCTGATGTTATCTCTTTTTGTGCACCTCCCTGTACGATAGTTCGAGGCGCACATATGTCTAAAGAACCATCGGTGGTAAGGGGATGATTACACCCCTCTAGGAATATATGATGATTTCCACATGGCAGTTGACAATATTGACTCCCGCGGGCCTCAATATTAGCTCTTCATCAAACCCCAAAAATTACCCAGGGTGAATCAATTTGAGAAAAAACTTAAAAACAGAACCAAGTATCTTCAGTGTTGAAATTCAATATGAGACATGAAAGTAGTTCTACGTTTTGTCAGAAATTCAAAAAAATGATAGGGAATTCCCTTTTCACACTTTTTTTGTTCTTCCCCAACTTTTCTCTATGCAACCTTTTTTAACAGGAAGAGAGATACTAAAATAGCCCTTTTAAGCTTGCAAAACTTTGTTAAGGAAAATTTTCGGCTGAAAATCTCATCTGCGCTGGATCACCCCTCCTGGAACGACAAGAAAAGAAAAGTTTGATAATCGAATGGGAGAGAAATTTAGCTGGTGAGGAGAAGGTTTCTAGAAGAGAAAGGACGGTGAGACAAGTCATTTGACGTCAGAAGTCAAAGCGAAGATAAGAATTACACAGACTATTCGTGGTTTATCGAAGCCACGAAGCAGAAGAAAAAGTGTTGACCTTTTACACGTTCCACCGCTGGGAGGTGGCACACACTGATGATGGGAACCAATGAACTGCAGTCCGTGTTAGAATGCCCTCAAGCTTATGTCCGAAACCTTTTATCCCTTTTTTGACATCCTTTTCGCACCTGGATGTCCTTTTCGGTCCCTGTTCTCCGAAACAGGAGTGCACTTGCGTCCACAAATGTTGCCGTTTCGGGGAGGCAAAATCAACTCACGCATTGTCGTGTCTGAGACCCAGCTCGTTGATCCCGCTCCTTTCATGACATGAAAGCTATTAAAGCCCAAACCTATGAGTTCATCTCTCTATGCAATATACAATTGTACGACTACGGTAGTCATCAATCCCCTCAATGACGCAGTTACATCTTCAATTGAATGGGTCATAAGAATTTTCTATTCTTTTCTGTCTGGCCGTGGCTTCTTCTCGAATTTTGCTGAGATGTTTCTTTACCAGCTGTAAGATGTCCGTCACCAAGCTGTCTAACGTGACCCAATCTATTTCGTCTTCAGTGAAATCTCTCCATTCGACTTGTACCTTTGTGTGCCCGTTATGATTCCTGAGATACAAAAAATTTTCTACCACGAGTAGTTAATTTTTTTGGCAAGACAGTTGGTTCAGTACGTCTTCCTCTACTAGAAAGCTACTTTTTATGAATAACTTTAGTCTACGCACATGCACCAACTCCTTTTCCTTGCTTGTGAGAATCTCTATCTCGAAGATGTAGTCAGATCGACAATCAACTACACGGAAGGGACCAAGGCACTGCAGAGAGAGTTTCAATTTCAACTTTGCACTCAAAAAGTCCTTGGAGAAAGTAGTCGTCTTCGAGGAAATTGATCGCACAACTCCATTTTTTCTATCATGAGATTCGACTGCTTTCTCGATGATGCGTTTGCCATCTCTTGGTTCGTTTCCTCAATGCACGCATGGAGCTCGGCTACTGCTGGGCAGCGGAGATGCTCGATTTTCTCACTTGGTAGATTTCTCATAGTGCTGCCTGGTTTCGTCAGTATTGTGAACGGACTGTCCTGCGGGAGTTCGGTGAAGACTTGAGAGGTCATTTTTTACCGATGCGGGATAGAAGGGAGTTGTTGAGAGCTGATTTTGCGACGGAAATCACTCGCGGCCACGCCTTGAAAGGTAGTTGGAACTCGCTGATGATTAATGTTGCTGCTCTCATGAACTCCCTGAATACTAATTCCACAGTTACATTGCTCCGTGGGCAGTACGCGAGTGTGAAGTGGTTCTGTGTGCGCAATCTATCCCGCAAAAAACGCACAACTTCGTTCTTTAAGTGAGATCTCTGGTTGGACACCCAGATCTTTGGGACACCAAAGGCTACAAACTATCTGATAAGGGCATCTGTGGTTGCTTCTGCAGAGGCTTTTTTGGTGTAATTGAGCCATGTGCACCCGGAAAGATCATCTTTGATCGACAGACCATACGAACACCTGCCTTCGTCTCGCCCTAGCCAATAGAGGAGTAGTCGAAATAGATGACTTCGTTCGGTTTCGTGGCGTGTATGGCTGAGACTAGCGGTCTTGGAACCCGATCTCCTGATTGGCTGGCGAAGCAAAGGATACAAGAGCTTAAGAAGTTTCTCAGTTCTTCATTCGGACCCTTACTTTTCTATGTTCATTCGTGTAGTGTTTGTGCCCCTATGTCCGCTACAATCTGTGTGTTCAGCCATTAGTAGCCTTAGCTGCACAGAATTCCCGTTCTCTGGTATCCAGGTGCGATTCTGATGGTCCTTCCATATGCCTTTCACTCTTCTGCAGTTTCGTGGTCGTGTTTTCCCGCTCCGATATTGTGCGGCTATGATATCTTCTTTAGTTGGCCAGTCGAACTATAGCTTCGACTCCGGTTCGATTGGTGAGACGATAATTGCGCGGCTTAGCTTGCGTATGACGTTGTTCTCCCCGCAACATATTACTGATCGTCGAGTCATGTGGTCGGTCCACTCGTTTTGCTCTCCTGACAAGTGGTGTATTACGTAACAAAAAAAGCTCATCTTCATCGCCTATCTCATGAGCTTACTGGCAGTGCGCCGCGGTACTACTGGATTTCCCCCGAATAGATCTTAAATATTGCTAGATCTGCGTGATCAGTAAAGATGGGAATGGTTCTGCCGGCTAGAAGGGAGTATGGCTTCCAAATCACCTCCATAATAGCAAAGCCATACTTTTCGGGGGTGTTCTAATGTTCTTATGAACCGCGAAACCCCCCTGAAATAAATGCGATCAGTTTGTGCTGTTATTGATCGATCGGAAGCCTAGATTTTTCTTCTGATATCTGGAGAGCATTGCGCCCAAGTAAATCTCTCAGAAGTCAGTGAAAAGGCATAAGCGATGCCCTTCTAGCGGGTGCGAGAGTTTGACTTCCGGAACGAGATTGATCTTGATATCATCGAGCGCCTATTGGTGTTTGCGTTTCAATTTCGATAAGAGCTCCGTTTTATGCAGCGCGGCTTTCTTCTAGGAGCCTAACGGGTGGTACAGATCTTCCGTGAGTTCATGCAACCGCTGTACTTGTTTCGCGTAGTCTGCGATCGACATTCGCATCCAATTCGTGGCGCAGAGTAGCTGCTGTAGTTCACTGGGGTTAGTCGGAGCCTTTTTATATATCACTGTCTGAAAATACCTTGGATCGTGCTGTACGCCTTCTTAGGAGATGATTCTTCCGCAGAACTTGACGCGGTTATGGAACAGATACCTCTTCTTCGAGCAAACGAGGAACCTCAGTCGATGGAGAACAGGAGGCCTTCTTCGCCTTTCTCGTGTAGCACTAATTCATCAATCTAATGCACAAGATTTGGCACTGCCCCTTGAAAAAATACCTGCTTGATTGCCTGGAAGTAATTTCCCGAGTCCGAGACTCCTTGAAGCATCCTAGTTGGAGTATACACAACGATGGGGGTTTGTATTGATATATTAGTTCTTGTGGGGAGGATGGTAAGGCAAACTGCCGGTATCCATGGCAAAAATCGATGTTTGCGAAGAATCTTGACCCGACGCATTCCTGAAGTCTGGAGTCCAATTCAGGTATAGCAGAATGCGTCGGCACTTTATTCGAGTTGACTGCGAGTTGGTTGATGTGCGCAAATTCGCACACGAAAAAAATCTAGAAGAGGACCAAATTTGTATACAGTATCGGAATTTGGAAGATATTTTAACAGTTTCTGAATTTGCAAGATATTTTTAATTTGGATGAGTGTCGCAAAATCATGGGCTGATTTTTTATTTGAAGACCTTGTTTCATTAATAGGTACCGTTACTGTACATGTACAAGGTCGTCTTACTTTTCGAAGACGTCGCAGTATTTAAAATTCGAAATCGACGTCGTTGAGGCAACCCCCCGCCATCAACTCCGCCATCAGCTCACCCCTTCTTTTGGCCCTTAACATGACCAACCTCCGCCCTTCTCTCACCATCAACAAGTCATCACGAGGCCGTCTTACACTCAACGCTTTAGCATTGATGAAAAATGATCCAACTGACTATGATAATTACTGTAGAAGGCTGGACCAGGAACGCGTTCGGGAGTGGGCCCGCCGTAACTGCTTCGAGCAGGCAGAGGAGGAAGAGGAGGAAGAAGAGGAGGACTGCGTGGATCTGTGGGAGCCACTAGTGTATAACGGTGGGGGGCTTCCATGGAGAATGAAGGGGAGGCTGAGGAAGTAATTGTGATCTCTGACTCTTCTGACGAAGATGAAGAGAGGAGTGAAGCGGAGGAAGAGGAGGATAAAGGGAAGAGAAACATGGAAAGTGCTGGATTAGTGGGGAAGGAGCCAGAAAACATGGACCAGGTGGTCCCGAATCTGGAACCAGATGGGGGCGTCCTCAGTGATCTAGATATTTCGCAGGAGGCAATAGAGAATTCTAGGCCGTTCGCAGATATTTGTATGCACTGCCTGGGTGGGATGGATATTTTGGGGAACTGTTTGGCTCTGGTATAGAGGAGTAAGATATTAAGGAAAGAATCTCGATATTTATCCTGATAGTATCCGCTGTTAGTCTTTCTCGTTCACAAGATTCCATTTGGTGCATTTTATGGTTCTTAGTATGTTTCTGTGAGACTTTAGGGTTAGCCAAAAAGTCTATATATGCTGACTAAACTGCTTCCTCTTGCAGAGGTCAAGCAAGTTGGAAGACAACTTCAAGTCACGTCCCGAGTAGTAGGGAGTTGAGAGTCAACTTCAGACCCAAGAAACATTTTTCCTACACTGGTCACAAAGCATCCGTGGTAGACCCTACCCCTCCCATACTTGCTTGTAGCCCTCTCAACTCTCTTCCATAAGCACTCCTTTTTGTTCGTTCAACTGTACCACGGTAGCACTTTTGTCGCTCGCAACACGTCCTTTTTGGGGTAGTTGGATCTGAGAATCTCTTCTCCCAACGATTTGCCCCTATTATAGGTCTCCTTTGAACCGTAACCTGTCGGTTCCTGGTGTGGGTACCGCCAGCACTGGCCTTGCCCACTTGGCCGACGGATTGTGGTACGCGGCGCCGATTTTCTCGAGTTCCTTGATTGCGTGGTTGATTAACACCATCTAGTTCGTTGAATAGCGCCGCTGGGGGCATCTGTTTGGCTTTGCTCCGTTTCATAGTTCAATCTCCAAAGGCGCGACCATAGCTGGTTCATGGGAGCCCAGCTTGATAAAAAACCTCTCGTTGTTCACATCAAGTATCCATCTTAGTCGCTCCAATCCGCCATGGTTCATGCCGCTTACTTCAGCTTCCTTAAAGAGGTTCAACAAAGTTGCCGCGATTTTTTGCGGGCCGTCTTTGCCAAAGACTGCTGGGAGATGCTCTGCTGACTCGATGGGATCGTCTTCGAAGTCACTGTTTGTAACTACATTGAACTTTATCTGGTCGCTTTGAAATCTGCTGACTCTTTTCCCGTGTATCTGCGGTTAGACTGTCTCCAAATAGTCGTCCAGGTTGAATCCGATAGCGTTTTGCAGAGATCTACCCATTATGACCTCATCCATTTCGTGGTCCACGATCAGAAACTCTACTCAATGAATTGCGATTGGTATTTTGGTCCTTGGGAGATTGCAATGATCGAAATTTGCGTCTCCTGATGCGCAGTAAATAGTACGGAATTTTCCGGTGTTCCTTTCATGAAAGCTTCAAGTTGTATTAGTTGTGAACACTCCTCAATTTACAGGGAACCCTGTTGTCCAAGCTCCTGTACAAGCTGGATTGTTACTGCGCTGCAGTCAGCGCCGTCGTCTCCGAGGGCAATTGAGGGTAGTGTTTTGTCCAGCAATACTTCGAATCTTCCATTTGCTGATCCGAGAGCGTGGAGATTTGTAGCCTTACTGAAATCTCTTCTGTTGTTCTTCTTCTCCTCCAGCAACTGGTCGGGCAGCTTTACTTGTTACCCCGATCTAGTGATTTTGAAATCCTTCACTCTATTGATCTCCGGGCATTTCTGATTCAGGTACGCGTTGTCTCATTTTTGGTTTGTTTCAACACTGACAACAAATGTTCTGCTATCGTGTTCCGCTTTAGGTAGCTTCTGAGAAATTTCACGGTACAAAATCTCCCGGCTCTGTCATGGATTATACGCATGCTTCCCACGCTCATTTTTGAGCTGTGCTCTCGCCGTTTCTCCCTGATGAACTTCGACGAAAAACTTCACTTCTGCGCAATGGTCCAATGCGCCTTCTCGCCCATTGTAATTTGTCGGAACACATGAGGCTCTAGTTGACCAATCAGACTTGGGATTAGCGTCTTGCCTATGTCGGGGTCTTTGAAAATCTCGTATGCGTTGGTGCAGTCTAACAGCGTAGCGAAGTTGACGGAAAACTCCTTCACAGACCCTGCCGGATCTTCGCTGCCACTTCTTAACTTCATGGCGCTCAGCGACACATTAACACGCTCCACCATGTTCTTCGGGGTCGTCTGCATAGCTTTGCCAAACCATGCCTGAAGTACTTCGTCTGCCGCCTCCTCGATGTAGCTTGCTCCTTCAATTTGGTCCAGCGTACAGGGGCTGTGCAGTAGGAAAGGCTTGATGCACTGCCTAATACTGAGCGTTTTCAGATGATGTTCTTAAGAGTGGGTTTGATTGATCATCGGAATTAGCTCTTTTTAGGCCTTATAATAATAATAATAATGCAATCATTACAGTCAACTAAGTCCAAGAAAGTTTCAATTACCATTAGATTCCTAGAAACATCGTTAAAATTGCGGGTAAAGACCTTAGAAGTATACAGTCGGGTTTTTGTTTTTCCCTGCTGCTTTTCACACAAAACTACTGCAACAAACATTTTTCTTTTTTAAAGATTTTTTGGAATGTAATAAGTTGAATGTTCCATCATCGCCAATTATTTACCATAAAAGATCATTTCAATACGTATTTTTTAATTAAGTCAACCTCGGTTAATATTTAGCTTTTCATTTAATTTTGTGTACCATCTGCGCATCTATCTGCACATGTATCCTGATTCTAACTCTCAATTATTTAACAGTGCGCCACGTAATATAAGCTTGATTTTGTACTAATTGAAAGCTATAGTGACACAAGGATCAAATAAGAATCATCTTTGAACTGCCTGTCACACTTCTCTCAACGTCCAAGATGTTTATTGGCAGTCAGAGAGTAAGAACAAGTCTTTGACTCCTGTAGAGGTTCGAGTTAATAATTTACAGACAGTTGTTGTAAGTCCGCAGTATGCTGTGACACCAAACTCTTTCGTTCGATCCAGAACAGCCCAGATTTAACAAATTTTACCGGTCGAAAAATCTAGTTTAGCTACGTCTTTTTTTGCGTCAGAATTCGATTGCATAAAATTTTGAATACTAAATATATTTCAAATGAATAAAAAAATAGGTAAGACTAAACTTCTTTTCGCAGGGGTCAGCCTTCTCAACAACAAAATATCACGCGTAAAGATCCCATGGAAAATGACGTAGAAATAAAAATAATAGAGGGTTGTAAAGCAGTTTTATATTTGTGTTTTCGTTCAATGGATTAAAGTTATTTACATAAAGTGATGCGAAAAATGAATTTGTTTTCTTAAATTTTAAATGCATGACTGATATATCACCAATAATCTTAAAAAGCTATATTGTTAACTCGTAGATACAAAAAAGCTTCTGATAAACCAATTTTAGACTCAGTTTTTCAATACCTACCACTTCATTAATCTATTCTTATCAATTTAATTCAAAATTTATTCCGTGAAATTCCTAGGCATATATCCGTGCTTTAATTTTTCGTTTGACAAATTACCGGAACCTTTTAATTAAGAAGTATTTAGTTTAATACAATGAATTAGAACAGTTTATCTTTGGATAATTTTGGATGTGATAATTATTCATGGAAATTTGTATTTTGAATACGCATAATAGAGGATATCAGTTTTTTACATAAAAATTCATGTAATAGAGCCTTCCTCAATTCATGAAAATTTTTATGAATTTCAAAGACTCTGATAGTCGATCAAGTGTGTAAATATGATATCGGATTGTAATATTTATCTTTTTCAGCGATTTGCAGCTTGGCATTTCATGTGGAGTGCATATCCAGAGTAGTTCTTGTCCTGAAAGATATATTAAACCTCATTTACGCATTTTTTATGTCATTGGGAATTTTGTACCACTTGACCTCACCTAAAGTTAGTTTTTAATAGAATAATTCTTGAATTTATGCACCTATTTTACTTAGATAAAGACAATTTACGTGACTGTAATTTTTTAAAATTAAATGTTCGGCCCTTGTCCAAAACAATATGCGTAACAACTCCTTAAAATAATAAATTTTCCCACTTTCAAGTATTATAAGGTTGCTATTTGAAACTTCTCATGCTAGTCAGTGAGTTTCGGATAGTAATTTGATTTATTTCAAATTTTCCTTAAAATAAAGTGTCAACTGAAACATTTCACAGATAAAAACGTAACATTTATCAACTAGATGTTTCAGTCGTATAAAAAAATATAATCGTCAACTTGACGAAAATGATAAAGTTCAGAAAGTATCTTATTGATCTCTAGTTCAGATTTTCGAGTGATTTTCTAGATTTGAACCAGCGTTAATATCTTCAGTCCATGCGCAAATTAATATTTACGACTATCAAGTGCGGAGTAACTGTTATTATTTTGTTGAAAAATGAGCTTACTTTTGCCTTGGTTGAAAATTAAATGATGGTAGTCAGTTCGAAATGCTCACAAAGTGCAACAAGACAGAATAAATTTAATTTTGACCAAAACGCTTACTGAGGTATCAATGGAGTATTTCTAAAGATTCCAATCTTCATTTGGGGTTAACATTGGATTTATGACCAAAATTTGGTCGATATTATCTGAAATTATTCATGAAACTCGTTAATCTAGATTTGAGGTGCAGAACTCTCAGTTTTTTTCATTACCTTTGGAATAATATAAAGAAATAGAAGTAAAGATAATATTCATATCTATCCTACAGCATGTTATACGTGTAATGTTTTAAAAAGTCTAACAATACAATTACTATTTTTTTGTAATAAAGTAAGCCCTAGAGTCTAAGAGAAACGTAGAGCTCATTTATTTCCACATCACTATTTCCCTTCTTTGCCGTTCAATATTGCAATATTAACAGAAAATGAACGGAGTAGCTAAGTAAAACGTTATTTTTGTAAGAAAATAGTTTATGGAATACTGCTGAATATTGGGAGACTTAAGCAGAATGTGTCATTATTAATGTATTTTGTGGAGGAACCGAACTGCTATTCTACTTTACTCACCCATTTAATTGCTTCCTTGGGTATTATAACAAGAATCAAAATCAAGCTTTGAGCAGTAGTTGGATGAAAAGAAGCATCCTTCAGCCATAGCTGGCCTACGTACCTAACGGAACAATAAAAGTTTGTGAAAAATATGAAGGTATGTATTTATCTTGTTGGACGAGCCGATCAATTATTCGAAACTGAAGCATATTTATAAGCACAACTTCCATTACAGATATCTATATAATATGTCTAGAAGTGACTGGGCTACATAATTATGGAGAAGCAAATTTACGAGGACCTATATTTCGTGCCGATTGACAACCTATCAATAGACTACCACATGGTCATTGTCATGAAAGGTTGATTTTATTTCTCTGATGGATTTGCTTTCTATGTAAAAGAATAATACTGTTCCATTCGAAAACTTTTCATCCAGTTTGTACTCTCAAGCAAAAAAAAACTTTAACGCTAACAAATATAAACAAATGTGGATAATTTTAGTTATTATTAAATGCAAATAAACCGCTGATTTCTTCAGAAGTACGTTTTAAAATGTTGTAAGGATATATTGGAACTGAATATTATGCAAGTTAGCAACCAAATTCCAGAATATTATACCGGATAATTTCACAGCACAAGAATTTTACTCGGTTCCAAGACATATGGAACAAATATTTATATAGAAAAGTACTATTATTGAAAAAATGGTTCTTCCAAAATGTGAAGAGTGCTTCTTATATTGTTTAAAAGACGGATAAACGAGTTCTTTGTCCCCTGTTTTGATCTTATCCAAACAAATTCTAAACTTCAGTTTGATGACACATTTGAAATAAACATTTCAAACTGAAAAAATCACTCATGACTAACTAAGATACCTATAGAAGATTGAAACTACGAGAGGCTAAAAGGTGTGAAGGAAAAATATTGTTTGCAGCGAATTCAAAGTGATGTACAAATCTAGAAATAGTACTTTTTTGAGTGATACAAGGATAGAACCTTGAAGAACAAGAAAAAAAGATTTTTTTCAGAAATTCAGTTATAAAATACAGATACGAATTGTACCTTATGAGGTAATATTTACAGAAATAGATGCTAAGAAGTTAACGAACAGTTTTCGAATCCGAAATATGATATTTTCGAAGAACTATGAGAAGAAAAAATATATAAGTCATATCTACCAAAGTTTACATGTTCAATCTCACTGAAGACTCTAAAAATGGTACATTTTCGGAAATGTCTGTTGATATTATCTTTTTATCATGAAATAAATAATAAAGCCATTTAGGACTAATAATGTAGAAATTTGGGCCTAATATAGCACATTTTCTCATTTTTTCAAAATAGTAGGAATTACTAGACTGAAGGAGGAATTATTTGGCTTCAGAATCGCCTTTCAAAGTCATGTTTCGAAGCCCGAAATGTAAATCTCATTGTAATTATGGGTTTCATGTATCCCCTTTCAAGTATATTGACGTTTTAGTGAACAAAAATGCACAAGAGTATCTGAAGTCGATATTTTCAGAATCTTTTTCATGACGTAACATATTCACACCTTTTTGCATCAATCGATTAGACATTTAATCTATGTTACCCTAGAAATGTCGTCAAAATTTTAATACTACAATTTTTTTGCAAATATACCAGCCAGAAAAGAAAAACAGAGTATAGTATTAGTTGCAAAAATTTAAAACCAGTTTTTAACGGAGTACTTTTACCCTTCCAAAGTCTGAGAGCTATGTGTAAAGCCTAATATTCCTTGTAGATAGTTCTATATTGAAGGAATAATCGGATTTGTATCTATACTTTGAGGAAATAAAACGTTTTTTAACTCTCTGATGTGATTAAAAACGTTAATTTAGACTACCATTTCCACTTTGATCGGCTAGGAGGAGGTAAAAAGCGATTAATTCGCACTTATTAGAATCATAATGTAATTGTCTATTGTTAATATAATGGAAAGAGTCAAACTATTCCATGTAGTGAGGAGAAGCGAATATAACCATGAAAGGTTGTGATGTTTCAAAATAAAGGCTGGAAAATGATCAATTAACTAAATTTTTGTAGAATAAATTATTCAAAGTACAATTTAAGAGCAATAAATGTGATTTATGGGGAGAATATACTTAGAAGGAATAATTGAATTGTTAGATGATTGAATTAGTTCCAGGTTTCGTATAATTTGCATGTATGAAACAGAACTCGCTCTAAAGTTTGCTACGAGTCACAATAACTCCAAAAAGGCCATGAGATTCTATTGCATACTCACAAAAAGCATTCCACTGTACTATATCACCAAGTGATCAAGGAAATTCCCAAACCTTCTCGAAATCTAATCCATCAATATCATTACTTGGTTACTTGGAGACATTCCCAATATTGAAACTAAACCCGCTCTAAATGATGTATACAGGGATAATTAAGGCCAACAGATTTGTACATAATATCGCTCGAAATAGAAACCTCTGTATTATTATTATTACAGGTACAAATAGCCTAAATAATGTGTTTTTGTGGAGTTCCTTGCAATCAAATCATATCCAAAGACTAATTATCTTCTCGAAGATTAAACGAACATTTTACATATATATTGCCATTCTACCGAGAAATTACCGTTCTTAATTTTTTATTGTAAAATCCATTTAGGTAATTTTTTCTTCTGGCCCTCAAAAATCTTCTCGAGTCTCAACCAAATATCTTTCCCTTCTGTTGAGCGAAAATTCTCCCAAATGGTTTATCCTTAAACATAGAAGAAATCGAAGACTTTATTTTTTATCTTTATTCAAAAACTGTACTCTCGATAAACAATTTCGACCATTGAATTCTGTAAATAGAATAAGAGCGGGTTCAATGCTTGTTGCGAGACCTTCTAGCTTTTACAACTGAGACTTGGGACGAATTAAATCTTTTTACCGTTAATTATCCGCCTTGAGCCAGTTCTCTGTCCTAAGCACCGCATAATTGAATAAAGTTTCTCGCTTAACCTTGGACTGAGTGATCATGAAACGTACAGCCTTGTTCTCTCGGCCTCTAGTTCTCCGATGTTTCTAATATAATTTGGTTTTGTTGCTATCCATTTTGATCACATTGATATCGTTACCGTATTTGCCAGTGCATATTTGAAAGAAAAAATCCATTTCGAGATTTATTTGGGCTTCACTGAACATTGAGTATTTGAATATGACTATTTACTTCGAAAATTCTTAGTTGGCATATAATATCTCCCCGTCAATCATTCTCACAAAATATTGAGTTTCTGACCTATTACGCCTGTGCAAAGCATCTATTATGAATGATTTCTCTATGCTATGATGAGTGGAGCAAATAGCTTCTTTCTGCTATGATTCTAGAGATTTTTAGTACCTAGCCTGCAGCTGTGGTAGTTGTTGCTTCTTTTTTTCGGGTGATTCATCGCTGACTGGCCGATTGCCGTCTTTTTATATCGTCTTTTTGTAAATCTTCACCATCGGCCTGTTGCCGACTGCCACTAGCCGTACTGGTTGGTAGATTGCAAAGAATTTCACTTGCACTGATGCTGGGCATAAATTTCATCGCGTAGAGGCTGTCTAGTGCTGTATCAGAGTTTCGCTGTCGGCTTCCGCCAATTACACAGGAGGTCTTGGTTGGCGAGCCACCCAGCATTTCACTAACATCTGGACACCAATGCTGAGCGTCACTGACATCACGAGGAGGCTTCCTAGCGCAGTATCGAAACTTCCCCATCAATCTTTTTGTCGCGTGAGTATTCTGCCGCCATCAGATACAGTCAATGAACGGAGTTCAGTTTCGCGTGATCCGTGCTGCATTTTTCTGCACCCGCGTACAGTAAACCAATAACATCTGCGTCACCTCAATTTTATAGCTTGTGTGTCCTTTTTTTCTCCTGTTCCAAAATAGGTGGATTTATTTACTTATTTACAAGTCCATATGTCGATTTTAGAGGCAGAGAACTTTCTCAATCCTGCAAAAAATCGCTTGTGGGTCACTACAAATCTTTCAAGCACTGCTCAATTTGAATTCAATCCCTGATCACCACCACCTATGTCCGTCGTGGCATATAGTGTCTGTGACTGAGCTGGATATAAGTGATTCCCCAAGTCCAGGGAAACCCTCATACTTGTGATATAATGCGGCCCAGTCCAATGGCAATAAACAGAAAATGATATGGGGGACTATCATAATTCTAAGCAGAGTAGATTAATATCTTCAATCTTTTTACCCACAGGGTCGACAGCCAGGGGCTGAAACTTGAAGTTCGGTCCCTGAACGGTGTTTTGCGAAGGAAGCGAGATGCAATG
This sequence comes from Kappaphycus alvarezii, assembly GCA_002205965.3. NCBI lineage: Eukaryota > Rhodophyta > Florideophyceae > Gigartinales > Solieriaceae > Kappaphycus > Kappaphycus alvarezii. Next base: position 310,497 of record NADL03000831.1, read on the forward strand.
TACCAGTTTGCGCTCCAGGTCTTTGACTTTGTCTCCGTGCGCAATGTCGACGGCGCCGCCGGCCGTTTTGTGGCCCTTGTGCGCACGCCTTGTTTGAACGGCGAGACAACGGTTAGGTCGCACGCTATGGGGCTGACCTGTTGGCCAGTAGGTAGGGGAGGGGTTGTATGAGAATGTGCGCAGGGCGGATATCCGTTCCCGGAAAGGAACCGGACTCCGTATTGGCAGTCCAGGCCCACAGCGCGGGCAACGAGGTAGGCGAAAACGTTGCGTAGCGAGTTGTGTCAGTGCCTGCGGCCAAAGCCGGCAGAGCAGAGGTCCGCCGCTTGGTCCCCGAGTGCGTCCATAGTTTGGTTACGGTAGAGGCAGGTGAGCGAGCGAGAGTCGTCATATACGGGGAGGCCAATGTGCCGGCGGATCATGGTCTGCCAGTGGGCCGAGAAAGCCACCGTAGCAGTTGTGTGATGAGCGATGAGAAAAGCGGCGGCGGGGCTGTTCCGGAACGCCAGGCCACGAATCACATGTCGAACTTCTTGAGTACTATGCTGAGCAGGGTTGGGGTGTGTCACTCATGAGTCGTCACGTCAATGATCTCTTACCTATGCCTCCTGCTGCACACCATTTAAGAAGGTTTGGAGGTTGGATGGTTTAGCAGCAAGCATGCATGGGTAAAATGGGCAGATTTCGGAGGAATAGGGACTCCCAGAGATACATTGCAGGAAGTAACGGATTCGCGGTAAGGCTTATCGGACCAGGAACGCCCTGTCACCCTGTTCCCGGTGACCGTAGATGGCAGCAGAACGTTTCGTGGTGTAGGATGCCGATCTCGCGCGTGCCGGAACCGCGTCGATGATAATAGCTGCGATTGAGCCGTTAAAGAACGGGGAGATGAGGCTAAATCAATTTCGCCGTGAATGCAATCAGAAATAACGACTAAAACAATCACTGTAATTGATGTGTCACATTTTTTTGAACTTCAATTTTCGGTAGACATTCACAATTTAACGTGTGACACATTAAAAATGCAGACGTAATAAAATAGTAACTACTATATTATTGTGTGTCTGAACTTACGACTAGCAGCATAAAGTATGAGCACCCTCAAACACAATTTTTATTCATTATTCCAGTCACTAATCAGTATCAGTTTCTACATCAGCTGGATAATCGTCTACAAGAAGAACATCAAAGTGCACCGTATGATTTACTATGATCTCCTGTAGTTTAGAAAATCTAATGGTCCATCAGTCGGCATGGCAGCAAAGTCTTAGCACTGAATGGTACCCTCTGCCACTTTATGACAATGGATAGAGGTATTTCATTCTTTTTTTCAATATATAATGGGTCTGTTGTTCTGAACCCTCTTTCGTAACGGACATCTCCTTTTATATTTCCGTTCGCAGTATGCAACATTTATGACTTGATGTCCGTTTCAAAAATCCTTGGGTCGTTCAAAATTTAACGTGACAAAAAAAATTCCTGAAATACGCCAATTTGAGCACATATTAACTTCATTAGCTTTGAGTTAAATCACTCAGACGCATTCTTTAAGTTCAAAAGTGACTTTACTCTACTCTGTATAGTCTAAATGAGCAAAAATATTTTTTTCATCTCAGCATCTCCTCATAGCCCTAGTATTCCAGTGCTAAAAAAGGAACATACTACGTAACAATAAACCAAGGCGGAGGAAATCATTGGTTTAAATATTGGTGCATAAATCTTCCCATATGAAATGATCAACGAAAACGCGATGTCGATTTAACAATTCGCTACCCAAAATCTAAGCCAGTACATCGATTTTCGCACCCATGTGTGACATATTTTTGATAAGATTTGAGAATTCAAACGATATGAGTTAGTTCATCATTAGTACCATAAAGGATTAGTTGTGCAAGTAAATAAAAAGCAAAGATTTGGAGGGACAGAAAATGCGCTATTTAGCTACTGAGGTAGTAATTTAACAACTTTGAACGCGCTTTTGGGGGATGAAAAAAATCCTCATCGTAATGAATACGATATTAGTTACAAAATCCACAAAATGAGGAAGAAACAAGAAAAAGACAAGAATAAACCTTATTCCCGGGGAATATGTTTTCAATGAACAATTTTTAACTTCAAAAAAGTTATCTTTTACGCATTGCATGCAACGATATTGTCTATAATTGCTTCAGATTTGAGGAAACTACGTTCTTTGCAGTTTTACCAATAAGAATTATATACTAAAACAGTAACAGTATCATTTTTACCTATGGTACTCATCAGGAATGACATAAATTCAAAACTGAACAAGTTTTGAGTGCTAAATAATCAAACAATTTTCACTTTTTATAAAATACCTACATAACTGTGAGGAAAATAATTGAATTTTGCCTCTCAACTTGGACTTATTCAACTAATGAGCAGCGTTGCACTATCTGACTTCCCCTAATTTTTCAATCCAGGCCTAGTAAAGAAACAAAACTATAATAGCTTAATTTCACTCTGTTAATTCCAAAAAGAAATTCTAAAACATGACATGTCATGTGGAATATGAAAACATTGCGCAGTTACGTAATGCTTTTTATCATTATTTCATCGACAACGTCAAATTACATTGGCTTATTAGCGTCAAACGTTTTATCATTTGATAGGTAGAGTAGATGTAGCATCAAATCATTGTTAGTTAAGTTTTATATTGCTTCACTCAAATAAAGTTTTATCTCATTTTCCATAGAAAGAGACTGTTGTATAAATTTCAAACATTTTGCGTTACATTATTGATCAATCGACTAAATGAGATTAAGGGACAAATATCTACACATTAATACCTAAAGCTATAAAATGGGGCTTTAAAGATTGATTTATCTGAAAAATTACTCAAAGATTCTGATTATTTTCTAGTAGTCAAAGTCATCAAGATAAAAATCATGCAAAACATATAAAAACATTACATAAGAATATTACTATTAAAATTATTAGGTCTCTTTTTTCTTATATAACTGTAATTTCCTACAAAAAGTTCATGAATTCTTTTCAATATCATTTGCAAATCCTTTTGGTCTTTCTCTGTTGACTTTCATTGAGAATATTGTACTTTAGTACACATGAATAGCATCCAAGACTACTTCATTTAGTTTATTTATGCTTATTTTTCCAAGAACGGCTGTATGATAAGTACTGAAAATAGAAAATTTTACAAATATGCAAGTATTCTGCAGTATGATTTTTGACTCTCAATGGATTGGATTGTCTCAAATATTTTTTGTAAAAGTTTAAATCTTTGTAGGTAAATGAACTTTGATAGCGATTTTCCTGTGTGATTGTTTCAAACATAAAAGCGAGACTGTTCGTATAGAATTCAAACTGCAGATGTTTCTTTCTAGTTACATGAAGTCTACTTTGATCTTATATCTTAAGTTATAGTCCAAATTTGTCAAATTTGTTATTCAAAAACGTATGAAACTCTAACTCTTCTTTAGACTTCATTGAAATGATCTGGCTTTTATGGGTAAAACTAAATCATTACACCTTATGATTTTAAATCCATGTGAACTGCAAATCCTACATTGGCAGTATCATGTAAGTGGTAGGCACTTTTGTGGTAGTTACTAACTAGTTTGCTCAGTATAGTCAGTAAATTAAGCTTTTTCATAGTTTGTGTTCCTTATCCCCGCAGCTAGGCAGAAGTCGAAATACTATTATATAATATAAATAATAAATAAATCTTTGTGTCCAGTCAAATTTTCAGGGTTAGTTTCATTGGGAAATAATTTGAATTTTTCTAGAATCGCTAGCAGCCCTTCAACTTGTTGAAGTTATAGCAAGAAAATTGCAGTAGATTTACAGTACCTTCCACAGACGAAAAATGGAAGGTAATGGCTACCTAGAGTAATTAGAATTCAATAGATGTGCCTTTGGCTGCTACTGACGTAAATATGCGGCCTCAGCTCAATTTATTATATTTTAGTTATTTCTGCTTTACCATATGCTGTCAGTTGGTTCATAGCCCGAAAATTACTTCAGTAACTCTGGACCCGTATTCTGCAGTGTAAAGGAGTATTAGTGCCGTACTTTACCGGTGCTCCACCAGAAACCAAGTACATCATCACCAAACTCATCTGACATCGAGGAGGAACTCCTAAACGTCGTTCATTAGCTGCCCAATGTACCTGTAGGCACATAGATAGTATACCATCTCTGCTAAAGATCTTATAGTTGCTCTTGTCTTCTGTATACAGCTGCCCACAAACTGCCATCGTCAATCTGCCCCGCATCGACTGTACGCAGAATACCATTCCACGGATCACCTTTCTCCCCCATTCGCCCTGTTCTCTTGACTTTTAATCGTCCTCACTTCTCTAGGCTGCTATTTTCTTTGATCTGCCTCTCAATCTTAGGTTTTTTTGGTCTTAACCTTTCTGTTCTTGGTCTTTTGTCTGAGTCTTGCCCTGTGGTCAGTCATTTTCTTCTTAGAGCTTCCTTGTAGTCTATTTCTATGGCTGACCTGTCGTTGCGAGGTTGTTGGTCCGCTGCTGTGGCCACTGTAAGTACTTTGCTGGCTGCGTTCTCGCTTCGTGGTATTGTTTCGTCTCATTTGGTTGATTTTGCGTGGAAATCGTCTTGGCTGGGTTCTTATGATTGGCTACTATTTGCTGTGTACTTGTTGCTATATGTTTTTGCTCTTTTCACCTTATTGTTTCAAGCTCTAGCTTGCTTTGGTCACTTAGCAATTCTGTGTATCACTGCAGGGTATCTTATATCCAGTAAGTTTAACTACAGCTTAATTTCAGGTAAAAACAAGGCATCTAACATAATAAGCAGCTGTTTCATAGTGTCTCTTCTGCGTAAGCTACGTGAAAACTTTGAGGAATTCGTCAGTTCAGAACTTGACTCTGACGGTGAACCGAACTTGGCCATCGCTCTCGTCGACCACGGGGCAGTGAAAGCCGCATAAAAAGTACCAGGAGAGACTCCTTTCCCTTCTGCAGCAACGCTTGGTGATAAGTCGCGTTCGCCCTAACGACATCGATATCGCCCTAATCCCTTGTTTTCAAGCTATCACTGCAGCCTCCCATCCCCATATTCCGCCCCTTCCCACACTTCCTTCTGCTAGTACCTCTTCTCCTCAACTGCATCGCCCCTTCCAAATTTCCAAGCTTTCCATTCCGTCCGTACCACCCGCAGCTCCGAGCTGCCTTGTTTCTAGCTGTCACCGGCTGAAGCCTATAGAAAAAGGGATTCCGCACCAAGTCCGAAGCGTATCCAACGACTTTATAAGACCTCAGAAGAAATGTAAGTCACATCAAGTCTTCTGCAAGCCGTGAAACCGCAGGGTTTCATCATATCTCAAAGTAAACTCTCACAAAAAGGAAAAGACCTCATTAAAACGATCTGGAACTTGAAATTGAGAGGGGTATCAAATGAGAGATGTGTATTACTATCATACACAAAAAGCGTGACGCTTATGTTTTTAAACTCACTAATATGCACTTCAAGGGCGATTGAGTTCGCTAAGGCCTTCGTTAAATCATTAACACCGACAGAATGATCTCATGCTACCATATTCAGAGCATTTCTCGGATGGTAGAGATTTCTTGCTGTTCGAATTTTTATTTTCTTATAAATATCGCTTGGAAGACCAACATGCTTTATTACCCACCCTGCAGGAAATTCCGGACAGCAACATACCATGTCTTGTAAATATTGAAGCATTCCCAGTTACGCCCTGATTTCCTGTAATTAATTATTTTGCCTCCTAATTATTTAAACAGATCACGAGAAGCCAAGAAACAATTTTCTTAGAAAGTACGATCACGAATCTGAAGCTGCTTGTGACAGAGTTTTCGCGTCAAAATTTTCGAATAAAGTCCCCTAAATGTTTCTCAAAACGTTCTATTTCGTACAATTGCCTTTCCAAATATAATTTGGACTTTCTTTTATTCTTTCATGAAGTAATTTACCTTACCCTGTTTCACTTCAATTTCTAACTCAAATTAATTAAACTTATATTGTTTCTAGCTTCACTTTTTCTTCCTAAATATTTTAAAAAAATTCGACATTTGGTACGAAAAAAGGCTTAAGATGAATTTTCATATATTTCGCACATACCTTGGAAAAATTACATCTTTTTTAACATTAAGGAAAACTTTCGAAGCAAATGATTCACCTATATCTACTTTTTTGGATTTTGGAACATCTACTTTGGTGCTGTGCTAGGCACAAACAAAAAGTTTTGTATTGAACTTAAGTTTATTATTGGGTTTAGTATGTTTGGGTTTGGCCGGCGGCTCTAAGTCATCGTTTACGTAAGACCAGAGATACCTAATTGTCGAAGGGAAAAGTGGTAAAACTGTAGCAAATTTAAAGCTCCTTCGGTAAAACAGGGCTGAAATTATTGATAGTTGCACTTTCAGAGCTTTTAATCGGCATAAATGACACACTCTCGCAACAAAATAGGCTAAATTGACCCAGACAGCATGGATACGCAAGGCATTTTTGCATTTATAAAACAGTGATAAAATAATTCGGGCTGCAAATCGCCCGAAACTGTTCAAGGTATATAAAAAAATTTAATTTCTAAGTCAAGACACCAAAAGGAAAAAGTAGTGACTGCAAAGTTTCTAATAGCCCTGAGCTTGCGTTTAATAGGGATTATAGTCTATAATCACTGTATTTATATAGTTTAAGAAATTCATGTAAAGCTGTAAGACCTTCGAAATACCACATGACTAAGTGTAAAGACCTGCGTATAACAAAAGTTTCAACTCGCAGTCGTAGTTTCAAAATGACAATAATCCTTAAATGTTTACAAAATGTTTCGAATGATATACAGGGTGGATAAAATATCCTTTACTTCTTTTCTTGTCTTTTATTCACATATTTGGCTATAAAGATGACTAATAAAAGACTGATGACCTTTCGATTATCTTGTCGCAGAATATTCCTATAACATTTTTTATTTTAGATTTTTGGCAATAATTTTCATTTCGGATTTCTATTTTACACATATTTCCTTAATTTAGCAAAAATAATCGTAAAAATGATTAAATGTGCTGGCACGAGGCCCGTTATTTCCGAGATTTCTTCTTTCTTCCATCCTCGGAACTACCGATGAGCTCTTTTCCCTAAGCCAGTCATTCTGCCTTTTCTTTCAAACAAAGAAATCCGAAGAGTATTTTTTCATATTTGAATACTAAATTTCTCGCAAGACCTATAATATTCCATATTATATTTGAAAAATTTTCCTACTTTTTCGAAGAGAAACTTTTTGACACTTAATCTCATTTTTTCTCAAAATTCAGTTCTTATATTTTATGATGCAGGGTTTAATTTTTCCCCGAATGAATGTAGTTTAAAAACAGCAGCATCACCTAGCGATTTTTAATTTTTAAAGAAAAGCTGTGAAGATTTTCGAATATATTACACGATTTTAAATGCGAAAGCGACGTCTTCAATGCGTCACCTCTGTCATTAGCCACTCCACCGGCTCAATGGCACACCTCTTTACTTATTCATCAACATGACCAACCTTCGACTGCCCTTCACTATCGAAAAGTCAGTCGGATCCCGCCGTCTCCCATCCATGGCTTGTTATTGATGGACTGTGTACTAACTGAATACTACAACCTCTGCAGTAAATGGATCTGGAACGCGTTCTGGGGTGTTTTCGCCGTCATTTCGTGGAGAGGGCATATGAGGCGAAGGATGCATGACGAGCATCGGAGCGCAAGAGGAAAGTAGAGCCGGAAGTTGCAGAGGCAGTTGCAAAGAGTAACGAGCGTGATAAGGACTAAATGGACCAGTGGGTGTCATTGGTGTACATCCGTGGGGGAGCTGCAGTGGAGGACAAAGGGGAGACTGATGGTTTGGTTGTAATCTCGGACTCTTTTGCTTGGCATTGAACGGACGTTAAGGTACTTTAGAATGTATTAAAGAGCATTGATATGTACGAGGAAGCTAGCTATCATTCTTGGCCACTTGACGGAATTTGTAGTTACTGCATTAAGGGCTTGCATATTTTGAAGGAGATTTGGCTCCAATCTCGAGAATGAAGATTTTGAGTTATGGATCCTTGCATTTGTCTCGACAGCATTTACTTCTATTCTTTCTCGCCCGCAACTATCTCTTGAATACGTTTTACAGAATTCAGTGTTTGTTAGATACTTTACAGTTAAACGGAAAGCCTATATAAGAGAGGGAAAACGAATGCAGACCAAAAAAGCTCAGAAGCTGAAAGTTTAACTCTTACCCAAAGAACGTTTATTTTGCTTTTGGCTTTCTAAGGCATATTTTAAGTTTATTCATTTCTTTTTTGGACATATTTATACTTGGCATAATATTTCTGACCAACTGTGTATATGGAAACAAGTATTATTTCGATTTCAAATTCTAGCTTACCCTTCTAGTAAAATTATCGCCAGTTTGTTTCTTAACTGTTACCATAACACGCAATATAGCGGTAACATTGGCATATCCTCTTGTTTTAATGGATATGGCTATGTTCGGGTTTTTCATCTTCTCAAGTAGTGCAAAGGTATCTTTGCGTGTTTTTAAACTTTTTTTGTTGCAGTAACGATTTTTACTTAATATAAATTTAAGCAGATTATCCTCTATATTTTCACACAGATTTTGGATTCTAATTAAATTTCATATGCCGGAGGTAAGTTTATCAATCGTTGTTTTTTTCCTGGAAACAAATAAAATCTCAATTTCACCCCTTAATTTGCAATTTGTAAGTTCCCCAAAACCATTTTTGTTTAGCTCATTCGTCTACTGAAAATTTTGTAATCGAATGAAAAGTAAACGTAATAGGTCCCATCCCCCCTCCAGATTTTTCGCCCCATGAATGCATTCGTGAATTTCGTTTCACTCCCCCAGAGTATTCAGACAATTATTCTGAGGATGATATTTCCCTCTCTTCAGTTTTTTGATTACATTCGCACTAAATCACTAGAAGAAACAGCTTCCCGATTCAACCACAGAAATGATTGATAATATTGTTGAAAACGTATTTATCCGCAGCTTCTGCATTCTTTGATAGACAGAACGAGAAATAGAGGGGAATAGTGAGCGATTGAGAGAAAAATAGAGGGAACAGTTCACAAAGAGAAAGTTACGAGACGTGAAGGAGGTGGTAAACTTTACTCAGACCGAAAGCGGAGCGAGAAAATTTATTACATAGAACTCTGGTCGAGGTGATTGGTGCTTCCGAACGATCAAAGAAATTCTCTAGAAGCCAGATAGGCGAAAGAAAGTGGCTATTTCTAAATATATATAGAGAGAGTAGCTGTTCTGAAATTTTGAGCTGGTCTTAACGAGATCAGCGCAACTCTTAAACCACTATGTAGTGGATAAAGATAACAGTCAAGATCTAGGTTTAACATTCAACTCTAGTAACAATTTCAGCACTGGAATCAAAAATATAATTAGACTAACACGACCACTCAAACTAGAGTCTGACCACTATAGCTGCCCTTCAATCTGAGAAAAGTACAATGATAATTTCTCAAAATTTTAAAGAAAATGCAGAATTAACTTTGGAACTCGAAGAACTTGACTCAAAACAAGAGTTTCGTTTAAAATATCAGAGACTTGATCATAGGTTCTTTAATGCGATAAATAGGTATACTATGTAGCCACAGGCTCTTGAAAGAATTGCTATCAAATGTCAATATGATTTTTGTATCGTTAGTACGCCATTTAGGGGTAGACATGATCGCGTCGCAATTCTCAACACGTGCCGAAATTGTAGCAGAAAAATTTGCACACACATTATATCACAAGGGATATCAGAAAACTATATAAATTCCCCAAAAGCAATGTAATGCGAAATTTATTCTCCTTCACGGGTAGATAAAGGTACACATCCTTACTTTTTTGCGTTTCACTAAACCAGACCTCTGAAAAATATTAAGACAAAATATTCAACTATTTTCAAATCAAGCGACAACCAGCTCAACGACATTCATTTTTTAACTATTTATGAATCAAAAAAATTAGCTAATTATCATTGACATTTATGCTTCCCTTCGGTAGCGATATGAAGTACAATACCGTAAGACTTCGCTCTTGCTACTTTTCAGACTTTTACGGTCAGTGACGCGAGGATCTCAATTGCTCGGTAGAGCGTTGTAGGTAGAGGTCTTCTACCTGCGAAGGACCACCGAACGGACGGATAAGGGAAACACAGGGAAGAGGCTGGCTCACTCTCGGGACGAGCTTGCCGGGCCGATGTCAAGGAAGATACGCGGTGTCGACGACGGCGCGATAGAAGCCAAAAGGGATAAACCGCACGGAGTAAACTTTAAAAGGAAAAGGGTAGAAGTAAAGTTGACGGGCACTCCGAGAGGTAAAGGGTGCTTGCCTTTTACTTGACGGGCACCGAGACGGAGGTTGCAGTTAAATATCTGCCAAGTCCGCCCGGAGTCCGATTGGTCCCGGCCCCAGACCCTAATGTTTCGTTGCAAAGGGGTACCAATTTATTATTTAAATAATACACATTACACTAAAACCCTTACTGTATGCTAACAACAGGACTGTAAAGACCGTTCGGATTCCTCACCAAGGTGCACTGTACAGTAAAGCCATGCGCTCGTCGCCATGTGTATTGCCATGCGGATCAAACCCACCGTACCCGGCGGGTAAATCTTTCGCCTCACTTTCCTTCAAACACCCCGCGGGTTGAGCACCGATCGGAGGCACTTTTGCCACTACACCACAGACACCCTTCCTTAACTTCACACACGTCCTCGTGGGTGTCCTTTCTCTTTCGGTTCTCCCCTTCTTTCAGTCACCCCTTTTCACCTGTCCTACCACTCCCCACTTTCCTCTCTTTCTTTTCTGTGTTCTGTCCGTACGGGCAGAAGGTAACATTCAAGCGGAATCAAGTGGCTGTGTGCAAATAAACGCTTCCTACTGCAGTACGTAGTCATTAACGACTTATTGTTTCTCGTAGCGAATTGCTTCCTCTCCAAGCTAGCGTCACTCCGAGTACTGTAATTTCCTTCGGGGAACTGGTTCTCCTTCTGTCACCCCACCGCCGATCCTAGCTCACCTGACCTCGGGTTGCGATACAAGAAGTTCTTCAGAAGTGGGCGCTCCCTCTGTCCCTCGTGCTACTGTTGAGCACATCAGGTCTTCTTCGTCCGAAAAAGGTGATATTCTGCATGAGGTGCAAGCGGTTTACTGTTACGCCCAGCGTCTTGTTCCCCAGCTGGTTACTGCAACTCTACGCTTACTTTTCCAGGGTGTAATGGAGCTCTACCGCTATCGGGGAATCATGGCTGGACTTTGGAACTCCGTACATACACGGGATTCGCGTATGGATCCAGTTCCCGAATCAGATGAACCGACTTGGGTTACGAAGCGTAGACACCAGTAGCCCTCTTTCTATACAGTCGTTCCTTTGTGTACGATTACTGGTTCGGTCTTGTAGAAATACTTTCATTAAAGCTTGAACATTAAACTCGTCTTGTTTTTTGCGTGATTCTGTCTTTGCTTTGACTTGTCTTGCCTGAACAGTACCCCTTTTCAAACCATCGTTCATTTACATTCGGGCATAACTTTTGAAATTCAGTACCGTTTCGGAGATATTCAAATAATGGTTTCGAGGTTTCCCGAGTCGGACAGGACAAAAGGTACCGAATTGGGTCGATGAAGCTCCCCCAACCATTCGGTTGCTCCTCTGCAGGAGGCGGATTGCCACCATAATGTACATTAATTTAGCAAATCGGATAGTTCCATTGACAACAAAGGCGGAATGCTTCACGAAACCTCCGCTCAAACGTTTGTCAACGCTTCGGACAGTACTAATCTAACCAATCACATCTGGGCTGTACTGGTACACTGTGATGGACAGAACGCGAGAGAGGAGGCGAGGAAGCGAGTTAGGAGTAAAGGAGAGAGTGGGAGAGCAGGAGAGAGAGAGAGAAGGGTAGAAATAGTGAGGAACTGGGAAGGAGAGATTGGGGAGAGAAGGTGGTAAAACGAATTTTACTCAGGTAGAAGATAGAGAAAGACCGGGTTTCATATAGACTTCAAGTCGAGTCGACTGATGCTGTCTGTTGATTGAAGGAAGTTTCCAGAAGACATGTAGACGAAGGTGAGTGTCTAACTCTAAACTTGCTTGAGCTGATCTAAAGTAGATCAGCTCAAGCTTACAGCACTGTACAGTTCATAAACATAACGGTCAAGCTCTAGGTTGAACGGCAAATACATTAATAACTGTAATCCTCTTTGCGAGTTGTCAGCTGTCAGAAAAAGGCAAAAAAATTGAAATTGCACTAACACACTGTACTCATTACGATTCCATGGGTAGTTTTTCACTTAGTTTCCACTTTGTGCAAGTTTTCCATGTACACTCACAGGGCTGTACAGTATCCCATGCGGCCAAAAACAATAAAAAGAAACGGTAACTGTCTGGTCGTGCGCAATTTTGCACTGTCACTTCCATACAGTAACTGATTCTTCCTGTTACGGGTCTTTTTTGGGACCTACGTTCGGTGAAGTCCTTAAATAAAGTGTGTCTGACCGGGAATTTTGCACATCTCGGTGTGACCCACGCTCTGCTCCAACTTAGTAACTCTTTTCCTTCATGAATCCTCCGGGTTTAGCGCTTTCCTAAGAGGTGCCTTCCCGGGTTGTATGTTTGGACCACCATGTCCTTGACTTCGGAAGAAAGCAGCTCAGATGGGCCTTTTTGGCGTACATCCTGTACTGTGCAGTACATCTTTTTCTGCTAACTTCGTTCGTGCAGATCAATTTTTATGTTCAGTCCTTGCAAATGTTCTCCTAATTTCACTTAGACACCGTTCGAGGAACGCCAATTACTCATGCGACTTCTCGCCATGCTGGACGTTCACTTCTCAGTCCTTACTGTTCTGCTCCCTCTTGTGGAACTCCAATACTCTTCTAAGGAGACTTTTCCCGATTTAGGAGAAATTACTGCCTACCTACACTTCCATTATACCCTCGGAACCCTTATACAGTCATTACTGCTCGGTTCCTCCTTTTGGAAAGCTAATAGATTCGTAGGTAGACTATGCCCGATTTTGGCGAAACTGACGTCTCTTATTATCCCCCTCCTTAGCGCGGCAACTCCGTCGGCGCCAGTACTGTCGTACCTGGTTTTCGGGCAATCTGTCTGCGGGCTCGAAGGTATCCTCCGACGGACTTTATCCAAACCAGCGGGCTCGATACTCGATACCGGTCGGTTTCACACGATGCGCTACAATTTTGTCCATGATAAATTCCTCATCGTCCGTGCCCAAAGGTGGTAACGACGGTTCCGTATGCGGTGATGAGCCAGGGATAGAAGTAGGGCTAACCAATTCGAGAGTCTGAACTGTATCCGATTCGGTAGAACCATAAACGGGTAGGCGACAGCTCGGGACTTAAGTTACCCGATCGATTCTGACCAAGACCACTAAACCATCTTGTTCAGTATAAACGACCGACTCGGTAACCAGCTTTACCTCGTTGGCTCCTGTTGTTGGAGGTAAAAGCTTTCTATGTCCCCCATTGAGTCCCGTTTCGTCATCCTCCGTTTGTTCCGTAAGTGGATCCCGTTTGGCGTTCTGTAGGGCGCAAAGCTCTGGGGGATCTATCAACAAAAAATGATCCCCAGAACGCAGAACTGGTCGGAACCATACTTTTCGGTCGGAAATCTCTTTGGCTTTGCTTTTTGTAAAGCATAGCGAAGTCGGCGCATTGTAGCGCGTCTTAACTTTACAGGCGTCAACCGTTCGTCTGTGGCGGAATCCGAGACTCGTTCAACTACTCCTGTAATGTTCAAGCTCGGCATATGTTTAGTCAGAACTAGATCAATAGGAGTAGTTCCCATAACTCGGTGCTTTTGCATGTTGTACTCATAAGTTAGAGGCTCCAAATAAAGATCCCAGTCGGTTTGATGTTCTTCCAAGTAGTGAGGGAGGCGTTGCACTATAGTCTCGTTGAACCGTTCGGCCTGTCCATTTGTTTGGAGATGGTAGGCCGTAGTTAAAAAATGAAGGGAACCCAACATGCTGCATACTGCATCGAAGAAGTTTGCAGTAACCTGCTTCCCGTTGTCGGTTAAGACATATAGTGGAGCTCCATAAGCATAAACCCAGTGATCTAATAATGCTGAAGCGACGACCGCAGCAGTAATTGTTTGGAGAGCAATGCATCGAGTCAGCTTGGAGAACCAATCGATTCTCACCAGAATAAAAAAAAATTCACGACTAGTTTTCCTCAGCGTGCCGAGTAGATCCATAGCGATAAATTCCAGAGGACCGCTTGCGGGACACAATTTCATAAATTTCTGGAACTTCCGTACTGTACCTCGATTACGAGCACAGCTAGCACAGTCCCGGACGGTCATGAATATATTATTAGCCATTTGCGGCCAGTAGTATTCTCTGTGAGGAGAATAGTACATTCTAATACCGCCTGGGTGACCGGCTAGTCGGAGATAGTGTGCCATGTGCAACAGCTCTGCGCGGAGAGCGGGCGATACAACCCTCTGTAGGACTCAATACAGCTGGGACCTCCGAACTAGAATACTGTGACGGTCATAGTCGAATTGAGAACCACGTTCTCCGACTGCGCTAGCTCTCTGTCGACAAAAGTCGTCTTTAGCCTGCTCAGTCAGAAACTCCTCGACCGTAAACTGGTTTGCTGGTGCTTCCATCTCTGCTAGGGTCATGACCTCAGTAAGACCAATTATTCTAGATTCACCGAGTTCGAAATTCCAAAAGGCAACAACAACGTTATGATGATCCAGTATACTGTCCTCTTGAGCTTTTTCTGGGTCAGCATTGCTTTCAATAACAAAGCATGGGACCTCGTAGTCAATCTCTGTATCATCTTCACCTTCCGATCGGAGCCTTGATACACCATCAGCGGACTCATGTTTTATACATGGACGGTATTTAACATCATATTCGTACAAAGCTAAACGTAGACGCCATCCTGCTAACCGCCCGGATGCATCCGCTAGATGTAAAATCCAGCGTAATGCGTTGTGATCCGTTCGAAGACTAAACTTGTCACCATAAAGGTACAGACGTAGGGTAAGGATTCCCCTGACAACTTTAAGGCATTTTTTCTCGGTCGTAGAATAGCTTTGTTCCGCACGGGTCAAACTTCTACTCCAGTATCCAGTGGGGTGTTTATCTCCGGTCGGTTGTTCTTGCAAAAGAGTGCATTTGACTTGATACTCACATGCATCTGTGTCCAACGTGTAGCGATAAACGTGGTGAGTTAGTGCCAGGATTGGAGGCAAAATTAGCTTCTCTTTCATTTCAATAAACAAAATATATTCCTCGTCGTTGAGTTTACCGAACTCATGCGGTCATCCTTTTCCGGTCTTCTTATTCAACGGAGTGGCGATCTTTGCGAAATACTTAATGAACCGACGGTAAAAGTTGCACATTCCCAAAGAGGATCTCAGCTCTATCTGGTTAGTGGGTGGCAGTGACTTCTTCATAGCATTGCAATTTTTGTTGTCCACCAGCAATTCGCCCGGCCGGATGACGTGAACTAAATAGCTGACCTGTTCGTCGAAGGAGCACTTTGACAACCGTAACGTTACACCGGCTGCTCTAAGTAAATTCAAGACTTCCCGAACGTGTTGGAAATGCCCCGCTACGGTCTTAGAATATATTATCACGTCGTCCAGGTACACAAGAGCGTATTGCCATTTGGCCCTAGACGGTATAATATCGACCACTCGTTGGAACGTTGCGAGTGCATTCTTCAAACCGAACGGCATTCAAATAAAATGGTAGGGAACATGATGGCTAGAGAACGTAGTTTTGTCCTTATTCTCCTCAGGGATCTCGACCTGCTAGTAGCGACTTTTGCAGTCAAGCGTTGTAAAGATAGTAGCTTGTCCTAACTAGTCAATACACTAATCCTCCAGGGAATTGAGTAGGAATCCCGTACGGTAAATACATCGAGCATTCTGTATTCCACGCAAATGCGTAACGTGCCGTCCTTCTTGGGAGTAAAAGCGACCGGACAAGCCAGTTTACTGTACGAGGGCTCAATTATCTCTGCTGCCAGCATACGGTCGATTTCCTTTTTTCAAATTCTCTTGCTTTCAATCCGGCTCGGTAAGGCTGCCGATAGACTGGACTGGAGGTTTTAATTCGATGCTGTGTTTATCCACCGAAATGTTTCCGAGACGGCTATTCCACATGTCAGATAATTCCTCTGACATGTTGAAGACATCCTTACTTATCTTCTCATTTTTTAGACCGATACGGAATTGATAGTGCCAGCCTGGTGGTAAATCCTCTTTACCAATTTCCTTTCTGGAAGCGTGGTACTTTTTTACAAATTTCCAGTTCGGGACAGTCTTCTCAACAATTCTATCTCCGGTCGGAACGGAAGAGGCTGCGGTTGAAACAGGTTCCGTACCCCCCTTCTTAAGGCTAGAAGACCTCCGGGCGTCAATGAATGTAACCGACAGGATCCGAGACGGAGCTGGAAGAGCGAGACCAATGCCTTCATCGGCGGGAAGATGTACAGGTTTTCCAGAAAAATTACTAAGACCGAAAACGGTTTGTGCGGACGAATGTCCATAACCCCTTTTTCCATTAAGGCGAAATACTTGAGTAGAGGGCGAGGATTATTCTGGACAAGGCATAAACCGCTGGTCTGACATTGCACAGAAACAGTAGAGTGATGTGTGGGTGGTATTGCTACAGCGGAAGTAAGTCGAACCTTCCGGGAACGGGTGCCATACGAAAGGGACTGAACAGAAGAACAGGAGGTATGGCTTGACTCTGACTTAGATAAAGTTCTGCTCGTTATGGTTATCGGTGGTCCATGATGGAAAACAACTTTCTGAGGGGTTGGTAGAATGGCACGAATGTGCTTATCTATAAAAATAGTACCAAGTATGGCATTGACGGCTACGTTGGAGACCACAAGAAGTTGAACCCTTGTTTTAAATTCACCGAGTAGTACATTCACCAAGATAGTACCTAAACACCTTAGGAGTTGGTTGGAAGCTTCTAACGAAGAGGGTGTTGACACGGGGCGGATTGAGGATTTCCATACATTGTGGAGCATCCTCAAATTGATAATTTTAGGGCCGGCGCCGGTCTCCAATACAGTAGTCGTGGGTATCATCAACGAAAAATTTCGTCAGACGGTCATCGAAACGTTATAACTCCCTTTCTTGAATAGGCATATGGGATCACCAGAATCGGGAGAGAAATGCAGAACAATATCATCCAAAGGGGGAAAAGCCAGTCCGGTCTTTGTCCACGGGAGGCTTTGGGAATTCCGAAGCGGAAACGACAGCGGCTCCACGCGTTTCCGTTGTCATTTTTTGTTTCAGTTCCTTTGACCTGACCTGGTATGGGAAGGGTGTCCCCATGCTGGGTCTCAACGATATTCACGGAACTTGTTTGTCAGGACAGAGGGGTTTGGGCGCACACAAGGTAATCGATGGTTGAACTGTTGGTTGATGCTTCCGGTAAACAGGCCGGAGCTTCAGACCAGGGTTTATATAGAAAAAGTACTCAACAACGGCAATGGTAAATTGTAGGCAGACGATGCTAAATTCAGAGGTGTTCTAGAAGAACGGCCCTAAAGGCATGAAACTAAAAGGGGTGAAGGTTCACGTAGAAACTATCAGGAGATTGACAGCAGAAACATCATGGCAAAGTTCCATTGGTCCAATTGGCAAGAAGACATAAATTAATTGCTGATTGGTGAGGTGGGAGAAGTTTCGAGAACCACGCGAGATCGCCACAATGGCGTTATGTGATTGGTTCGGCACGGGGTAGTACGGGTCTTGTGTTTTACACCGGTGTGTGGGTACAGTGCACGAGTCGCACTGATGTCTTGGTACAGTGTAAATCTTGGTAACGGTTACTGGCGGATACTGTCAGTAATGTCTTAGTTGATTTGGGGGCATAATCGTTACATCACTCCCCCCACGAAGAAGAATCGCCCCGATTCTTGTATCTGTGTAGCAGATCTTCACAATTTTTGAGATCCTTCTCTGATAGCCATGAGTTCTCGTGGTCTGCATATGCTTTCCATTTAATGAGATATTTGGTTTTTCCGTGTTGTCCTCTTGTGAGTGAGAATGGTTTCGACCTCGTATTCTTCTTGTCCGTCCTGGACCTGTATAGAGTGGTGGCGGCGGATTTTTTCGATCAAACTCATCTTCAAAGTACGGCTTAAGGAGACTAGCATGGAAAGCATTGTGAATTCCTCTATCGATCATTGGTTGGGAAAGAATTAAACGGTACGTAACTCCGTTTATGTCCTCAGATATTTCGAATGGCCCACAATAATTCGGGTTCAGTTTTCGAGATCCTGCACCATCTTCAAGAGCTAGGTTTTTGTGAACAACCAGACTTTGTCACCAACTTTATAAGAAAGGGTCTTCTACTTCTGTTGACAGACATACAAGGCAGTGGCTTCATTTGATTTTTGATTTGTTCTTGGGCTTTTTTCAGTGATCCTTGCATGTTTTTGAGGAACTGTGTTGCGGCAGGGTTTTCTGCGGAGAGTATATCCAAAGAGACAGTTTTAGGGTGAATTCAATAATTGAGGAAGATCGGAGAGAATGTTGTAGTAGCATTAATAGATGAGTTGTAAGCAACTTCGAAGTCTACCAAGTATTTGTCCCAATCCAACTTGTCGAAGCTAACAAAAGAACGAATCATTTCTTCGATCTTTCTGTTCATAATCTCATATTGTCCATCTGTTTGTGGGTGATACGCTGAAGGAGGGATATCTTGGTACCCAGAAGGTGGAGCAGACTGTTCCAAAACTTGCTCATAAACATAGAATCCCTATCACAAATGATATTCGTCGGAATTCCGTGGTTTCTGTAGATGTGGTCCTTGAACAGCCTGGCAGTTGAAGGAGCATCTATGTTAGGCTTGGTGGTATAATTCTGATCATCTTTGATAATCTGTCAACGACAGTTAAGATGCCATTGTTTCCTTCCTTTGACCTTGGAAGTGGTGTAAGAAGTACATCGTTATGTGAGTCCATTTGGTTTTCGGTGGATCAAGAGGTCGTTAAAGACCGGCGGGTTTCTGATTAGATGGTTTGTCTCTTTTGCAGTGACAAGAACGAACGTACCGAAGAACATCAGCACGTAGGTTTTTCTAGTAAAATTCGGTGATATTCTATTGATTGTTTTGGATATTCCCAAGTGTCCAGTATTTGGAGTCGAATGGTAGTCATGCAACAACCTGACTTTAAACGCTCTTTCTGGTATGCAAATTTTCCCTCGTCTTAACCAAAGCGATCCATTTCTTTCGAAAGGTGCTTTTGGATCTTTGTATTCGTCTTTGAAGCTTTCATCGCGATGGTAGTCTTTTACAAGCTCTTCGAGATCAGATGATTCAAAAACGGAACAGAAATATTGTTTGATTCCGAAGATGTCTTCATTATTACTTCTTGGAGTAGCTCCTTGTTTCGATGCTTTACCGAACGGTTGTTTTCCTGTCTAGAACCTGGCGGCGATACGGACTTACAAGTCCTACTGCAAGGAACTGGGGAAAGCGAGTTCGTAAGGTAGCCACAGCGGGAGGTTGAACACAGCACAAACGAAGTCGGTTGAGAAAGCAACTTTTAAAGTTTTTCTTGCTTCTCTTCCCTAAATTTATTCAAATTTTAACTACTGACGGGCAGTCTCTCGATGACGGCGGCCAAGACGGTGGCGTTCAAGGTCTGCCTTGCTCGGAACTTCTATCTTGCAAATATTGCAGACGTGCCTTGTCTTATCGGCGCGGTGCTGGTGCTTGCGGGATCGAAGGTGCTCGTGATACTGCACCCGACCTGTGCAGGTGACTTGGCAGTGACGGCAGTGGAAGGGCGACGATCGAGGGTCCTTGGTCAGTCGAGGCCTTCGGGTATTCTTACGAATGCGGTGGTTGGCGGTTCTCTGGATGACGATCGAAGCCGCGTCAGGAAGAATAGGTAGGGTCTTCTTAGGCTTCAAGGGCTTGGAGCGAGGGACTGCGGGCCTTTTCGGAATCGGCGGTAGAGCGGGTGGCGATAAAGCAGCGGGAAGGCGGAAGGTGGAGGGTCTTGGTGTCCTTGGTTCCTCCACCACGATTCTGGTGGGTGTTCTTGGCTCAACTCCAAACTCGAACTTCGTCATCTTTATCTCCTGACAATTTTCGGCGAAGAACGATTGTAAGTCTTCTGTGTTGTACTCGTCCGGCGACGAGGGACGGTCCCTGGAAGTCTTGTTTTTCGGCACTGAGCGTTATTCAAAAGAATCAGAGTAAAAAAAAAAGGTTAATCTCTGCTTGCAATCGAACAGAACGTCAAATCTAATATAGATTTTAACTTACTGTCGGATTGGAAGAACTCGCGGTACTGACAAACTTTCTGGCGATGCTACCAGATGTGGGGTTTGGGCGCACACAAGGTAATCGATGGTTGAACTGTTGGTTGATGCTTCCGGTAAACAGGCCGGAGCTTCAGACCAGGGTTTATATAGAAAAAGTACTCAACAACGGCAATGGTAAATTGTAGGCAGACGATGCTAAATTCAGAGGTGTTCTAGAAGAACGGCCCTAAAGGCATGAAACTAAAAGGGGGTGAAGGTTCACGTAGAAACTATCAGAGAGATTGACAGCAGAAAACATCATGGCAAAGTTCCATTGGTCCAATTGGCAAGAAGACATAAATTAATTGCTGATTGGTGAGGTGGGAGAAGTTTCGAGAACCACGCGAGATCGCCACAATGGCGTTATGTGATTGGTTCGGCACGGGGTAGTACGGGTCTTGTGTTTTACACCGGTGTGTGGGTACAGTGCACGAGTCGCACTGATGTCTTGGTACAGTGTAAATCTTGGTAACGGTTACTGGCGGGATACTGTCAGTAATGTCTTAGTTGATTTGGGGGCATAATCGTTACATCACTCCCCCCTACGAAGAAGAATCGCCCCGATTCTTGTATCTGTGTAGCAGATCTTCACAATTTTTGAGATCCTTCTCTGATAGCCATGAGTTCTCGTGGTCTGCATATGCTTTCCATTTAATGAGATATTTGGTTTTTCCGTGTTGTCTCTTGTGAGTGAGAATGGTTTCGACCTCGTATTCTTCTTGTCCGTCCTGGACCTGTATAGAGTGGTGGCGGCGGATTTTTTCGATCAAACTCATCTTCAAAGTACGGCTTAAGGAGACTAGCATGGAAAGCATTGTGAATTCCTCTATCGATCATTGGTTGGGAAAGAATTAAACGGTACGTAACTCCGTTTATGTCCTCAGATATTTCGAATGGCCCACAATAATTCGGGTTCAGTTTTCGAGATCCTGCACCATCTTCAAGAGCTAGGTTTTTTGTGAACAACCAGACTTTGTCACCAACTTTATAAGAAAAGGGTCTTCTACTTCTGTTGACAGACATACAAGGCAGTGGCTTCATTTGATTTTTGATTTGTTCTTGGGCTTTTTTCAGTGATCCTTGCATGTTTTTGAGGAACTGTGTTGCGGCAGGGTTTTCTGCGGAGAGTATATCCAAAGAGACAGTTTTAGGGTGAATTCAATAATTGAGGAAGATCGGAGAGAATGTTGTAGTAGCATTAATAGATGAGTTGTAAGCAACTTCGAAGTCTACCAAGTATTTGTCCCAATCCAACTTGTCGAAGCTAACAAAAGAACGAATCATTTCTTCGATCTTTCTGTTCATAATCTCATATTGTCCATCTGTTTGTGGGTGATACGCTGAAGGAGGGGATATCTTGGTACCCAGAAGGTGGAGCAGACTGTTCCAAAACTTGCTCATAAACATAGAATCCCTATCACAAATGATATTCGTCGGAATTCCGTGGTTTCTGTAGATGTGGTCCTTGAACAGCCTGGCAGTTGAAGGAGCATCTATGTTAGGCTTGGTTGGTATAATTCTGATCATCTTTGATAATCTGTCAACGACAGTTAAGATGCCATTGTTTCCTTCCTTTGACCTTGGAAGTGGTGTAAGAAAGTACATCGTTATGTGAGTCCATTTGGTTTTCGGTGGATCAAGAGGTCGTTAAAGACCGGCGGGTTTCTGATTAGATGGTTTGTCTCTTTTGCAGTGACAAGAACGAACGTACCGAAGAACATCAGCACGTAGGTTTTTCTAGTAAAATTCGGTGATATTCTATTGATTGTTTTGGATATTCCCAAGTGTCCAGTATTTGGAGTCGAATGGTAGTCATGCAACAACCTGACTTTAAACGCTCTTTCTGGTATGCAAATTTTCCCTCGTCTTAACCAAAGCGATCCATTTCTTTCGAAAGGTGCTTTTGGATCTTTGTATTCGTCTTTGAAGCTTTCATCGCGATGGTAGTCTTTTACAAGCTCTTCGAGATCAGATGATTCAAAAAACGGAACAGAAATATTGTTTGATTCCGAAGATGTCTTCATTATTACTTCTTGGAGTAGCTCCTTGTTTCGATGCTTTACCGAACGGTTGTTTTCCTGTCTAGAACCTGGCGGCGATACGGACTTACAAGTCCTACTGCAAGGAACTGGGGAAAGCGAGTTCGTAAGGTAGCCACAGCGGGAGGTTGAACACAGCACAAACGAAGTCGGTTGAGAAAGCAACTTTTAAAGTTTTTCTTGCTTCTCTTCCCTAAATTTATTCAAATTTTAACTACTGACGGGCAGTCTCTCGATGACGGCGGCCAAGACGGTGGCGTTCAAGGTCTGCCTTGCTCGGAACTTCTATCTTGCAAATATTGCAGACGTGCCTTGTCTTATCGGCGCGGTGCTGGTGCTTGCGGGATCGAAGGTGCTCGTGATACTGCACCCGACCTGTGCAGGTGACTTGGCAGTGACGGCAGTGGAAGGGCGACGATCGAGGGTCCTTGGTCAGTCGAGGCCTTCGGGTATTCTTACGAATGCGGTGGTTGGCGGTTCTCTGGATGACGATCGAAGCCGCGTCAGGAAGAATAGGTAGGGTCTTCTTAGGCTTCAAGGGCTTGGAGCGAGGGACTGCGGGCCTTTTCGGAATCGGCGGTAGAGCGGGTGGCGATAAAGCAGCGGGAAGGCGGAAGGTGGAGGGTCTTGGTGTCCTTGGTTCCTCCACCACGATTCTGGTGGGTGTTCTTGGCTCAACTCCAAACTCGAACTTCGTCATCTTTATCTCCTGACAATTTTCGGCGAAGAACGATTGTAAGTCTTCTGTGTTGTACTCGTCCGGCGACGAGGGACGGTCCCTGGAAGTCTTGTTTTTCGGCACTGAGCGTTATTCAAAAGAATCAGAGTAAAAAACAAAAGGTTAATCTCTGCTTGCAATCGAACAGAACGTCAAATCTAATATAGATTTTAACTTACTGTCGGATTGGAAGAACTCGCGGTACTGACAAACTTTCTGGCGATGCTACCAGATGTGGGGGTTTGGGCGCACACAAGGTAATCGATGGTTGAACTGTTGGTTGATGCTTCCGGTAAACAGGCCGGAGCTTCAGACCAGGGTTTATATAGAAAAAGTACTCAACAACGGCAATGGTAAATTGTAGGCAGACGATGCTAAATTCAGAGGTGTTCTAGAAGAACGGCCCTAAAGGCATGAAACTAAAAGGGGGTGAAGGTTCACGTAGAAACTATCAGAGAGATTGACAGCAGAAAACATCATGGCAAAGTTCCATTGGTCCAATTGGCAAGAAGACATAAATTAATTGCTGATTGGTGAGGTGGGAGAAGTTTCGAGAACCACGCGAGATCGCCACAATGGCGTTATGTGATTGGTTCGGCACGGGGTAGTACGGGTCTTGTATTTTACACCGGTGTGTGGGTACAGTGCACGAGTCGCACTGATGTCTTGGTACAGTGTAAATCTTGGTAACGGTTACTGGCGGGATACTGTCAGTAATGTCTTAGTTGATTTGGGGGCATAATCGTTACATAACTCCCCCCTACGAAGAAGAATCGCCCCGATTCTTGTATCTGTGTAGCAGATCTTCACAATTTTTGAGATCCTTCTCTGATAGCCATGAGTTCTCGTGGTCTGCATATGCTTTCCATTTAATGAGATATTTGGTTTTTCCGTGTTGTCTCTTGTGAGTGAGAATGGTTTCGACCTCGTATTCTTCTTGTCCGTCCTGGACCTGTATAGAGTGGTGGCGGCGGATTTTTTCGATCAAACTCATCTTCAAAGTACGGCTTAAGGAGACTAGCATGGAAAGCATTGTGAATTCCTCTATCGATCATTGGTTGGGAAAGAATTAAACGGTACGTAACTCCGTTTATGTCCTCAGATATTTCGAATGGCCCACAATAATTCGGGTTCAGTTTTCGAGATCCTGCACCATCTTCAAGAGCTAGGTTTTTTGTGAACAACCAGACTTTGTCACCAACTTTATAAGAAAAGGGTCTTCTACTTCTGTTGACAGACATACAAGGCAGTGGCTTCATTTGATTTTTGATTTGTTCTTGGGCTTTTTTCAGTGATCCTTGCATGTTTTTGAGGAACTGTGTTGCGGCAGGGTTTTCTGCGGAGAGTATATCCAAAGAGACAGTTTTAGGGTGAATTCAATAATTGAGGAAGATCGGAGAGAATGTTGTAGTAGCATTAATAGATGAGTTGTAAGCAACTTCGAAGTCTACCAAGTATTTGTCCCAATCCAACTTGTCGAAGCTAACAAAAGAACGAATCATTTCTTCGATCTTTCTGTTCATAATCTCATATTGTCCATCTGTTTGTGGGTGATACGCTGAAGGAGGAGATATCTTGGTACCCAGAAGGTGGAGCAGACTGTTCCAAAACTTGCTCATAAACATAGAATCCCTATCACAAATGATATTCGTCGGAATTCCGTGGTTTCTGTAGATGTGGTCCTTGAACAGCCTGGCAGTTGAAGGAGCATCTATTTTAGGCTTGGTTGGTATAATTCTGATCATCTTTGATAATCTTTCAACGACAGTTAAGATGCCATTGTTTTCCTTTTTGACCTTGGAAGTGGTGTAAGAAAGTCCATCGTTAGTGAGTCCATTTGGTTTTCGGTGGATCAAGAGGTCGTTAAAGACCGGCGGGTTTCTGATTAGATGGTTTGTCTCTTTTGCAGTGACAAGAACGAACGTACCGAAGAACATCAGCACGTAGGTTTTTCTAGTAAAACTTCGGTGATATTCTATTGATTGTTTTGGATATTCCCAAGTGTCCAGTATTTGGAGTCGAATGGTAGTCATGCAACAACCTGACTTTAAACGCTCTTTCTGGTATGCAAATTTTCCCTCGTCTTAACCAAAGCGATCCATTTCTTTCGAAAGGTGCTTTTGGATCTTTGTATTCGTCTTTGAAGCTTTCATCGCGATGGTAGTCTTTTACAAGCTCTTCGAGATCAGATGATTCAAAAAACGGAACAGAAATATTGTTTGATTCCGAAGATGTCTTCATTATTACTTCTTGGAGTAGCTCCTTGTTTCGATGCTTTACCGAACGGTTGTTTTCCTGTCTAGAACCTGGCGGCGATACGGACTTACAAGTCCTACTGCAAGGAACTGGGGAAAGCGAGTTCGTAAGGTAGCCACAGCGGGAGGTTGAACACAGCACAAACGAAGTCGGTTGAGAAAGCAACTTTTAAAGTTTTTCTTGCTTCTCTTCCCTAAATTTATTCAAATTTTAACTACTGACGGGCAGTCTCTCGATGACGGCGGCCAAGACGGTGGCGTTCAAGGTCTGCCTTGCTCGGAACTTCTATCTTGCAAATATTGCAGACGTGCCTTGTCTTATCGGCGCGGTGCTGGTGCTTGCGGGATCGAAGGTGCTCGTGATACTGCACCCGACCTGTGCAGGTGACTTGGCAGTGACGGCAGTGGAAGGGCGACGATCGAGGGTCCTTGGTCAGTCGAGGCCTTCGGGTATTCTTACGAATGCGGTGGTTGGCGGTTCTCTGGATGACGATCGAAGCCGCGTCAGGAAGAATAGGTAGGGTCTTCTTAGGCTTCAAGGGCTTGGAGCGAGGGACTGCGGGCCTTTTCGGAATCGGCGGTAGAGCGGGTGGCGATAAAGCAGCGGGAAGGCGGAAGGTGGAGGGTCTTGGTGTCCTTGGTTCCTCCACCACGATTCTGGTGGGTGTTCTTGGCTCAACTCCAAACTCGAACTTCGTCATCTTTATCTCCTGACAATTTTCGGCGAAGAACGATTGTAAGTCTTCTGTGTTGTACTCGTCCGGCGACGAGGGACGGTCCCTGGAAGTCTTGTTTTTCGGCACTGAGCGTTATTCAAAAGAATCAGAGTAAAAAACAAAAGGTTAATCTCTGCTTGCAATCGAACAGAACGTCAAATCTAATATAGATTTTAACTTACTGTCGGATTGGAAGAACTCGCGGTACTGACAAACTTTCTGGCGATGCTACCAGATGTGGGGGTTTGGGCGCACACAAGGTAATCGATGGTTGAACTGTTGGTTGATGCTTCCGGTAAACAGGCCGGAGCTTCAGACCAGGGTTTATATAGAAAAAGTACTCAACAACGGCAATGGTAAATTGTAGGCATACGATGCTAAATTCAGAGGTGTTCTAGAAGAACGCCCTAAAGGCATGAAACTAAAAGGGGGTGAAGGTTCACGTAGAAACTATCAGGGAGATTGACAGCAGAAAGCATCATGGCAAAGTTCCATTGGTCCAATTGGCAAGAAGACATAAATTAATTGCTGATTGGTGAGGTGGGAGAAGTTTCGAGAACCACGCGAGATCGCCACAATGGCGTTATGTGATTGGTTCGGCACGGGGTATTACGGGTCTTGTGTTTTACACCGGTGTGTGGGTACAGTGCACAAGTCGCACTGATGTCTTGGTACAGTGTAAATCTTGGTAACGGTTACTGGCGGGATACTGTCAGTAATGTCTTAGTTGATTTGGGGGCGTAATCGTTACAATTAGGGAGGTACAAGCAAACTTACTTGCATGTACCTGGCAACAGTCCATCAACAAATATCGACTTCAATCTCCGGTCGGAAAATACAGTACCGCAACAGGGGGCCTTGTTCCATAACATTCTCGAAAACTCTTTCTCGGTCATGGACGAACTCTGCTTAAAGTTCACAACGTCCGAATAGGCTACAGGAATTACTTCATCGGTCGCGTAAGTCCGTAACAGGAATTGGACTAACTCTTTATAGCTCCTTAACAGCTCATGCTGGTGCTTGTCAATAGCCATAGAACCGCCTGTCATTCTCGTTTGGACGAGCAATTCTGCCAGTCCAGTCAGACAAAACTGAAAGCAACACATCGTGGCCGGCTCGGGAACTCTGTTAATATTATAAGCGTCTTTAAACTTCGAGAGGAAGTTCAAAACCGCTATCGGGTCATATCCAGAGAAGACATGAGGCTTCATCTGAACATCAATTGTCTTGTGAAACTTGGTCATACTCCTCGACAAATGTGAATAATCGGCCATTCGGAGTCTCAATCGACAATTTTTTAAAGTACACTGCCTTGGTGAACAACTCGTTCAGCGGTTTAAGCGACTTGACAGTGCACTTACCCTACTTTTTGCAACGACTATCGCTAACCGAATCGGATGTTGACGAGCTAGACGAGCGCGCAGATTCCGACTTGGTCGACGATTCGTCACTTGAGTCATGAGGACGTTTCTTGCGTGAACCCTTCTTACCCTTCTTCCTCGAACGACGGGTTCGGCTCTTCTTCCCGTGTTCTCCAGAACTGTCAGAATCCGAATCGGAGCTTGAATCTAAATCTGACCTATGGTGTTCGAACTACGCTTCGACTTGTGTTTCTTCTTACCGCTACGGGAAAGAGAGCGATCATCATCACGCTAACTGCGTCCGCGACGGGCTGCTTGAGAACTTGACTCCTCGTCATCAGAGTCTCGCTCCCCGACCGATTAAATCGAAAGGGACTGTTTCACATCCATGGGTGTCTCCATTTCCTCCCGTGGGCTACGTATTTTTCCAGTTTCGGTCATTAAAACTTAAAGTGGAACGGACGAGCCTGGAAAACTCCTATCGATATGTCCTACCGTGCGACCGCTCACTGTATCCTTGTCCGGTTCTGTTTCCCCAGCACCTTCGAGGGGCTCTTCAACTGGCATGTTGACGAAGCGCTTCATTTGTGCTGTCGTTTCCTTCCGAAGGTATGTCATGACCAACGGTTCTGCCAACTCGGCCATGATGTCGTAAACCCTCGGGTGTGACTTCTGTCTCCAGCACCGAACGGATATGTTCCTTCATTACTTGTGTCATCATAACTTGTACCTCGTCTTGCAGTTCCGACTGGATTTTCTTCTCCATACCCAGCTTCATCCTCTCAACTTCCGTACGGATTTGCCGACCAGCGATGTCCATAACGCGAGGGACCACTTCACTTTTGATGCAGTTGCCCTCTCCAGATTCACTGCCAGGGTAGCAAATAAAGAAGAAGAGGTAGAGGTACTTGGCACTCCAGTATTGGACGAAGCCGGTTCGCGATTACTATCGTGCAAAACCTGTTCCAGTTCCTCAAGTGGCTTCATCAACGCGGAGGGAGCACTGTGCGTGCTGTGAGAAGAATGAGGGCCGTCCGAACGGTCAACAGGCGTAGACATATTGGGACTTTGGTATCTTTCTTGAAAGTACCGAACGGGAAAAGTTGTGATGGTCGACTCAACCTTCTCTTATCTTCTGACGGCGTCTCTTCTCGATACCTAGAACCTAACGGGAAAAACTAAACAGCTTCTAGGTCGGGAGACCAATTGAGGTATAATACCGTAAGGGCTCACTCTTGTTACTTTCCAGACTTTTACGGTCAGTGACGCGAGATCTCAATTGCTCGGTAGAGCGTTGTAGGTAGAGGTCTTCTACCTGCGAAGGACCACCGAACGGACGGATAAGGGAAACACAGGGAAGAGGCTGGCTCACTCTCGGGACGAGCTTGCCGGGCCGATTTCAAGGAAGATACGCGGTGTCGACGACGGTGCGATATAAGCCAACATGGATAAACCGCACGGAGTAAACTTTAAAAGGAAAAGGGTAGAAGTAAAGTTGACGGGCACTCCGAGGGGTAAAGGGTGCTTGCCTTTTACTTGACGGGCACCGAGACGGAGGTTGCAGTTAAATATCTGCTATGTCCGCCCGGAGTCCGATTGGTCCCGGCCCCAGACCCTAATGTTCCGTTGCAAAGGGGTACCAATTTCTTATTTAATTAATACACATTACACTAAAACTCTTACTTTATGCTAACAACAGGACTGTAAAGACCGTTCGGATTCCTCACCAAGGTGCACTGTACAGTAAAGCCATGCGCTCGCCATATGTATTGCCATGCGGATCACACCCACCGTACCCAGCGGGTAAATCTTTCGCCTCATTTCCCTTCAAATACCCCGCGGGTTGAGCACCGAGCGGAGGCACTTTTGCCACTACTCCACACGGTACCCCAATTTCTGTGCTTTAAGGTAGGTCACCATAGTATTTTCGAAGTGATGAGAGAAATGTTCGATTAAAACCGGATTTCTCGTAAAATCTATATTATAATATACATGAGATGTCCAATCGCTTACGTATGAGGTGTAGATGAATGAACTTCACTTTTTTGCGTCGCGGTTATCTTTGTATGTGAGAATAATAGGAGTTTCAAGAGTCTTTCTTCTTTCATGTTGAACCTTTCGAATATCTTTTCGTTGCCCGATACATTAGAGAAGTTATATTTTATCTCTACATGATGACAGACAAACTTGGTCTCCAGAAGAACCTTGATGGGATCCTTCAACTTCCAAATTTTCGTCTTTTACTCACTGTTTTGATTTTTTTGCATCGCTTTGATTAAGATATAATCCAGTTAGAAAATATTTATTGGGTACAAAGAGTCATTTTTAGAGACTTACGTACAATTTTTATGTAGGTTGCGAGTTTATTGCAGCTCCATTGTAAATAAGTCATTAATATTCGCTTGCTTTTGGCATAGAGCATACTGAGACATATGAAAGTCTCTCTGAAGCTTTTATACGAGTTCAGGTCTTATTTAATCGCGAAATACGGATGAAAATTCCATTTATATGTCTCTATTCATATCTTCATTAATAATAGGGTCTTAGCGCACACCTGGTTCTATTCAAGATTGAAGAAGTTCTCCTAGCGGAAAAATGAACAATTTTTTTACAGATAAAAAACAAGACCATATATTTAATTGTTTTAGAAATTTTTAACTTGTCAAAGAACCTATGGCGATTATGCGGATTTTTAGACCAACGTCTGTTCTCACAAGAAATGCATTTAAGGAAGCAACATCTGCCATCCTTGCCTTCCTTGGAGCAAAGGAGAATATTATATACTCGCTTGTTGATTCTTCTTCCTTCTTAATTCCAGCCATTTAAAAATCATCTTTTCAGAAGAAACAGCTCTCTACTAAGATATAGGATACCAGTAGAGAAGATGTCGGTCCCAGCAATGAAAAATGCGTCAACGATATGTTCTTGGAGCCACTACTGGCTAGATTTATTTTTAATTCGGGATGGTCGAAAATTAAGAACGACAAATGCACCATTTCTACGTAATAATTAAGTTCTAATGTTCAAGTTCAAGAATTTATTCCGCATTCGATGAGTCTTTGACGCTATGCTTTTCGAAACATCTTTGTAAATCTGGTTCCAGTCAATACAAGAGTCATTCTTCTACAGATACTTTATAGAAAATTTGAATTGGTCTAAATTAAGGATTAATTTAGAGATTCATCAAAAATGATGTCCCATGATATTAGAATTATCTCAGCAGCGGTACATAAGATATTATGTACCCCGCTTCGGTAAAAGTAGCCCAACATGAGAGCTTCATGAGACTACGGACATAATTATAAGATCCTGTTTAGACACAACATACATTTCGCGTCAGGCACTCTCGGTTAGAAAATTGTTGGATTGTTTCTATTCCAATTTTGATATAGGATATTTTTTAAGTAGCTACATTAAACTTAGTTAAATTGATACGCGTTTCTGAAAGCGCTTCAGCATATAAATGCTTCAAAAGTTTTCTTGGTGATGCGAAATCAATCAAAAGAGGTTGCGCATAGTTCAATAAATTCGCTCTGCTGTTTCATTTTGAGATAAGAGCAGATGGAAGTTGCTTTTTTATACTTTCTTCACCCATAAGCTTCTAAACTTTAGTGGAAAGGGACTCTCCACCGTTGTCTGGTCGTGGACAATTTTGCAGATTCTCATTGATCTCGGCATAGGCTTTCATGTCTAAACAAGTAGTGGACAAAAAGAACTTCAAGAGAATGGCTTATGTTTTTTCTGCAACAACCTTTTACTTCTGAGTGCACTCAAAAACTGAGGTTTTGCGAGTAATGTATTGAAGTACTGTATATATAGGGTAATCATGGACAAACGATACGGAGTGCCTACCCCCTGTTAGTATTATTCCTTTCTGTTGCCTCTGTTGGAAACTTACAGCTAGCAAAGAGGCTTACGGACGTCTGTTACTGTAGATTACTGCACAAACCAGAAACTGGCCGCTATTTTTTAGCATTGTACCATGCTTCAAGCTTCAGCTGAAATTCCAGATTTAGGGTTAACCTCCCATCTTCTTTTATACGGCTTCTAGAAATTGTTTTCGATCGTCTGGAAGCATTATTCGACTCGTCTTGAGGTTTATGTAAGCTCCGGTCTCCCTCCATGTTCTGTCTGAGTAAAGTCCCTCACCATCTTCTCTCCCTTCAACTCTCTTCCTTGGTCCCTCACTTCTTCTCTCTCTCAGTCTCTCCTTCTTTCGTTCCGTCATTCTCTCTCTCCCTAGCTCCATCTTCTCCTTTCCCATCATCAGCCCAACCGAAAGACAGACTCTCAAATGCGCCTAAAACTTCTGAGTGAATTCATTAAGGTGTTTTTAATCGTGCTTCTCTCCCTCAGCTCTGGGATTGATGCACGGCGATATTCGGGGGAGTAATTCTGAAGAATAGTTCCTGTGCTTCAGAACTGTAGAAATAGACACAGGCTACCGCTTCGCCTCTAAACATTAGACTTTATCGCAGCTGTATTGTTATAAGGCAGTCGTTCATTCCAAGTGTGACGAGAAATATGCAAGGGAATTTCCTCAAAAATAGACTTTTCTGGACTTAAACAATTATCTAATGTATAATAGTATTTTCCAAGAGTCTCACCTACTACTGTTTAACAACTCCTTTGTTTGATTAAAACGAACCATTTCTGTCTAAAGGAGTAGTAAATGCTACGGTCAACCATAGCAGACATCGAAAGAATCTGGTCTCGAACCATACGAACATGAAGACCGACTTTTGACAAGAATTTTACTATATTATTGTCGCGGCAAAGAGTTTCATTTGCATAATCTGGAACTTAGATTGGTGGAATGGAATCTGTTCTAAGATACATATTTGACTTTGATGAGGAGGCATGATATTTTTCAAAGAACTTCCGCTCATATGTAAAAATGCGAGGTACAGTCCGAGTCTATCATGCAGGTACAGAGAGCGAAAGATATTGAGGTCCTAATTTTTTGTAGGGTAACTCTGGTTCGATTTTGAGAAGTAGAATAAAAACAGTTTACCCCTGCCTGATGATCATTGCAAGAAGTTTCTACCATTATCCCGAAGATAAGTACCCATTATACGAACGACAGCTTCCTCATTAATACCAAAGGACTCAGAGTGTTTCTGAGAATTTAGCAGGAGTAAAAGTTTTAAACGTTTTTCTTTGCATTGATGCCATCAAACTGTAGAAAAAGATGAAATAGATTAATATGGCTTGGTCAGGTGAACCGGGTCAGCCAATATGGCTCGTTTTTGAGCTGCTTTACAAACATATATGCTCCATATTCTACCAAATATTCAAAAGATCCTTAACTGTGGTTATTGGACCGAGACTGGAGGTTTTTAATCCCAACTTGGCAAATTTCATGACCTTGCACCATCACCAATGATCTTTTAATATGGTACTCTATTCCCCAATTCCATTGTCCCGCAACTGCTTTATGTGCAAGAGAATTATCAATTCGGATGTAAATTAGACAGGAGAGACTTCTGAGGGGACTCTCAAGGGTATTTTTGAATAATTGTGGGTCATCACCATGCATATTAGAATTAAAAGCTCTTTATGAAGGTTCTGAAACTTTTAAAGTGACAAAGTTACCCTTTCTGTATTAAGTGGGAACTTTTTTGCAACAGGTACTCTGAAATTAGAACATATTGATTGCACTTTTAACCAATCAACGCAATTTTCGTAGCGATATCAGGTATTTATTTTTTTGTCTGCAAAAAAGGTAAAGAAATATCTACTCGATCGACCTAAGCTGTCAAATATTAGCTCACTTCTAAAAGTCATTTACATGAAAACCTGCAACTGCGTTCATTTTTCATTCAGCAAATTCGGAAACTTTTTAGCTAGATGGAGGATCACCTAAAAATATTGGGCTATATGTACAGTAGTTCTTCGGTTAAGAAGAAAAAGACACTATTTGTGAGGGGAGAAAATGAGGGAAGATCAGTAAAATTTTCCTAATTCTTTTTTCAAATATTTGATGGCTTCTTTAATTAATAGAGTACCCATCGGATGTAATTTAAAGGCCTGAAAAGTAGTTCGTAAGGTGACTGGAAAAAAAACTTTATTCGTTCACCTCTCACTGTATAAATACAGTCCACAAGTCAATCCATACTGCTTTAGAACTAATACGTGAGAATTTAAATGGTAGTTGAGTAGGTTGAGTTTATTGAAGGAAGTTCTTTTCGCTTGATCAGGACACAAATGAGGGGGCTGGGTACCTGCTTATATAGGCATCCGACATCCGAAAATCGTCGTCGGGCGGCTGTCGTCGGGCGGCGGTCGATGATCACATCACACTGTAAAATTATCACATTACATAATGCAATCTTGACCAAAATAACCTCAAATTCATCACATCTTGTCCAGTTCAAATCTGCATTACAGTACTAAATCGAGTCACACATAATCGAAAATAAAAACAAATAAAATCATATTTAAACCACACGCATCACATCTGATCAAGTCAAATCGCATGCCATAAATTGGATCCAGCCGGATCAGATCCAATATGAGATATTATACTGCGGTATCATCGACGCATACATCAACAATATGAATGTCCAAAGTTATAATAGTCATTATAAATCTGAATGATCCTACTGATCAAAAAAAAATTACATATTTATTTCTAAAACATACTATGATCGTTTGGCCCTTACATATCCATAACCTTCCCTCAACATTTCCCTCGCTTTTTAACCATCTATTTAGTATGAAAAGAGAACTTTTGAGCAGAGAAACGGCCATTCTAGCATGATGCTATTTCTCCAATGAGGTAGATTATACTTAATATTTGTAGTTGCTAAAATTGATGATCCTCCCCTACCTAAGAATACAGTTTCCGGAAGAACTAGACGTGTATAACCCATCGTAAACTTCAAAAGTGTTTCGCATTATAAACTACATTGAAAAAGCTGAAGCCAGTCTAAACGTCAAAAAAGAAATTATACTTTTAAGGGTACTCAAAAGTGGAGAAGCAGTATCTTCTATCATTAGACCTTAATTTACTTTTTCAAATATTAGACGACCATTTATTATATTAATGGTTGCTGCAAAAATTATGTAAAACTTATATCTGAGATGAGAAAAAGGATGGGAAAAGATGAAAAAGAAGAGCAGAAAGAACGTGGTTGGCATTTAGGCATTGAATTTGGTTCTTTTCAATTTCCGTCGCGTACTAATTTTCTGCTCCGTATTCTATTGATTTTTACATTCCTGCCATAATTGATGAAAATGGACACCAGTATATTGGAACATACGTGATTTATTTCTGGAACCTTCCAGTAAAATCAATTCAATTTTATAATTTTCAAACAAGCATGGGCTCTAGGGAGAATAATCCCATATCATTTTTGCAAAAGTCTCACATGAAGTACTTTCTTTCAATGCCAATTACTTCAAAACGTATAAAAGTATTCAGATAAAGATGATTTTCATTTTAATTTTATTGGCACTTCAGCATGAGCCGAAAAGTGTGAATAAGCTGAGTAAAACGCTTTCTCCTTAAACTTTCAAGCAATTTAGTAGACAACTTTGAGCGCCTATTGAAATAGAAATTGATTTCACTGACGATTTCAGAGCTATGAAAATGTTCAAGTAGATTAATCTGTATTTTCATGGTGGAAGACTCTCGTTGCAGATCCACGCTCAGAAAACTGTAATTAGATAGTTTTCCGTCGCTGAAAATGAACCTATTGTTAGAATTAGTGTACAGAGTGTTTTATTTGTTTTCATTTACTCCGGGCACGCATTTTTTCGCTATAGGTGAGTTTTAAATATACTTTTTATGGTCGTCACTATGATATGACTCACTTCTTCCGAATCTTAACCCTCCAGGAACTCTTTTATGACTATGATATGTGTAATAAAACAAAACTTAGGCCACTTGTTTCGAATACAATCCATTATGAATTTAATTTGGTACGTACAAATACTTTTCGCAAAATTCCTGTAAATGACATGCTAGGGTTTTTCCGGACCCATTCGTTACTTTCTTCCTCCAAATTAGTCAAAATGCCGATAAAAGGACAATACTTGCTTTCAAAATGTCGGTAAAGGGTGTTTCATTGAATTTGCTAAACATTAATTAGAAATATCCGTTCTTCTAGATTTGATGTTTTTACAGACTGATCCCGAAAATAAAACATCAATTGAACACTATCTCTGCTTAATTCCTAGTGCAAAATCTGGCCTAACTTCAGTAAATTACTCTACTTTCCGAATAGTAACATACCTAATCGTTTCTATCATTTAAGTGCACAAAATGTCAGATTTTCTCTATCATTGTAAAGTTTAGTGATTCTCAGCCCGCTTAATGCAGAAAATAAGTACTTAATTGCAATAAGTGGGGAGAAAATCATTCCTTGATCTCTAGTTTGGATCCAAGTACCTTGGAACATATAATTTTGGAGCGATTTGACCATGATACAACCGTATTTTTTTCATATGATGCAACTCCCCCAGCACCACACCACAATTACATCATAAACGCATAAACTCCGAACTTGGTGAATATTACCTGCCCTTTTTAAAGTAGAACTTTACAAACCAGACCCATGGCGTCTCATATATACCGAAAAAGTTTCAATGTTCACCAGCAGTGATTTATGAGAAATATATTAACTTTGCAGTACACGTATTTATTACTGCCAATTAACCTACAACTAAAGCGTTGACGACAATATTTCTGCTCCTAGCCGTTATTCTTATCAGCATTTGCTATAAGGACTCTTGCCTAATTTAGTAATGGTGATGTTCCACTATGTAAAACATGAATGATAGAAAGTATCTACGCAACACAAAAGAAGTTCAAAACATTTTGGGCGCAAGCGCTCGACCATTCAAAAATCACTCTGTGTCATCTCATCCTAATTTGAACCGAAAAGAGGGCAACAAGAAAAGAGGGGGAAATGCCCAAAGGATTTGCTCATGGAAACTAGACAAAAAAATTCGCTTATGTCTTATTCTATAGTGAATAAGCGATTTTATTCTTGCACTTTCCGATAAGCATCCACAGCAGACCTCAAAAACGTAGCATTCGGGTTTTTTACTGCTAAACTTTGTATCCAATCTATCCAAAAGTACTCCATACAATCAAAAATGACTCAAAATTTCATACTGGCACAGTAATAGGGCCTTTTAGGTAGAGTAAGGATTACCTTCTCTACCTAAAATGCCAATTTAAGACCAGGCGTAAGACACCAGAATTTTCTGCGTGATGCAACACGTAGACATCATCGTTTGCCTCCTTTTTTATCTTTTGCCGCGCCTTCTAATCCACAAAATAATTAGGGTGACTATGAAGGGTATTTTGGAAAATCTTTAACTTCAGATCTAATGCCACGATGGGTATATTATCGCGGGCCACGAACACCTTCTCAAAGCGGTCTACATATTTCGCTCTGGGGTGCTCGAAGCCGAGAGCGAACTTGTTGCTGTTCAATGCCCCGTGTAGTGGCCCAGAGCCCCTAAAGTTTCGTACAAGATTAAGAAAGATTTGAGTATTTTTGGTTGTTTTACTTTTGGAAGAAATTTCCGACTATATCCTAAATTATCTTAGCAATATTTAGGCGGGATTGTTTCCGTAATGAACGCCCCAGTTGTACTGAGTAATACAATACGCGGTCCTCTCCGATCCTTTTGGTGTTTCCTATACCGTTCCTTAGGACTCTGCCTGATCTTTAAAATCCGCAGATGGCGTTTCAGCTACTGCATATTTGTTCCAGCGCCTCAAAAATAGGCTGCTTTTTCTGACAAATGCTCCAGTCCTGTACCGAGGGAGGCGAGGAAGATCTCTTTTAGATGATAAAGAACTGGTTCCGGACATACGCAGGAGGCACCAGACTCTGAATTATTCCGGAAAATCCAATTACTGATGAAACTTTCTTCCCTGGAATAACTACTTGTTGATACTGGGCCATTACTTGCGAATAAGGTAAAATTTTTGGGTGTTTTACTTTTGGAAGATATATCTAATCTATCCTTTAGTTTTCCAGACAACCACAATCGACTCAAACATTTATTCAGGCACAATATTGGGGAAGGCACTACGCTCCCTAAACTGCTACCTTCAGGCCAACCATTAATCAGGCCGCATTGGAAATGACGGCTGCTGCTGCTTCCCTTTGCATTAAAACTCCTTAAACCTTTCCATACCTCTCCAATATGAAGGATATCACGGCTACGGAATTCTTTGCTTCTAGCTCATCATCAAACAAGCCGTGCAAGAAACTTGTCCCAGACCCAAGTAAGAAGATTTCTGTAGTTTGTTCAGGTCCAAGAGCTTGAATTCTTACCTAGAATCTTCAGTTATTCGTAGTGCGCGACATCTCGGGCAGTCAAAAGTTAGCTTTTCTCCTTCACTTTCTTTATTTCAGGGCTGGACTGGTTTCCGTAGTAATCGACGAGATCAGGTATCTGTATCTTCGTCATTTCAGGGAGATAGGATCTTCCGGAGTAATCGGCAGAAGTAGGTATTCAAGATAATGAATCAAAACTGGGGACAAGTTGATATTCCCAAGGTATCAGTGGTAAACTTGAGTTGGAAAAGCGTTTTGCAAGAGATGTGTTAGAACTCGATTTTTCTTCTTCTTTTTTCTTTCACAAATTTTATTCTACTACTGTTAAGTACTGCAAGCTATGGTAATGACTCCATGTTCGATCTGTGCTTGTGACCGGCTACAGTACAGTCCTTGCATTCCATGTAGTCCCAAACTGTTGTAGATCGACTGAGTTTTCCTGCTTGTATAATTACTGTACTGTCCAGATCGAATAAATATCTTCCGTGCCTGCTGTTCAAGGTTCAGGGGTCTGCCCCACCTAGTGACGTGTAATTGGCTATTCGAAAAGAGCTAGGAACATATACAGCAGCCGCAGAAGATCATCAGAAGGGCTGGACCTCTTTCTTTCCGCCTCATTATTTCATTGAGTTTAGTTTGCTCGAGAACCTCCATCGCAAAAGGAAGTGACGGTCACTATACAAGAGGCAGTGAAACAACAAATTACCTTCAGATATTCAGAGGGAAGGCTTCTCGCGCTACTCTGGCTCTTATGGGTGCTAAACTTGGGTCCAATGTTCACCAAACCCATTAAACCTCGACATTTTCATTTTGGCTTAAATATTACTGCCAAGTCTCGCTTATCCATACCGGAGCGCAATTACCGAGAAGTTCCCTGAAAAACGTGATGAACACCGGTAATGTTTCAAGCACTTCCTTCATTGCATTCCAGAAACGAACTGAAAAATCACGCAAGGGAATTGCATGGATAAGAATAACTACAAGAGATATTTTTCTTCAAGATAAATATCTAGGTGCTATCCCCATAGCCCGCACCTATCAAGCAAGAATAGTAAAGATGTGGCCAATAAACAGAGTTTTCAGAATCTCACTGCCCCTCCAGCACTTTGCCGTTCACTGACATCAATTAGTGCCAGCATACCATAAATGAATAAAACAAAAATATGTATTTATCATACTCACCAAATCTGAAAAATATCTTGCAATTTCAGATATTTTGCTCAAAGTTGACCCTAAATCCTGATATTTTCTGTGGGAACTTCTGCATTGAACATCAGTTTCCTTCGCAACCCTAAAGCAAATTCATAGGACATTAATAATACTTTACTGTTTAATCATCTTTACGTCATTTTTTATAAAACGAATACAAGCCTAGCTAACAGTGTATGTTGAGATGATTGAAGTTCGTTACTGCCCAGCTTTGGAGTACGCACTAGAATCAATGTTGCAAAGGTAGACCATATGTTTGACGAGATTCGTTGATGCAGGTGGTCAAAGTCCGCCGCTGGTATACAAAATAGTCTTCGAGATATCAATTTTGCATGCGTCTCAATCACCCCGGAGGTTGATTTACAGGGCGCACCGAAAGAGTCGAAAGCGAGCGAGACAAAGTGAAAACCGAGCTTTGGAAAGTTAGCGTCCGGGGTCAGGTTAAACGCACCTCTCACTGGGCGGTCGAATGTCTTCAACTTGTCGACTTAGGCCGATTCACTTGCCCCGCAAGGTGCGTATAATACTTTACTGTGTTATTACTCGGGATCCATGCAGGAACCCATATTTTTGCTAATTGCTAACCGAGTGGTACACGTGGGCAACGTGAACAGGTGTACGGGACACGATAGCGTTCGCCAAGCGCGACCAGATCGTTTACTAATGCGTCAGTAAATTCTCCTTCTAATGACTCCAACAGATTTATGCAACTTTTCCGCGATGCACGGGAGGAGTTCATCTTTGAAGCGGATAGGAACGGGGGAGGCGAGCCCAGGGTATCGAAAGACAGCGGTTGAAAATCGAAATTGGGGGCTTTTGTGGAATCATCGGAGGGCGGAGGGAGTCGACGCGACAGATTGCGTTCCAGGTCAGTGACCTTGTTGCGGTGCGCAATTGACGCAGCACCTCCCACTTCACGGTTCTCCCTTGACCGCAAGTCGGCTCTGAACGGCGATACAACAGTGAAGTTGGAGACGATAGGGCGCTTCGCAGTACCATCGGAGTTGGCGGTGGCTGGACGAGGATGTCAGCAAGTCTTGGCTTGGTGCCTGGTACCAGGTGCCGGACCTCAAACTAGCAGTCCAGACTGGCTGCACGGGCGATTCGGCCGGGAATGACGTTCCGTAGCGAGTCATGCTGTTGTTTGCGATCGAAATCCAAAGGAAACAGGTCCATTGCGTGCTCAATATTGTTATACAAACGGTCCTTTCTATAGTAGAGCAGTCCGCTCCACAAACTTCCGTCTGCTTCTTCCTAGTGAGTTTTAAAAAACAACTCTTCGCACTAATTTTCTTTCACGAACCAAATCGTGGAAAAAATTTCCCGCATGAATCCCAATTCACTGTACAACTACATTTTCATTTTATCTCTGAGAAGTTTGGTCCTCCTTTTTCAGAAAGGTAATCTTTCGACTCGTGATCTGCTTCGACCTACCAATTTAGTTCCGATGTTTTATCGAGTAGGCTTTTAGTTATTGCCCTGATTGCATGCAAATTCAAAGCTGCAGCATTGTCTCACATATTTTAGTTCATCTAAGGCCGTGAAACTTTCCGACAATGGCGCCCCACTTAAAGTTCTAAGTCTACATTATTGAGGCAAAACCCTCGCCATCAACTACACAATCGCCTCACCCCTTTTTTGCCCTCAAAATGACCAACCTCCGCCCGTCCCTCACCATCGCCAATTCATCCCGAGGCCGCCGCTCCCTCAACGCTCTGGCCCTGATGGCCAATGGAACAACCGATCATGATGATTACTGTAGGAGAATGGACCTCCAAAGAGATCGGGAGTGGGATTGCAGGTACTGCTTCGAGGAGGCAGAAGATGCAGAGGAGGAGGTAGGCAAAAAGGAGGCAGAAGACGAGAATGAAGAGGAGGACTGCGTGCATCCGTGAGAGCCGCTAATGGGCAACGGTAGGGGAGCTTCTGTGTAGAAAGAAAAGGAGACTGAGGGATTAATCGTTATCTCCAACCCTTCTGAAAACAATGAAGAGGAGGTTGAAGAAGAGCACGGGGAGGACGAGGGGGAGGGATACATGTAAAGTGCTGGAATGGTGAAGATAGGGCCGAAAGTATGGGTCAGGTGGTCCAGATGCTGGAATAGGATGGGGGTATCTTCAGAGTTCAAGATATTTACAAGGATGCAATGGAGAATCTTAAGTCATTCGCGGATGTTTGTGGGGACTTCTTGGGTTGAATGGATATTTAGGGGGAACTTTTTGGCTCTTATCTAGAGGAATGAAATATTTAGGAAGAAATCTATATATTTATCCTGATAGTATCTGGTGTTAGTCTTTTTCGTTCACACGATTCCATTTGATGCACTTTATGGATATTAATATCCATGGATATTAATATGCTTGTTTGAGACTTTAGAGTTATCCAAAAAGTCTATATATGCTGAATGAACTGCTACCCATTGTGGAGATGAAGCGAGTTGGCAGACAACTTCAAGTCGATTCTCGAGTATTAGGAAGTTGAAAGTCAACTTCAGACCCAAGAACCATTTTTCTCACGCTGGTCACAGAGCATC
This sequence comes from Kappaphycus alvarezii, assembly GCA_002205965.3. Taxonomy (NCBI): domain Eukaryota; phylum Rhodophyta; class Florideophyceae; order Gigartinales; family Solieriaceae; genus Kappaphycus; species Kappaphycus alvarezii. Next base: position 351,967 of record NADL03000831.1, read on the forward strand.
AGTGGTATACCCTTCCCCTTCTATACTGTGTAAATGTAAATGGGGGGTTAATTTACTGTGTTGGATATGTGGGTTGGTATCCAGTAAATTTGTACCGAAGCGTAGATATCGTATCATTGTCAAGCCAATTGCGAAACCGTACGATGCGTCGAAAGCTGTGGATGGAACTCCAATCTACCTTCTATACTTGCTTGTAGCCGTATCAACTGTCGTCCTTACCCGCGGCTTTTGCTCGCTCAACTATGTCACGTTAGCACCTCTGTCGCTTGCAACACCTCCTTTTTGGGGTAATTGTTTCTGAGTATCTTTTTTCCCGACGATTTACCCCTATTATTTTGTACTTCTGTTAAGGGTTTATACCCGAGTTATTCGAGTTGTGAATTATTAGGGAACACTTAAGTGTTTTTTCTCTGTAACCATGGATCTCAACGCTGCTCGTATAAAGTTCACAGGGGGCAAGTGTAAAGACGTTGAGGAGTTTCTGTATACGTATGTTAATTTTCTGATGCTTGAGAAGAGCGATGAAGAGAAGGCCTAAAGTATCTTCGCCTGTCTTTATGGTGACGCAAAGCACAAATATAAGGTCAAATTTATCGACAGGTGGTCTCTGAATTGGAATGGGCGTAAATTTGGTGAGTTATGTGAGTGGCGTGTGAAATAATATGCTAACGAGGTAGAACCAGATGAGATGGTTCGTACCACCATAGAGGCCTTGCTCAACTTCGACAATTTTTCAGCTCATTAGTATATTTATGTGGTCTCTATAAAAAGGTTGGGTTCAGCGCCCAAGCCAAGTACGTAATCTTGCGTAAGGTGGCAATGGGTGATAAGCGGCTCTCTAGTTTCCTCCTCATCAAGGTCCCTCAAACTTTTAATGCACTGAAGGGCACCATAGTAGAATTTGTCAAATACTCGGAGACATTTCAGTCTCTGAGTGAGATACCAAGGAAAACCATACATAGATGTCTATCAAACATACTGAAAAGAATTATCAAAGGCCTGCTACTAAAGCAGAGACATTAGAATCTGTCAGGAGTAATGTCAAAAACTTGGTAGAAAGGCTGGAAAGCCGGTTCGATAATCGACTTTACATGATAAACTCGCAGTTGTAGAGCCTTACTCTTACCATCAAAAAAAACCAGTCTTGGACCTCTAAGGCCAAAGAAGTCTGCTCTTACTTCCACAAGCCTGTAAATTTTGCAAATAACTGTCCTGATAATCCACATAGAAACACTAGTTGTGGAAAGTGCGGTCGATATGGGCATCCTAAAAGTAACTGCTGGTCTAAACAAAACAGAAGAGCAATTTTATCGGACGCGAGGAGCGAATCAGGACCAGAAGTGAAATTTTTCCAAACAAGGATGATAAAAGGTTGACGGATGCCGGTAACGTAACCATCGCTGAAGAAATCAGTCAAGTCAACGTGACAAAAAGGGATGGAGAAGAGAAAATTTTATCGAAAACCCCTAGGTTAGATTACAGAATGCTTGAACACATCCCAGCACCTGCACCCCTTCGGAAGAAGAGGTCTGATCAAGTTGTTCCAGGAGTGGAAATCACTCCGGCCAAGAAAATGAAAAAGAATAATAAGAATAAGAGTTTCCCTAAGGACGTACTACAGTAGGTGAAGATGTTCAATTTTGTAGCTGAGCTTGCATTGGCCCCAACTGGAATAACGCTTGGTCGACTTTTGATGGGTGACACGGAGGATGCAAGAAGAGAACTCAAAAATATTATAAGGTCTAATAAGTCCGTGAAGGGTAAAAAATGTTTCTTCAATCGGCATGGACAGCACCAAGACGTCTTAAGCTGGTCCAAGTCAAAATGTTGGAAATAATTACCCAAGCTCTTTTCGATTCAGGCGCTGTTCTAAATATCATTTCGGAAAGGTCGTTACAGATCTATGCCTCTAAAATATTCCGACTACGCGAAGAATACCTGCTGCGGATTTAACCGTATCAAAATGCATGAGCACTGTTGACAAGCTTTCAGTGTTATTTGGGGATTCTAAAGTTGATTTCGATTTTTTTCATGCCTGATATACCTTCCAATGTAATAATTGGTTTTCTTGCCATGGAAAAACTAGAAAAACGCATTGACTTGGACAACCGTAGCCTTTCAGTTCATATTGAAGGCAGAAATGTGAAAATGCCCTGGACAATGACAAAATCATCCATCCGAAAGACTTAGAAGAAACTGACAGTGAAGAATTCACTTCTAGCTATGACACCGAAGATTCCGAACCAACTAAAATTTGCATGGGATTAGTATGATTCCAGGTTTGAAACAGACGATGACTGAAATTTTAGGAAAAAATTGAGACCTGCATATGTTTCTATTTGCGATAATATAAAATCACGATTACCTTTGCAAGAAAATAAGCATATGTCGAATTCCATATCTGAAGATATAGCCACGCTGGAAGAGGTCCTTCAAAATAGGGAGGGTAAGGATTACGAAAGATGAAGAGCGCAGGATCGCATAAATTCAAGAAAAAGTGCAGCATCTCTTCACTCCTGCATCAAAGAAAATATCCGATACATTAACATCTCCCAAAGTAATTTCATGGAGCGTATCAGATCTAAGACAAGCGAGTGTACCGGTCACTCACACGTTTGAACTACCGATACTCAACCAATTTACCATATGCCTATATGTAAACCGCCGAAATATGACCATTTCATCTCAGAAAATGTTACAAAATATGTTGAAAAATGATATTGCTCAGCCAGTGTCATCTCCATCGTCATTCCCTATTAGTATAACCCCAAAAAAAGATGTAAAATTTTGCTTTCGCGTCGACTACAGACAATTGAACCAAAGAATAATACGCGCTCGATTTCCGAATCCCAAATGTGGAGGAAATCCTCGAGTGCTTGAAGAAAGGTAGATACAATTGACCTTTACACTGGCTATTGGTAGATTCCGTTGGATGAAAAATGGAAGGAAACAGTTTTTACCCGCAAAATATGTACCTTCAGATTCGAAGTGATGCCTTTTGGCCTCATGAATGTTGATAGGGGTAAATCAGCGGGGGAGGAGATCCTCAGAACCAATTACCCTGAGAAGGAGGTGTTGCGAGCGACAAAAGTGCTGCCGTGGTATTGTTGAACGAACAAAAGGGAGTGTATATAGAAGAGAGTTGAGGAAGCTACAAGCAAGTATAAAAGGGGCAGGGTCTACCACCGACGCTCTGCGACTAGCGTAAGAAAAAGTTTTCTTGGGTCTGAAGTTGACTCTCAACTTCCTACTACTCGGGACTTGGCTTGAAGTTGTCTGCCAACTTGCTTCACCTCCACTAAAGGAAGCAGTTTACTCGGCTTATATAGACTTTTGGCTACCCCAAAAGTCTCAACAAACATACTAATAACCATAAAATGTATTCACGGTAATCGTGTGAACCAGAGAGACTATTAGAAGATATTTCCTCAAGGTAAATATCTAGGTGCCATACCCATGCCAGCCACCCATCGGCCAGGGGTGGGAATTGATGTGGCCATTATATAGACCTTTCAGAGCTACTTGTAGTATCACCCACAACCTGGAACTGTACTGACATCTACTATGACAGCGTGTCCTAAAATGAAAAAATCACCGACGAATTTGCCACACTCACCCAAATTAAAAATATCTTGCAAATTCAAAAACTGTAAAAATATCTTCCCAATTCCGATACTGTATACAATCATGGTCCTCATCTAGATTTTTTTCGTGTGCGAATTTGCGCACATCACGCCCTCTCTCAAGACGAACGTCCCGACTCGTCACTGCTCTTCTTCTGCTTCCGTTAGTGTTCGCTGTCTTATTGATAAAATGTATGGTCTCTCAAACGGGTACGGATGCAACTGATTACCAATATGATGCTCTAAAAAGTAGGTTCGCATTACTGGTACCTCACTTTGTAGCATAGCCTCATATATTGGTTTGATAACATCGAGGTGGGGTTGAATACATTCTTCTTCCGTGACTCTTCCGAATCTTCCAAGAGTGAAAAAATATATGTGATATGCAAACTCTTCTGGAAGATGCCGGAGGAATGGATGTCGATAAGAAAAGAAGACGCGCATCATCAAGAACGAATCTTCGTAAGATAAGTGCGGTCCATGTAGCGCCCTAAAACATAAACAGATGCTTATCATGAAATAAGAAATGACCTGCGCATCGTTCGCATCCTCGGAGATATTGCGCAGCCAAAAAGATAATCTTCTTCTTCCGACTGTATGCTGTGCATGGTTGTGAAGGAGAGCTAGAGATGAAGTTGTGGTGGACGGTCCCGATGAATGGCCGCGACCAGCTCCTGACGTACTGGGACCTGCACGAGGTCCTCTCGGGGGACGACCGGAACCTCTTCTGGGCGGGTTGTTGTCTCCTGAAGGTCCTCCTCTGGTCATCATCACTGCTTCAGGAGGATCCTCGCCGCCTCCAACGTTCCCAATTTGTGGCGGAGAAACGTAAGGTTCCCATAGAGGATACGGGACCAGCCTGTATTCCATATCCGGGGGTAAGGCGTAACCTCTCAGTCGCACGTCTTGGTTGTTCTTGAGAAATACGTAAATTGGACGGATAATATTCAGATACGTTTGCGACAAGTCTCCAGCAGCTACCATTCCATATCTTCCTATAGAGTAATGATATATTACCTCCACAAACTCTGGACCTGCTTCCGTGAACCTTCCGTTTTGGAATGAAAATAGAACTCTTATTAATAGTCGGAAATCTTCTTCAGGTAGCAATGGTCCGTTCAACGTACGAAAACATAGGCATATATTAATGTAGAAATGGATGATTACGTGGAGTTCGTAGTAGTCCCGCGTAACCGAGATGATCCATTCCCAGGCCCTTTTTCCTCCCATAGGAATCATTCTATAGTTAAAGATGAGTATGCCCCGTGGTTGCGCATAGTCCTGTGTGAGAAGGAATTCTTCAGGCCTCTGATGGTAAGGGACCAGACGACGTGCATGGATGGCCCTCCTTGATCTCTTCCCTGAGCTTGAACAGAGCTGATAGTGCGGGTGTCTTTCCTCCGTGACGATGCAAGGGTTCGAGTACTTGGTTTGGAAGGCCGGCCACTTCACAGCCTGCTGCATTGCTTTTCCATGTACTACAAGTACTTTAGAGCCAACTGAAAAGGTTCTGACTGCAGGTTCTGCATCCTTATTTCTTGTCTGTGTTAGCGCGCGGTGTGATCTCCAGCCTTCGGTGGCCAGTAGTTCAACTTCCCTACTCTCTTCATCGATAATATTTGTTTCCATGTCTCTCTGTAACATTCTAGGAGCCCTTCCGTACATTAGCTCGAATGGTGAGCGTCCATTTCTTCCTCTTCTTCGACGGTAGCCGTATAACACTTTTGGTAAGGCATCTTCCCACTGGATTTCATTCTCCAACATAGTTTTCGATATTGCTCGTTTGATGGTTCCAACCATCCTCTCCGCTTTCCCGTTGGACATAGGAGCGTATGCGAGAACGGTCTTCAGCTGAATCCCTTTCTCTTCCAAAAAACGAAGCAGTGAAGTTGCAGTAAAACAAAGGGCGTTATCCGAGATGATCCTTTTTGGAAGACCAAACGGTTCAATTATTTCTTTTTCGATGAATCTCAGTACCACCTCAGCATTTGCCTCCTCGACTGCAACTGCTATTGGCCATCCAGTAAGATGTTCCACCCCTATAAGGAGATATTTGTTTCCGGAAGAAGTTTCCTTGAACGGGCCCGCGAAGTCAATTGAGAAGGTTTCAAAGAGACCGGAAACTGGAAAACTTAGAGTTGTCTTATACTTCCGTATTGGAGTGAATTTTTGGCAGTTGTCGCAGCTTTTCACGAAATTATAGACGTCCTTATGGATACCGGGCCACCAGAATCTCTCAGTTACGAATTTTTTGGTTGTTTCGAGATCCCAATGCCCTAGCTCATCATGGAAAGTCCTCAAGATCTTCATTCTTTCTTTCAAAGGGGCCACTAGTCGGGGACCGGCTTTAGTGTGCCGGAAGAGTTTCCCATTCCACAATGTAAAAGCCTTTTGATTCCTGCGTACCCAATTTCGTGTTCAAGATCAACCTTTCTCATTTCTAGTCCATCGAGGAATTTGATCAGTCCGTGAATATTAGCTTCGTACTCGTTATCGTTCGGCAACTGCAACTCGGCGACTCCGACGATGTCCTCCGAAGCTTTTTCATTTGGAATCAGTGCGTCCCTCAAGCGGGATAGGTAATCGGCAGGCTGATTATTGCGTCCGGGTCTATACACAATTTCAAACCGATATTCTGCGAAAATGTCGAGCCATCGGGCCAAGCGGTGATGTACATCCTTCTTTTGGAATGCTGTTTTAAGTGCCTGGTGATCAGTTATCAAGACAAATTTCTCGAGTGATAAAAGGTATACGCGAAACTTTTTCAGCGCGAAGACGACAGCTAGCGCTTCTTTCTCGCAGACTGAGTATCTCTTTTCCGCATCATTCAGAGTTCGGCTTGCGAATTGAACAGGGTGTAGTCTTCCGTTTTCATCTTTTTGGGACAAAACGGCACCCAAAGACCGTTCTGAGGCATCTGTCTCCACAACGAATGGTCTCTTGAAATCTGGGTACATGAGAACTGGGGGGACACATAGCTTATCTTTAAGCTCCTGAAATGCAGTTTCCATTTCCTTGTTCCAGTAAAATTTTCCGTTCTTCGTAGTGCTGGCATGTAACGGTGCTGCAGTCTTGGCGAAATCTTTGATAAATCTTCTGTAATATGAGGCCAGTCCTAAGAAGCTTCGGACCTCCGTCTTTGAAGCGGGCCTTGGTGCCAACTTTATTTTTTTCGTTTTCTCTGGATCCACTCTAATTCCCTCTTGGTCGACGATATGACCGAGTAATTGGATAGAAGTTTTCGCAAAGAAGCATTTGCTCAACTTAATTTTCAAGCTATACTCCGATATCCTCTCCACAACTGTCTTGACGTGCGAGATGTGCTGATCCAATGTTTCTGAGAATATGACGACATCATCGATATAGACTCTTGCGAATGGAAGTCCTTTCAAAACCTCGTTCATCATTCTTTGGAATGTAGCTGGTGCATTCATGAGACCAAAAGGCATCACTTCGAACCTGAACGTACCGGCTTTGCTGGTAAAGGTTGTTTTTTCCTTACATTTTTCATCCAATGGAATCTGCCAATAGCCAGTGTAAAGGTCAATTGAGGTGAAATATCTCCCGTCCTTCAGGTCCTCGAGGATCTCCTCCATGTTCGGAATCGGAAATCGATCGGGTATCATTCTCTGGTTCAGTTGTCGGTAATCGACGCAAAAACGCAGCTTTCCATCCTTCTTTGGTGCGACCACAACTGGAAACGACCATGGGGATGAAACTGGTCGAATAATATCATTTTTCAGCATACTTGTAACATTTTCTGAGATAAATTGGTCATATTTTGGCGGTTGACGTCTAGGCTTGTGGTAAATCGGTTGAGTGTCGGTAAGTTCGAACGAGTGAGTAACCGGTACACTTGCTTGTCTTAAATCTGAAACGCTCCATGCAATTACTTCGGAAGATGTTAACATGTCGGATATTTTCAGTGAGGCGGGGCGGGAAGGTGCTGCACTTTTCCTTGGATTTCTGCCATTTGGCGCCCTTTTTCTTCTTGATCCTCAACCTCAATATTTTGAAGGACCTCTTCCGTCGTGCTCACATCTTCATATATGGAATTCGACGTATTCTTATTTTCTTTGCAAAGGTAATCTTCTTTCATGCTCCGAATTCTGTCCTTTGATTCGATATCATCGCAAAAAGAAACACATTCGGGTTTCAAACTTATCCTAGAATCCAGTCGTCATCTGTTTCAAACCCGGAATCATAATCGTCCCATGCCATGTTCATTACCCCCGAGGGTACCCTTTTCCACTTCCGAAAGTGTTAGTTGGTTCCGAATCTTCGCTGTCATAGCTAGAAGTGAAATCTTCACTGTCCGTTTCTTTTAAATCTTCAGGATGCGTGCTTTTGTCGAAATCCAGGGGCATCTTCACGGTTCTGCCGTCAATATTAACTGAAACCATTTGGTTGCCCAAGTCAATGCATGTCCTAGTCTTTCCATGTGGGCAGCCAATGATTGCATCGAAAGGGAGATCCGGCATGACAAGAAAGTCTACATCAACTTTAGAGTCCCCAAAGAACACGGAAACCTTGTCAACAGTGCCCATGCATTTTGAGACGGTTCCATCCGCTACAGTTATTTTTCGAGTCGTTGGAGTAATTTCGAGACCTAGATCTGTCACCAAAGTTTCTGAAATGAGGTTTGGAACAGCACCCGAATCGAAGAGAGCTTGGGTTTTCATACCCAATACTTTGACTGGTACCAGCTTAAGACGTCTTGGTGCTGTCGAGGCCGATTGAAGAAACAGTTTCTTACCCTTAGCGGACTTATTAGACCTGATAATTTTTTTGAGTTCTTTTCTCGCATCCTCTGCGTCGCCCCTCAAAAGTTGACCAAACGTTATCCCAGTTGGGGCCGATGCAAGCTCAGCCACCAAATTGTACCTCTTCACATACTCTAGTACGTCCTTAGAGATACTCTTAACTTTCTTACTCTTTTTCGTCTTCTTGGCCGGAGTGACTCCCACTCCTGGAACAACTTGATCAGACCTCTTGGTTCGAGGAGGTACAGGTGCTGGGATATGCTCCAGCATTCCATACTCTAGCCTAGGTTTCTTCGATAAAATGTTCCCTTCCCCATCCCTTTTTGTCACATTGACTTGACTAATCTCTTCAGCGATGGATACGTTACCGGCATCCGTCAACCTTTGATCCCTTCTATTTTGTAAGATTTTCACCTCTGGTCCTGACTCACTCCTTGCTTCCGATAAATTTGCTCTTCTGTTGTCTTTAGACCAGCAGTTACTTTCATGATGCCCATATCGACCGCACTTTGCACAACGAGTGTTTCTATGTGGATTATCAGGACACCTGTTTGCAAAGTGTCCAGGCTTGTGACAGTAAGAACAGACTTCTGCGGCTTTAGGGGCCCCAGACTGGTTCTTCTTAATGGTAAGAGTAAGGCTTTCCAACTGCGAGGTTATCATGTCAAGTCGATTATCGAATCGGGTTTCCAACCTTTCTTCCAAGTTTTTGACATCGCTCCTGACAGATTCTAATGCCGCTGCACTAGTAGCCGGCCTTTGATAATTTTTTCAGGATGTACGATAGACATCGATGTGCGGGTTTCCCTCGGTACCTCACTCAGTGACTGAAACGTCTCCGAATTTTTGACAAATTCTACTATGGTACCCTTCAGTTCATCAAAAGTGTGAGGGCCCTTGATGAGGAGGAAATCAGAGAGCCGCTTTCCCCCATAGCCGCCTTACGCAGCATTCCGTACTTGGCTTGGGCGTTGAACCCAGCCTTTTCATAAAGATCACACAAGTACACCAATGAGCTTAACAAATCGTCGAAGTTGAGCCGGGCCTCTATGGCGGTACGAATCATCTCATCTGGTTCTACCTCCTTAGCATACTCTTTCACAAGCCACTCACATACCTCACCGAAGTTACCCCATTCCCGTTAAGAGACCACCCGTCGATAAACTTGGACTTATATTTGAGCTTTGCGTCACCATGAAGATAGGCGAAGATACTTGCGGCCTTCTCTCATCGCCCTTCTCTCGCATCACAACGTTGACATAGTGCAAAGAAACTCCTCAACGTCTTCAATCTTGCCCCCTGTGAACGTTATACGAGCAGCATTGAGATCCATGATTACCGAAAAGAAATCCCCCGAAGTGTTCCTTACTACTGCTCAACTCGAATACCTCGGGTGCAACCCCCTCCACAAGAGTACCAAATGATAGGGGTAAATCGGCGGGGGAAGAGATCTTCAGAACCAATTACCCTGAGAAGGAGGTGTTGCGAGCGACAAAAGTGCTACCGTGGTATTGTTGAACGAACAAAAGGGAGTGTATATAGAAGAGAGTTGAGAAAGCTACAAGCAAGTATAAAAGGGGCAGGGTCTACCACCGACGCTCCGCGACCAGCTTAGGAAAAAGTTTTCTTGGGTCTGAAGTTGACTCTCAACTTCCTACTACTCGGGACTTGGCTTGAAGTTGTCTGCCAACTTGCTTCACCTCCACTAAAGGAAGCAGTTTACTCGGCTTATATAGACTTTTGCTACCCCAAAAGTCTCAAACAACCATACTAATAACCACAAAATGCATTCACGGTAATCGTGTGAACCAGAGAGACTATTAGGAGATATTTCCTCAAGGTAAATATCTAGGTGCCATACCCATGCCAGCCACCCATCGGCCAGGGGTGGGAATTGATGTGGCCATTATATAGACCTTTCAGAGCTACTTGTAGTATCACCCACAACCTGGAAATGTACTGACATCTACTATGACAGCGTGTCCTAAAATGAAAAAAATCAACCGATGAATTTGCCACACTCACCCAAATTAAAAATATCTTGCAAATTCAAAAACTGTAAACATTTATTCCCAATTCCGATACTGTATACAATCATGGTTCTCATCTAGATTTTTTCGTGTGCGAATTTGCGCACATCACCCTCATCACGGACCGCAATTACGACGGAAAGGAGCGGAAAATCTTTATGAGTTCTAAATCACAGAAGACGTGGTTGCAGTTTTGTTCCAGAGTAGCAGTGTTTCCTCCAAAAAACTGCTAATCTGGAAAAAGGGGGGAAAGGTTTGGGTGTTTTACTGTTGGAAGATATATCCGATCTATCCCATGGTTTTCCAGACAACCACAATCGACTCAAAAAGAGTATACCGACACAGTAATGGGGAAGGAACTACGCTCCCTAAAATGCTACCTGCAGGCCAGCCATCAAGCAGGCCGCATTGGACATGACGGCTTCTGCGGCGTGCCTTTGCATCAAAACCCTCCGAACCTTTCCGTACGTCTCCAGTGCCCTCACGGTCACGTTCCTTGCCACGTCATTTAGCACTGTACATGCATCCGGGTGCCATCCTCCAAGAGTGGAGATTGGCACAGGCACGAGCCTTCTGCCGGTGGAGGTCGCGATAAAGGATTGATATCTTCTCTGCTTTGCATTTCGCGCCGCATTCAGAGAGGACATCAGGTTGAAGGCCCTCACTCTGGAAAAATGCCACAAGAGGAGATGCGCGACACATATGGATCAGGGCGGTGACCACGCGATGTGCATTGCCTACGGATCCACTCGCGGTTGGCGGCATACCTCGAAAGCACGGCTGTTTGCCATATACCCCTCTACTATCGCTCGACACCCTGTCTTCGAGCCCTCACAACGCGGCCATGCAGTTCGCCCGGTCATCAAGGCATTTGGAGAGAACGAGGGCGAACACTATTATGACGTAATCATCATCGATCTCTTGACCCCCGCCCGCCTCCTCCCCCTGGTGCGATGCCCTCCCAAGCCTCTTAACCATGCGCGCATTGGCAAGTACTATCGCCTTGCCCAATTGATATTTTCAAAGGGTCCTGGACATCGATTCATTGCCCTTCTACTCTTCACGTTGAGCGGCTCGCACCCGACTGCTCGGGACATCGCTAAACGGGTTGCGACTGGCATTGCCACGCATGCAGCTGTCCCAATTGCTGATGCTCGGTGAACACTGTTCCCTCGTCACGCGGCTAGACTCGTTCATAGTAAAGTCAGTTGTTTGTTGGAACAGGTTATGAGACACTCTTAATGCGACAATCTGGAAGTACGTACGCTCCAGAGAACCTCCATTGTCAAGATGTATCAGTAGCTACGCATATTAGGCCTCCTCTCCGCTATTGATGTCATGAGGAAAATTGAGTCAACCACCCAGCTGGCCTGAAGGTAGCATTTTAGGGAGCGTAGTTCCTTCCCCATTACTGTGTCAGTATACCCTTTTTGAGTCGATTGTGGTTGTCTGGAAAACCATGGGATAGATCGGATATATCTTCCAAGAGTAAAACACCCAAACGTCCCCTTCCCCCATTCACCCCCCTTTGTCAATCCCGTCGCTCCCTCCAACAAGAGAGTGCAGCCTTCAACCCGATGTCCTCCGAGAATGCGGCGCGAAATGCGAAACTGAGGAGATGCCAATCATTTATGGGGAACTCCACCAGAGGTAGCTCGTGTCTGTGTCAATCTCCACTCTCGGAGGGTTGCGCCCAGATGCATTCGCGGTGCTAAATGACGTAGAAATGAAGGTGGCGATGAGGGCAATGGAGGCGTATGGAAAGGTTCGGGGGGTCTCAATGCAAAGGCTTGTTGCAGCAGCGGTCATGTCCAATGAGGCCGGCTTGATGGCTGTCCTTAAGTTTGCCTTTTATACTGTAGAGCGTAGCTCCTTCTCTATCATTGGGTCAGAATGACCTTTGGAGGCACTTGTGGTTGTCTTGAGTACTTTGGGATTAGAGTCGAACATATATTCCAATAATAATACTCCCACTCTTTCCCCCGGTTGAACTGCACGTCTAACGAGTCATGCCTCTTGGCTGGTTTTCAGCCGATCCTCTGCGCAGTTTTCTTCGTCTTGCTGATCCTTTAGTTTATAAGCCTTGCTCTTTGCACCAATTCTTTCGAGAAACAACTGGTCTAACTTTTCAAGCAGGAAAAAAACTTCAAGTTTCCCATTGCTATCAGATTCGTCCGTTTTGCACAGGGAGCGTTTGGCAGTCGGGCTTGGTGCAGAATTTAAAGAGATTTATGTGTAAATCTATACGAGAAGCATCTGAGCATTACTCTTGAGGAGGGGAAAGTTTTGGATGTTTTTACTGTTAGAAGATATATTCGATCTAGGACGTATGCAAATCTTCTCAGGCAAACTGGGGTGCTAATTGATAGGCCCGCGACCCTTCCAGTTAAAACATGGGACGAGTGAGAATTTCCCTTAGCTTCTGGGGCATGGGCAAACTTTGGTTTTCTAGGGCAATGGAAGCAAGATGACGAGAAAGAGTTATCCACTTTCCGCGAGTGCCCCATAAATATCATTACCTACTGGAAGGAGTAATATGTCGTGTCCAGTTCATTAGGGGGCATCGTGCACTACTTTTCCATGCTAAGCGAGAGTTGCGGTGATGTCTGCAGAGGATGCGATTTGGGATGGATCGTTTTGAACGTCGAATTGGCGGCGGTGATGACCACGCTGATGTATCAGGAATAGAACCTGTGGAGGCTTTCAAGTGAAAAACGCTCTCTGAAATGACAAGAAAGGGGATTTTCGTTTCTTGAACGGACGAATATATCTGTTGGGGGCAGATGAACTAGATTCCCTGGAGATGTAGCCGAGCGAAAATGTCCAGGAATTGCGCAGTCTGTTTTCAAAGGCTTTGATATTCTTCCGAAACTAATTCGATCGTTGTATGCAAGATTTGTGTCTCGCGAAATTGTAGTCTCTCGTCTTAGATTTATTGATTGTGAGAGAGTTAAGCTGAGGACAGCAAGAAATGTGCTACCGCAAGCCTATGCAATTAGGAAATCTCCCCTGCCGGAATGTGCTCGGGGTTACGGAGAGGTGATCACGTATGCGCCGTAGCACTGAGATCATCTTGATCAGAGTTTCTTCCTTACACGAAGAAAATACTTCTCGCATCTGGCAAATCTCGCCGAGAAATCCCTGTAGTTGCAACTAGGATATCTCTGAAGATCTTGACTCGAGGATTCCTCAACTTCCTAAGGAATCGTCCCATCCTCCTTTGTAGCAACCGAGGCAACGTCCTTTGGTTCAAGTAGAAGAATTGATCTCCATCGCGAACTCTCCTGAATTCTTCACGCCATACTTCCATCATCGTTTCGCCGACACTGGAGCCCGGCACACGACTCTCTGCAAGGAGCCCGACAAATGGTTCAATATCATCTACATTGTCGTAGGCCTCCCTCAGCTTTGCTCTCGTGTCGTCATCACACGGGATGTCATCGAAGCTTCTCACCGCTCCAAGTCCAAACACCGTACGAATCGCGTTGTACGAAGGCAAGTTGTGATCCCTGCTCCTCTGCAGGTTGAGAGCTATCAAGTCGAACCCTTCCTCCTGTGTCACATTCTCAAACAACATGTTCCTCAGGGTATCCACCACCTTTGCATCAACTTCCTGCGCGACAGTGTTCGCAATGCCTCGTACCACACTGTCAAACTCATCGTTGGTAAACGTATCAGATAGCCTGAAGAAAGTTTCCCCGACGGGCACTGCAGGCATTGGTCTACCGCGCGGGCCCTGTCGCGGAATCACCTCCCCAACCATGGTGTGTCCGATCCGAAACGCTGCACCGGCGAAGATGTCACTCACAGTCGGATCAACACCCCTCATAAACCCGCGATACCGGGGCAACTGCCCAGGCGTACCCATGATAGCAGGGTAGAACTCCTCGTACACAATCTTCTGATACTGGGCAATATTGAGCTTCCGGGCATAGTCGTACAAAGTCTCAGGTAGCAAACCTGGGATAGCCGCGTCAACCATGTCAACCAAACGGTTATGCTGCCTCACAAACACGGTATGCATAGCAGTCAAAGCCGGATGCTCATTCACGCGATGATCACCAGCGATGAAAAAGTCTGCAGTACTATCCGGCGCATTGAATAGGCCGTTTGTATTCCGCGGCAACAAATTCTCGCCATCAGTGGACACCCTCAGTTTACCCGTCGGGTTTCCATTGGCGTCAAATTCCTGTAAGTCAGTATTGCGAAGCTGGTCCGGTCCATACACAGCCACAAGGTCAACGGCAGACGGAAGGGAGTTGATCGGACGCTCGGCATCAGTCACCGGGTCACCACGCTCAGAGCGACTAAAACTGAGGGTGGAGCCTGGAGGCAGCTCTTCATCATCGTCCGGCACAGTAATGTCTAACCGTTCGCCATTAGTATTAGTCGGGGTGGACACAAAGTTATGGTCCAAAAACTGGCCAAAGAATACAAACAGCTGGTTGATGCCGCGCGCATTCGGGATATCAGTCTTCTGGTCAAACACTATGTTCGAAATCTGCCGCGCAGAGCGGAGGCCCGCACCACCGGGGGTACCGGAGGTACTACCGGTGTAGGAGAACTGGGCGAAGCGAGCCTGTCCCCATGTCGGGTCCGAAGTAGAGGTACATTGACCGGTGAGAGTTCGGCAGTCAACGCGACGACAGACGTTTCCGGCTGGTCTCGGGCGACGGAGGGCAGAAAGAGATGCCCTACCTCGGCCGTTGCGAGGGGGTGGTTGAGAGTAGGAGGGAGATGAAAGAAGGGTGACAAGAAGAATGGCAGTAGCGAGAGTGGTTACGAAGGTCATAGTTGCAGAGGAGTCTAGAGGAGAAAGATAGGCAGGCAAATTCTGTTGAGAGTACTAAAAGACGTGGTGATGAGGTATCGGGTTGGACTTTATACAGAGTTTGGGGGGAGCGGGGAGAGGAGGAGGGCTTCGGTTTGAAGAACTTTGGTGGCAGGGAGGGATAGTTAGGAATTTAGATAGGTTTGTAAGGAATTGTAGATTGACATTTACGCATAAAGGGTTATTGGAGATGTTGAGCAAGAGAGGCATGGAATAGGGATTTATGGTTCGGATGCAATGTGGCACATCGTTTCGGGCATTGATGAAATTCATGACATGCAAACAAGGCTTTGCAAAGCGGATGATGCGATGTGGTGCTCACCAATGCCGGCTTCGAGAGAAGATAGATTGTTATAACAGATTGTTGTTCCAGCATTCAAGAATTGGTCATATGTAGTATGTACGTAAGGGGAATAATATTTAGATGATTGTGAGGAATAAAGAGTAGGCTTGGCGGTTGGGATCAAAATAGTTCGACTGAATAATATTTTAAACAATATTTTAGGGTACAATAGCGAGGCCATTTACTTGCGTAATCATCTTTACTTCATGGCCATTAATTTATTAATACCCTCCGCACGCTTCTGTGCAACATTGTACAACCCATAAAGATTTACCACCACCATGGACATTTAGTTGATACTGCACTGTACACTCACTCAGCTTCCGTGAGATTCTTATCTGAAGCTCAAAGGAGTGGTGCATATTCCCCCGGTGACATTGAGAAAACTATATTGTAATTACGGGAATAGCGGTCAATTTGGCGCGGGTGCTTTAACACGAGGAAATTGTATTGTAATTACTTGTATGGTTCTGTAATGCGACCATCCCTTACGCCATAGGACTCTGATGAATAAACCGTTCTCCATTCATTGATTTCAAAAGAGAGAACCACTCTGGCTGTTGGTTGCCATAAAGCTGTAGTTGGAAGAATGCAGCAGCACGCATCGCGAGAGAATGTCTGCTCTGACTTACAAACGCTTTGAAATAAAATAACAACTTCTATACTCCTTCGTTAATAGAAAAACTTGAAGCCTCCAACACCATTCTCGAACCATAATAGGCTGTCTTGGAACATGAACATATCTATTGATTGTTTTAACAGACCTGACCATTCTTTCCAAACTACCCTGTGGGCACCACCCAACAAAATGCCCTTTTAACACAGTACAATTGTTGCTTTGTATCGCAGTTGCATGTATGTACTGTACAGCACGGATAGAGTTGGAGAAGTCCCACAATCCGTTTGCACATTTTCCCGGCATTTGTTCAAGCCTTCCAAACCTTCCACTTAAAGAATGGAAAACGCATGTAGCGGCGTGATCTCCTCGACTGCGCACAACTTCGAATACCGGAAGTAGAACCCATGCCCATCCTGGACTAAATCATGTGCTGCACGACACAGTACACACTGCACTATGGGATAGATCAGATTTATCTTCCAACAGTAAAACACCCAAACGTTCCCCCCTATATTGAATATTGTATATAGCTTTCGACGCATCGTACGGTTTCGCACTTGGCTTGACAATGATACGATACCTACGCTCCGGTACAAATTTACTGGATACCAACCCACATATCTACCACAGTAAATTAACCCCCCATTTACCAATTAGGATTCTCTATTGAATGATTTGCACTATTGCAATGCCTTATTTCAAGGCGGCGTGACCCCTGCTGCCTGGGCGGTACTGATCTACCATGCTTTGCATGTCATCATTGGCTAGCAGTGTCACCATGTCCATTGATGGAAGATGACCACCATTCTAAAATGGCAATTGCAGAGTGTTATTGCTGGAAGAAATCTACGGCATAAACTTACGTCACCATAAAAAGATCCATCTCGAGCGAGATTCCAACGAACGTGCTATGCAAAGCAACTGCGGTACTCTCATGGTACGTTATGATTTACTGAAAACCATCGTCCACTAATCCACATCAGGGTTGCTTGTACTAAGTATCACCTGCTGGTCTCTTGGATTTGCAACAATGCATTGAAATCCCGATCAGTTTCAACGATAGTTAGGTTGAGTGGCTATATGCTCGTCTGGAAATACGTGTACGTACTGTTGAGCTGTTTGCCATTTGCGGTTTGGGTGAAAAGAGGAGGGGAATCCTTTAATGTGTTCATAAACCTGCCCATGCAGGAAGTGGGCTCGGCAAAACGCAGCCTTACACAATAATGTCTAAAATGTATGGTATGAACTCTATTAATTTTCATACGGTGTCAAAACTGAGTAACGTAATACATAACAAGCAGCGTCCAGCGGGGCCCATTGTTGTGACAGCGATTAAGTAAATTTCGCATTTGTTAGCTCCTCCAGTGTACAAAATGCTTTGTGTGCAGATGACTAAGATGCACCATTCGCTTGTTCAGGAAGTAGTGTAACTGGAAGCGAAGTGTTTGGCCCTACGTTAACATATCGGTGATAGGACCTGGGGAAAAGACATGTCTAGATTAGATTGTTGAGGACATTGTTACGCATCGTGTTTCTGAATTGTAAGAGAGTACGCGAGAAAACCACCGTATACAGGAGTGGGGTAGGTCGAGTTGTAGCATTTGGCGGCGAATGGGTTTGCTTACAGTACTGGAGATGTTCGTCATAATCCAGAGATGGGGATCGATTTGGTTCTTTAATATTTGAAAGATGCGGTTCGACTATCCCCCGGTGCTGCTAAACATGCAACCCACAAATACTGTATGTACTGTACGTAAAGTACGTACAGTACATACAGTATTTGTGCAATGTTGCACAGTATATTTGTCATGCCGTTGCTTTTACTGGGAATTTTGTTGTAAAGGATCAATTGAACAATAGATGGGGTTAAAAGGGAGTACAATAATTAACACTTTTGTCATTTCGTGTACACTGACTGACCGACTGATAAAGTTAAGATCTAACTGGATAGGATGGTTTACGGTTTTGATGTCTGATGACAGTACTGCGGTTGGGTTTGCAAAGGTTACAAGTGGTGGGTTGAACGTTTATTGAAGAAGGGACCCCCCATAAGTGGCCAAAGTGGGCCATAGCATTGGGGGTTATGAATTTGAATGGAAATGTAAAATACATTTCTTGCATGGAATCGGGGTGTTCTAAATGTCTTTATTTCAGATTGTGGCATTGCAAGGTTGCCCGTTTTTAAGAAATAATTAATGTACGGTACGGTACAGTACTGTACCGTACCGTACACTGTACCGAATGCCTCCCGCCTCGCTGTCCTCAAGGTTTTATTATTTTGTACAACTGTACAATAAATACAGTGCTGTACTGTATTTCCATTATTATTAGGGGTATGTTCGGGGATCGTTTTGAAACGCCTCTCCCTCTACCATTACATTAATATATGTTCACCACACCATTGGAAGACAGCAATTCTTTAGTTATGTTCTTCTTCAAGAGAGCTGTGCTCCGCAATAGTAGCTGTGCAAAAATGCCACACGTGCCATACTGTACGGTACTGTACTGTACTGTACATACAGCACTGCATTAATGTACGTAACGTAGTACTTTTTTCAACCACGAGTCGTAAATACGTACCCCTCGTGGTGGGGGGAATTTTTGGGTTATTTTAATGCATGGAAGATGTGGTCGGTTATACCCACGAGGCTAATACGTTATGCGGGATAAGTCCTCGCTGATGGGTAACACTACAGTAAATGACCTTGCTTACAAGGCCGGCTCAATGCCTCGTGGTGGTGGTCTTAAAACTTTTCGAGTGGCAGGGCACGAAAGTCAAGGGTATTACGTGTGAATCATGTAGTGCAAGACACACGTATCACTGCAGTCCGGCCATCCAACTCTGCATTGGTCACTATCTGTCAATTTACTTCTCTTCTTTAGAACTCTAGTTGTTCACGGAGATTTTCCACAGCAGCATACGGGCTGCTTCACACCGCAGATTATTGATGGGCATTCCCTTCCTCGTTTTTCTTCCTTGCATCGTTGAAATCACCTCGTACACCAGTATGTCGCCTCTTGTGAGAAACCTAATGCCGTACGAAACTGCATATTACGTACCACAGCATGGGCCCCTTTTAACAGTACAAACAACTCTTCTACCATCTCTATGCTACTTTGCAGTAGGCTATTATGTGCAATCTTCATAACATCTTCGGCCGATTCGATGGATATCTATTCCATTCCTCTACTAGTCGAGAGTTCAATCTAATGTATCAAATACATGCCTTTCCACTTATTTGCATGCCTACCGTACATATCAGAAGCCAATTTGTTTCTTGCCCACCGGAACATCACAAACCCTACAAATCTCCGAACAGTTTCCTATCTCCGTCATTGTTGCTCATTTCCCATCCTGACGGAGCAAGTTTCTTCTCGCAACAACGGAAAGAAACCACACTTTCTCTTCAACGCATCCATACCCAAACCAAGCAACACTCTACGGGGAAAGGTTTGGGTGTTTAGATGTTTGAAAAATATGGTCACCTGTTTCCAGTGCTACATGAAGCAGTCACGGATTGGCAGGCGACAAATTCAATGACACAATACGCACGATATTCCTTAGAGGGCTGGCTCGAGCGCAGCGAAGCGGCAAGCTGCGTTAGACGAGACAGCGCCCGCATTATGCCTTAGCATCAATATCCCCAGTCCGTTTCCATAAATTTCCACATCCCTCACGGCTTTACCCCTCGCGATCTCAGTTATCACCGCGTAAGCGTCGAAGTGCCAGCCTCTCAAGGTGCAACTTGACACAGCGACGAGTTTACTTGTGCCAGAACTAGCGATGAAGGCTCGGTACCTTCTGTGCATCGCGGCTCGAGCTGCGTTCAAAGCGGTCAGCGGTTTAATCATTCTCACCGTCCTACGTGACGGTGGAAGAGGCTTGACGAAGGAGACGCCAAAAAAGTCAGCCCCGCCGCGGCTTTCCATACATCCAGCCGTAAACGGTGAAATCCCTCGCGGGGCTCAACACCAGGGTGGCAAGTGGCTTTTGCCAGGTCTATCGCGAGGACGGTTACCTAGCGATCGTGGCGATAGGTCCTTTGAGCGCCGTGCAAGTAATGCGGAAGGTGGTTGCCATCCGCATCTAATGTTTCTGGGCAATGACGTCGGGCCATCGCGTGGCGGGAGCGAATGGCGGGATTTGGCAGTCGCACTGGAGCCACTGCAAGAATTCACGTGCTTCGATGTGTGTTTGGAGTCTGGGGCATGCAGCGCAGTACACCCATTCCTCAGCGCTCAGGAAGTCCCATCGTCTGGTGTTTGCGGGGGGAATCGCATCTTGCACTGCCTCGCTGATAATATCGGCCAGGTTTTTTTCTATGGTAACTGGAGGGAGCAACAAACTCTGAACGGGCGTACTTTAGACAGTGGGCAAGCCGAAGACAACTTTTAGTGAGCGTACACGGCGGTAGCGTGCGATTCTAGATGTTTTACTCCTAGCATTCATCTTTGTTGATATGTCACATTCGTGGCTAGAAGATTTCGATGCACAACAGACGCGCGCCCTCTTTTCACAATAATTCAACGATACTGTATTAGAGTGAACCAATTCATCGCTTCACCCTGTTATGCAGTGATGCTACTGCCAATTGCATAAAACTTCAAATCAGCTTAGAAGCTGGTTACAAGCCCTACAAAGATACATAGTAGTGCTGCAATGCTCGGTATTTTCGGACCTGTCAATGTATTGCCCAGACACAGTTTGAACAAAAGATGTTTGCAAATATATCAATACATGAAGCGGTCACCACGGAGTGTACTTGATCTCACATATCTCTTTTCGCCTAACCAAATAAGGGCCAAATTTTTCCAGCTACTTTCTAGTTGTTGGACACGCTCCATTATTTGCAATAGACCTTAGTACATAATACCCAGGTGCCACCAAATCAGGCGGTGAAATGGAATTGCGAACGTGGAAAATATCTTTGCGCACCATCTATCGCAGATGACAAAATTTTTTAAAAAAATTGATGAATATTTGGCGCCATATGAATGACATTTGCAAACACCAGAGTCAAAGCTGAACACAGGGTAGGTGGGAAAAGAGCTAGCGTTCTACCAAAAGAGTGAACAATATACGAAATGACACAATAAAGTAGTAGTAAGCAGGCATCATCAACTACCAACAGGGTCCAAGCGAAAATGGAGAACTTCACCACCACCACAGCCGCAAATGCCCTCAGATTGCTAGCTGAAGCCGCCGTTGACCGAGAAGATAGCTTGGATAAGTACGAAAGCGAACTTATACACGATGACTCCGATGAGGATTGCGACTCAAGGTCACCAACTACAGATAAGTTCTACGAAAAAGGTGGTGATCAAGCTATCGTACAAATATTTCATTTCAATTCAGAAGAGCTTGGCAGATTTTAAGACTTAGTTGCCGACAAAGTATTAACAACCTTCAATGTTGGACTTGGACGAAAGAGTCCCTTTACAGGCCGTGATATGTTGTTTATGGTTCTCACAGTTCTCAAGTGCGGAGGGCAGTGGGATTTTATGGCACTTCTTTTCAACAAAGAGCTTCTAGTTTTGAGCGAAAAGTGTCAAAGGTTGTTGATGTAATCGTAGACAAGATATACGAGGAGATAGTTGCAGGAGTATGTATTGCATGAAGAAATTGGTTACAAATCGGGATACATTCGATAATTTTACCCACGCTATATATGCTACAGATGTCACATTTCAACAGAGCTACAGACCGACAGGAAGTTTAAAAGAAGGGAAGATTTATTTTAGCGGAAAACATAAGCTGTATGGTTATAAGGTTGAGGTATCTGTGTTCACAAACGGTTTGGCGGTTGATTGTAGTGAGCAATACCCAGGGTCCGTGTCATATTTTGATATCTTTCTAAATATGCTTTCATTTCACAAGGAACAGCTTTTAAACGGTCTGATGATTTGGAGGTACAAGATATTTCTAACAGTCAGGAGTCCTGGGCTTTATTGTGCGACAAGGGTTATCAGGGAATTAAGGAGATATACAGGACCATAAACACTAAAAAGAAACCTGTTAATGAGTTTCTTACTATAGGGGAAGAGCAAGAGAACAAGAGCATTTCGTCAGACAGGATTCTGATAGAAAACTTTTTCGGGCGTATGGCAAGCTTGTGGGCTATTGTTTCATCTAAATAGAAGTGGAAAGAAAGTAACTATGACAAATATATTTAGATTGTGTTTGGCCCTTACTAACTTCCATGTCAAGCAAAACAAGCTGCACGCCCGAGATACCAAGCACTATACCAGGGTGAAAAATAGGCTTTACTCAATTGGAGACGACATCTTGTCCAAGCGCCGTCGTGTGCAGGAAAGGTACCGGGCCAAGCGAGCGCGTCGCATGGAGGCAAATTTCGAGTCCTCCATTGAAAGCAGTCCTCGCCGTGGTGCCACTACACCCAGAGCGCTGCGTGGGCGTCAGCGGCACAACACGCCATATCTGGAAAGCCACCCGAATTCGATTTGGATGACTAGCTATTTTGCATGCTGTGTCCGCTCGATGGGATGTGGTATTTTGATTTTGAAATAAATTTTATCTGATTGTGAGCAGTGATTCTGTATTTGGTGCATCTTTTCTCGTTTGATCTAGTCCTCCTTTAATTTCCGAACTCATCTACATTTCGTTGGATCTATACTGCAAATCTGGGTAGCTGCGTTAGAGATCTATTGAAGTCGGTCATGTCATAAATTGTTTTGGACCCTTCTATAGAGTAAAAGAAATCAAACATAGAGCTTTCGCTGCCATTTTCTTCATCAGAATCCGTGCGATCGGGGTCAGTGTTGAAGTCATCAATCTCTGCGGAACGTTGTGCAGCTCCCTTTGCTAAGAGAGCCACTGTGGCCTGTGAGTCGGCCGTACTGAAAGCTGCCATTTGTCGATGTAGAGAAGGAGTGTGGTGAGTGCTGTGGTAGAGATACTGTTCTGGCTTTGGTAACCCTAGAAAATGTCTATCTGGGGGCAATGAATATAATTTATGGCCCTGGGAGTTAAGGGGGAAACTAAGTTTGGCTCTAAAGATGGCACGAGGTAGACCACTTCGAAGTTATCGAGACATTGCGGAATTGACACTTTGACCTTCGTTTTGGTGTGGTCTTTCTTAATTTACTGTATTCTCCAGAATCTACCGCGTAAATACTGGGGCGATATTTTTAATATTTTTAAAAAAATTGGCAGTATTTGAAAATGGGGGTAAGTACGAATTTACTCAAATCATACGGGAATATACCATGTTCACTAAAGCTATATTCATTAACTACTTGAAAGCTACAAAAATGCTCGAAATTTCTAATCAGTAAAGATCCTATAGTAAGCCCTTTCGAAAAACTAATTGGACCAACTCGAAAAATATTTTCCATACAGTATGTATGTACTTCCCGACTCGGAACAACTTTTTAGTCGCCGTCTCATAGCACGCCCATTTTCAAAGTATTGTTTCCTCTGCCGCCGCCACACTGCACAGGCGGATGGGAATTTCACCTTATTTCCCAATCGCAGTTAACTAACCCAAACTTTTACCGCTTCCCAAAATTGAAGCTTCCTTCGATAAATCTTCCAAATAAGACGCACTGCTGGCCGACCTCCTCGAGGATAAAGTTTCGAACCACTCGAAGCCTAAGTTTACCATGCTCAGAATAGTGCCCGCCCCACTTCATTCATAGAATGTATCAAAAAGGACAGGAGATTCAAAAAGAAAGGCAGTTTCAAAAAGAAAGGTACCTTCATCTCAGCTGTTTTCGAATTAGATTGTTTTAATTGCGCAACGAAGGCACAAGAAGTGAGTTTTTAACCCAACAATGCTTAATTCCGTATATAATTAAAGTATAACCAAGAACACAAAAGACGTCATCATCAATATATTAACAAAAAGTTAAATTAGGACAGCGATGGATACAGTAACTGCTATACACAGTTTTGGAATCGACTTAAAAAGACTCAAAACAACCTGCCGTTCCTCTGACCAAGACCCCATTAGAGGGTCCCCAGTCAGTGTACCTCTACAGTCCTACTTTACTTGTTGGCTGTTAGCTAGGTGAACCGACTGGATCACGGATTGAGGCGTTAACTTAACGGGTCAACTTGGAATGGAATTGGAAAAATTGATATGTGCTCAGAACAGGTATTTTTTTTGCTATTCATCAGTTTAATGTCGGCTTGAGGAGCTTTCTTATAGGGTAAAGACTCCAGAAGCGGTCTATACTTTGAACTGGTGTGTACATTCCGAACGAATTGTTGAGTCACAACGGAGTATAGATGTGATCAGAGCTGCTGGTGAGTTAATCTCCACGCGGGTAGGGAGCCAACCCGCCGTCTAGGGACGAATACCTTGCAGATTTCTACTTCAATTTCTTTTACTCAACTTTAGGTATTGGTGGGAGTCTTTGAGTAAGGAACTTGCTGAACATGCTTTTCTTCAAAACAAATAAGCCGGTTTTGCACGATGAGACTCGAGATGCGTTAACGGTTCGGTCATGGTTGCATTTAGTGGAAAAGTACCTAAGGCTTATTCAGGTGGGCCAGAGCGAATTTATCAGTACCAAGAATGCCATTTAATTTGCGTTCACGTTTATGAACGGTATCTCGGCAAACTGGTGGTACACGCTTGTTTCTTAGAACATTGTTCCGCCGACGTCTGAAGATTTCAAACATTTATTTGAGGCTGAATTTGTTCCCTAGGATAGTTTCATTAGAGCTCTGACAAGCTTACAAAGCTCCGCCATAAAACAAGTGTGGCTGCGTATCTCTCGGAGTTCAGGAATTTGGTTATCAATATTTCTGGTATAATTGAGTCGGAAAAGTTGACGCGGTTCTGTGAAGGTCTCAAACCGCACATTCTGCTATAGGTCGCTACGGTGAGTCTATCCGAGTTCGCAGCTGCTACTACTACTGCTCTCAAGTTTGATAGAGAATTTTACGGAGCAGTTTTCTTCACTGGCGGAGGTTCACTTTCAAACAAGCGAAATGCGTCAGGTCCTGCACCAATGGAGATAGATAACCTGGAACCTAGTAGCAATGGGAAGTTTCAGAAATAATTGATGGAGAACCGATGCTTTACGTTCCATGAAGTAGGATGTAGTTCTTGGAAATACAAAAAAAAGAAACGTTAATGAGGGTAACATGGTTGATAATCGCATGATGGTGAACAACACACAGGCAATACACGAAAATGTTTTGAATGGCTTTGACTTGTAAAAATAGTTGTTCCACCAGACTTGGTGAACAATCAAGTGATAACAGTAGTGGGTGTGAAAATATATCCCAATGAGCAGAGTGAAACTGTTGTGGACATCACAGGAGCGAAATTCTGAGAGGACAGGGAAAAGTCGGGAATCTCCGGAGCCAATTCTAATGGAATCGCATCTATTCATGATTAAAGTATCCCTACGGATTAAACTCTACCAGTGGAGCCTTTCTTAGTGCTTGATGATAGACTGCATGGAAATTCAGTCAAAGTACTAAAGGACGGTGGATGAAATAAAAACGTGGTTTCAACTTAGTTCCTGAAGAGAAATAGGAACTTGTTTGAGATTCAGCGTGAAAGAGTCATTGATTTCATTTCGCATACTTGGATTACGGAAGAGAATTCTGAGATCATTGTGAACGGAACCATACGATAGGTGATCATACCTACACTTGTAACTGGGCTATCTCCCAGACTAGGTATGGTCGCTACGAATTTCGTGTCATGTTGGACACAATCCAAATTTTTATGAACAACGAGGGTTGTGATGCTGAAATATATTTATATTCCATTGACTGATCTGGACGCTGAAGACAGTTTTAGTGTGTCGATTATTGGGACTGAAGAAAATTTGGCGAGTGCTGAGGCATTGAGGTGACATCTAGGTATTTCGATTACTTGAAAATCACAGCAAAAGAGTAATGGATGATTCTGAGTCCAATAGGAAACTAGAAAATTTATCGGAAAATTAAAAAGAGGCTTTTCGTGAATATTGTTTAAGTAGGCACCCTCCGATTCGATTAGCGGAACATGAGATCAATGTGGAGCAAGTATCAATGGCCCCTCATTGACCTCAGTTCCAGTTGGATGGGTTCAGATAGAGCAGCAAAAGGGCGAGTCGAATTTCTTTTGATGAAATAAGATACGGTCCAGTAAATCACTATATGGGGCACCGCTTTTCGTTGTGAAAAAAAATAGAAAGCTTTGAGGTGTTGTAGACTATCGTACCTCAAATCGCATCACTAAAAGGAATAATGCTCCATTACATCGTTATGATGAAATGTTTGATCGGCTTGGAGATGTATTATCTTTCTCCAAACTATATCTAAAACATTATTACATCAATAAGGTTGAAAGCGGATGACTTCGAAAAGACTGCGTTCAATACAAATCATGGGCAATTCAAATACTTTGTTATGCGTACGGGACTTTTCAATGCTCCTGCTACGTTCCAGACGTTAATAAAGCAGATCGTTTGTTTATGACTACATAGATGTCTTCTTGGCTGTTTAAATCGAAGTTTTTCTAATATTCAGCAATTAAAAGGAAGAATATTATGAAATTTGCATATAGAAATTGTATTGAAGCAACTAATAGGACAAGAGCTGCATATGTCCCGAAGAAATGCTATTTACTTCAGAAATAGCTTTCGTTACTGGATTTAGTTGTTTGGAAGGAATGAATTATTTCCAACCCTGAAAAGGTCAAATTCTTGCCCACTTGGTCGAAATTTATATTTTTTTTGACAGAGTTGAAATTTTCCCTTGGTCTACTACAATTTCCCTAGGAAGTACTCCGAAAATACTGTACCTGTCAAGGATCTGACGAAAAAGGATTGAGGAATAGGGAAAGGCGATCATAAATGTGATTAAAATAATCAATGACGTCGGCTCCAATCCAATTCCCTCCTAATTTGAAAAGGCCATTTCGTGGTCATTTAGATGCTTCCCAGCTCGCTACCGGTGAGAACTAGGACCCAATTGGGTCAGAATTGGAGGGATCTTATAATTTCTTTTTATTCAAAGAAGTTTTTTCCCATTGGGTCAGACTACACTGCAAGTGACTGAGAGCCTCTGTATTTGATTACTTTTCTGGTAAGATTCAGGTACCATCTTGAAGGATTCGATTTTGAGATTTTCACTGAAAACAGGTGCTTAAGAGCTTCTAATCAAACCGAAGCTGAGACGTAAAGAAGCACGTTAGCTGGAAACTTTTGGTAACTTAGAAATCTTTCCAGACACACTCAAGCCGGAAAGTTTCACGTCATGGGAGACGCATTGTTACGAGCTCCTAGTGTGATGAGAGGAGATCATGACGTCTCGATGGATGCCTTTTAAGTTCCTTACCTTTATATAGATCTGATAATTCCTCGATATGATGAGATCTGATAATTCCTCGATATGATGAGGACCAGTTCTTCGGTCCAGTGGTAAATGCCATGGAAGGAGAATGGCCAGAGAATGAGGTTAAGCAGCATAAACTTGGGAGAATTATTTGCATGTTCCGGAAGGAGAGTTCACTGCTGATTAGCAATGGAATTTCTTGTGTGACGGTAAGGTTGCTGTCAGATACGTTACAAATTTATGACGATTCCAAAGTCGTTGGATATTCTAAAATTGAAAAGAATCTGTCTAGATTAGAAAAAATCTATTGGAAACGTCGAATCCGTGATGTTTAAAAGTAATGTGAAGGATGCCTTACTTTCCAGTAGTAAAAGAACTGTAATCAAAAGATGCTGACAGATCCGATGTTGCTAGAGTTGCCTGACCGCAAACAGGGAACACCAGCTACAGATATCATTATGAGGATACACGACACGAAAAGAGGTAATGATTCAAATACTACTTCGGTTGATCGACTTACTCGTCGAGTTCATTTTTTGAAATAAAAAATATCGGATACTGCTGAGGACACAGCTAGGTACTTCTTTTCGAACATTTTTAAGAACCATGGGTTGCCGGACGATGTGATGTCAGACAGGGTTAGCCCATCACTTGCTGAAAAGTTCATTTCAAAGTATCGGAAGACATTGATGAATCTTTGTGGTGTGACACCAAGAATATCTACTGCCAAACACCCAAAAACAGATATTGCTTCTGAAATTATTACGATGATGATCGAGAACTATCATCGATTTTATTGATCGTATCATCAGTATGACTGGGATGAACTAATAACACCTGCAAAACTTGAAAACAACTCAGCCGTGAGCGATGATCTAGTTATGTCACCGTTTGAGATGTAACTGGGATGGACACCTAAATTGTCATTAGACTTTCTAGCTAGCAGCCGCATACATCTTTAGAGTTTGGAAAAGTCTCGTTTCAAGCTCAAGATTTCTCTTGAGGATGCAAATTTCTCGTATAAAATAGCATAAGCCCCGAAAGCTGCTTACGCTTCGAGGGGATACAAGGTTACAGGTTATAAGATCGCCTCAAAGCTATGGATCAATCATTCATTCTTTATTGATATGTGTTCTAGTTCGCAGGACTCGAAAAAGACTGGTGCGCGAAGGTTTGGGACATTTGTGTTAAAGTGGTTCATTGGTAAGAATGCCGTTAGATTAGATCTCCCTGCTTACTTTAAAATCCATAGAATCATTTATGTCATCTGCAAAACACCACACTTGGAGCAGACAAATGAAATATCTGCACCTATTCCTCCGGTATATGAACCGCGTCATTTACTACCTACTGGAACAGAACAAGAATTTGAGGCTGTTTTGGATCATAAAAAAGTTGGTCGTAGAAACAATTTCCTGGTCTCACATTACGTGGTGACCCACGTCATGACGCAGAACGGCAACCAACGAGGTACTTTGTAGATGTTATGGGAGATGGATATCGCATAGTAACTGACGCTTACATCAGTGTATTCGGAAGCAAAGTACACTACCGCAGTATCATTGACGAGTACGTCGATAGTCCGGGGGAGGGAATAGTGTAACAATGTCTCAATTACACCAATGGAAAATAGAGAACTGGAATAACAACAGCGAACAGGTCTCTATTACACTTGGCCGGCGGTGGGAAAGGTACAACCTCAACCCAAAGAGAGACCTCAGACGAAGCCCTTCCAGCTGCCAACGTATTCACGACTTTTGTCAGAGCTGCTGGGAATGCGGACTATCCAGATGATGGTGGAGATCTTAGTATTTTGACTGGATGGCATGGCTTCAGCCCAAAGCTTCATGGGGAAGAACCCGGTTTAAGCCTGACGGCCCTAAGGACTTCTTCCTCAGTGAAGTCTCGGAAGGGAGAGGCACTCCCAAGAGAGTGACACTCACTCACAGTAGTGTTGGTGCGGGCGCGCCCACTTCCTCCCGTCGAGTCCGTTTCCTCTGGAGATCGGTATGTCGCGACTTCTGCGCACTTGCTGCACTGATCTCGTCGATATCCTTGTCGAAAGTACCGCCACCTCTCGACCCCGGAGCACGTTGGACGAACCGAGAATGGCGCGCAAAGATGGCGTTGCCTTTCGAACGGCGTTCTAAGGCGGCGCTGCATGGTTTTCGTCAAGTTTGCTCGTCCGCGGTACAGCTTTTTGCCATCGCATCCTTTTGCATGGTTCTTAATGGCAGGCGAAGGAGCCTGTTTTCAATCCGTGGGTGCCCTGTTCCGCAGGGTAGTTGCAGTGGAATTTTTCTGGCTAATCTCCTTTGTTTCAGTCGTCCTCCCCACCCCTTCTAGTATCCAAGACTAACAAGTCTGCGGTGACCTCTCCGTGTCTACCGAAGCCCTCTCACACATCACCAATCGGTGAGAAGCAGCGCCTTTCGTCTACGGAGGCCTTCCCTATCATATTCAACCCCGAAGGCGTCTATGGGCAGGCGTCAGATGGGCGCGCGGGTGAGGTTGTTACGAACACGGGGCTAGCCATGGATTTGCCTTCAGCGGGTCTATACTTCACCTTGCTGACAATGTAGTAGTGGTGGATGAGTTATTCTTTCATAGACCAACCCATACCAAACCATTCTAGAAAAGCACCCCATTTAACCCAAACATTCCCCCTCACAGGAGATGAATTGTCCGAGAAATTGTTCTCTGGGATCCCTGTGGATGCTTGCCGTGCAGTGCTTGGATTACGCTTTGGTTGGCTCTAAGAACGCCCAACGAGTGCAGTGCTTGCGCTGCTTTCACATTTACCGTAGTGTTACCCATCAGCGAGGACTCATCCCGCGTAACGTATTAGCCTCGTGGATATAACCGACCACATCTTCCATGCATTAAAATAACCCAAAAATTCCCCATTTCTAAGTGCACGGCGGTGATATTGTAAAATTGTTTACTTCATGTTCAAGAAACAGTGGATAGGGTGAGGTGAAACTGTAGGTAGCAGGTTACTTCCACGAGCAGTCTTCTATGTTCTCAACACCTCCCCTGTCGTCATGTGGTCGAAGTTACGAATGCAGGTGATTACTCCTGTATCGTAGCGCAAAAATTGTTTAGATAAAGGTCTTCGCCTACACGAAGAAAATACTTCTCGCATCTGGCAAATCTCGCCGAGAAATCCCTGTAGTTGCAACTAGGATATCTCTGAAGATCTTGACTCGAGGATTCCTCAACTTCCTAAGGAATCGTCCCATCCTCCTTTGTAGCAACCGAGGCAACGTCCTTTGGTTCAAGTAGAAGAATTGATCTCCATCGCGAACTCTCCTGAATTCTTCACGCCATACTTCCATCATCGTTTCGCCGACACTGGAGCCCGGCACACGACTCTCTGCAAGGAGCCCGACAAATGGTTCAATATCATCTACATTGTCGTAGGCCTCCCTCAGCTTTGCTCTCGTGTCGTCATCACACGGGATGTCATCGAAGCTTCTCACCGCTCCAAGTCCAAACACCGTACGAATCGCGTTGTACGAAGGCAAGTTGTGATCCCTGCTCCTCTGCAGGTTGAGAGCTATCAAGTCGAACCCTTCCTCCTGTGTCACATTCTCAAACAACATGTTCCTCAGGGTATCCACCACCTTTGCATCAACTTCCTGCGCGACAGTGTTCGCAATGCCTCGTACCACACTGTCAAACTCATCGTTGGTAAACGTATCAGATAGCCTGAAGAAAGTTTCCCCGACGGGCACTGCAGGCATTGGTCTACCGCGCGGGCCCTGTCGCGGAATCACCTCCCCAACCATGGTGTGTCCGATCCGAAACGCTGCACCGGCGAAGATGTCACTCACAGTCGGATCAACACCCCTCATAAACCCGCGATACCGGGGCAACTGCCCAGGCGTACCCATGATAGCAGGGTAGAACTCCTCGTACACAATCTTCTGATACTGGGCAATATTGAGCTTCCGGGCATAGTCGTACAAAGTCTCAGGTAGCAAACCTGGGATAGCCGCGTCAACCATGTCAACCAAACGGTTATGCTGCCTCACAAACACGGTATGCATAGCAGTCAAAGCCGGATGCTCATTCACGCGATGATCACCAGCGATGAAAAAGTCTGCAGTACTATCCGGCGCATTGAATAGGCCGTTTGTATTCCGCGGCAACAAATTCTCGCCATCAGTGGACACCCTCAGTTTACCCGTCGGGTTTCCATTGGCGTCAAATTCCTGTAAGTCAGTATTGCGAAGCTGGTCCGGTCCATACACAGCCACAAGGTCAACGGCAGACGGAAGGGAGTTGATCGGACGCTCGGCATCAGTCACCGGGTCACCACGCTCAGAGCGACTAAAACTGAGGGTGGAGCCTGGAGGCAGCTCTTCATCATCGTCCGGCACAGTAATGTCTAACCGTTCGCCATTAGTATTAGTCGGGGTGGACACAAAGTTATGGTCCAAAAACTGGCCAAAGAATACAAACAGCTGGTTGATGCCGCGCGCATTCGGGATATCAGTCTTCTGGTCAAACACTATGTTCGAAATCTGCCGCGCAGAGCGGAGGCCCGCACCACCGGGGGTACCGGAGGTACTACCGGTGTAGGAGAACTGGGCGAAGCGAGCCTGTCCCCATGTCGGGTCCGAAGTAGAGGTACATTGACCGGTGAGAGTTCGGCAGTCAACGCGACGACAGACGTTTCCGGCAGGTCTCGGGCGACGGAGGGCAGAAAGAGATGCCCTACCTCGGCCGTTGCGAGGGGGTGGTTGAGAGTAGGAGGGAGATGAAAGAAGGGTGACGAAAAGGAGGGCGACGGCGAGGGTTACGATTGAAGCCATCTTTACTTGGATGCGTGAGTGTGGATGGATGAGGGTGCTCACTTACAGAGCAGGCAGGTTGTTGAACGGGGTGGAGCTCGGGTGCTTTTATAGAGGGAGCTAGAGGAGCGGTGGGGAGATGAGGAGGAGGAGTTTGGTTTGAAACTGGTTTACGGAAAGGAGGCGGTGCTTCATAATTTGAATAGGCTTGCAAGGAATTAATGGATTGACGCTTTCGTACACAGGGGAGCTATTAGAAATGCCGAGGAAAAGAGGTTTAGAATAGGGCTGAAGGATCAGGATGGAGTGCAGTAGGTTGCTTCGTGCATTTGATGTATGCTATGGCATGCAAACAAGACATGGTGGAGGGAATTACGCGGATTGGGGCTCACCAATTCCAGCTCGGGAGAGAAGATGGTTTCAACAGCCATCTTGGTCGTGTCTGTATTCAAGAAATGTTACTTGCACGCACAATAGGAGAATTATTATTAGATGATTGTGAAGAATAGTGATGGTGGTAAATCTTTATGGGTTGTACAATGTCGCACAGAGGCGTGCGAAGAATAGAGAGCAGCGTTACTGCGGTTTGGCGGTTAGGATCAAAAGAGTGATTGAGCTCTGCTCATTTCCAGTAATGACAAATACGTAGGTATTAACTTCGTTGCAGATCGTGCATGTTTAGTCACGTGCTGTAATGGCACGGAAATTGTTATAGTCGAAATTCGTGCAAAGTCTCCGCAGAAACGAAGCCAGTAAATGATTCAAGCAGTTTTCGCCAGATTTTTATTATTGAGTAAAGCACAGAGGGGTGCCAATGGCTGCACTTCCTCTGATGTGGTGAAACATTTATTTGACTCCTGTACGCTGTACAGCAAAGTACTGTACTGTATTGTACAATATGGCGTAATACAGATAGCAGTCAACAATGAGGGCCAAGGTAATAAATAAAAGCCAGAAATTGCACTTTTGACTAAATATCTGTCTTTCCTTCTTACCGCCTACGCTGCAAGAGAAAAAAACATTATCTACTCATTGCAATTTGGTACAGCATTTAGGATGCTGAAAGTTGTCACAATGTATGGATGCATGGCAACCAGTAGTGTACGTTTTAGAAATGGTACGTAGTGATGCAGCAGCAGGTATCTCGTGAGCATTTCAAATCAAACTTTGAGGCTCTAAGACCACTTTCGGGCCGCATCAGCTATCCTTGAGTCGGTCAGCATTGCTATTGATCGCATGAGCGACAGCGAAGCTAATGGGGATGAACCGTGGCGAAGTAAAATTGTAGACGTGGGGTCGGCAATTTTATCTTTGGCAACCGTAATGTTGCACTTTTGGCTGCAATTTTCCAAAGGGGAAACGCACGGTTGGTTTGCTTCTCTGGCAAAGTAGGTTAAAGCATTAGGAAGCTTTGCAGTACAGCGATGTGAAGGGAGCGACTGAAATACGAAGAGTGCAGGCGCAGTAAACCAGCTACTACAGTAGAAGGTAGCCTGTGCCTTTCTGGAGGCTAAAAAATAGGGCAGAGATAACTGCGATAGTGACCGATCTGCAGCTGGACGTGCTTAGCCGGAATCTGAAATTTTATAAGTAGGAGTTCATTTACTTTTTGGACGTGATCCAAGCTCGTCTGGTCGCTTCATAGGGCCGCAAGCGCATTGGGTTTCAAATGTTTAGCAAAAAAGAATATTCACCGCAACGCAGCGTACCAGTCTGTCATTGCAACAGCAGCCAAAGGTAGGCTCATTCCTGAGCCCATATCTACTCTTGGAGTTTGGCATTCTGACGCGTACGTAGTCACAACCAAAATTGCGCGTAGCGCTGCTGTCAGGGCTTTGGAAACGTAGAGAAGGCTCGATGGGATACTCAAAGGCTTGCTGCAACTACCGCCATGACAAACGCAGCCAACTTCCAGCTCGAGCTAGCCATCTAACAGTTTCGCACTCATCCCCACCTGCAGCATTTTTGCCATGTACGTACAAACTTTTGCCATATATCGACTAGCAACTGATCCAGCCCCCGAACGCAGTCGGCCCCTCCTCTCAGTCGCAAAAGCACCCGAAGTTCCCCCCGGTGAAGGCATCTTGGCCGAGAGAGCCGTACGGATACATTAGTACGGTCAAGTATATTATCGCACCGTGTGCACTGCAATAGCATCATGTACTGTACATACTGTACAGTACAGTAGTCATCCCCACTCCAAAAGGCAACGCACGTAAAGGGCATGATTTTCCAGCAATTCGTTCTGCAGTCCTTAATGACAGCATGTGCTCGAAGGGGATGTACTCCAGTAGATACTGAACGCATTCAACTTCTTTCTTTCTTTCTTTTTATGTCCTGTACAGTACATGCGTTACGTGCAGAGACGTTGGTTAGGGTAAGGATTCCGTATTTTATTAACGATGTAGAATTTCATTTAATAATATTATGGTGTGCACCAGGACAATTATTTGATGCACTCTGGAACGCTATTTGTTCCAATTATTTGATGCATTTTGTAACATAGGCTAAACGAATTTTCAATCATTGAAACACCCCCTTTTTCAACCCACCGTATCCTTTGAATATTAAAGCACCCCAAATTCCCCCATGTTTCCCCTTTGGAACACAGGCTAAGCTATTTTTCAATCATTAAAACCCTCCAATTCTCCAACAGGATAATGTACATCTGCAGCCATTGGACCGCCATGCTATCCCGTCACCTCGGATTGCTGGTCCACACCGACTCACTCCCGATAACCTGTCAGCATTGCAAGCGAAGCATGGACCCCCTCGGCGATCACGCGCCCGACCTCTGCCCTGCCGGGTTTGGCCGCACACACCTGCACAACGCCCTCCGCAACGCGCTCGCGTTCCATGTCTTCCGTGCCACCGGGCTCGAATGTCAGAACAAAGTGCCTCTCCTCATCCCTGGCACAGAGCTTCGGCCCGCGAACATCCTGGTTCACCCCACGCCGATCCGAGCAACGAAGAGACACGGTCTGTCGCGTGTGACATTACCGTCGTCTCCCCGTTCAAAACCCCCGTCCGTACCGAGGCCACCTCGACCGCTGGCGGAGCTGCCGCATGGGCGCACCGTGACAAGGTACAGGATCTGGAACGCAAGCTGTTGCGTCGCCCCCCTGCACCGACCGACACCCGACCCCTGCACCGACGTTCACGTTTCAACCGACTGCGTTTGATTCTCTCGATGCGCCTGCCTCACAAGCTATTGTATTGCTTGAGAAGTGAATCCCGCGAATAGCACGGAAGTATATTATGACTGCAGGCGTGATACGGGGAAAGGTTTGCGTGTTTTACTCTTGGAAGATACATTCGATATACGGCGTGATACGCCGGCGTGTGTATCAGCGCCTTAGTTGCATCATCTGGTCGTCTATCGCTATGGCTATCTACTCGCGCACGCCGCTGCACATGACCGACGTCGTCCATCCACTTAGTTCCTAGACCATAGTAGGATCCTGCAGTGGACACCGTAGAAACCATTTGATGGAAACTGTTCGCAGCGCCTGTTTGAGAGAGTGATGACATTTACTGATTACGTATCGTGTATATCTAGACCTTCCTAACAAGCTCCCCTAGTTCTCAGCCATCTGGGCTCCCACAGTAAACACATCCCCTGTTTTCCACCTTATCTAGAATGTGCAAAGACTGACCGACTATTCAGTTCAGAGCTAACTGAATGGACCAGATCGGCAACGAGAGCTTCACTCATTGACCTGGAGGGCCCGAAAGTGGTACTAGACTGCACATGTTGGCGCTAGGCGAAAAAACAGCACCTCCTGTAACTATTGCACAGGCTGTCGCCATGTAAGTTCAGCTCTGCAATGCCAAAATTACCGGTTTACATTTAAAGCACTCGTGTAACTATTATGAGCCAACTTTTCGAGTACCGGGACCAGATATAGTATTATTGGACTACTCGAGGACAATGTTCTAATACGGCACTCGTGGTGGTAGATCTTTATTTGTCGTACAATGTCGCACAGAGGCGTGCGGAGGGTATCCATCAATTAACTGCGGATGCGGGCGGCGGGTAGAAACCTGTCGCGCCTGCATTATTTGGAGGCCAAATGCAAAACGGGTAACGAAGTCGCGGAGTCGTGAGCAATGCATAATGATACTGCGTCACTCCTCATGGTAGCCAATCCAAGCCTTCCACTAGCAGATGTCACGAACAGTGGTTCATACCTTCTACGCTTGGCGGATATTGCTACATTGAGGTACGTGAGTGGATTGAAAGTACGCACTCTCCTATTAGAAGGCGCAAGGGGATCGACATTAGGAGAGTATAGTCCCAGTTGGATTACTGCAATATGCGATGTTTCGTTTTCTTCAGTGGTTCTTAAGACAAAATACCATCCTTGCTGCTACGGTTTCAATGTGATATGTTCACTGCTGCGATCGCTGTATTAGCAGAAGCTCATTTTTGCGTCATAACAGGTATATCATCCGTGCTGTTGTGAAAGGAAGTAAGAGGAAGCGACAGTAGGAAAGGAAGATCCATGTGTATCGGAAGTGGGCGAAATACACGGGATGATAGAAGAATTTTCTTCGAAAATGATTTCAGGATAACGGTTGGGACGATTGTTTGTTAATCTTGGATAAGGGGAACGAAAGATGACAACTTGGTCATTCTCGGGAATTTTATGGAAGGAGATTAGAAAACCAGAGAATATCCGGTGCTCCTCGCCTTCAAAATTAACCAATACTGTTTCGTCCTGGAACCGCATCTAACGCTATTCTAATTCTGCTGGCCGTAGGAATGTTTTGGAATTTTGGAAGATGTTCAGTCTGTAGTCTTCGAAGGAGAGGAATACTAAAATTTCGTACTATTTTAGATTTTTAATTCGCTTAATCAACATCTTCACCTTAATAGTAAACAAGTTAACGAATATCTTGCCCTTCTCATATCCAAGTACCGCTAAAGGAGCTAGAACATATACCGTATTATAGAACACTTACTTCAATGAATGAATTGCGCATTAACTTCTCCTATTTGAGTGCTAAATAAAAACATAAGAAGGGGGAAAGGACTGTTTTTATTGAGATGTATGGGTTGGCTGGGACCTATTTGGAGTTGCAAAACATAAAAATCATCATTGGTAGATATTTTGATCCCATCGACAACTTCTATTGTTGGAATTGAAAAGTAGCTTCTATCATACCTCAGCAGTACGATATGTGTAACTTCTGTGGCTCCAATGAAATGAAAGCTCATGGTTCCGACAAGAGTGTTGCAAGGCATTTTTCAAAGTACTAATTTCAGAATTTTACATAAATAATTGTTTTCGTCTATTTCACATTCAAAAACTGTCCTGGGTACAGCAAGCAGAATTTTAACGTTATATGAATAATTGATAACGTTGGGACCCTACATATCATCATGGAAATGAGAAAGAACGGTAATGGACGACAAAAAACAGCAACTAAGGCACCAAACGTAAGCCATGCCCAGTTTCACTGGAAGAAATCAGAAGAAACTCAGCCTTAATTGTGCTAATTTAGGAGCAGGAGGCAACTGAGAAATACATTTCTAATCGTCCTGAGAAACATAATTTATTTAAAGGATAAAGATGTCTGTAAAGATTTCAGTGGCAGTGTGAAAAGATAGAAGAAGTGAAACGTAAATAGTCAGGAGAAGAGATACTCGGAACCAATTACCCCAAGGAGGTGTTGCGAGCGACAAAAGTGCTACCGTGGTATAGTTAAACGAACAAAAAGGGTTGTGTAAGGACGACAGTTGAGCGGGCTACAATCAAGTGTAGAAGGAGCAGGGTCTACAACTGAAGCTCTGTGACCAGCGTAAGAAAAACGTATCGTAGGTCTGAGGTTGAGTCTTAACTTCAAACTGCTCGGGACTTGGCTTGAAGTTTTCTGCCAACTTGCTTGACCTTTACAAGAGGAAGCAGTTTACTCAGCTTATATATGCTTTTTGGCTAACCCTAAAGTCCCAAACAAAGGTACTAAGAACCATAAAATGCGTCAAATGGAATCGTGTGAACGAAAATGATTAACAGTAGATACCATCAGGATTAATATCTAGATTTCTTCCTTAATATCTCAGTCCTCTATATCAGAGCCAAAACATTTCCCCGAAATATCCATTCCCCCTAGCTAGTCTCCGCAAATATCAGCGAACGGCTTAGAATTCTCCATTACCCCCTGGGAAATATCTAGACCACTGAAGATGCCCCCATCTGGTTCCAGAGTCGAGACCATCTGGTCCTTACTTTCCGACCCCCTCCCCATTATTACAGCACTTTCCATTTTTCCCTCCCCCTCATCCTCCTCATCCTCCTCTCCAACCTTCTCTTCATCTATGTCAGAGGAGTCAGAGATCACAATAACTCTGTCAATCTCTCCTTCGTTCTCCATGGGAACTCCCCCACCGTTGACCACTGGTGGCTCCCACGGGTCCACCTAATCCTCCTCCTCTGCCTCCTCTGCCAGCTCGAAGCAGTTGCGGCGGACCCACTCCCGAACGCGTTCCCGTTCCATTCTTCTACAGGAGTCATCGCAATCGGTCGGACCATTTGTCCGCCTTCCCTCACCATCGCAAAGTCATCGGGATGACTTCGCCATGGTGAGGGAAAGCGGAGATTGGTCATGTTGAAGGCAAAAAAGTGGTGACCCGATGGGGTAGTTGATGGGAGGGGGTTTCCTCAACGACGTCTATTTCGGACTTTGAATAGGGCAACGTATTCGAAAAGTTTCACGGCCTTGGACGAAATGAAAAATGTGAAGCTGTGCCACAGCTTTGAATTTCATGCGATTAGGACAATAACTTAAAATCTGCCTTATAAAATATCGGAACTGAATTTGGAAAACGAAGCGTGTCACGAGTCGAAAGATTCCTATTTTGAAAAAGGAGGACCAAAATTATCACAGAAAAAATAGAAATAGAGTTGCACAGTGAATTTGGATTGATGGGAAAATCCGTTTCATGATTTTGTTCCTAAAGAAAATTGATGGTAAGAGTTATTTCTGAAAACTCGTGGGGAAGGAGAGGACAGAAGTTTGTAGAGAGGACAGATCCTCTACAGAAAGGACCGTTTTCGTACCAACAAATATTAAGTTAAAATATACCACACTACAGTAATGACATGTACAAATCTTGGCGTCCGAATATAGTAAAATTACAGTTTGCCTCTAAAATTATTGAAACTAAGAAGATTAATAAGCTTATCTGTAGTTGATGACCACGGGTTAATGGGAATGGAA
Source organism: Kappaphycus alvarezii (assembly GCA_002205965.3). NCBI lineage: Eukaryota > Rhodophyta > Florideophyceae > Gigartinales > Solieriaceae > Kappaphycus > Kappaphycus alvarezii. The sequence goes on from NADL03000831.1 coordinate 391,501, forward strand.
CAAAATTAGATCAGGATCCCCAGAAATCCGTCACAAATAAAACGTTGAGGAAAGTAAAGGCAAGGAGTACCTGTATAAAGACATGGTTCGATGGCCTCAAAGGTAAAAGCAACGCAAATTTGGTAAAATATTCGAATTAAGATCTAGAGAAAAGGATTGAGGTGGAAATAAATTAGTTAATGAAGTAAAGGAATTTGTGTTTTTAAAATTTATGTGAAGCTGATTAAAAACTTTGATGGACGACAAAAACATTGCCTTTTTGTTCATTATGAAAACATCATACTAGGTAACATAAGATGTATGAGACCAGACTTATTGTTGGGAGATGATAATTTTACGGTACTTAATCCAGGTGTAAGTGTGAAGTTTTGTGAAAAGTTTGCGTTGTCTGAGTTGATGCGTATTGAAGTTTTTCACATCGAAAAATTATAAACTGATGATACACTGCTGTGTTCTTCCTACATATTTTAATAACATTACTGGATCATATAAACTTTCTACCAAACTCACATAAATAGAAACATTTTCTCGTCTTTTCATATAACGAAAGCTTATGTATTAATAAAAAAGAAGTATGAATACTCTCTTGCTCAAAAATCGCTAAATTTTACTGCTGCAAGGAGTATTTGTGGATTGAATTTCTTTTTTAAGTGAAAATCCCTACACCACTAGGCAAATTCAAGAACTAGAACTACGGTTTGTTTTTTAATGTTTCGAATGTAACTATTCGGAAAATTATATTCCTCTAGCTATAAGGGCTCATGTTTCGGCGGCTTAGTGCTCATTTTCATTTATATCTCAATTATAGCCTCCTATCGCTTCATATCATCTGTGCCTAATATAAGTGAATGTAACTCTTAGGTAAATCTGGAACATGTCTATTTTCAAGCACTATTAGTAGTTTCAATTTCAGAAGAACAACTGATGACTCCTCCATCTAGAAGGAACGCTGAATGCACAAAAGAATACAAACCAGAGGGTCACGGAGGATCTAGAAAGGAAAATACAGACCAATAACTGTGTTAGGGAGGTCGATAAATCCATGATAAATCGAATTTATCTCCTTTGAATTATAAAGCGTGTTAGAGCACAAAATAAAATACTTTTAAACAGTTACTGGCTGTGTCATTTGCTTCTGAAAATAAAAATATCATACACGATGTAAATATTTTATTTCACTTTCTATTAAGTGTTGCACTGCACTGCGCATATCCAACGTACGTAAGAAATATTATTTGTCGAACAGAGATAGAATTAAAACACGCTGATATCACTGTTTGATAGAATGCATTTATTTCCCCCATGCATCACTTCTTGGAAAAAGTCTCTGCGATAATAGTTAAGGACTCTGAAGCTAGTGCTTCTTAAGCAAACTCCATAGCTTCATGCCCCTATCAGGGTACAGTCAGAAATAGAAAACTGTTCTGAGAATAATTTAAAAGTCGAGAAAAGTAAGAATCGATAGATAGGGAATGGAGAGGAAATGTTCTGTTTCTTTAACAGAAAATATAAAATAGCAGCAATTCCGGAGATCTTCATGGGTATTGGACACTTCGATTGAAAAAATAATTTGGGTGGCAACGATCGATTTAATCCAGGTAAAAGGTCTAATATGCACCACTTGTGCCAATTTTGGTTGACTTGCGATAAGTAAGATCCAATAGTGTAATTGTGAAGATGTATACTGAATTATTTATTAAGTGGTTAAAATTACGGATATTCCTTCTTAATTTCTTCTGATTACAAGGTGTTCGATCGAAACATATATATATTATCTTCGCTTTTTTCATTTCAATCGCTTTAGAATTCAGTGCTTTAAATTTTTAATAGACCTTCAAGTAACTAGAAGGAATATAAAGATATTGAATGTTTAATGGCACCATTTTGATGAATATTTTATTTATTTAGTACTATATTGAGTGATAATGATCGCTTGAAGAAATTACTGCAGCAATGATTTCATTTTTTATATCTATCTTTTTTCCGTTTGTTGATAGATTTATAGATAAATTATTCAATTCGTCCAAAGTCTTTACCCAAAATAATGACAGGAACAGAGTTAAGGGTAAATCTATGGCATTAAATTATATCATAATTTGCTTATGTTACGATGAAATTCCAGAAAAAAATAATGGACCATCAACGTATTCAACGCAACTCATATTTAATTTGACCCATGCAGTCACCCTTAGCACTCTAAATAAATTTGTTGTTGTCACCAATGAAAGAAATTTTAAACAAAGTATAAGTAATCAAGAAGGTCAACATCTGCGATAAGAACTACTGAAATATATTGATACAAAGAAGACATCAAATATCCCAATGAATTTATCAACACAGTCTTTTAAGTGATACTAATTCGTCAATACAACCTAAGGAGAGTATTGGTGACCTAAGGGAGAAAACTGAAAGCTTATTACATTATCAATAGTTATATTATATATAGCCGAAAGCCATATAACCCAGCAGCAACTTACATTCTCTCCATATTCACTTTTCATTTCTGTAAAGCTCTTTATATATTTATTATCCCCTCCATAATTGTATTTTATCCAAACACATTCTTCCAACCTATTAAACGTTCTAAGGAGTGGTCATGATTCAAGTTCATTTGCTAATCTCTCAATTTGCATTTTGAGATCTTTATGCTTCTCTCATTTGGTGACCACTGGCCTCACTAAAGGAAATGACACCAAGTTCCATATACATACCTAAACAAATAATTCCTTCTTCACTGAATTGGTGTAATTTAGGAGGCTGGATGATTTGGTAGTTTACCTCGTTGTCTGACGATTCTAACGGGGTTAATTAAGAGGCGTTACTGGTCACCCGTTAGGATATTCTGAACAAATCCGACCATATTTTCCAAACATTACAGCACTCCAAAGTACTCCAAAAGTCTCCGAAACAGCCATCCTGCATCCCTAATCAGTTAAGCACCCCAATTTTGCCCCCTCCTTGAGTTGATGGTAACGCGGAGGAAAACCCTATAGTTCATTTATTGTAACAGATATAGAAGAATAAAGCTTATTAGAATAAAACAACCGTACCTTCCCCTCCTGTAGCAGGTATTTTAGATGATGCCCGTTGGCTTGTGTGGTAGTGTCTGAAAATTGAAGAACTATTTTCACAAGTATTGGAAAATTACTCAATTTGTTTCCACGTTGAATTCATTAATGAAAAATTGTGAATATAATATTTTATTAGAGGCCCACAATTATTATTTATTGTGAATCATCGAAAATAATTTTATCTGTTTTTCACTGACCCATGCTTTATACTTTATTAGACGTGAAGCAATTTTTATGTCTGTCAGTTGGTTTTACTTTATACGGTTATAATCCATGGAATTATATTATCAGCAAATTATTATTTGGATTAATTCTCACTTAGAGAGTTATTCTACAATTATTATTGGGCATGAATTTGGTCCAAAAAAATTATAATACTGCTTGAACCACCATTGTAGCTTTTCTACTCTTATCTACAGCATAAGTGGGGTTAGTCTGTTAGAAATTTTTTTCGTTGAACACTCCTCCTCCTAGGCTGGCAAGGACCACACGAGAGTACAATCTGTCGTGGGGCCAGGTCCTCGGCAGTGGTGGGAAGGTCGTTGGTGTAGATGGGTGAGACGTGAACGGACGTTAAGGAGAAGGGCTGGGCGGAGCACCTCAGCTTATGAAGTTGATAGAATCGTGGTTTTACTTCTTGCTTCTCTCCGTCTGTCTCTCTCTAACACGGTACCCGGCCATATTCCACGTTAAGTGTGGACGATCGAGTGGGGGCGTTGACTTACTCGACGCCACACTCAGTTCGATCTTCGAATTTTGATAAAAATTGGGCAACATTACGGCAGGAAATTGGCTAAAATAAAAGAAAAAATACAGAGAAATTACAACGGCGGTGGAGCAGACATAGCACAGTAAGGTCGTACTTTTAAATCGACAATTTTAGCACTTTCGGGCCATCGAACTATCCCCGTCGATCAGCTACCAATAAACATCAGGTTTCTTCTTATTATTATTCTCAGACCTATTCAAGCCATCAATAGAATAAGATGGCCGCTGCTTATTGGCCGCTGTTGTCAGCAAGTAGCAAAACTGTGTAAATGGGGGTTAATATACTGGGGTAGATATGTGGGTTGGTATCCAGTAAATTTGTACCGAAGCGTAGATATCGTATCATTGTTGATAAACTTTGTTCAGATTTAGAGAAGTAGAGAAACGTGTGGCTTGTACATTTTCAAAGACCAAAGGCAGTGTGACAATGCGCACACTCCGCAGCGATCGAATGCAATATTGATAGGCACCACACATCACAGTCGGACCGTATTAGCCTCGTGGATATATCCGACTACATCTTCCATGCATTAAAATAACCCAAAAATTCCACCATTCGGACCAGGCAACTTTTGAAACCCCTGTGCTCCCCCATTAGTATCCTTGGAAATTTTGTTTCTGGTTATCGTCATTGCTGGATTGATGAGGTATCATTTGCAGTAGAGGCCAGCAGTACTGTGCTGGTTGAATCGACCAGGTTCATGCTTCTGCTCCGCGCATGGATTGTTCCGCTGTGGACTGACATTTATTGTCCACAACTTGCGGCAAGGCTCAGGTATGGAAACCTCTGTATGTGGGATGTATCTGGGAAAAGACTGCAGCGGTCGTAATTGGGGGTGTATATATTGGGAGCCTTCCGAGGACTGTGATCCAGGGGAGCTTTGGAGGTGGGAAAAGTGTGGCATTTACAGTATTTGTTTAGACAAATAGAACAACGGAACGTACCCTACACTCTGTCAATAGCATAGTCAACGTCATGTACAGCTCCGTATTACAGACCTCTGTAGGGTTCACCACCCGCTTTGATAGGTTATCATATGCAATTTGCGCTATCTGTACTACATGAATAGCGTAAAGCAATGAAATGGTTCAAGTATGTCCAGTACTACTTCGTATCAGATGTGTAGAGAGAAGGGGCTCCCGTCTTCCCTTGATGTTTGCTGTCCACAAATACGATGTTGTACAGTAAAGAGATGAATGCAAGGGGGAAACATCATAGCCCTTGCGTGAGGATGCGCTGGAGAGAAAGTGAGTAAATTTGGGGTGCTTTAATATTTGATCGGCTACAGAAAGCGTGGTTTATGGAGAAGTTTTCTTAACGAGTATCTGTTATAACTGTTATAACTGTCTGGGCACCAAAAGCAATTCACTCCTTTGTCATTTCGAGTGTAACTGACTGCCGAGTAAAGTTAAGATCTAACTGGAATGGGGCAGAAACTGGCTGCGCCTGGACGACAATTGTGCAGCATTGAATACATGCACAATAGATAATGAAGCTATGTAAGGTTCGTAACATTCTCGTAAGCAGAAAACAAAGCAGCTCTAGATGTACAGTAGACATTAAAATAAAGGAGGAGGCATGCCTTTCACAGATGAGATAGAACTATGGTCACCATGTAAAGAAATGTCATACGCACACATCCACACGATATTGCTCTTCATCATTATTCAGTAAATTCCTCAGGTACTTTGATGGCAGTCTTCTAGCGACTTTGAACCGGATTAATTCTGTTTCTTGGTTCTTCCATGCCGACCACTTGTACCAATTATTTGATGCGCTTTGGAACATAGACTAACCTATTTTTCAATCATTAAAACACCCCAATTTTTCTCCCTTAGTGGCAGTAATGGTACTGTTAGAATAGGTTGTAAATGTTGAAGAATTGTCCAGTAGGCGGGAAAGGTTTAGGGTGTTTCAATATTTGAAAGACTTAGTTGTTTCCAGTGCTACATGAAGCAGTTGCGGATTGGCCGGCGGGAATTACGGTGATACAGCACGCACAATATTCCTTGGAGGGCTTGATCGAGCCTAGCCTGGAGTAAAGCTGCGTTAGATGTGACAGCAGCTAGTCCAGTATTGAGTGGGTAAATATTGATTTGTTCGTTCTCTTAAACCTGAAATGCCTATCAGATGGGCTGTACAGTAGTGTACATAGTGTTTACTGCGACAATGTAGTTACTGTACAGTACTGTACAGTCCAGCACGAGCAATATTAGGTGGTTTACAGTGCGTTACAGTATTTTCCCGATACAAGCAATACCGTACGTTTGCACTTAAATTTTTGGGTAAATGGGATGGTGGCCGCGTTGTGGGGACTTGAGGATGGGGTGTCGGGGGGTTTTGGAGAGCTCTGCGGTAAGCAACCGTGTTTGTGAGTCGTGCTGCCACCCGCGGGTGCATCCGTAGGAAAAGCACAGTGCGTGGTGACGGTAGGAATCCACAAGTGTGGTGCATCCTCTCTTGTGGCATTTTGGAGCGGGAGGAAATAGTGGTACTCTGCAGTAGAACTGCAACCATGTCTTGTGACTGCGGTCCAAGATGTAAGTGCGCAGGCCTGGAGCCGATTGGTTAATTTACTGCGAGTGTTACAGAGGTTTGGAGCCTTGTGAATTTGGATTCGAACCATGCCTAAGGATCTACGATACAGAACGAATAACAGAGCATTTCTGCCAGCAGCAGGGGTAAATCTGCTTGAGGAACTACTGCACTGAATCGCGTTAGGGCGTGGTTTTGTAAAGAATATATGCAGTAAGTTACCATAGTCGAAAAGAAAAAACTCTTGTAGATTTTTGCTTGTGGTGGCTTTCTATAGCAATGAATTTTGCATTGCGTTGACAGCCATTCTGCAGGGTTTAGCCAACACCTCAATTATGGAAAAGGAACCCCTCAACGGGGAAGCCAGTTGTTTCCTAGATTTGGTGATGATACCAGGTTACAAGCTGATGGATCTGCAAGACGTCTTCAACTGCCGAGGTGGAACATCCGGTTGGCTCTTAGCTGAATGATAGCACCAGTCAGCGTACAGTACAGACACAGTTTGAACTCTAGAGATGTTGCTCCGATAATTGTGTGTGAAAAGCTGAAGGCGATACACCATGTATGGAACGTTGAGTACTTTATGCAAAGGCATTAGAGGTCGAAAAGAGCAGTCGACATTACATCATTGCACCAAATACTGTACAGCATTGTCGCTATCTACAGTACTACACTGTACAGTTCTCTTTACGTTGGATAGATATTTCGAATTGCGCCGTACAGTACTAGGCAGTCACTCTGTTATGATAAGAAACTATGTACTAAAATCTTCAAGACAGCAAGGCGTAAGCACTGCATGAAAGGCAGTGTTGCAAACAAAGAAATGACAAATTATGCACTACAGTACAGTACAGTACTTTTATTCCTTTTGAGCAGCTGCGCAGTTCTGAAGCCTGCAGTGCACTTGTGTAGGATGCTGGCGGTGTTGTTGTAATGAATTTACACGTCAGTCAATACACAATTACATGTTTTACCCCTCCAACCGTAAGAAATATTCCAATGCCAACATTCCGTTTGCAAGTGCGTTCTGTTGGGCTTGCGAGACACTGGTACGTAAGGGCAGACTTTTACAGTTACCCAGGGTCTCACCAATCGATCTCTGCTTTCTCAGAACGAGTATGCTTGTCCGTTACAACCGTCCATTGTTCATCACAGGAGGTACACATTAGCAATTCATCGCTGTAACAGCAATGAGCCCCGTCTGACGCATTTGTAGATACAGAAAAAGGCTTCATGCCGCCCAAAACCGCAAATTACCGGTAGCTCGAATTTCGTACCCGTATTTCTTGACGAGCTTGGTGCTACAAAACCCAAGGAATGAAGAACTGATCGGAATTTGATTGCATGCATTAGCATCCCGATGACCAGTTTTCAGTCCGCCGAAACTTTGCGTGGAACATGCTACAAGCTGACATACATAAGTGTGGACTGTGATTTTCTGTGCTGCAACATCATACCATAGGAGCATCATCATACCGCAGGAGCACCATGCTGTAGTATTGCCGTACAGCACGATTGTTGGAGAATGAAACGAGATGTACTATTCAGTGGTGACGTAAGTTTCTCCCGTCGATTTCGCATAACAGTAAACATGTCTGCATTTGTATTATCGGCTTTTGCTAACGATGGTGGACAAACGCAGCTCATGAAGCAGGAGCTGAAGCAAGAGTAATACATAAGGCAGCTGCATTAGTGCACATGATTCATTATGGTGCTGTACAGTACGCAATGTGCAGAACAGGGTATGGTTCGCATGTTCAGTAGCATGTAGAGCAAGTTGATATGGGTAAATCGGCGGGGAAGAGATCCTCAGAACCAATTACCCTGAGAAGGAGGTGTCGCGAGCGACAAAAGTGCTACCGTGGTATTGTTGAAACGAACAAAAGGAGTGGATAGGGAAGACAGTTGAATGGGCTACAAGCAAGTATGGAAGGAGCAGGGTCTACCACCTATGCTTAGTGATTAGTGTAAAATAAATTCTTCTTGGGTCTGAAGTTTACTCTCAACTTCCTAACTATTTGGGACTGGCTTGAATTTGTCTGCCAACTTGCTTGACCTCTCCATGAAAAAGCAGTTTACTCAGCTTATATAGACTTTTGGCTACCCCTAAAGTCCGAACAAAACTACAGAAGATACCAAGAAATGCATGAAAATACTTTGTGTGGACAATATACTCTAAGCAAAAGATACTTAAGAAACTAACAATTAATTTGGTCCTCTTATTTCCCATTCTCTAAATCAGATCTAAACAACTCCTCTAAAATATCCATGCTGTCCAAGTAGTCCCACAAATATCTGCGAATGGCTCACAGCTCCCTATTCCCCCTGGGAGATATCTAGATTACTAAAGATATCTCCATCCGGTTCCATCGTGGGCACAACGTGATCCATACTCTCCATTCTAGGCCCCACCAGTCCAACACTTTCCATGCCCCCTGTTCCCTCATCCTCCTCCTCCTCCTCCTTCTGAGCCTCGTACACTAGCTCAGGGGCTAACCATTCCTCGAAGGACTCCCCAATCTCCTCCTCGACCTTCTCAGCCTCTCCCTCACTTACCTCCCTCGCTTCTTCTTCTATGAAGAGGCGGCGAACGAACTCGATGATTTGCTTCTTTGTTTGCCGTCGGATGTAGTCGTCGGCATCGGTTGGCCCGTAGGCGGCGAGACGAAGGCCATTGATGGGGCGGGAAGGGCGATTTTTGGAAATAGGGACAGAGGGGAGAAGGTTGTTCATTTTGATAGACGTTGGGGAACGAGAGGCAATGTAGGGTGTTTTGGGTGTGTGGGGGGAGAGGGGTTATGAGTAAAATGATCGGGGGCATTTGGAACTTAGAATAAAGGGGTTTAAATAGGCTCCCGGGGCAGGTTCTATAGATTAGGAATAGGTAAAATAAATCTGCAAGGGATTTTGCAGTAGTGCATTTGCGCCCTTCTTCTCAAAAGGCGAATTTGGAGGCGGAGGTAAGCTAAAAGGGAAAAAGGACTTGACTCGGGGTCGATTCAGAGGTTTAAATACGGTATAAAAATATCTAGATAAAATGGAAGTAAATTTGGAAATGACGGTGGGAGAAGTTAGGGCGGGATCGTTGTAGGTTGCTGGATTACATGAAGGGAGGACCATTTCCTGTATTAAATGAGGGGAGGACCATTTTTTGTATTACACAAGTTGCACAGAATCAGAAAGATCATATCACTACAGGAATTATCACGTGAACTTTAGGAAAATTTGTTAGAACTTGGTCAGGGCGTTCGAAAATAGAAGTGTGACTTGTGCAGTTTCCTTTACCGGGATTGTCAGACTTTCGCTATATCGGCCACATCGTCATCGTGGCCATTCGAGCGATGCAGACTTACAGGAAGATTCGAACGGTGCTGACTCAAAAGGCATGCTGACGCTGCCGTTATGTCTAAAGCGGCATGCCTGCTCGCTGGCATTGAGCCGGGCTCTTAGAGAAAGTTACTTAGAATTACCCAGTGACGACTTGTCCTGAGCAACGCACTTCCAGCGGCGTGGATGCAACCTCTTCCGTACCCAAAATTCTCCAACATCACATGGCTGAATTTCATCCACTTGTGCACCGAGAGAGTATGCAAAACCGTTCAAGAGAAACCGTTCTGCTGCGTTTTCTCGTCTGTTTGTTCAATCAAACAGAAAGGGTAAGAAAGATTAATAGGAACATAGGTAGTCGACTTTGAATAAGAAGTGCCAGCGCTAACCGCGACGGCAAAAATTACAGACTTTACTTCTACGCAGTTTGTCTTCTTCAAACGATCGTGCCTCTCCGACGTAGGTGGGGCCCAGACTGGAGAGAACAGGTAGAGCACTTTGCAGAGACTCGATGACCTGATCCTATTGTATATTTGGATCAGAGAGTATATCCAAAGTAGGATGCAGGGCATACTGTACATATCATACAAAATGGGGTATTTGATAGGGGTAAATCGGCGGGGGAAGAGATCCTCAGAACCAATTACCCTGAGAAGGAGGTGTTGCGAGCGACAAAAGTGCTGCCGTGGTATTGTTGAACGAACAAAAGGGAGTGTATATAGAAGAGAGTTGAGGAAGCTACAAGCAAGTATAAAAGGGGCAGGGTCTACCACCGACGCTCTGCGACTAGCGTAAGAAAAAGTTTTCTTGGGTCTGAAGTTGACTCTCAACTTCCTACTACTCGGGACTTGGCTTGAAGTTGTCTGCCAACTTGCTTCACCTCCACTAAAGGAAGCAGTTTACTCGGCTTATATAGACTTTTGGCTACCCAAAAGTCTCAAACAAACATACTAATAACCATAAAATGTATTCACGGTAATCGTGTGAACCAGAGAGACTATTAGAAGATATTTCCTCAAGGTAAATATCTAGGTGCCATACCCATGCCAGCCACCCATCGGCCAGGGGTGGGAATTGATGTGGCCATTATATAGACCTTTCAGAGCTACTTGTAGTATCACCCACAACCTGGAACTGTACTGACATCTACTATGACAGCGTGTCCTAAAATGAAAAAATCAGCCGACGAATTTGCCACACTCACCCAAATTAAAAATATCTTGCAAATTCAAAAACTGTAAAAATATCTTCCCAATTCCGATACTGTATACAATCATGGTCCTCATCTAGATTTTTTCGTGTGCGAATTTGCGCACATCACGCCCTCTCGCTCAAGACGAACGTCCCGACTCGTCACTGCTCTTCTTCTGCTTCCGTTAGTGTTCGCTGTCTTATTGATAAAATGTATGGTCTCTCAAACGGGTACGGATGCAACTGATTACCAATATGATGCTCTAAAAAGTAGGTTCGCATTACTGGTACCTCACTTTGTAGCATAGCCTCATATATTGGTTTGATCACATCGAGGTGGGGTTGAATACATTCTTCTTCCGTGACTCTTCCGAATCTTCCAAGAGTGAAAAAATATATGTGATATGCAAACTCTTCTGGAAGATGCCGGAGGAATGGATCGATAAGAAAAGAAGACGCGCATCATCAAGAACGAATCTTCGTAAGATAAGTGCGGTCCATGTAGCGCCCTAAAACATAAACAGATGCTTATCATGAAATAAGAAATGACCTGCGCATCGTTCGCATCCTCGGAGATATTGCGCAGCCAAAAAGATAATCTTCTTCTTCCGACTGTATGCTGTGCATGGTTGTGAAGGAGAGCTAGAGATGAAGTTGTGGTGGACGGTCCCGATGAATGGCCGCGACCAGCTCCTGACGTACTGGGACCTGCACGAGGTCCTCTCGGGGGACGACCGGAACCTCTTCTGGGCGGGTTGTTGTCTCCTGAAGGTCCTCCTCTGGTCATCATCACTGCTTCAGGAGGATCCTCGCCGCCTCCAACGTTCCCAATTTGTGGCGGAGAAACGTAAGGTTCCCATAGAGGATACGGGACCAGCCTGTATTCCATATCCGGGGGTAAGGCGTAACCTCTCAGTCGCACGTCTTGGTTGTTCTTGAGAAATACGTAAATTGGACGGATAATATTCAGATACGTTTGCGACAAGTCTCCAGCAGCTACCATTCCATATCTTCCTATAGAGTAATGATATATTACCTCCACAAACTCTGGACCTGCTTCCGTGAACCTTCCGTTTTGGAATGAAAATAGAACTCTTATTAATAGTCGGAAATCTTCTTCAGGTAGCAATGGTCCGTTCAACGTACGAAAACATAGGCATATATTAATGTAGAAATGGATGATTACGTGGAGTTCGTAGTAGTCCCGCGTAACCGAGATGATCCATTCCCAGGCCCTTTTTCCTCCCATAGGAATCATTCTATAGTTAAAGATGAGTATGCCCCGTGGTTGCGCATAGTCCTGTGTGAGAAGGAATTCTTCAGGCCTCTGATGGTAAGGGACCAGACGACGTGCATGGATGGCCCTCCTTGATCTCTTCCCTGAGCTTGAACAGAGCTGATAGTGCGGGTGTCTTTCCTCCGTGACGATGCAAGGGTTCGAGTACTTGGTTTGGAAGGCCGGCCACTTCACAGCCTGCTGCATTGCTTTTCCATGTACTACAAGTACTTTAGAGCCAACTGAAAAGGTTCTGACTGCAGGTTCTGCATCCTTATTTCTTGTCTGTGTTAGCGCGCGGTGTGATCTCCAGCCTTCGGTGGCCAGTAGTTCAACTTCCCTACTCTCTTCATCGATAATATTTGTTTCCATGTCTCTCTGTAACATTCTAGGAGCCCTTCCGTACATTAGCTCGAATGGTGAGCGTCCATTTCTTCCTCTTCTTCGACGTAGCCGTATAACACTTTTGGTAAGGCATCTTCCCACTGGATTTCATTCTCCGACATAGTTTTCGATATTGCTCGTTTGATGGTTCCAACCATCCTCTCCGCTTTCCCGTTGGACATAGGAGCGTATGCGAGAACGGTCTTCAGCTGAATCCCTTTCTCTTCCAAAAAACGAAGCAGTGAAGTTGCAGTAAAACAAAGGGCGTTATCCGAGATGATCCTTTTTGGAAGACCAAACGGTTCAATTATTTCTTTTTCGATGAATCTCAGTACCACCTCAGCATTTGCCTCCTCAACTGCAACTGCTATTGGCCATCCAGTAAGATGTTCCACCCCTATAAGGAGATATTTGTTTCCGGAAGAAGTTTCCTTGAACGGGCCCGCGAAGTCAATTGAGAAGGTTTCAAAGAGACCGGAAACTGGAAAACTTAGAGTTGTCTTATACTTCCGTATTGGAGTGAATTTTTGGCAGTTGTCGCAGCTTTTCACGAATTATAGACGTCCTTATGGATACCGGGCCACCAGAATCTCTCAGTTACGAATTTTTTGGTTGTTTCGAGATCCCAATGCCCTAGCTCATCATGGAAAGTCCTCAAGATCTTCATTCTTTCTTTCAAAGGGGCCACTAGTCGGGGACCGGCTTTAGTGTGCCGGAAAGTTTCCCATTCCACAATGTAAAAGCCTTTTGATTCCTGCGTACCCAATTTCGGTGTTCAAGATCAACCTTTCTCATTTCTAGTCCATCGAGGAATTTGATCAGTCCGTGAATATTAGCTTCGTACTCGTTATCGTTCGGCAACTGCAACTCGGCGACTCCGACGATGTCCTCCGAAGCTTTTTCATTTGGAATCAGTGCGTCCCTCAAGCGGGATAGGTAATCGGCAGGCTGATTATTGCGTCCGGGTCTATACACAATTTCAAACCGATATTCTGCGAAAATGTCGAGCCATCGGGCCAAGCGGTGATGTACATCCTTCTTTTGGAATGCTGTTTTAAGTGCCTGGTGATCAGTTATCAAGACAAATTTCTCGAGTGATAAAAGGTATACGCGAAACTTTTTCAGCGCGAAGACGACAGCTAGCGCTTCTTTCTCGCAGACTGAGTATCTCTTTTCCGCGTCATTCAGAGTTCGGCTTGCGAATTGAACAGGGTGTAGTCTTCCGTTTTCATCTTTTTGGGACAAAACGGCACCCAAAGACCGTTCTGAGGCATCTGTCTCCACAACGAATGGTCTCTTGAAATCTGGGTACATGAGAACTGGGGGGACACATAGCTTATCTTTAAGCTCCTAAATGCAGTTTCCATTTCCTTGTTCCAGTAAAATTTTCCGTTCTTCGTAGTGCTGGCATGTAACGGTGCTGCAGTCTTGGCGAAATCTTTGATAAATCTTCTGTAATATGAGGCCAGTCCTAAGAAGCTTCGGACCTCCGTCTTTGAAGCGGGCCTTGGTGCCAACTTTATTTTTTTCGTTTTCTCTGGATCCACTCTAATTCCCTCTTGGTCGACGATATGACCGAGTAATTGGATAGAAGTTTTCGCAAAGAAGCATTTGCTCAACTTAATTTTCAAGCTATACTCCGATATCCTCTCCACAACTGTCTTGACGTGCGAGATGTGCTGATCCAATGTTTCTGAGAATATGACGACATCATCGATATAGACTCTTGCGAATGGAAGTCCTTTCAAAACCTCGTTCATCATTCTTTGGAATGTAGCTGGTGCATTCATGAGACCAAAAGGCATCACTTCGAACCTGAACGTACCGGCTTTGCTGGTAAAGGTTGTTTTTTCCTTACATTTTTCATCCAATGGAATCTGCCAATAGCCAGTGTAAAGGTCAATTGAGGTGAAATATCTCCCGTCCTTCAGGTCCTCGAGGATCTCCTCCATGTTCGGAATCGGAAATCGATCGGGTATCATTCTCTGGTTCAGTTGTCGGTAATCGACGCAAAAACGCAGCTTTCCATCCTTCTTTGGTGCGACCACAACTGGAAACGACCATGGGGATGAAACTGGTCGAATAATATCATTTTTCAGCATACTTGTAACATTTTCTGAGATAAATTGGTCATATTTTGGCGGTTGACGTCTAGGCTTGTGGTAAATCGGTTGAGTGTCGGTAAGTTCGAACGAGTGAGTAACCGGTACACTTGCTTGTCTTAAATCTGAAACGCTCCATGCAATTACTTCGGAAGATGTTAACATGTCGGATATTTTCAGTGAGGCGGGGCGGGAAGGTGCTGCACTTTTCCTTGGATTTCTGCCATTTGGCGCCCTTTTTCTTCTTGATCCTCAACCTCAATATTTTGAAGGACCTCTTCCGTCGTGCTCACATCTTCATATATGGAATTCGACGTATTCTTATTTTCTTTGCAAAGGTAATCTTCTTTCATGCTCCGAATTCTGTCCTTTGATTCGATATCATCGCAAAAAGAAACACATTCGGGTTTCAAACTTATCCTAGAATCCAGTCGTCATCTGTTTCAAACCCGGAATCATAATCGTCCCATGCCATGTTCATTACCCCCGAGGGTACCCTTTTCCACTTCCGAAAGTGTTAGTTGGTTCCGAATCTTCGCTGTCATAGCTAGAAGTGAAATCTTCACTGTCCGTTTCTTTTAAATCTTCAGGATGCGTGCTTTTGTCGAAATCCAGGGGCATCTTCACGGTTCTGCCGTCAATATTAACTGAAACCATTTGGTTGCCCAAGTCAATGCATGTCCTAGTCTTTCCATGTGGGGCAGCCAATGATTGCATCGAAAGGGAGATCCGGCATGACAAGAAAGTCTACATCAACTTTAGAGTCCCCAAAGAACACGGAAACCTTGTCAACAGTGCCCATGCATTTTGAGACGGTTCCATCCGCTACAGTTATTTTTCGAGTCGTTGGAGTAATTTCGAGACCTAGATCTGTCACCAAAGTTTCTGAAATGAGGTTTGGAACAGCACCCGAATCGAAGAGAGCTTGGGTTTTCATACCCAATACTTTGACTGGTACCAGCTTAAGACGTCTTGGTGCTGTCGAGGCCGATTGAAGAAACAGTTTCTTACCCTTAGCGGACTTATTAGACCTGATAATTTTTTTGAGTTCTTTTCTCGCATCCTCTGCGTCGCCCCTCAAAAGTTGACCAAACGTTATCCCAGTTGGGGCCGATGCAAGCTCAGCCACCAAATTGTACCTCTTCACATACTCTAGTACGTCCTTAGAGATACTCTTAACTTTCTTACTCTTTTTCGTCTTCTTGGCCGGAGTGACTCCCACTCCTGGAACAACTTGATCAGACCTCTTGGTTCGAGGAGGTACAGGTGCTGGGATATGCTCCAGCATTCCATACTCTAGCCTAGGTTTCTTCGATAAAATGTTCCCTTCCCCATCCCTTTTTGTCACATTGACTTGACTAATCTCTTCAGCGATGGATACGTTACCGGCATCCGTCAACCTTTGATCCCTTCTATTTTGTAAGATTTTCACCTCTGGTCCTGACTCACTCCTTGCTTCCGATAAATTTGCTCTTCTGTTGTCTTTAGACCAGCAGTTACTTTCATGATGCCCATATCGACCGCACTTTGCACAACGAGTGTTTCTATGTGGATTATCAGGACACCTGTTTGCAAAGTGTCCAGGCTTGTGACAGTAAGAACAGACTTCTGCGGCTTAGGGGCCCCAGACTGGTTCTTCTTAATGGTAAGAGTAAGGCTTTCCAACTGCGAGGTTATCATGTCAAGTCGATTATCGAATCGGGTTTCCAACCTTTCTTCCAAGTTTTTGACATCGCTCCTGACAGATTCTAATGCCGCTGCACTAGTAGCCGGCCTTTGATAATTCTTTTCAGGATGTACGATAGACATCGATGTGCGGGTTTCCCTCGGTACCTCACTCAGTGACTGAAACGTCTCCGAATTTTTGACAAATTCTACTATGGTACCCTTCAGTTCATCAAAAGTGTGAGGGCCCTTGATGAGGAGGAAATCGGAGAGCCGCTTATCCCCCATAGCCGCCTTACGCAGCATTCCGTACTTGGCTTGGGCGTTGAACCCAGCCTTTTCATAAAGATCACACAAGTACACCAATGAGCTTAACAAATCGTCGAAGTTGAGCCGGGCCTCTATGGCGGTACGAATCATCTCATCTGGTTCTACCTCCTTAGCATACTCTTTCACAAGCCACTCACATACCTCACCGAAGTTACGCCCATTCCCGTTAAGAGACCACCCGTCGATAAACTTGGACTTATATTTGTGCTTTGCGTCACCATGAAGATAGGCGAAGATACTTGCGGCCTTCTCTTCATCGCCCTTCTCTCGCATCACAACGTTGACATATGTGTAAAGAAACTCCTCAACGTCTTCAGTCTTGCCCCCTGTGAACGTTATACGAGCAGCGTTGAGATCCATGATTACAGAAAAGAAATCCCCCGAAGTGTTCCTTACTACTGCTCAACTCGAATACCTCGGGTGCAACCCCCTCCACAAGAGTACCAAATGATAGGGGTAAATCGGCGGGGGAAGAGATCCTCAGAACCAATTACCCTGAGAAGGAGGTGTTGCGAGCGACAAAAGTGCTGCCGTGGTATTGTTGAACGAACAAAAGGGAGTGTATATAGAAGAGAGTTGAGGAAGCTACAAGCAAGTATAAAAGGGGCAGGGTCTACCACCGACGCTCTGCGACCAGCGTAAGAAAAAGTTTTCTTGGGTCTGAAGTTGACTCTCAACTTCCTACTACTCGGGACTTGGCTTGAAGTTGTCTGCCAACTTGCTTCACCTCCACTAAAGGAAGCAGTTTACTCAGCTTATATAGACTTTTGGCTACCCTAAAAGTCTCAAACAAACATACTAATAACCATAAAATGTATTCACGGTAATCGTGTGAACCAGAGAGACTATTAGAAGATATTTCCTCAAGGTAAATATCTAGGTGCCATACCCATGCCAGCCACCCATCGGCCAGGGGTGGAATTGATGTGGCCATTATATAGACCTTTCAGAGCTACTTGTAGTATCACCCACAACCTGGAACTGTACTGACATCTACTATGACAGCGTGTCCTAAAATGAAAAAATCAGCCGACGAATTTGCCACACTCACCCAAATTAAAAATATCTTGCAAATTCAAAAACTGTAAAAATATCTTCCCAATTCCGATACTGTATACAATCATGGTCCTCATCTAGATTTTTTTCGTGCGCGAATTTGCGCACATCAGTATTCTCAGAAGGAATGTTGGAAGATGGCAAGTTGTTGCACTGTCGAGTCCCGCAGAGGGGACTCGAGTGTCCTTTATGCTGCAGCAATCCAAGCTATTCTACTAGGATACTGCTGTTTACCAGAGAGAAATGCATGTTGACTCTCGATGATTGAGTGTAGACCCAAATACAATATCCTGATGATTAAGTGTAACCCAGGATAATAGTGCCCCCAGGACATGATTTATCCTTTGGCATTGTACTGTAATAATTTAAATGTGACATTCCGACAAGAGCAATCCTCTGCAGCCTTTATTGCCATACAGTATACGTTCCGCACATCCAACTGCGTCACGGAAACGACATTGTTGAAGGCGGAAATTGTTGAGTGGAAAGAATGGTCGGTGGTGTTAGGGCAGTCAATCGCAGTGATGATGCGCTCCGCTCCACTACGTTCTGTTATGGCCTGAGACTGGTTTGTGAGCCTCATAATTGCAGTTGAAATGCTCTCGCGATGCGTAGTGCTGCATTTATTCATTGGGTTGTTTGGCAACCGCTAGCATCGAACCCCCTCTTTTTCAATGAATATAGAGCGGCTTATAAGCTCCGTTGGCCACCATTTTTAACTAGTCTCCTCATAAATAAAGAGTAGTGTCACTAACGTCTGAGGGGTTTTCCTCCGGAGAGTACACAATTCTTGAGCATCAGATAAGAATCTCGCGAAAGTTGCATGAATCAAGCTTTCCCTCTAGCTAGAGACTATAATACCACTTAACAAGTACCCCTTGCCCCAAAGCAGGATGCCATGAAACGCTGGATATCGACGGGACCACTTGCTACATTGTCGCTTTGGCTGCGAGCGGAATACTCGCCATAACAACCAGGTGACTTTACTGGGAACGACCTTGCAAGAGCCCCCCGACGTCCATTCATCGAACCTCGTCTACACTACCAAAACAGGACGAGGCCGGATATCAGGGCGATGGGAGCCGCCGGTGGCACGAATTACTTCGACGTAACCTTTGTCAACCGCTCGCTCCCTCCCACGCAAGAGCCAGGGCTTTCAACCCACTCACAAGCCTCAACGCAGCTCACGCAGAGAAGCAGCGGAAATACCAAGGGTTCCTTGCTGAGCTGCCTGGGAGAAACAGGCTGGTTCCTGTTCCCATCTCAACGCTAGGAGGTTGGCATCCGGCGGCGTTCTCCGTCGTCAAGGAACTCGCGAGAACCGTTGCCACCCGCGCAATGGAACGGTTTTCGAAGGTTAGAGCCATTCTTTTACAGCGGCACTCCGCTTTGACAGTAACCTCCAATGCCGCTTGTTTGCTGGCTGGCCTCCCTTCCACCTTCTGGTAGATTGGAGTGCCATCCACAGCTTTCGACGCATCGTACGGTTTCGCAATTGGCTTGACAATGATACGATATCTACGCTCCGGTACAAATTTACTGGATACCAACCCACATATCTACCACAGTAAATTAACCCCCATTTACACTTAACAAATTACCTCAAACTCCTTTGCTCGTAACCGCACAATCGCAGCAGTGCTCGCAGTTCTTCAAAATCATCTAATTATTATTCTCCTACAGTACACACTATACTGTACAGTACTCTACACATGATCACTTCTTGAACCCTGTAGGATATTCCGGACCACAACCGACCACATCTTTCAAATATTAAATCAACCACATTTCCCCCTTCTTGAATACAGACCCAAGCATCAGTCGCAATCATCTTTTACTGTATTGATGCTGATATGTACATGTATTTGTGAGTACCACGGCCTCTCATCTACCAAGCCAAGTCTTGTTTGCGTCCCATAGCTTTCACCCAATGCACGACACGACCTGTAATACTCTATCTCGACACTTAAGCCCTCTTGCACGGCGCCCAGCATTTCCAATAACCACCGCTGTGTGCGTACAGTAATTGTTTCAATCCATCCAAGCTGCGTAAACCTATCCAAATTCACCAGTATCGTCTCCCGTAAGACTTACCCCAAGTCATCCTCCCTCCCCATCGCCTATTCAACTCCCTATAAAATCCCACCCGAATTTGAGAAAGCTGAGTTTCTTTCTGGATCCTAGAACTGGCCAACGGATGTATCTCCGAAATTCCCCAGTCACAATGACTTTCGCATCAGCCCTCGTCACTGCTCTCCTCCTCGTCACCCTTCTTTCATCTCCCTCCTTCTCCCAGCCCCCCCTCGCAACGGCCGGGGTAGGGCATCTCTCTTTGCCTTCCATCGTCCGAGACCTGCCAGAAACCTCTGTCGTCGCGTTAACTGGCGAACCCTCACCGGTCAGTGCACCTCTACTTCAGACCCGACGTGGGGCCAGGCTCGCTTCGCCCAGTTCTCCTACACCGGTAGCACCTCTGGTACCCCCGGTGGTGCGGGCCTCCGCTCTGCGCGGCAGATTTCGAACATAGTGTTTGACCAGAAGACTGATATCCCGAATGCGCGCGGCATCAACCAGCTGTTTGTATTCTTTGGCCAGTTTTTGGACCATAACTTTGTGTCCACCCCGACTAATACTAATGGAGAACGGTTAGACATTACTGTGCCGGACGATGATGAAGAGCTGCCCCCAGGCTCCACCCTCAGTTTTAGTCGTTCTGAGCGTGGTGACCCGGTGACTGATGCCGAGCGCCCGATCAATTCCCTTCCGTCTGCCGTTGACCTTGTCGCAGTGTATGGACCGGACCAGCTTCGCAATGCGGACTTACAGGAGATCGACTCCTCTGGAAACCCGACGGGTAAACTGAGGGTGTCCACTGATGGCGAGAATTTGTTGCCGCGGAATATAAACGGCCTATTCAATGCGCCGGATAGTACTGCAGACTTTTTCATCGCTGGTGATCATCGCGTGAATGAGCACCCGGCTTTGACTGCCATGCATACTGTGTTTGTGAGGCAGCATAACCGCCTGGTTGATATGGTTGACGCGGCTATCCCAGGTTTGCTACCTGAGACTTTGTACGACTATGCCCGGAAGCTAAATATTGCCCAATATCAGAAGATTGTGTACGAGGAGTTCTACCCTACTATTATGGGTACGCCTGGGAAGTTGCCCCGGTATCGTGGGTTTGTCAGGGGTGTTGATCCGACTGTGAGTGACATTTTCGCCGGTGCAGCGTTTCGGATCGGACATACCATGGTTGGGGAGGTGATTCCGCGGCATGGCCCGCGCGGTAGACCACTGCCTGCAGTCCCCCTCGGGGAGACTTTCTTCAGGCTATCTGATACGTTTACCAACGATGAGTTTGATAGTGTAGTACGAGGCATTGCAAACACTGTCGCGCAGGAAGTTGATGCAAAGGTAGTAGATACCTTGAGGAACATGTTGTTTGAGAATGTGACGCAGGTGGAAGGATTCGACTTGATAGCTCTCAACCTACAGAGGAGCAGGGATCACAACTTGCCTTCGTACAGCGCGATCCGTAGGGTATTTGGACTTAGAGCCGTGAGAAGGTTCGAGGATATCCCGTGCGATGACGATATGAGAGCGAAGCTCAAGGAGGCCTATGATGATGTGGATGATATCGAACCATTTGTCGGCCTCCTTGCAGAGAGTCGTGTGCCGGGCTCCAGCGTCGGAGAGACGATGATGGAGGTGTGGCGTGAAGAGTTCAGGAGAGTTCGTGATGGTGACCAGTTCTTCTACTTGAATCAGAGGACGATGCCTCCGTTGCTACGAAGCAAGATGCGAAGATTCCTCCGGAGCCTTAGAAATCCTAGGGTGAAGCTATTCCGGGACATTCTGGTCGCCACCACTGGGATTTCGCCGCGAGATTTGCCAGATGCAAGAAGTATTTTCTTCGTTTAAGGCAACCTGTGCAGTCTACAAGTGCAGTGACCATATCTATTTGATGTCCGAAGCACAATCTCGAACACCATTCAACAGCAGAAGTGATGCCAATAGCAAACGCCGTAAACTAGAAGTGGGGTCCATTCCTCTCTGACCCCAACAGCTTCGATCTATCCTAACTACCGGATCCTGGACATCAAGTAAAGCAATTCTGACGTAATCACGCATTTTGCGCTGAGGGATGCACAAAATTGCTGCAGTTTCAGCTGTATTCATCAGCTTTCAACTCTTCCAATTCTACGCCGAATTTGAATATGCAGCTTATGAGCTGATAAAAACGTGAGGCAACTAAGTAGTAAGACAATGACCTGGCAAGGTGTCGTACCAATACCTTTGCAATGCTCTTGCGATGAAGCTGGATCCTTCTTTCTGTCGGCGTATAAAGTCGGCACTGCTATATTGGCACAGGGGAAAAGGCTTGGGTGTTTTACTCTTGGAGGATATATCCGATCTATCCCATATTAGCACATGAAGAAGTTTAACGCTTTTACATCTCTGCAGTCAGATCTGGGCAACAATAACCACTGAAGACAGTGCCCTCATCTGGGCGTTCGCCGTTCCCCTTGTGCCGCTGCATTTAAACTTTTCTCGAATAACAACTTTAAGACCTGCAATAACGGCATATGAAACATGATGATGGTAAATCTATATGGGCTCTAAGGCACGAAAGTGTGTGGAGAGTATTCAGAGATCAACTACGCAGACAGGCGGCGGATGGTTACTTGCCGCATCCGTATCGCTTGGAGGCGAAACGCAAATCTGGTAATGAAGTTGCAAAGCTCCTGGTGAGGGGAGAAACCACGACTGGAAGTAGCAAAAAAAGCGAGGCGTCGGAGGAACTTCTGGCCATATCCGCCTAAGGCGCTGTACATATCAATCCCAACGAGGGAGAGGAGGATTTCGTTTTGGTCGCAGTAATCGCCGTAATGATATTGTTTCTCGCGCTCCGCGAATGTCGCGGCAGCGCCTGCGGTAACTGCACTTGACTAGATGTGGCGGCGACCAGAAGGATGGGCAGCAGTAACGTCAATGGCGATATTACTTGTGTAAAGACCATATAGACTTCGAAATCTATGTGATAGATCGGATATATCTTCCAAGAGTAAAACACCAAAACCTTTCCGCGTAGGCATCTATAATGAAGATATCCATTCGCCATGAGATGGACCTTCAATGAATAGAGGAACTGGGACCCTGGACGGGGATGGAATGTTCGACGAAGACGGCGATGCCAACTTCCTTACAGAAGCCGGCGAGGACGTTGCGAGGGACGTGATGTCGTTGAGTCATATGCCGCCTTTGTACTTCCAGATCAATGCATATTGGCCGTTTGGATCGAAGACGGGTGCGATGTCGACAAAGCGCTGTGGGCAGACCGGAGAACGAGTAGATCCAAGGAATAGTGCGATACCGAGACGGATAGACACGGCGACTTTCCACGCATGGGAGGACATGTACATACCGCGGTTGCGGTGAGGGAGCGAAGAGAAAACGCAAGAAGAGAAGGATGTGCGAACAGAGAGGAGCCGTGCACCGTCTGGTGCTGCCGTGGATAAGAACAAGCTGTCAGACTTAGAAAGCAAGAGTTCAGTTGTGATCGTATACTGGGGCCTTTCACTGGGGACGAGCGAAGAACAACGCTCGAAAAGGGCAATATCCGATCGCAACGAATACAGCTGCGGATATCCGGAAGATAGGATCCAGATAGAAGACCGGATGGCCTCTTTTAGGTGGCGGTCGTAGGAAGGGGTCAAGAGTTTGGAGGTAAGACCTTACCGGAAACGGAGGCGGTGCAAGCCTCCTCGGTTATGTCTGACGTTTGCAGGAGACCAAGACCACCCATGGAATAGGGAAGAGAGGCCCGGAGCCAAGCCCGATCGGATCAGGCCAATTGCAATTTCCCGTATGCTTCCCTGTG
This sequence comes from Kappaphycus alvarezii, assembly GCA_002205965.3. Lineage (NCBI taxonomy): Eukaryota > Rhodophyta > Florideophyceae > Gigartinales > Solieriaceae > Kappaphycus > Kappaphycus alvarezii. The sequence goes on from NADL03000831.1 coordinate 415,091, forward strand.
CTTCCCATCGGGGCTGGAGGCGAGTACCGCAGATTGAATAGCGGGAAGCGTATATAGCAAGTGCATGAACTTGGAGGTGTTTGCGCAGAATCGGTGATTATGGAAAGCCAATTGAGCATCGTCCAAAGCACTGAGGGATTGGAAGATACGTCTGACGGCGATTTTGCGACCTGTGAAGACCTCGGCAACAAACTTGCGCGAACCAATTGGAGATCCTAGATCAGGAAAACCTGGTAGGAAGGGGGAAGGAAGTGACAAAAGGGTTTAGGAGGTGAAGAACCCGTTAATTTGGGGTTTCGAGAGGTTCACGTGGAACCTAAATGGACCCCCTTCGAGCTGGATGAAACTTGTGGCAGCAGCAGCTTGGGAACGAGGAAGGAAAATGTTACTTTCATCTGCATACAAAGCATTCAGAGCAGGTGAGAAATTCTTCTGTAACGAGAACATGAGAGGATGAAGAGCAAGGACAAAGAGCGAGGGATCGAGGGGATCACCTTGCTAAGACCCCTCGACACTGCAGACATAGTAGGGGCAGAAAGCAAACTCTAGAGAGGCACCATAATAATAGTGCACGCAACGTGCAAAACCTGGGGCGTAGGTTTGTACCGCTTCAAGAACTCGCTGACGTGAAATGCGATTGAAGGCGTTGTGGGCGTTAATGTGAACCAGCACGTAGTCGTGGAACTTGAGGCGCTGGGAAAGACAACTCTCGAAGTGAACTATCGCATCGATACCATTCTTCACACCTACCCGAGCTGATGGGGCAAATTGTATGAACGAAGGAACGTGCAGAATTCCCTCTGTAAATTCAAGACGACGCAAAACTTACGTTTTTCCCTCGGAGGGATTTACTGTAACAGATAAGCGGGCTGATAACCAGTCAACTGACCCCGCTTTCCTCGCCTCATGCGCTGTTGTTGGTACCATCGACTGCTCCATTTTAGCCTTTTCAGGACGAGCGCTCAGCATATAAAACGATGCAGTCATGCAAAATTAAATGAAATACGTAGATCCAAAATAGATAATTCCAAATGAATGAATATAAAAATTACCTGAATAGACTGAGAATAATATAAAAAAGGAAACCAATATTTATTGATAGCTGATCGACTCGGATAGTTCGATGGCCCGAGGTGAAACAGAGAGGGAGGCAGCCGGGGCGCTGCTAAAGAAACTGTAGAGGCGATGGTAATGGGTTTCAGAAAGTTGGGGGCAAAGGGTGTATGGAGTGTACCTGGATTCCCACAAGAATCCAGATGAGCCCCCCCTTTTATAGACAGTACGGTAACTCTAATCCAGAAATTATATACTCTGTTAGCTCAGTAGAAATTACTAGAAAGTAGAGGTGTAACTATAGAATTGTACTATCTAGAATATAACTACGTAAATAAAAACGATGACGTGGGGCTCCACGTCAAATAAAAACATTGAAGGAAAATCAAATTTCTAAAATCATTCAAGATTATGCAGTTTCCCTGTTACAACACTGTGTAATAGAGAACTGTAATAGCGACAGCGAGCAAGTCTCTATTACACAGTGTTTAACAGGGACATGGTTACACTATTCCCTCCCCCGGACTATTGACGTCCTCGTCAATGATACTGCGGGAGTATATTATGTTTCCGAATATACTCTTGGAAAGGTTCCGTTACTACAGCAGATCCATCTTCCGTAACATCAACGAAGTCCTTTGTTGGTTGCCACTCCGCCTCATGACGTGGCACACCACGCATCAAAAGCAAGAACTTGAAACCGCGTCCAACCTTTTTGTGATCCAAGATAACCTCAACTTCCTGTTCTGGTCCATCAGGCAGCTCAAGTGGTGCAGGTGCAGGAGGAATGGGGAAAGCAATGTCATCGGGCTGCTCCAAATGTGGTGTGGTGTGAATGATATGAATGACTGGATGGATTTCAAAATGACCAGGGAGAACAAGTCGAACAGAATTCTTACCAATTAGCTCCTTAACCACGAATGGCCCATATCTACGCGCACCAAGCCTTTTAGAATCCTAGGACCTAGAATAAACATCTGTAAACAACGAGCGATTGATCCAAAGCTTTGAACCGACTATGTAATATGGAACCTTGTATCGCCTTGAAGCATATGAAGCTTGCCGAGCTTTTGCCACTTTGTAGGCAAATTGAGCATCCTCAAGAGAAGCCTTGAGCTTGGCACGAAAGTCGTCCAAACTTTGAAGAGGTATGCTGCTGCTAGCCAAGAAGTCCAATGGCGATTTAGGTGTCCATCCCAAGTCCAGCTCAAATGGTTAAATACCCAGATCATCGCTCACAGCCGAGTTGTATGCAAATTCTGCAGAAGGAAGAAGTTCATCCGAGTCATCCTGATGATACGAGCAATAGCAACGGAGATAGTTCCCGATCATCCTATTCATAATCTCAGAAGCGCCATCTGTTTGTGGGTGTCTACTTGTAGACATTCTTAATTTCACCCCACAAAGATTCATCAGTGTCTTCCAAAACTTTGAAATGAACTTACTGTCCCTATCTGAGGTCACATCATCAGGCAACCCGTGGTTCTTGGAAATGTTCGCGAAGAAGTCTCGAGCCGTGTCCTCAGCAGTATCTGATGTTTTAGATTTAAGAAAATGGACTCGACGAGTAAGTCGATCAACCCAAGTCGTGATCGCATCATGACCGCTCCTCGTCAGGGGTAGCCTCACAATGAAATCTGTAGCTTATGAACCCCATCTGCGGTCAGGAAATTCCAGTGACATTGGATCAGTCAACTTTTTTCGATTAGAGTCCTTATACTGCTGAAACGTGAGACATCCTTCACAAAACTTTCCAACTTCCCAGCTCTTATGTTTCCAATGGAAGTTATCTAATCTGGACAGTGTCTTCGCAAATTTAAAATGTCCACCAACTTTCGAGTCGTGAGCAATTTGCAAAATATCCGAAACTGACCTTCTTGGTACGGACAACTTTCCATTGTAAAACAGCCTCGAACCATCTTTTCGGAACATTGGCAGGATTCTTTCAATTTTCTGCTTTTAAACCATTTCCTCTGTCCACTCTCCTTCCATGGCCTTTACCACTGGACCAAAGAACTGGTCTTCATCATACCGAGGAATGATCTGATCAACGTGAAGGTAGGGAACTTCAACGTCATTCACTGAGATGTCACGGTCTCCTCTAGTCACGTGGGGAGCTCTGGATAATGCGTCTCACAAGATGTGAATTATTACAGGCTTCAGTGTGATGGGAAAGATTCAGAAGTTACCGAGAGTTTCCAACCAACGTGCTTCTTTCCGACTCAGTTTCGGTTTTGTGAAGAAGCCCTTAAGCACTTGGTTGTCTGTGAAAATCTCAAATTCAGAACCTTCAAGATAGCACCTGAACCTTCCCAGAAAATTAATCGAAGCCAGAAGCTCTCTGTCATTCGCAGTGTAGTCCGACTCAGCTGGTGAAATTTTCTTTGAATAGAAAGATATTACACGATCCCTTCCATTCTCATCCAACTGTGTTAGAGTTACACCGACAGCAAGCTGTGAAGCATCTACATGACCACGAAATGGATTGTTCCAATTAGAAGCAACTAAAATTGGAGTCAACATCATCGATTCCTTTAGCTTCTGAAAAGCTTTATCATACTGTTGGTCCCATTTCCCACTACGTCGACCCTTCTTTGTCAGATCTGTGAGAGGTGCAGCAATTGCCGAGAACTTCTGAATGAACCTACGGAAAAACTGTATTAGACCTAAGAAACTTCTCAACTCCGTTAGAGATTCAGGTTTCGGCCAAGTTTGTAGGACTTCGATCTTCTCTGGATTGACACGAATGCCATCCCTCCCGACTATGAAACCCAAAAACTCTTGCTCAGTCTGAAGAAAAGAGAAGTTCTTCGGAGAGATGTACAGCTTGTGGTCCTTAAGTCTCTTTAATACAATTTCCAGATGTTCGTAATGTTCGTCCTCATTCTTACTGAATATAAGAAGATCATCCATATAGACAACCAAGAAGACATCGATGCAATCATAGTAGATCTGGTTCATCAAAGTTTGGAACGTAGCAGGAGCGTTGCAAAGTCCCATTGGCATAACAAGATATTCAAATTGCCCATACTTTGTATTGAACGAAGTCTTTTCGATGTCCTCCAGTTTAACCCTTATCTGATGGAATCCGGTTTTCAGATCAAGCTTGGAGAAAAATCTCGCATCTACAAGTCCATCGAACATTTCATCGGAACGAGGGAGTGGAGCATTATTCTTTTTGGTGATGGGATCAAAAGCGCGATAATCGACAAAACCTCTAAGTTTTCCATCCTTTTCTTTCAAAAAGAAAAGTGGTGCTCCATATGGTGATTTACCGGACTTGATCTTCCCTTTCCTCAGAAGAGACTCGACGTACTCTTTTGCTGCCCTAAGTTCGGATAGAGACAACTGTAATAAAGGTCGATGAGGTGCCTTTGCTCCTTCCTCCACTTTGATCTCATTATCCACTGATCGAATCGGAGGAAGCCCTCTTGGCAATTCATCCTGAAAGACCTTTTTGAAATTATCCAGTAATCTGCTCAGTCTTCCATCAAACTTTGAATCTGTCACTCCTGTCATACTGTGAACTTCAAGTAACTGAAATACTTCGAAGTCACCCCCATGCCTCAGCATTCGTCTAAATTTCTTCAATCCCAAATTGGACACATCAATGCGGTTTTCTTCATCGGAATCAATCACTGGAATGGAAGCATCTTTCACCATCACAATTCGTTTCCGACAGTCGACACGTGGATTGTGAGCAACATGCCACAGCATTCCCAACAGAACATCATACCTGGTCTGGGGCACAGCCCACCTAGAAGTATATGCCTGTTCGCCTATCTTAATGGTTCCGTTGGAAATGATCTCAGATACTTCCTCAGTAACTCCCTTCTGTGAATGGCAAACAATGACTCGTTCACGCCGAATCTCAAACAAGTTCCTATTACGCTTCAGGAACTCGGCTGAAACCAAGTTTGTATTGCATCCATCATCCTTTAGTACTTTGACTGCTATTCCATTCAGTCTACCTTCAAATACTAACATAGGCTCCATTGGAATAGGTCCATCAGTGAGGATGCTGTCATCATGACTAGACATGATTCCATTAGACTCGGCTTCGGAGGTTCTCGACGTTTCCCCGTCCTCTGAGAATTTAGCTCCGGTGATGTCCACAACAGTTTCACTCTACTCATTGGGACATCTTTTCACACTCACTACTGGTCTCACCTGAGTGTTCACCAAGTCTGGTGGACCAACTAGTTTCCTGAGTCAAAGCCATTCAAGTCATTACTGTGTCCTGCCTGTGTATTGTTCGCCGCTGTGCGAGTACTACCCCTGTTACCTTTATTCCCGTTTCCCTTTTCTGTGTTTCCAAGGTCTACATCCCACCTTATGACACGTAAAGCATTGGTTCTCCATCAAGTTTTTCTGACGCTGCCCATCGTTTTTACGTTCCAGGTTTCCGATCTCCATCGGCATAGGACCTGAGGCATTTCATTCAATTGGCGTAAAATGAACCTCTACCAGTGAAGAAATCTGTACCATAAAATGCTCATAAAATGCTCCGTCAACGTTGAGAGCAATGGTAGTCGCAGCTTCAAACTTCGATGGGTTTCTTTTACGAACCTCCAACAGAATGTGGGGTTTGAGACGTTTACAGAACCGCGCCAATTTCTCCGACTCACTGATACTGGGAATATTGATAACCAAACTCCTGAACTCCGAGAGGTACGGAGCAACACTCGTTTTCTGGCGGATCTTGGTAAGTTTGTCGCGAGCTGGAATGACACTGTCCTGGGGGACAAACTCTTCCTCAACCAGGAGTTTGAAAGCTTCCCATATAGGAGGAACAGCATTCTAGGACACAACTGTATACCACCAGTTTGCGGCAGTTCTGGTCATGAATGTCGAAGCAAAGTCGATAGCATTCTGGGCACTGATGACTTCTTCATGGTCCACTTGAATAAGTCTCAGGTATTTTTCGACTGAATGCAACCATGACCGAACCGTTAATGCATCTCGAGTCCCATCGAACAACACAGGCTTATTTGGTTTGAAGAAAGACATTTGCAACAAACGTCTCACTTAAAGCCTTACAATAACACCTAAACTTGAATACTAGCACTTGAAGTTGAAATCTGCGAGGGATTCGTCCCTGGACGACGGTTTGGCTCCCTACCCGCGAAGAGAGTGACTCACCAGCAGCTTTAATAACACCTACACTCCGATGTGACTCAGCAATCCGTTCGGGATATCCCTACCAGTTCACTATGTAGACCGCGATCGGTGTCCTTACCCTATAGCAAAGCCTCTCAAGCCGATTCTAAGCTAGCGAATAACCAAAGAATACCTTTTCTGAGCACGTAGCCCTTACTACAAGTCCAGTACAAGTCAACCATATGAAGCGTTACCTGAACCCGTGACCAAGTCGGTGCACCTAGCTAACAGCCAACAAGTGCAATAGGATTGTATAGGAATACTGTGAGGGGACCCTCAAATGGGGACTTGGTCAGAAGTACAGCTTTACTAAGGCAACTTATCTAAGCCTAACTGTCCAGTCTAAGCATTCTGAAAAGGATCACGCAGCTTCGTGAGGCCTGCACGCTACCTGAACAGAATAACCTAGAGAACGCAGACTAGGATGCACACCCAAGTTCCCGGTTACCTAGTTCTCCAATTAGTAACCGCGACCTGCGTAGAAAAATGGGGTTTAGAGTACCTGGCACTCCAGCCCACAGATACTCTCCTGTACTTGGCACTCCAGTTCACAAGTACAATATGTGATATTGCTTACAGTAAACCTGTCAGCAAAATTTTTCCAAAAATTCAACAATCCCAAAAAAGTACACGTGTATGAAAACCTCGAACTAAAGCAGGACGAAAGCGAAAAAGCAGCGGAACCGGCGAAAGCGATGCTACCAGTGAAAAAGAGAGGGAGGCAGCCGGGGAGCGGCTAAAGAAACTGTAGAGGCGGTGGTAATGGGTTTCAGAAAGTTGGGTGCAAAGGATGTATGGAGTGTACCTGGATTCCCACAAGAATCTAAATGAGCCCCCCTTTTATAGACAGTACGGTAACTCTACTCTAGAAATTATAGACTCTGTTAGCTCAGTAGAAATTACTAGAAAGTAGAGGTGTAACTATCATCCGGCGGCGTTCTCCGTCGTCAAGGAACTCGCGAGAACCGTTGCCAACCGCGCAATGGAACGGTTTTCGAAGGTTAGAGCCATTCTTTTACAGCGGCACTCCGCTTTGACAGTAACCTCCAATGCCGCTTGTTTGCTGGCTGGCCTCCCTTCCACCTTCTGGTAGATTGGAGTGCCATCCACAGCTTTCGACGCATCGTACGGTTTCGCAATTGGCTTGACAATGATACGATATCTACGCTCCGGTACAAATTTACTGGATACCAACCCACATATCTACCACAGTAAATTAACCCCCCATTTACACTTAACAAATTACCTCAAACTCCTTTGCTCGTAACCGCACAATCGCAGCAGTGCTCGCAGTTCTTCAAAATCATCTAATTATTATTCTCCTACAGTACACACTATACTGTACAGTACTCTACACATGATCACTTCTTGAACCCTGTAGGATATTCCGGACCACAACCGACCACATCTTTCAAATATTAAATCAACCACATTTCCCCCTTCTTGAATACAGACCCAAGCATCAGTCGCAATCATCTTTTACTGTATTGATGCTGATATGTACATGTATTTGTGAGTACCACGGCCTCTCATCTACCAAGCCAAGTCTTGTTTGCGTCCCATAGCTTTCACCCAATGCACGACACGACCTGTAATACTCTATCTCGACACTTAAGCCCTCTTGCACGGCGCCCAGCATTTCCAATAACCACCGCTGTGTGCGTACAGTAATTGTTTCAATCCATCCAAGCTGCGTAAACCTATCCAAATTCACCAGTATCGTCTCCCGTAAGACTTACCCCAAGTCATCCTCCCCTCCCCATCGCCTATTCAACTCCCTATAAAATCCCACCCGAATTTGAGAAAGCTGAGTTTCTTTCTGGATCCTAGAACTGGCCAACGGATGTATCTCCGAAATTCCCCAGTCACAATGACTTTCGCATCAGCCCTCGTCACTGCTCTCCTCCTCGTCACCCTTCTTTCATCTCCCTCCTTCTCCCAGCCCCCCCTCGCAACGGCCGGGGTAGGGCATCTCTCTTTGCCTTCCATCGTCCGAGACCTGCCAGAAACCTCTGTCGTCGCGTTAACTGGCGAACCCTCACCGGTCAGTGCACCTCTACTTCAGACCCGACGTGGGGCCAGGCTCGCTTCGCCCAGTTCTCCTACACCGGTAGCACCTCTGGTACCCCCGGTGGTGCGGGCCTCCGCTCTGCGCGGCAGATTTCGAACATAGTGTTTGACCAGAAGACTGATATCCCGAATGCGCGCGGCATCAACCAGCTGTTTGTATTCTTTGGCCAGTTTTTGGACCATAACTTTGTGTCCACCCCGACTAATACTAATGGAGAACGGTTAGACATTACTGTGCCGGACGATGATGAAGAGCCCCCCAGGCTCCACCCTCAGTTTTAGTCGTTCTGAGCGTGGTGACCCGGTGACTGATGCCGAGCGCCCGATCAATTCCCTTCCGTCTGCCGTTGACCTTGTCGCAGTGTATGGACCGGACCAGCTTCGCAATGCGGACTTACAGGAGATCGACTCCTCTGGAAACCCGACGGGTAAACTGAGGGTGTCCACTGATGGCGAGAATTTGTTGCCGCGGAATATAAACGGCCTATTCAATGCGCCGGATAGTACTGCAGACTTTTTCATCGCTGGTGATCATCGCGTGAATGAGCACCCGGCTTTGACTGCCATGCATACTGTGTTTGTGAGGCAGCATAACCGCCTGGTTGATATGGTTGACGCGGCTATCCCAGGTTTGCTACCTGAGACTTTGTACGACTATGCCCGGAAGCTAAATATTGCCCAATATCAGAAGATTGTGTACGAGGAGTTCTACCCTACTATTATGGGTACGCCTGGGAAGTTGCCCCGGTATCGTGGGTTTGTCAGGGGTGTTGATCCGACTGTGAGTGACATTTTCGCCGGTGCAGCGTTTCGGATCGGACATACCATGGTTGGGGAGGTGATTCCGCGGCATGGCCCGCGCGGTAGACCACTGCCTGCAGTCCCCCTCGGGGAGACTTTCTTCAGGCTATCTGATACGTTTACCAACGATGAGTTTGATAGTGTAGTACGAGGCATTGCAAACACTGTCGCGCAGGAAGTTGATGCAAAGGTAGTAGATACCTTGAGGAACATGTTGTTTGAGAATGTGACGCAGGTGGAAGGATTCGACTTGATAGCTCTCAACCTACAGAGGAGCAGGGATCACAACTTGCCTTCGTACAGCGCGATCCGTAGGGTATTTGGACTTAGAGCCGTGAGAAGGTTCGAGGATATCCCGTGCGATGACGATATGAGAGCGAAGCTCAAGGAGGCCTATGATGATGTGGATGATATCGAACCATTTGTCGGCCTCCTTGCAGAGAGTCGTGTGCCGGGCTCCAGCGTCGGAGAGACGATGATGGAGGTGTGGCGTGAAGAGTTCAGGAGAGTTCGTGATGGTGACCAGTTCTTCTACTTGAATCAGAGGACGATGCCTCCGTTGCTACGAAGCAAGATGCGAAGATTCCTCCGGAGCCTTAGAAATCCTAGGGTGAAGCTATTCCGGGACATTCTGGTCGCCACCACTGGGATTTCGCCGCGAGATTTGCCAGATGCAAGAAGTATTTTCTTCGTTTAAGGCAACCTGTGCAGTCTACAAGTGCAGTGACCATATCTATTTGATGTCCGAAGCACAATCTCGAACACCATTCAACAGCAGAAGTGATGCCAATAGCAAACGCCGTAAACTAGAAGTGGGGTCCATTCCTCTCTGACCCCAACAGCTTCGATCTATCCTAACTACCGGATCCTGGACATCAAGTAAAGCAATTCTGACGTAATCACGCATTTTGCGCTGAGGGATGCACAAAATTGCTGCAGTTTCAGCTGTATTCATCAGCTTTCAACTCTTCCAATTCTACGCCGAATTTGAATATGCAGCTTATGAGCTGATAAAAACGTGAGGCAACTAAGTAGTAAGACAATGACCTGGCAAGGTGTCGTACCAATACCTTTGCAATGCTCTTGCGATGAAGCTGGATCCTTCTTTCTGTCGGCGTATAAAGTCGGCACTGCTATATTGGCACAGGGGAAAAGGCTTGGGTGTTTTACTCTTGGAGGATATATCCGATCTATCCCATATTAGCACATGAAGAAGTTTAACGCTTTTACATCTCTGCAGTCAGATCTGGGCAACAATAACCACTGAAGACAGTGCCCTCATCTGGGCGTTCGCCGTTCCCCTTGTGCCGCTGCATTTAAACTTTTCTCGAATAACAACTTTAAGACCTGCAATAACGGCATATGAAACATGATGATGGTAAATCTATATGGGCTCTAAGGCACGAAAGTGTGTGGAGAGTATTCAGAGATCAACTACGCAGACAGGCGGCGGATGGTTACTTGCCGCATCCGTATCGCTTGGAGGCGAAACGCAAATCTGGTAATGAAGTTGCAAAGCTCCTGGTGAGGGGAGAAACCACGACTGGAAGTAGCAAAAAAAGCGAGGCGTCGGAGGAACTTCTGGCCATATCCGCCTAAGGCGCTGTACATATCAATCCCAACGAGGGAGAGGAGGATTTCGTTTTGGTCGCAGTAATCGCCGTAATGATATTGTTTCTCGCGCTCCGCGAATGTCGCGGCAGCGCCTGCGGTAACTGCACTTGACTAGATGTGGCGGCGACCAGAAGGATGGGCAGCAGTAACGTCAATGGCGATATTACTTGTGTAAAGACCATATAGACTTCGAAATCTATGTGATAGATCGGATATATCTTCCAAGAGTAAAACACCAAAACCTTTCCGCGTAGGCATCTATAATGAAGATATCCATTCGCCATGAGATGGACCTTCAATGAATAGAGGAACTGGGACCCTGGACGGGGATGGAATGTTCGACGAAGACGGCGATGCCAACTTCCTTACAGAAGCCGGCGAGGACGTTGCGAGGGACGTGATGTCGTTGAGTCATATGCCGCCTTTGTACTTCCAGATCAATGCATATTGGCCGTTTGGATCGAAGACGGGTGCGATGTCGACAAAGCGCTGTGGGCAGACCGGAGAACGAGTAGATCCAAGGAATAGTGCGATACCGAGACGGATAGACACGGCGACTTTCCACGCATGGGAGGACATGTACATACCGCGGTTGCGGTGAGGGAGCGAAGAGAAAACGCAAGAAGAGAAGGATGTGCGAACAGAGAGGAGCCGTGCACCGTCTGGTGCTGCCGTGGATAAGAACAAGCTGTCAGACTTAGAAAGCAAGAGTTCAGTTGTGATCGTATACTGGGGCCTTTCACTGGGGACGAGCGAAGAACAACGCTCGAAAAGGGCAATATCCGATCGCAACGAATACAGCTGCGGATATCCGGAAGATAGGATCCAGATAGAAGACCGGATGGCCTCTTTTAGGTGGCGGTCGTAGGAAGGGGTCAAGAGTTTGGAGGTAAGACCTTACCGGAAACGGAGGCGGTGCAAGCCTCCTCGGTTATGTCTGACGTTTGCAGGAGACCAAGACCACCCATGGAATAGGGAAGAGAGGCCCGGAGCCAAGCCCGATCGGATCAGGCCAATTGCAATTTCCCGTATGCTTCCCTGTGCTTCCCATCGGGGCTGGAGGCGAGTACCGCAGATTGAATAGCGGGAAGCGTATATAGCAAGTGCATGAACTTGGAGGTGTTTGCGCAGAATCGGTGATTATGGAAAGCCAATTGAGCATCGTCCAAAGCACTGAGGGATTGGAAGATACGTCTGACGGCGATTTTGCGACCTGTGAAGACCTCGGCAACAAACTTGCGCGAACCAATTGGAGATCCTAGATCAGGAAAACCTGGTAGGAAGGGGGAAGGAAGTGACAAAAGGGTTTAGGAGGTGAAGAACCCGTTAATTTGGGGTTTCGAGAGGTTCACGTGGAACCTAAATGGACCCCCTTCGAGCTGGATGAAACTTGTGGCAGCAGCAGCTTGGGAACGAGGAAGGAAAATGTTACTTTCATCTGCATACAAAGCATTCAGAGCAGGTGAGAAATTCTTCTGTAACGAGAACATGAGAGGATGAAGAGCAAGGACAAAGAGCGAGGGATCGAGGGATCATCTTGCTAAGACCCCTCGACACTGCAGACATAGTAGGGGCAGAAAGCAAACTCTAGAGAGGCACCATAATAATAGTGCACGCAACGTGCAAAACCTGGGGCGTAGGTTTGTACCGCTTCAAGAACTCGCTGACGTGAAATGCGATTGAAGGCGTTGTGGGCGTTAATGTGAACCAGCACGTAGTCGTGGAACTTGAGGCGCTGGGAAAGACAACTCTCGAAGTGAACTATCGCATCGATACCATTCTTCACACCTACCCGAGCTGATGGGGCAAATTGTATGAACGAAGGAACGTGCAGAATTCCCTCTGTAAATTCAAGACGACGCAAAACTTACGTTTTTCCCTCGGAGGGATTTACTGTAACAGATAAGCGGGCTGATAACCAGTCAACTGACCCCGCTTTCCTCGCCTCATGCGCTGTTGTTGGTACCATCGACTGCTCCATTTTAGCCTTTTCAGGACGAGCGCTCAGCATATAAAACGATGCAGTCATGCAAAATTAAATGAAATACGTAGATCCAAAATAGATAATTCCAAATGAATGAATATAAAAATTACCTGAATAGACTGAGAATAATATAAAAAAGGAAACCAATATTTATTGATAGCTGATCGACTCGGATAGTTCGATGGCCCGAGGTGAAACAGAGAGGGAGGCAGCCGGGGCGCTGCTAAAGAAACTGTAGAGGCGATGGTAATGGGTTTCAGAAAGTTGGGGGCAAAGGGTGTATGGAGTGTACCTGGATTCCCACAAGAATCCAGATGAGCCCCCCCTTTTATAGACAGTACGGTAACTCTAATCCAGAAATTATATACTCTGTTAGCTCAGTAGAAATTACTAGAAAGTAGAGGTGTAACTATAGAATTGTACTATCTAGAATATAACTACGTAAATAAAAACGATGACGTGGGGCTCCACGTCAAATAAAAACATTGAAGGAAAATCAAATTTCTAAAATCATTCAAGATTATGCAGTTTCCCTGTTACAACACTGTGTAATAGAGAACTGTAATAGCGACAGCGAGCAAGTCTCTATTACACAGTGGTTTAACAGGGACATGGTTACACTATTCCCTCCCCCGGACTATTGACGTCCTCGTCAATGATACTGCGGGAGTATATTATGTTTCCGAATATACTCTTGGAAAGGTTCCGTTACTACAGCAGATCCATCTTCCGTAACATCAACGAAGTCCTTTGTTGGTTGCCACTCCGCCTCATGACGTGGCACACCACGCATCAAAAGCAAGAACTTGAAACCGCGTCCAACCTTTTTGTGTCCAAGATAACCTCAACTTCCTGTTCTGGTCCATCAGGCAGCTCAAGTGGTGCAGGTGCAGGAGGAATGGGGAAAGCAATGTCATCGGGCTGCTCCAAATGTGGTGTGGTGTGAATGATATGAATGACTGGATGGATTTCAAAATGACCAGGGAGAACAAGTCGAACAGAATTCTTACCAATTAGCTCCTTAACCACGAATGGCCCATATCTACGCGCACCAAGCCTTTTAGAATCCTAGGACCTAGAATAAACATCTGTAAACAACGAGCGATTGATCCAAAGCTTTGAACCGACTATGTAATATGGAACCTTGTATCGCCTTGAAGCATATGAAGCTTGCCGAGCTTTTGCCACTTTGTAGGCAAATTGAGCATCCTCAAGAGAAGCCTTGAGCTTGGCACGAAAGTCGTCCAAACTTTGAAGAGGTATGCTGCTGCTAGCCAAGAAGTCCAATGGCGATTTAGGTGTCCATCCCAAGTCCAGCTCAAATGGTTAAATACCCAGATCATCGCTCACAGCCGAGTTGTATGCAAATTCTGCAGAAGGAAGAAGTTCATCCGAGTCATCCTGATGATACGAGCAATAGCAACGGAGATAGTTCCCGATCATCCTATTCATAATCTCAGAAGCGCCATCTGTTTGTGGGTGTCTACTTGTAGACATTCTTAATTTCACCCCACAAAGATTCATCAGTGTCTTCCAAAACTTTGAAATGAACTTACTGTCCCTATCTGAGGTCACATCATCAGGCAACCCGTGGTTCTTGGAAATGTTCGCGAAGAAGTCTCGAGCCGTGTCCTCAGCAGTATCTGATGTTTTAGATTTAAGAAAATGGACTCGACGAGTAAGTCGATCAACCCAAGTCGTGATCGCATCATGACCGCTCCTCGTCAGGGGTAGCCTCACAATGAAATCTGTAGCTTATGAACCCCATCTGCGGTCAGGAAATTCCAGTGACATTGGATCAGTCAACTTTTTCGATTAGAGTCCTTATACTGCTGAAACGTGAGACATCCTTCACAAAACTTTCCAACTTCCCAGCTCTTATGTTTCCAATGGAAGTTATCTAATCTGGACAGTGTCTTCGCAAATTTAAAATGTCCACCAACTTTCGAGTCGTGAGCAATTTGCAAAATATCCGAAACTGACCTTTTGGTACGGACAACTTTCCATTGTAAAACAGCCTCGAACCATCTTTTCGGAACATTGGCAGGATTCTTTCAATTTTCTGCTTTTAAACCATTTCCTCTGTCCACTCTCCTTCCATGGCCTTTACCACTGGACCAAAGAACTGGTCTTCATCATACCGAGGAATGATCTGATCAACGTGAAGGTAGGGAACTTCAACGTCATTCACTGAGATGTCACGGTCTCCTCTAGTCACGTGGGGAGCTCTGGATAATGCGTCTCACAAGATGTGAATTATTACAGGCTTCAGTGTGATGGGAAAGATTCAGAAGTTACCGAGAGTTTCCAACCAACGTGCTTCTTTCCGACTCAGTTTCGGTTTTGTGAAGAAGCCCTTAAGCACTTGGTTGTCTGTGAAAATCTCAAATTCAGAACCTTCAAGATAGCACCTGAACCTTCCCAGAAAAATTAATCGAAGCCAGAAGCTCTCTGTCATTCGCAGTGTAGTCCGACTCAGCTGGTGAAATTTTCTTTGAATAGAAAGATATTACACGATCCCTTCCATTCTCATCCAACTGTGTTAGAGTTACACCGACAGCAAGCTGTGAAGCATCTACATGACCACGAAATGGATTGTTCCAATTAGAAGCAACTAAAATTGGAGTCAACATCATCGATTCCTTTAGCTTCTGAAAAGCTTTATCATACTGTTGGTCCCTCCCACTACGTCGACCCTTCTTTGTCAGATCTGTGAGAGGTGCAGCAATTGCCGAGAACTTCTGAATGAACCTACGGAAAAACTGTATTAGACCTAAGAAACTTCTCAACTCCGTTAGAGATTCAGGTTTCGGCCAAGTTTGTAGGACTTCGATCTTCTCTGGATTGACACGAATGCCATCCCTCCCGACTATGAAACCCAAAAACTCTTGCTCAGTCTGAAGAAAAGAGAAGTTCTTCGGAGAGATGTACAGCTTGTGGTCCTTAAGTCTCTTTAATACAATTTCCAGATGTTCGTAATGTTCGTCCTCATTCTTACTGAATATAAGAAGATCATCCATATAGACAACCAAGAAGACATCGATGCAATCATAGTAGATCTGGTTCATCAAAGTTTGGAACGTAGCAGGAGCGTTGCAAAGTCCCATTGGCATAACAAGATATTCAAATTGCCCATACTTTGTATTGAACGAAGTCTTTTCGATGTCCTCCAGTTTAACCCTTATCTGATGGAATCCGGTTTTTCAGATCAAGCTTGGAGAAAAATCTCGCATCTACAAGTCCATCGAACATTTCATCGGAACGAGGAGTGGAGCATTATTCTTTTTGGTGATGGGATCAAAAGCGCGATAATCGACAAAACCTCTAAGTTTTCCATCCTTTTCTTTCAAAAAGAAAAGTGGTGCTCCATATGGTGATTTACCGGACTTGATCTTCCTTTCCTCAGAAGAGACTCGACGTACTCTTTTGCTGCCCTAAGTTCGGATAGAGAACTGTAATAAAGGTCGATGAGGTGCCTTTGCTCTTCCTCCACTTTGATCTCATTATCCACTGATCGAATCGGAGGAAGCCCTCTTGGCAATTCATCCTGAAAGACCTTTTTGAAATTATCCAGTAATCTGCTCAGTCTTCATCAAACTTTGAATCTGTCATCCTGTCATACTGTGAACTTCAGTAACTGAAATACTTCGAAGTCACCCCATGCCTCAGCATTCGTCTAAATTTCTTCAATCCCAAATTGGACACATCAATGCGGTTTTCTTCATCGGAATCAATCACTGGAATGGAAGCTTCTTCACCATCACAATTCGTTTCCGACAGTCGACACGTGGATTGTGAGCAACATGCCACAGCATTCCAACAGAACATCATACCTGGTCTGGGGCACAGCCCACCTAGAAGTATATGCCTGTTCGCTATCTTAATGGTTCCGTTGGAAATGATCTCAGATACTTCCTCAGTAACTCCCTTCTGTGAATGGCAAACAATGACTCGTTCACGCCGAATCTCAAACAAGTTCCTATTACGCTTCAGGAACTCGGCTGAAACCAAGTTTGTATTGCATCCATCATCCTTTAGTACTTTGACTGCTATTCCATTCAGTCTACCTTCAAATACTAAATAGGCTCCATTGGATAGGTCCATCAGTGAGGATGCTGTCATCATGACTAGACTGATTCCATTAGACTCGGCTTCGGAGGTTCTCGACGTTTCCCCGTCCTCTGAGATTTAGCTCCGGTGATGTCCACAACAGTTTCACTCTACTCATTGGGACATTTTTCACACTCCTACTGGTCTCACCTGAGTGTTCACCAAGTCTGGTGGACCAACTAGTTTCCTGAGTCAAAGCCATCAAGTCATTACTGTGTCCTGCTGTGTATTGTTCGCCGCTGTGCGAGTACTACCCCTGTTACCTTTATTCCCGTTTCCCTTTTCTGTTTCCAAGGTCTACATCCCACCTTATGACACGTAAAGCATTGGTTTTCTCCATCAAGTTTTTCTGACGCTGCCCATCGTTTTTACGTTCCAGGTTTCCGATCTCCATCGGCATAGGACCTGAGGCATTTCATTCAATTGGCGTAAAATGAACCTCTACCAGTGAAGAAATCTGTACCATAAATGCTCATAAAATGCTCCGTCAACGTTGAGAGCAATGGTAGTCGCAGCTTCAAACTTCGATGGGTTTCTTTTACAACCTCCAACAGAATGTGGGGTTTGAGACGTACAGAACCGCGCCAATTTCTCCGACTCACTGATACGGGAATATTGATAACCAAATTCCTGAACTCCGAGAGGTACGGAGCAACACTCGTTTTCTGGCGGATCTTGGTAAGTTTGTCGCGAGCTGGAATGACACTGTCCTGGGGACAAACTCTTCCTCAACCAGGAGTTTGAAAGCTTCCCATATAGGAGGAACAGCATTCTAGGACACAACTGTATACCACCAGTTTGCGGCAGTTCTGGTCATGAATGTCGAAGCAAAGTCGATAGCATTCTGGGCACTGATGACTTCTTCATGGTCCACTTGAATAAGTCTCAGGTATTTTTCGACTGAATGCAACCATGACCGAACCGTTAATGCATCTCGAGTCCCATCGAACAACACAGGCTTATTTGGTTTGAAGAAAGACATTTGCAACAAACGTCTCACTTAAAGCCTTACAATAACACCTAAACTTGAATACAAGCACTTGAAGTTGAAATCTGCGAGGGATTCGTCCCTGGACGACGGTTGGCTCCCTACCCGCGAAGAGAGTGACTCACCAGCAGCTTTAATAACACCTACACTCCGATGTGACTCAGCAATCCGTTCGGGATCCCCTACCAGTTCACTATGTAGACCGCGATCGGTGTCCTTACCCTATAGCAAAGCCTCTCAAGCCGATTCTAAGCTAGCGAATAACCAAAGAATACCTTTTCTGAGCACGTAGCCCTTACTACAAGTCCAGTACAAGTCAACCATATGAAGCGTTACCTGAACCCGTGACCAGTCGGTGCACCTAGCTAACAGCCAACGAGTGCAATAGGATTGTATAGGAATACTGTGAGGGGACCCTCAAATGGGGACTTGGTCAGAAGTACAGCTTTACTAAGGCAACTTATCTAAGCCTAACTGTCCAGTCTAAGCATTCTGAAAAGGATCACGCAGCTTCGTGAGGCCTGCACGCTACCTGAACAGAATAACCTAGAGAACGCAGACTAGGATGCACCCAAGTTCCCGGTTACCTAGTTCTCCAATTAGTAACCGCGACCTGCGTAGAAAAATGGGGTTTAGAGTACCTGGCACTCCAGCCCACAGATACTCTCCTGTACTTGGCACTCCAGTTCACAAGTACAATATGTGATATTGCTTACAGTAAACCTGTCAGCAAAATTTTTCCAA
This sequence comes from Kappaphycus alvarezii, assembly GCA_002205965.3. NCBI lineage: Eukaryota > Rhodophyta > Florideophyceae > Gigartinales > Solieriaceae > Kappaphycus > Kappaphycus alvarezii. Next base: position 433,615 of record NADL03000831.1, read on the forward strand.
AAATTCAACAATCCCAAAAAAGTACACGTGTATGAAAACCTCGAACTAAAGCAGGACGAAAGCGAAAAAGCAGCGGAACCGGCGAAAGCGATGCTACCAGTGAAAAGAGAGGGAGGCAGCCGGGGAGCGGCTAAAGAAACTGTAGAGGCGGTGGTAATGGGTTTCAGAAAGTTGGGTGCAAAGGATGTATGGAGTGTACCTGGATTCCCACAAGAATCTAAATGAGCCCCCCCTTTTATAGACAGTACGGTAACTCTACTCTAGAAATTATAGACTCTGTTAGCTCAGTAGAAATTACTAGAAAGTAGAGGTGTAACTATCATCCGGCGGCGTTCTCCGTCGTCAAGGAACTCGCGAGAACCGTTGCCAACCGCGCAATGGAACGGTTTTCGAAGGTTAGAGCCATTCTTTTACAGCGGCACTCCGCTTTGACAGTAACCTCCAATGCCGCTTGTTTGCTGGCTGGCCTCCCTTCCACCTTCTGGTAGATTGGAGTGCCATCCACAGCTTTCGACGCATCGTACGGTTTCGCAATTGGCTTGACAATGATACGATATCTACGCTCCGGTACAAATTTACTGGATACCAACCCACATATCTACCACAGTAAATTAACCCCCCATTTACACTTAACAAATTACCTCAAACTCCTTTGCTCGTAACCGCACAATCGCAGCAGTGCTCGCAGTTCTTCAAAATCATCTAATTATATTATTCTCCTACAGTACACACTATACTGTACAGTACTCTACACATGATCACTTCTTGAACCCTGTAGGATATTCCGGACCACAACCGACCACATCTTTCAAATATTAAATCAACCACATTTCCCCTTCTTGAATACAGACCCAAGCATCAGTCGCAATCATCTTTTACTGTATTGATGCTGATATGTACATGTATTTGTGAGTACCACGGCCTCTCATCTACCAAGCCAAGTCTTGTTTGCGTCCCATAGCTTTCACCCAATGCACGACACGACCTGTAATACTCTATCTCGACACTTAAGCCCTCTTGCACGGCGCCCAGCATTTCCAATAACCACCGCTGTGTGCGTACAGTAATTGTTTCAATCCATCCAAGCTGCGTAAACCTATCCAAATTCACCAGTATCGTCCCGTAAGACTTACCCCAAGTCATCCTCCCCTCCCCATCGCCTATTCAACTCCCTATAAAATCCACCCGAATTTGAGAAAGCTGAGTTTCTTTCTGGATCCTAGAACTGGCCAACGGATGTATCTCCGAAATTCCCCAGTCACAATGACTTTCGCATCAGCCCTCGTCACTGCTCTCCTCCTCGTCACCCTTCTTTCATCTCCCTCCTTCTCCCAGCCCCCCCTCGCAACGGCCGGGGTAGGGCATCTCTCTTTGCCTTCCATCGTCCGAGACCTGCCAGAAACCTCTGTCGTCGCGTTAACTGGGAACCCTCACCGGTCAGTGCACCTCTACTTCAGACCCGACGTGGGGCCAGGCTCGCTTCGCCCAGTTCTCCTACACCGGTAGCACCTCTGGTACCCCCGGTGGTGCGGGCCTCCGCTCTGCGCGGCAGATTTCGAACATAGTGTTTGACCAGAAGACTGATATCCCGAATGCGCGCGGCATCAACCAGCTGTTTGTATTCTTTGGCCAGTTTTTGGACCATAACTTTGTGTCCACCCGACTAATACTAATGGAGAACGGTTAGACATTACTGTGCCGGACGATGATGAAGAGCTGCCCCCAGGCTCCACCCTCAGTTTTAGTCGTTCTGAGCGTGGTGACCCGGTGACTGATGCCGAGCGCCCGATCAATTCCCTTCCGTCTGCCGTTGACCTTGTCGCAGTGTATGGACCGGACCAGCTTCGCAATGCGGACTTACAGGAGATCGACTCCTCTGGAAACCCGACGGGTAAACTGAGGGTGTCCACTGATGGCGAGAATTTGTTGCCGCGGAATATAAACGGCCTATTCAATGCGCCGGATAGTACTGCAGACTTTTTCATCGCTGGTGATCATCGCGTGAATGAGCACCCGGCTTTGACTGCCATGCATACTGTGTTTGTGAGGCAGCATAACCGCCTGGTTGATATGGTTGACGCGGCTATCCAGGTTTGCTACCTGAGACTTTGTACGACTATGCCCGGAAGCTAAATATTGCCCAATATCAGAAGATTGTGTACGAGGAGTTCTACCCTACTATTATGGGTACGCCTGGGAAGTTGCCCGGTATCGTGGGTTTGTCAGGGTGTTGATCCGACTGTGAGTGACATTTTTCGCCGGTGCAGCGTTTCGGATCGGACATACCATGGTTGGGGAGGTGATTCCGCGGCATGGCCCGCGCGGTAGACCACTGCTGCAGTCCCCCTCGGGAGACTTTCTTCAGGCTATCTGATACGTTTACCAACGATGAGTTTGATAGTGTAGTACGAGGCATTGCAAACACTGTCGCGCAGGAAGTTGATGCAAAGGTAGTAGATACCTTGAGGAACATGTTGTTTGAGAATGTGACGCAGGTGGAAGGATTCGACTTGATAGCTCTCAACCTACAGAGGAGCAGGGATCACAACTTGCCTTCGTACAGCGCGATCCGTAGGTATTTGGACTTAGAGCGTGAGAAGGTTCGAGGATATCCGTGCGATGACGATATGAGAGCGAAGCTCAAGGAGGCCTATGATGATGTGGATGATATCGAACCATTTGTCGGCCTCCTTGCAGAGAGTCGTGTGCCGGGCTCCAGCGTCGGAGAGACGATGATGGAGGTGTGGCGTGAAGAGTTCAGGAGAGTTCGTGATGGTGACCAGTTCTTCTACTTGAATCAGAGGACGATGCCTCCGTTGCTACGAAGCAAGATGCGAAGATTCCTCCGGAGCCTTAGAATCCTAGGGTGAAGCTATTCCGGGACATTCTGGTCGCCACCACTGGGATTTCGCCGCGAGATTTGCCAGATGCAAGAAGTATTTTCTTCGTTTAAGGCAACCTGTGCAGTCTACAAGTGCAGTGACCATATCTATTTGATGTCCGAAGCACAATCTCGAACACCATTCAACAGCAGAAGTGATGCCAATAGCAAACGCCGTAAACTAGAAGTGGGGTCCATTCTCTCTGCCCCAACAGCTTCGATCTATCCTAACTACCGGATCCTGGACATCAAGTAAAGCAATTCTGACGTAATCACGCATTTTGCGCTGAGGGATGCACAAAATTGCTGCAGTTTCAGCTGTATTCATCAGCTTTCAACTCTTCCAATTCTACGCCGAATTTGAATATGCAGCTTATGAGCTGATAAAAACGTGAGGCAACTAAGTAGTAAGACAATGACCTGGCAAGGTGTCGTACCAATACCTTTGCAATGCTCTTGCGATGAAGCTGGATCCTTCTTTCTGTCGGCGTATAAAGTCGGCACTGCTATATTGGCACAGGGGAAAAGGCTTGGGTGTTTTACTCTTGGAGGATATATCCGATCTATCCCATATTAGCACATGAAGAAGTTTAACGCTTTTACATCTCTGCAGTCAGATCTGGGCAACAATAACCACTGAAGACAGTGCCCTCATCTGGGCGTTCGCCGTTCCCCTTGTGCCGCTGCATTTAAACTTTTCTCGAATAACAACTTTAAGACCTGCAATAACGGCATATGAAACATGATGATGGTAAATCTATATGGGCTCTAAGGCACGAAAGTGTGTGGAGAGTATTCAGAGATCAACTACGCAGACAGGCGGCGGATGGTTACTTGCCGCATCCGTATCGCTTGGAGGCGAAACGCAAATCTGGTAATGAAGTTGCAAAGCTCCTGGTGAGGGGAGAAACCACGACTGGAAGTAGCAAAAAAAGCGAGGCGTCGGAGGAACTTCTGGCCATATCCGCCTAAGGCGCTGTACATATCAATCCCAACGAGGGAGAGGAGGATTTCGTTTTGGTCGCAGTAATCGCCGTAATGATATTGTTTCTCGCGCTCCGCGAATGTCGCGGCAGCGCCTGCGGTAACTGCACTTGACTAGATGTGGCGGCGACCAGAAGGATGGGCAGCAGTAACGTCAATGGCGATATTACTTGTGTAAAGACCATATAGACTTCGAAATCTATGTGATAGATCGGATATATCTTCCAAGAGTAAAACACCAAAACCTTTCCGCGTAGGCATCTATAATGAAGATATCCATTCGCCATGAGATGGACCTTCAATGAATAGAGGAACTGGGACCCTGGACGGGGATGGAATGTTCGACGAAGACGGCGATGCCAACTTCCTTACAGAAGCCGGCGAGGACGTTGCGAGGGACGTGATGTCGTTGAGTCATATGCCGCCTTTGTACTTCCAGATCAATGCATATTGGCCGTTTGGATCGAAGACGGGTGCGATGTCGACAAAGCGCTGTGGGCAGACCGGAGAACGAGTAGATCCAAGGAATAGTGCGATACCGAGACGGATAGACACGGCGACTTTCCACGCATGGGAGGACATGTACATACCGCGGTTGCGGTGAGGGAGCGAAGAGAAAACGCAAGAAGAGAAGGATGTGCGAACAGAGAGGAGCCGTGCACCGTCTGGTGCTGCCGTGGATAAGAACAAGCTGTCAGACTTAGAAAGCAAGAGTTCAGTTGTGATCGTATACTGGGGCCTTTCACTGGGGACGAGCGAAGAACAACGCTCGAAAAGGGCAATATCCGATCGCAACGAATACAGCTGCGGATATCCGGAAGATAGGATCCAGATAGAAGACCGGATGGCCTCTTTTAGGTGGCGGTCGTAGGAAGGGGTCAAGAGTTTGGAGGTAAGACCTTACCGGAAACGGAGGCGGTGCAAGCCTCCTCGGTTATGTCTGACGTTTGCAGGAGACCAAGACCACCCATGGAATAGGGAAGAGAGGCCCGGAGCCAAGCCCGATCGGATCAGGCCAATTGCAATTTCCCGTATGCTTCCCTGTGCTTCCCATCGGGGCTGGAGGCGAGTACCGCAGATTGAATAGCGGGAAGCGTATATAGCAAGTGCATGAACTTGGAGGTGTTTGCGCAGAATCGGTGATTATGGAAAGCCAATTGAGCATCGTCCAAAGCACTGAGGGATTGGAAGATACGTCTGACGGCGATTTTGCGACCTGTGAAGACCTCGGCAACAAACTTGCGCGAACCAATTGGAGATCCTAGATCAGGAAAACCTGGTAGGAAGGGGGAAGGAAGTGACAAAAGGGTTTAGGAGGTGAAGAACCCGTTAATTTGGGGTTTCGAGAGGTTCACGTGGAACCTAAATGGACCCCCTTCGAGCTGGATGAAACTTGTGGCAGCAGCAGCTTGGGAACGAGGAAGGAAAATGTTACTTTCATCTGCATACAAAGCATTCAGAGCAGGTGAGAAATTCTTCTGTAACGAGAACATGAGAGGATGAAGAGCAAGGACAAAGAGCGAGGGATCGAGGGATCACTTGCTAAGACCCCTCGACACTGCAGACATAGTAGGGGCAGAAAGCAAACTCTAGAGAGGCACCATAATAATAGTGCACGCAACGTGCAAAACCTGGGGCGTAGGTTTGTACCGCTTCAAGAACTCGCTGACGTGAAATGCGATTGAAGGCGTTGTGGGCGTTAATGTGAACCAGCACGTAGTCGTGGAACTTGAGGCGCTGGGAAAGACAACTCTCGAAGTGAACTATCGCATCGATACCATTCTTCACACCTACCCGAGCTGATGGGGCAAATTGTATGAACGAAGGAACGTGCAGAATTCCCTCTGTAAATTCAAGACGACGCAAAACTTACGTTTTTCCCTCGGAGGGATTTACTGTAACAGATAAGCGGGCTGATAACCAGTCAACTGACCCCGCTTTCCTCGCCTCATGCGCTGTTGTTGGTACCATCGACTGCTCCATTTTAGCCTTTTCAGGACGAGCGCTCAGCATATAAAACGATGCAGTCATGCAAAATTAAATGAAATACGTAGATCCAAAATAGATAATTCCAAATGAATGAATATAAAAATTACCTGAATAGACTGAGAATAATATAAAAAAGGAAACCAATATTTATTGATAGCTGATCGACTCGGATAGTTCGATGGCCCGAGGTGAAACAGAGAGGGAGGCAGCCGGGGCGCTGCTAAAGAAACTGTAGAGGCGATGGTAATGGGTTTCAGAAAGTTGGGGGCAAAGGGTGTATGGAGTGTACCTGGATTCCCACAAGAATCCAGATGAGCCCCCCTTTTATAGACAGTACGGTAACTCTAATCCAGAAATTATATACTCTGTTAGCTCAGTAGAAATTACTAGAAAGTAGAGGTGTAACTATAGAATTGTACTATCTAGAATATAACTACGTAAATAAAAACGATGACGTGGGGCTCCACGTCAAATAAAAACATTGAAGGAAAATCAAATTTCTAAAATCATTCAAGATTATGCAGTTTCCCTGTTACAACACTGTGTAATAGAGAACTGTAATAGCGACAGCGAGCAAGTCTCTATTACACAGTGGTTTAACAGGGACATGGTTACACTATTCCCTCCCCCGGACTATTGACGTCCTCGTCAATGATACTGCGGGAGTATATTATGTTTCCGAATATACTCTTGGAAAGGTTCCGTTACTACAGCAGATCCATCTTCCGTAACATCAACGAAGTCCTTTGTTGGTTGCCACTCCGCCTCATGACGTGGCACACCACGCATCAAAAGCAAGAACTTGAAACCGCGTCCAACCTTTTTGTGATCCAAGATAACCTCAACTTCCTGTTCTGGTCCATCAGGCAGCTCAAGTGGTGCAGGTGCAGGAGGAATGGGGAAAGCAATGTCATCGGGCTGCTCCAAATGTGGTGTGGTGTGAATGATATGAATGACTGGATGGATTTCAAAATGACCAGGGAGAACAAGTCGAACAGAATTCTTACCAATTAGCTCCTTAACCACGAATGGCCCATATCTACGCGCACCAAGCTTTTAGAATCCTACCTAGAATAAACATCTGTAAACAACGAGCGATTGATCCAAAGCTTTGAACCGACTATGTAATATGGAACCTTGTATCGCCTTGAAGCATATGAGCTTGCCGAGCTTTTGCCACTTTGTAGGCAAATTGAGCATCCTCAAGAGAAGCCTTGAGCTTGGCACGAAAGTCGTCCAAACTTTGAAGAGGTATGCTGCTGCTAGCCAAGAAGTCCAATGGCGATTTAGGTGTCCATCCCAAGTCCAGCTCAAATGGTTAATACCCAGATCATCGCTCACAGCCGAGTTGTATGCAAATTCTGCAGAAGGAAGAAGTTCATCCGAGTCATCCTGATGATACGAGCAATAGCAACGGAGATAGTTCCGATCATCCTATTCATAATCTCAGAAGCGCCATCTGTTTGTGGGTGTCTACTTGTAGACATTCTTAATTTCACCCCACAAAGATTCATCAGTGTCTTCCAAAACTTTGAAATGAACTTACTGTCCCTATCTGAGGTCACATCATCAGGCAACCCGTGGTTCTTGGAATGTTCGCGAAGAAGTCTCGAGCCGTGTCCTCAGCAGTATCTGATGTTTTAGATTTAAGAAAATGGACTCGACGAGTAAGTCGATCAACCCAAGTCGTGATCGCATCATGACCGCTCCTCGTCAGGGGTAGCCTCACAATGAAATCTGTAGCTATGAACCCCATCTGCGGTCAGGAATTCCAGTGACATTGGATCAGTCAACTTTTTTCGATTAGAGTCCTTATACTGCTGAAACGTGAGACATCCTTCACAAAACTTTCCAACTCCCAGCTCTTATGTTTCCAATGGAAGTTATCTAATCTGGACAGTGTCTTCGCAAATTTAAAATGTCCACCAACTTTCGAGTCGTGAGCAATTTGCAAAATATCCGAAACTGACCTTCTTGGTACGGACAACTTTCCATTGTAAAACAGCCTCGAACCATCTTTTCGGAACATTGGCAGGATTCTTTCAATTTCTGCTTTTAACCATTTCCTCTGTCCACTCTCCTTCCATGGCCTTTACCACTGGACCAAAGAACTGGTCTTCATCATACCGAGGAATGATCTGATCAACGTGAAGGTAGGGAACTTCAACGTCATTCACTGAGATGTCACGGTCTCCTCTAGTCACGTGGGAGCTCTGGATAATGCGTCTCACAAGATGTGAATTATTACAGGCTTCAGTGTGATGGGAAAGATTCAGAAGTTACCGAGAGTTTCCAACCAACGTGCTTCTTTCCGACTCAGTTTCGGTTTTGTGAAGAAGCCTTAAGCACTTGGTTGTCTGTGAAAATCTCAAATTCAGAACCTTCAAGATAGCACCTGAACTTCCCAGAAAATTAATCGAAGCCAGAAGCTCTCTGTCATTCGCAGTGTAGTCCGACTCAGCTGGTGAAATTTTCTTTGAATAGAAAGATATTACACGATCCCTTCCATTCTCATCCAACTGTGTTAGAGTTACACCGACAGCAAGCTGTGAAGCATCTACATGACCACGAAATGGATTGTTCCAATTAGAAGCAACTAAAATTGGAGTCAACATCATCGATTCCTTTAGCTTCTGAAAAGCTTTATCATACTGTTGGTCCCATTTCCCACTACGTCGACCCTTCTTTGTCAGATCTGTGAGAGGTGCAGCAATTGCCGAGAACTTCTGAATGAACCTACGGAAAAACTGTATTAGACCTAAGAAACTTCTCAACTCCGTTAGAGATTCAGGTTTCGGCCAAGTTTGTAGGACTTCGATCTTCTCTGGATTGACACGAATGCCATCCTCCCGACTATGAAACCCAAAAACTCTTGCTCAGTCTGAAGAAAAGAGAAGTTCTTCGGAGAGATGTACAGCTTGTGGTCCTTAAGTCTCTTTAATACAATTTCCAGATGTTCGTAATGTTCGTCCTCATTCTTACTGAATATAAGAAGATCATCCATATAGACAACCAAGAAGACATCGATGCAATCATAGTAGATCTGGTTCATCAAAGTTTGGAACGTAGCAGGAGCGTTGCAAAGTCCCATTGGCATAACAAGATATTCAAATTGCCCATACTTTGTATTGAACGAAGTCTTTTCGATGTCCTCCAGTTTAACCCTTATCTGATGGAATCCGGTTTTCAGATCAAGCTTGGAGAAAAATCTCGCATCTACAAGTCCATCGAACATTTCATCGGAACGAGGGAGTGGAGCATTATTCTTTTTGGTGATGGATCAAAAGCGCGATAATCGACAAACCTCTAAGTTTTCCATCCTTTTCTTTCAAAAAGAAAAGTGGTGCTCCATATGGTGATTTACCGGACTTGATCTTCCCTTTCCTCAGAAGAGACTCGACGTACTCTTTTGCTGCCCTAAGTTCGGATAGAGACAACTGTAATAAAGGTCGATGAGGTGCCTTTGCTCCTTCCTCCACTTTGATCTCATTATCCACTGATCGAATCGGAGGAAGCCCTCTTGGCAATTCATCCTGAAAGACCTTTTTGAAATTATCCAGTAATCTGCTCAGTCTTCCATCAAACTTTGAATCTGTCACTCCTGTCATACTGTGAACTTCAAGTAACTGAAATACTTCGAAGTCACCCCCATGCCTCAGCATTCGTCTAAATTTCTTCAATCCCAAATTGGACACATCAATGCGGTTTTCTTCATCGGAATCAATCACTGGAATGGAAGCATCTTTCACCATCACAATTCGTTTCCGACAGTCGACACGTGGATTGTGAGCAACATGCCACAGCATTCCCAACAGAACATCATACCTGGTCTGGGGCACAGCCCACTAGAAGTATATGCTGTTCGCCTATCTTAATGGTTCCGTTGGAAATGATCTCAGATACTTCCTCAGTAACTCCCTTCTGTGAATGGCAAACAATGACTCGTTCACGCCGAATCTCAAACAAGTTCCTATTACGCTTCAGGAACTCGGCTGAAACCAAGTTTGTATTGCATCCATCATCCTTTAGTACTTTGACTGCTATTCCATTCAGTCTACCTTCAAATACTAACATAGGCTCCATGGAATAGGTCCATCAGTGAGGATGCTGTCATCATGACTAGACATGATTCCATTAGACTCGGCTTCGGAGGTTCTCGACGTTTCCCCGTCCTCTGAGAATTTAGCTCCGGTGATGTCCACAACAGTTTCACTCTACTCATTGGGACATCTTTTCACACTCACTACTGGTCTCACCTGAGTGTTCACCAAGTCTGGTGGACCAACTAGTTTCCTGAGTCAAAGCCATTCAAGTCATTACTGTGTCCTGCCTGTGTATTGTTCGCCGCTGTGCGAGTACTACCCCTGTTACCTTTATTCCCGTTTCCCTTTTCTGTGTTTCCAAGGTCTACATCCCACCTTATGACACGTAAAGCATTGGTTCTCCATCAAGTTTTTCTGACGCTGCCCATCGTTTTTACGTTCCAGGTTTCCGATCTCCATCGGCATAGGACCTGAGGCATTTCATTCAATTGGCGTAAAATGAACCTCTACCAGTGAAGAAATCTGTACCATAAAATGCTCATAAAATGCTCCGTCAACGTTGAGAGCAATGGTAGTCGCAGCTTCAAACTTCGATGGGTTTCTTTTACGAACCTCCAACAGAATGTGGGGTTTGAGACGTTTACAGAACCGCGCCAATTTCTCCGACTCACTGATACTGGGAATATTGATAACCAAACTCCTGAACTCCGAGAGGTACGGAGCAACACTCGTTTTCTGGCGGATCTTGGTAAGTTTGTCGCGAGCTGGAATGACACTGTCCTGGGGGACAAACTCTTCCTCAACCAGGAGTTTGAAAGCTTCCCATATAGGAGGAACAGCATTCTAGGACACAACTGTATACCCCAGTTTGCGGCAGTTCTGGTCATGAATGTCGAAGCAAAGTCGATAGCATTCTGGGCACTGATGACTTCTTCATGGTCCACTTGAATAAGTCTCAGGTATTTTTCGACTGAATGCAACCATGACCGAACCGTTAATGCATCTCGAGTCCCATCGAACAACACAGGCTTATTTGGTTTGAAGAAAGACATTTGCAACAAACGTCTCACTTAAAGCCTTACAATAACACCTAAACTTGAATACTAGCACTTGAAGTTGAAATCTGCGAGGGATTCGTCCCTGGACGACGGTTGGCTCCCTACCCGCGAAAGAGAGTGACTCACCAGCAGCTTTAATAACACCTACACTCCGATGTGACTCAGCAATCCGTTCGGGATATCCCACCAGTCCACTATGTAGACCGCGATCGGTGTCCTTACCCTATAGGAAAGCCTCTCAAGCCGATTCTAAGCTAGCGAATAACCAAAGAATACCTTTTCTGAGCACGTACCCTTACTACAAGTCCAGTCCAAGTCAACCATATGAAGCGTTACCTGAACCCGTGACCAGTCGGTGCACCTAGCTAACAGCCAACGAGTGCAATAGGATTGTATAGGAATACTGTGAGGGGACCCTCAAATGGGGACTTGGTCAGAAGTACAGCTTTACTAAGGCAACTTATTAAGCCTAACTGTCCAGTCTAAGCATTCTGAAAAGGATCACGCAGCTTCGTGAGGCCTGCACGCTACCTGAACAGAATAACCTAGAGAACGCAGACTAGGATGCACCCAAGTTCCCGGTTACCTAGTTCTCCAATTAGTAACCGCGACCTGCGGAAAAATGGGGTTTAGAGTACCTGGCACTCCAGCCCACAGATACTCTCCTGTACTTGGCACTCCAGTTCACAAGTACAATATGTGATATTGCTTACAGTAAACCTGTCAGCAAAATTTTCCAAAAATTCAACAATCCCAAAAAAGTACACGTGTATGAAAACCTCGAACTAAAGCAGGACGAAAGCGAAAAAGCAGCGGAACCGGCGAAAGCGATGCTACCAGTGAAAAGAGAGGGAGGCAGCCGGGGAGCGGCTAAAGAAACTGTAGAGGCGTGGTAATGGGTTTCAGAAAGTTGGGTGCAAAGGATGTATGGAGTGTACCTGGATTCCCACAAGAATCTAAATGAGCCCCCCCTTTTATAGACAGTACGGTAACTCTACTCTAGAAATTATAGACTCTGTTAGCTCAGTAGAAATTACTAGAAAGTAGAGGTGTAACTATCATCCGGCGGCGTTCTCCGTCGTCAAGGAACTCGCGAGAACCGTTGCCAACCGCGCAATGGAACGGTTTTCGAAGGTTAGAGCCATTCTTTTACAGCGGCACTCCGCTTTGACAGTAACCTCCAATGCCGCTTGTTTGCTGGCTGGCCTCCCTTCCACCTTCTGGTAGATTGGAGTGCCATCCACAGCTTTCGACGCATCGTACGGTTTCGCAATTGGCTTGACAATGATACGATATCTACGCTCGGTACAAATTTACTGGATACCAACCACATATCTACCACAGTAAATTAACCCCCCATTTACACTATAGAATTGTACTATCTAGAATATTACTACGTAAATAAAAAAGATGACGTGGGGCTCCACGTCAAATAAAAACATTGAGGGAAAATCAAATTTCTAAAGTCATTCATGATTATACAGTTTCCCTGTTACAACACTGTGTAATAGAGAACTGGAATAGCGACAGCGAACAAGTCTCTATTACAAAGTGTGTAACAGAGACATTTTTACACGAGGATTGCTAAAATTATCTAACAGCCTAAGACAAGTTATACTTTAGATAGGCGGTGGGACCCGCTTTGCTGCACGAATACTGTTACTTTGGCGATCAAAATACTGAATCAGTAGCCTCTTCATTGGTGGAAAATTTAGTTTACTCTCGGGAAGGGCCGGGGTTGAGGACCACGGTAGAGCTGCGAACAAATACGTCTACGCAGCAAGTAATTCTCTCTTGGGTTCTGTCGATCGGTCGCGGGGCGGTGGCAGAATGGTCAAGCTGGCTTGTGCTCTTAATACCGTACGACGGGGCTATAGTAGGTTCCACTCTTTGTGGCTTTAACAACATTACACTGTAAAGCGATAATCCCCCTGTTCTCAAAGCCGGAGCACGATCAGTCCTCAGTGTCTGCTAAGAAAAAAATGAATGGATAAAATAAGACTCATTGCACTCACTGCTAATCCTTCCAAGGCAAACTTCGCTAAAGAATGACATGAAATTGGGCGGAATTCTGTCTAACAGACTGTGAGGGGTTATCTTGTCATTCTTTTCTGTGGGAAAGATGTTCAATTCATTCGTAAAATGGACAGGTACTTCGGAAATAGCATATAGTCCTGCACCTTCTTATAGAACTTTCATTGGAAACGTCGGTAGAGCAAAGTATTATTCGCTGTGAACAACGACTGACCGCGGGAAGATGTTTTTGAGATATTCGGAAACTTCGTTATTGTCGAGGAGATCCATGGAGGGGTCTGAACTTGATGAGACGGCAGCAACTTGTGGTGAGATAAAAATTCATCGTAGTCCTGGCAACATCCAGCAGATACTTGGCGATTCGTACTTCGAACCTCGAACTTGATTTCTGCAGAAAAATCCATTTGACCTTGGCTTTGAACTGTGGTCGGAACAGCGGTGTCAGCTTTAGGGTGATTAGATAGAAAGGTTTCTGTGCTTTCTGTGAACGATTGATCTTAAGGTGGAAAATAAAAATGGTGTGACAATATTGAGTCCTGAATTCGTATTTTCGTGCCATCCGCTTTGCTGCACGACTATTGTTACTTTGGCTATCAAAGTACTGAATCAATAGCCTCTTCATTGGCGAAAAAATTTAATGCACTCCCGAGAAGGGCCGGGGTTGAGAACCACGGCAGAGCTACGAACAAATACGTCTACGCAGCAAATAATTCTCTCTTTGATTCTGTCGATCGGTCGCAAAAGCGGGGGGGCAGAACGGTCAAGCTGGATTGCGCTGCTGTGCGACGGCGCTACAGTAGGTTCCACTATTTGTAGCTATAACAACATTACACCCTAAAGCGCCAAGATCAGAATAGAAAAACTGAAAAGATGATTCCAATAGTATAATATTAATTATTGAGACCGAATTCATGCTCATTGATAACTATAGAATAGTTATCCAGGGGAGCATTAATCCTAATAATAATTTGCTGGCAATATAGTTCCAGTAATTATAACTGTAGAACTTGGAAACCAACTGGAATACCATAAAAATTGCTTCACGTCTATTGCAGTATAAAACATGAACCAGTGAAAAAAGATGAAATTAGTTTTCGACGATTCACAATAAATAAAAGTTGCTGGCTTCTGATAAAAAAATTGTTCCACAATGTTCCGTCACTGCAGTCGATATGGAAAACAATTTGAAATAGTTTTTCCAAAAATTGTTTAAATATTTTTTCAATTTTCACAGTCGACGTCTAGAGGGTGTGTTCTGCCAATTGTACACCGTTGAAGATAGTTAACTTCAGTATCTATTGCTCTGAAATCTTACCCTCGCAGAAGAAGCTGACTGATGCAATCAGAAGCGGATTAAGATCGAATAGCTGCTAGAGACAGCAGGAGACAAGCGTTTCGCTTGTCGATGGGCCTCTTTGGCGTTAAACAATGGGTATACTGTGCACCATGTCCGGGCCTTATGACACACATTGCTCCTTATTTGTTTACTACGTCTGGTTCCAATACTGCGGTCCGGTTCCACTCTTCTCCCCCAACAACCAGTGCCCCAGGAGCAGGTGCCCGGAAAATGTGGAATTCTTTGGCAACCACCTCATGCACTGCGTGCTGAGCCGAAAGAGAGTTGATCGTCACGACTGTCAGGTTACAATCTTCATGTCAGAATCAGCAGACTCAGTCTGACATGCGGTCATGGAGCCCCGTCCCAATGGCCAAAACCCACGAAACCAGAAACCTGGGCGATAGGGAGCAGCGGAGGGACAGACTTTTTCGATGTTACATTCGTCAATCCACTTGCTCCTTAAAAAACGGGCCTGATGTTTCAACACCTTGAAATCTCTCAATGCTAAGAAAGCGTCAAAGTTCAGGATATATCAATGGGGTGTATGAAGAGGTAGCTTGCTTCGTCGTCTGACAGTTCTAGCGGAGGGATCTAAACGGGGTTTGGAGAGAATCTGTATCAAGACTTAATGGTAGATCCAGACCTATACAATACAGATATACTCTCTTGGCTGGTGGCACCCGGACTCATTCGCGGTGCTGAAAGACATAACCAGGCATGTCACCGTGCGATTCAAGGAGACCTATCGTCCACAGTACATTTATTCGCTTGACCAACTCTTATCTCTGATAGTTGGCGATTACTTTTTCCGTTGACGCTATTCTTATCCTGACCCTGATAGGGGTAAATTGGCACGAAAGGAGATATTCAGAAACAATTACCTTAAGAACGAAGTGTTGCAATCGACAAAAATGCTACCGTGGTTTAGTTGAACGAACAAAAAGGGTTTGGTAAGGACTACAGTTGAGAGGGCTGCAATAAAGGGGGCAGAGTCTTCCACTAATACTCTGTGACCAGCGTAAGAAAAATTGTTATTGAGTCTGAAGTTGACTCTCAACTTCCTACTACTCGGGACTTGGCTTTGAAGTTGTTTGCACCCTGTTTGATCTCCACAAGAGGAAGCAGTTTACTCAGCCTATATAGACTTTTTGGCTAACCCTAAAGTCTCAAATAAACATAAAAATAACCAAAAAATGGATCAAATGGAATCGTATGAACGATTAAAACTAATAGCAGACACTATCAGGACAAATATCTATATTTATTCCTTAATATCTCAGTCCTACAGATCAGAGCAAAACAGTTCCCCCAAAATATCCATTTCACCCAAGCAGTCTCCACAAATATCCACGAACGGCTTCGAATTCTCCATTGCCTCCTGCAAAGTATCTAGACCACTGAAGATGTCCCTATCCGGTTCCAGAGTCAGGACCACCTGGTCCATATTTTACGGCCCATTTCCAACTATTAAAGCACTTTCTATGTCTCCTTCCCCCTGATCCCCCTGATCCCCTCCTCACCCTCCTCTTCATCTTCGTCAGAAGAGTCAGAGATCACATTTACCTTCTCAGTCTCCCCTTCGTTCTCCATGGGAGCTCCCCACCGTTGTACACTAGTGGCTCCCACCGTTCCACCCAGTCCTCCTCTTCCTCCTCCTCCCCTGCCTCTTCTGCCTGCTCGAAGCAGTTAAGACGGACCCACTCCCGAACGCCTTCCCAACCCAACCTTCTACAGTAATCGTTGTAGTCGGTTGGACCATTTTCCGTCAGGCCAGAGCGTTGAGGGGACTGCGGTCTCGAGATGGCTTGGCGATGGTGAGGGCCGGGCGGAGGTTTGTCATGTTGAGGAGGAAAAAGGGGTGATCCGATGGGGTAGTTGATGGCGGGGGGGTTACATCAACGACTTCGATTTAGGACTTGAAACCGTTACAAAACAGTGGCTCCCACGGGTCCACCAAGTCTCCCTATTCCTCCTCTGTCTCTTCTGCCTGCTCGAAGCAGTTACGGCGGACCCATTCCCGAACGCGTTCCCGGTCCAACTTTCTACAATAATCATCATAGTCGGTTGGACCATTTGCCATCAGGGCTAAAGCGTTGAGTGGACGACGGCCTTGGGATGTCTTGGTGATGGTGAGGGAAGGGCAGAGGTTGGTTATGTTAAGGGCTAAAAGAAGGGGTGAGCCGACGGGGTAGTTGATGGCGGAGGGTTGCCTCAACGACGTCGATTTCGAAATTTAAATACTGCGACATCTTCGAAAAAGTATGACGACTATGACGTGTACAGTAATGACACCTATTAATGACACCTTGTCTCAAAATAAAAAATCAACCCACGATTTTCCTACACTCATCCAAATTAAAATATCTTGCAAATTCAGAAACTGTAAAAATACCTTTCAAATTCCGATACTTTATCATAATTTTGTCCTCTTCTAGATTTTTTTGTGTCCAACTTTGCGCACATCAAAATCCAAAGCCCGCTAAAAATCATTTCTAGGGAAGGTCTCCGCTTCTGCAATTTCATCAACATGCAGAAGAAAGATTACTGGTGGCTCTATAAACAGCCACTTCTCTCACTTTCCATTTCCATGGTCGTCACCACCAGGGTTATCAACAATTTTCTTTTACCAATAAGCAACACTCAAGGCAGTATCACGCTTCAATGAGAATGAATCCAGGCCACAAAATATATGGAATGCTTTACCCGAATTGTGAGAACCACAAGCTGCTCCCAACCTACTCCACCTATGCGCAAGCACATGGAAACTAATGAAAACTCTACGTAGATATCTACTGCTTCTAACCTTTCTAAATCGACAAAGTCTGAAATAGAACTGCGAGGTGCATTCTAAAGGATACACCCGGATCTGCAAGGCAGTTTTTGGCCCTAACATATACTAAATTCTTATCGGGCGGACAATATTTTACAATTACCTTATCCATATTCTTAGCCAAGAACTTCAGCCCTATTCATAAACACCTACAGTCGGCAAGGTAGCGGATAACGCGGAACAACACGAAAACATTCCTGGTCAATCAAAACTTCGCGCAACTCCCTTCTCAAGTATCCAATTTCCGTACTGCCCATACACCTCCATATCCTGCCCTTGATAGTCCTTCTTCGACCGGCGGCCCAATACACTACGCTAAAGTTACCATTGACTCAGCTATCAACCAAAATCGTCTCCAACGCTACCTATCCCTATAACCCTGACAAGGAACTACCGCAAAAGTACGGCAAGGAACAGACCATTCTAACAGGCTCTATCAGCCCTCCCTTCCAAGCGCTTAAATATTATCGCAACTGTACTCGTGTTGCCCCTGAAATCTGCACCTAAATGATCCTCTTTCGCCTCTTCAGCCCCATCTTCAGGGTAATTTAAGGTGCATTATATTTGACTTCTCTCTAGTGCAGTCTCCGCTTCCCATGGATTCCCTTGGGAGACATTTAGCACACAGTACCTTATTAAGAAGCCATAACAATTTACTGAAAACTCTTCATTCTCATGGTGCAAGCTTCCGTCCTGCTCAATCGGAAGTACGCTTTTAACTGGTAAAACCATCTCCCATTTCAGGATTGCCGCAAGATGTACATAGCAATTGACAGTCTTGAGTTCTCTCCCCAAACATGTACCACTAAGTGTTCTTCGCAGGCCTTTAAACATAGAGGGCTCCCTAAAATAACGCAATAACCCAGTGGGTTCAGCCCTTTAAATTAAGGCCCAGAAGAAGGTTCACTACGGCGAAATTTTTCGCCACAATACAGGCCAAATTCTTCCCTCTTGTCTTCGACACCAATGTAGGCATAGACGAGCTGGCTGTGGGGCAATCTGAAAATCGATTCATTAATTGCTTCTCAAAGCAGCGAAACCTCTGCCAGCGAGTATCAACACTTCGTTAAGACCCGCTCTTCACTTGCTCTGCAATTAGCGAACAATGACTCTAGAGGGCCTTTTCTATCGCATTTCCTAATGTCAAAAGCCTTGGCTTTTATTGATAATAAAAATAAAGAGTAATATTTAGTAAATACTGAGCAATACATAAAGCAATGTATAATTGATAGGCATCAGTTATACACATTGAAATAGAGAGGTGAAATACCTTTGAACATATGGGACGGATTCCTGTAGAGGTGGACAACACTCCAGTACTTTTGTTTTTTCGCCTCGTAGTTGAGCGGAAAGAAAGCCGAATTTCGGCCAATTCGTTTGTACTGTACTAAGCATAGTCAGGGGAGGCAAAAGTGCAATGTGTTTGCGAGGTGTTTGGTTGTTGCTGTTTGTTGATGTTATTGTTTGTTATGGTGTGCGGGGTGCAACAACACTACTCCCCTTTTACTGTAGATTCCGCTGCCTGAGATAGTTGTACAGCCAAAGTGACAGTATAACGCACAGTAACATTATCTAAATTATATCAATTCGAATCATCGCACACAATAAATTGGAACCACTGTCGGTTGACATTGTATGCTTGATGAATACATATTTTAATTCTAAAATTCCCACCTCCTCTGCTCGTTTGAGCAAACAAGTTCAGCGCTTACTATTAACCCACTGCTCAATTGGATGGCTAATTCGACCATATCTAATATTCTATGTAGAATGGAGTCAATTTTGAACCTACTGCATGAATCAGCGGGATTGAATTCAGAGTGGATAAAGTTGATGTTCTGAAGTTCCTTCGATTTGTAAGAATTCCTTACTGTAGCAATATATACCATAAGAATCTTTTCAATAGTTGTAGTAACCCTTATAGTAGCGTCAAAATTGACAAGCTAGATGTAGACGTGATAATTGGTACGGGTCGTAATAGCATTTTTTGCAAGTCTTTATTCAGGGCGTAAGAGGTATCTAAAGCATTAGCCAATACCATAACTTCACTGCCAAGTACAGACCTCGTGACACGTTTCGATTTTTGAGATGACCAATTAAGCAGTTGATACCTGCCAGTTTCATTTACCAAGAAAAATAATTTATCTAAGGCGTGATGATCCGTCGATATTTGCGGCATATGATGCATCGGAGTTAACATGCAAGTAAAGTAATTCATATCAAGGTTTGGAATCTTGAATCGCATAGAGGTTTCGTTCCTGACGACATTTAAGGCGAGATTGTCCCTTTTCAAATGCTTCTGCGGATCACTTTTGATTAAATATTCCGTGAGCTGAGCGGCTTGAGCAACCCCAAATGAGATATCGGACCTATTATACGCTATCAAGCCAGTTTAGCCTTATGGTATTTATAAGATCTAAAATGGGCATCAGAGAGACGTAATTTGAGCCTTTGTATGTAGTTGGATTGATGAACTCCAAAACAAAGGATTTATTTCGATCGCTCCCAAATAACTGAATATAACCGTACTCCTTACTTTTACATTTGAAATAATTTTCGGTTTTCCTTTAGAAATTTTCAAACTGCTCATTTCTGCTTGAAGTAAATCATCAACATAGGCCACACAAAGGCCAGAATGCTTTTGTACCAATTACCTTAAAGAATAATGATCCGTCTTTAGCTCTAGATTTCATTCCAAGATCGGATCTTGAATGTTCGTAAAATTGTTCTCCCCAGTAATCGATACTATTACGGAGTCCATAGAATGGCTCAAGAAGCTTAATATTGCATCGGGACCAAGCTCAACCTCCCTGTAGGTTTTACAAAGATATCTCTGAGGAATTTCTGGCACTTTGCAGGTAAGCTTGTGTAACAACCCGTTGAGAGAGCTTGAAGCCGGAAATAGATGAAATTCCAAATAGTATTCTGACCTCATGTTGATGAGTAGAACTGGTGTCATTGAGAAAAGTTCTTTCATTTTATCTATATGACCTTGTACGACGAATTTAGCTTTCCAAACTTCACGATTTGTACTGTAATCTTTGATATAGAGTTTAACCTTACAATTAGAACATTTTCATTAGATTTTACTTCACCCTTGTATACTATTTTCCATGTGACACGGCCAATCAGTCTATAATTTCCTTTCGTTCGCTGGACTGAGCTCAGCTGTGTGCGGATCTTTGGGATGAATGATTTCTGGGCGGTGAGTAGAGAAGAGAGGGATAGGGCGCTTTTTATAGAACGAAATGGTTTCAACATAGTTTGATAGAGTTCATAGGGAGGGAA
The DNA here is from genome assembly GCA_002205965.3 of Kappaphycus alvarezii. NCBI lineage: Eukaryota > Rhodophyta > Florideophyceae > Gigartinales > Solieriaceae > Kappaphycus > Kappaphycus alvarezii. Next base: position 454,061 of record NADL03000831.1, read on the forward strand.
AAATTTCTTAATGCCGACAATTTCATCCCTAATTTCACAAAAGTATGGTTTCGCTTTTTGTGTGTATTGAAATGTGGAATCGGCTGAATTCTTCTTTGAACATGAACAATTTTGTCATGAAAATCGATACTGTATAAAAGCATATCCATTGCTTCTCTTTCTCTCTGAAGATGAGAACTTCTTCACTGGGGTAGTAAACTCTGTCTGAGGCAGAAGGGACATTACTACTTAACGCTGTTGTAATACGTCTTTCCGCAATCATATTGTTCATGTAAGTCATAGAATCACCAATAATTTCATGCGCTCACTTTGCTTAGGTAGTCGTGAGTTTAGAATTTGGAAACAAGCTTAAATACCCAATAACACAAATGAAGGATTAAACCATTTTCTCCGATGGAGCCATTCATAGCTTTGCTATACATCTCGAGTAATAGCTCATTTCCTGATATGAGGTATGTCCAATGTAACTTTTGATGGATACGACGCAGCTTAGCATGGATTCGTTCCCCTATACCGAGAGAGTTGTGAGCTTCGATACCAGAGATTCTAAGCTTTATACCACATCTCTTTAGATATATTTCAACCAGGGAAAGGTAAAGACTGATCCTGCGTCGGCATGAATCTGATTGGGATATCCAGAGTATTTTAGACACCAGGCCACAAGAAAAAGCAAACCAGATTACTTCGACTCTATGATTGTATCTTCAGATAGATATAGGAAAACAGCGCTAGAAAAATGAGTATCGCTAACATGATGAACCGGATGATTGTAGAGAAAATAGGTCAAGAAAAGTTCTTCCCAGAAAACTAGTTACTTTTCCTTAAAAAAATGAGGGCAGGACCAAGACGCTGACATTTGTCGCGATGTCGAGAAATATTTTCGAGAATTTGTTTTGTGTTGTCATCAATTCTGTCGGGCGGGCTCATTTGAGAAGTCTCAATAACTTTTCACAAGAAGTGTGGTGATATTCCTGTGAAGTTTTGTAAGTCTCTATAGGCAAAATTGATCATATTGTGATTCCATAAGAAGCAAGCATCACAATTTTTGCGGAAATGGGTATTTTCAATTTCAGGATCGGATGACACAGAGTATTTTCCACGTGGCTGAATTATACTTGTAACTTATCAATTTTTTCAATTCCGAACGATAATGGTATATTTGAATCGACTATAAAAACCTGAAGAGATACACAGGATGTTGGCAGAGGTATCTGGTTTCCAATCGACCCGATAACATGCTGAACGTTTTCTCCGAACCCATATAGGTTCCTGATGTTCTTTATTATGAATGCCCCGATGAAACGATAATAAGCATAGGCTTGTTGAGGACCAGTGACATTTCTTTGTGCACCAGAGTCATGTATGCGCTTTGGCATTCAGTTTCTCTGGTCAGACTTTAGTTTTCTTGGAAACTAATCGATTATTCATAAAAACCTTTGTCCTTTTTGATGAAAGCGATAAGTCGACTGAAGTTTGACCTTCTACCGATATCTGACGGACACACACTTTTGGGAGGGAATTACCGAATGAAAAGATTTTCATTCGGGAGGGTAATGTACTGTTACTTACAGAAAATCAGCACTATCGAAGTCATCGAAGCGTTCTGTATCTGGCTTCATTATGAAATTGTGAAAATTGTGAGCAGTAACCGTGGTTTTTTGCTCATTGAGGACAGCATTTTTCTCATCGTCATTGGAGCATTATTTTTCTCTTCCGTATTGCTCAACGGATCTTGGGTATTTTCGTCGTCACTAAACATAGCATATTCCACTGGCTCACATATTTCGAAGAGGATTTGTTTTCCACGGTCAGTATATCTGTTTAAAGCTTTGCTGATGTTATTCATAACATTTACAGGCATAGGACAATCTCGAATGAAATAATTTTTGTCTTCACAATTGTTACAACAACGAATATTTCCGAAGCGGTGAACACCATTCTACCAGGGGTATCCTTATGATATCCATTCAAACGATTTAACCGTTCATGAAGGATTAGATACGAAGCAGGAGCGGGTGATCAGGATCTTGGTATACGAGGTTTACCGTATGTTCCATGGTTGAAGTAAAAACCAGGAATATTCGGAATAGCCGGAGGGGCGTTCGATCTAAATGAAGGCTCTGAGCGACCAGGAGTTTTTGCATCCCGCTGTTTTCCATTTATTTTTTCCTGATTTATCACCTAATTGGATTACAGAGAAATATATGGTTGCAGGAAAATCCATTGCTGCTTTGCAGATAGGGTATTAAAATATATTCTTTATCCATGGTTCACCAATTACGGCTTTATAGAGGTATTTGACTTCATTTTTCTCAGACCTGTTCTGCAGTGGACCTTGAGGAACAAATTTGTTGATTGTCTCTCTTATTTCTTCTAAGGCCTCGGGCACAGTACAACGCTTCCCTTCGATTGTAGAGGATTAACTTAAGATTTGCGAGTGTTTGCTAATGCTTTTATGATGAGTACAGCTATTGTACTCTTACCGTATTGTAGACACCGCTGCTGGAAACTTTTCATAACGCTCAGAGATATTCTCGCGATGCAAAATTTTCCCTTCACCTTCAAGAAAGTTATGGAAAGTATCGTAACTTCTTCTCATCAGGAAGTTCTTAATCCGTGGAGTTATCGAAGTAGTTGGATATGTATTCATTGATATCCTCAATAAGCTTACCTTTAAAATTTTCCGTGTATTTGAAACAAGTTGCAAGGTTGTGAGCAACTCTTGCATCCATCAGCCTAGAGAGAGTTCTCACTAACTTGAGAGTACGGAGGAAGTTCGTTGTGACGTTTTGCACTAGCGAGTACGGTAAGTGCTTTGTCCTTATCCTGTTCCGACCGATAAAGCATTGATCGGATTCCCCAGAAAATACGCGAATTGACTAGAGACTGAATGTACTCCAGTCCGTGTAGTTGCGAGTAGTCGCAGAGAAGCCTGAAAAGTACCGCAGGGACAGGTTGAAATTCTGTCTTATGAAGGATTTCCACAGGGAGATCTTCTGGAAGTCCAAATATCGAATCTTCATATGAAGATTGCAGGTCGGCATTGATCTAAAGAAACAAGAAACTTTAACGTTTCAATTCGAATAGGAAATCATTTTATACTCTTTGAGGCATTTTTTGATATATTTCCGAGTGACCATCTTGAGGCGCAGATTTCAAAGGTTCCTAGTGGTAGAAAAATGGATTTTTGGGATGCAACGGGGTTTGTAAATGTTTAACGAAGCAGAGTCGCCCATGTTGAATTGTTTCTTCGTGATGATGTGATTTTTTTTGCTTCAAACTTTTTGTGGATGGTGATATTGCACAACTAGCAGCGAAAAAACCTCTCATATTCAAGTTTCCAGACCTTGTAAATGTGTGCCTTACCTTTCTTGTGGACGTTGAGCTGCAGGTGGGATAGTAGCTTGCGTTCGAGCGGCTTTCAACAGTTTTGAAACGATTTTCTCGTTTTCTTCTTCAGTATACGGTCGTGGGCTTGCCGGCAGATTTGATGCGAAAGCCTTTCTTCTATAGGCTTCAGCTGATGAGAGCACGAAGCAATACCTCTCGGAGCTACAAGCTTCGCGACAAGGGCGGGCAGCTGACAGATTAGAAGACTTCGATATAGCGGAGGAGAAAAGGTAGCAGAAGAGGCCGTGCGGGTGGGGGCGGAGTGGGGGGAGAAGGAGCAGCAGTACCAGATTGGATGGCGGAATCGATGTTTACTACCGGTGTTGCAGGAGCGGAGAGGTAATTATCAGCTGACGTCACTGCGGGAGAGAAAGGAGCCTCTCCTGGTACTTCTTCCGTGGCGCTCACTGCCTCGTGATCAATGGGAGCAAGGGCCGAGTTCCGTTCTTCGTCAGAGTCAAGCTCTGAAACGAATATGTCTTCCAAGTGTTCACGTATCTCACGCAGCGTAGACACTAGAAACCCACTGGTCGGTACATTAGATACTTTTTGTTTACCTGCAGTATACCTATATTTTAAGTTACTGTTCATAAGAAACGCTGCAGTTATACCTAGAGCAGCTGGGTGACCAAAGCAAGCTATAGCTTAAACAAAAAGGCACAAACGAGTAAAGCAATGCAGCAAACGTAGTCGAAAAAGCCGAACCTCCAACACAATCAGCGAATCTAAACAAAACAGGACCAGAAATAGAGGCACAAAGCAAAAAAATGCCAGCCAAAAAACCAAAAGAAGAGCATAGTACAAGATGAAATAATAAGAGGCAGACAAGAAACAACCAAAAACCAATAACAATAAGAAAAGTACGAAAAGCCCAACAAGACGACAAGGCAGAAAGAAAGGAACCAGAGACTGACCAAGACTGACTAAGATGAGAGATCAGACCTCAAACCAATTCAGAGCAGAGAGGAAACAAGAAAGGTTAAAATTGCAAAGCGGGGTAGAGAGTAAAATATGAATTCGGTAATGTTTTTTAGCCCCGAAGTTGAGCGAAAAGAAGGCAAAATATCGGCCAAATCGTTTTCTCTGTGCTAAGCACAGTCAAAGGAAAGCATAAAAGCAATTTTTCTGCGTGGTAGTTTAGTTAGTTTTTGCTGTTTGTAGATGTTGTTGTTGGTGATAGTGTGCGAGATGCAACACAATTACCCTCTTAATACTGTAGATTTCCATTACTGAGGTGCGCAGGTCAGGGGTATAATTCAGACTAGCTGACAAAATGCATTACAGTTGTATATCCAAAGTGATAGTATAAAGCACAGTAAAATAATCTAAATTATATCAATTAAAGTCATCTTACGCAATACATTGGAAACATTGTCGGTTGATATTGTCTGCTTGATGGAACCATCGTGCACTTTCAACAATTTTAGAAAGAATCTTAGTTAACGTTAATAAATGCTGCACACAATTTTCGTGCATGTTAATAATATTACCTCTTATTGATGGTACTATACTGTAGCGACATTATCATGAAACTGTACTGTAGGGCCCCTGGCTTCCATGGGCACTAGCAATCAACTAACCCACATTGTACGAAAAGTAGTGTACTGAAATGTGTAGCAATGAGCAGCTCGTGATACAGTTTGAAGTCTCCGATCTAAGCAAAATATCGGATAAAGCCGCATTATTTGGACTTGTTTTAAATGGAACCTCCTGCCTCCTAGCGCTTATCTCGGAGGGACGATTTTTTGAAGAAGGCATACTGCGTAGACTCGGAGTCTATGGTATATTCGTCGCCGTGGTCAGCACTGGAGCATTTTTAATTAAGTCAACTATCAATCTAAGATTTAAATCTCTTATCCTGTCGGTTTAAATGAATAAACTGAAAGGAGAGGAACATAGCGTGTTTCACGACACTGACGAAGTAATGTTTGTACTGTAAATTACAGTGGACTCTGAATAATTACAACCTGGGCGTTTCAGGGAATCGTTGCATTTATTGGAAGTATCACTTCAGAGATTTGTTCATACACACGTCATATAACACGGCCATCAGCCAAGCTAATGCGTGTTTAATTACAAAAGCGCGAAAACGGCTACAAAGTATAGCGTTCTAATATTAATATTAACATCAATCTGCTGGACAAAGGTTAGCTTTTCGTGACATGGCTTGAATCTGAATCACAGGCCAATCGTCAATTCTTAAGCACAATAATGTTACTGTGATGAGCGCGGGACGGATAGAGAAGAAAAAGACGATTTCGAACGGATAATTGTCTGCGCTGCAGCACACAATCAGTAGGTAGTAGTCGTTTTTCAGCGAGGAACGGTGAAAGAGCACAAGAAACCCGCGAGCTTCGACCAGTTGGTTGACTCCGTTGCTTCCCCCTCTTGGTAGCTACTGTAGGTAGTTTACTAGGTGATGGTTAAGTACCCCAGAGGTCATCCTCTTGTAGTCGCCCGGAGTTGGGGAGGTGCCACTTTAACTTCCTTGATTCTTCGGGAGGGGTTTGGAGGCAACTGAAAAATAAATACCGGGAAGAAATCACAGTTACATGTATAGAAACCACTCCTGGTTCCCAGGATTAGACTAACAGCATACTGTTTCACACTGCATACTTCGGTGCCACCACTTGGTGATAAACCATGAGATAATTCTTAGGATAACTTCCAGCATGAATCAATTTTCTTTTGCCTACTGCTGGCAGATCTGGAAGCTTGCAGCGAGCGCTGAATTTGTTTCAAACCTTTGAAGAAAACCTCATTGGCAGGACGTGGTAAACAGCGATCCGCTTCGCAAGCAGCAAATCCCTTAGCTATTCTAAGGTATGGGAAAGCGCCAAATCATCAGCTTCATCATCACCACTAACGGTATCTTGAGACCAAACGACTGAACGCACACGTGACTCGTCGTTTACTTGTTCAGTGCATTCTTTTTCTACTTCAAAGTTGAGCAGGTCTCCAATCCAGATTGACGTACCCTTTGCTGACATAGCTTGAACCTGACTCTCAAGCTTGTCACATTCTGAGTTGAAAAGATTTTCAATAGAAATATTGATCTTTGCTCTATTCATCCCCAAGCAATGCTTGTTGTTCCAGTAGTAATGAATAAGTGAGGCAGTAAATATTCCCAAATCCGACCAAATGGCCTTATAGTACATAAAAAATCCACCTTTTTTATGTCACTGATGCCTCATCTTGTAAATCCAAAGCAAGATCCATCTGATATTTTCGACATCTGATCTTAATTGCCGTAATGAAACTTGCAAAGAGCGACTGTACTTTGGAAGTAGTGCTAGGGTTAAGAAAAAGTATCTCCTAGTTAGGGAAGTCGGGAAGCTTTTTCACGAAACCATGGGTGTTGCAGTTATCAATCAAAAATTAAACCTTCCTAATAGGGTTCTTTGCAACTTTAGCACTGAATACCTCCATCCATGCCTTTGAACTTGCATGATAATCTAGACTTAACTCCAATCCTGTGTTTCTTTTGACCGGTCTGGGTTTCCACCTTTCCGATCACAATCAGCCCTATCTATTCACTACCATTAGCATTGAAGTACGGAAGGAAATGTAATCTATCATTCATTCGCTGGCGTCCAGAAATGTGTTTAAGTACAATGGTTGCGTCAGAAGCCAGCTTGCAAACAAGTCGGAACTCATCAGAGTTAAAAATATCTCTGGTAGCGCACCTCATCAGGTGTTCACAAATCTCGGGAAGCCCCATTTGCAAAAACTTTGGATATAACTCACCTCCTTCGCCGTAGTATTTAAAAGACCGAAGTCCAATCCTTTTTGAATCCTGAAAAACAACCTTCAGAGAAGTTTAGAGATATGTTTTTATCATCAGCGAGCTTTCATTCCACTTCAGGAGAAGCTTCTATACTTGCGCAAAAATAAATCTTCGAGCTCATATTGCGTCGTCTAGGAGCTTAGTACAGACGCAAGCGAAAATGAGCAATTCTAAGTCATGATTTTCCGATCTTTTTGCCACAACATTTAAGGATATATTTCCTCTTTTTCCATGTAGAGAGTGATTCTGTGTCTGAACGCGGCCATTTGTTGATTTTTCCGAGTTTGAATTTTGAACTTGTTCTTTGCCCAGTCTGCCAGCTCTGACAATGTTGGAACAAGAACTTCCTTTATAAGGCGGTTGAAAGACTCACAACTTTTTGTTTTGACGGACCGTGAGAATGATCAGCTTCCTGTTGTAATGGCTTAGGTAGGGAAAATTGGGGTGTCTAAATGATTGAAGCATAATTTAGCCTATGTTCCAAAAAGCATCAAATAATTGGTTCGGTGAATACTTAACCCGGTTTCGTCTCATTTTAGCTTGATGTATCGTAAAATAGTGAGCATAGTGGAATTTTCTATTGGGATCTAAACGTTTATGATGAGGTAATAGGGATCTATATCGGTCCGAAATATGTATTTCTTAATTGGATCCGGATCCTAATCGACATTACAGATGGAAATCCGGATCTTTTCAGGGGTGAGACTGTTGCACTTAGAGCAATCTACAACAATCTTATTTTCAATTTTTTTCCGCATACCTCAAATTTAGATTCAAGGGTCGTTTCACTTACTTTGACGTTGCACTTATGCAGAGAGTACTGTAATGTTACAACTCAATTACTGCACTTCCAATAGATGTATAATAGGGCGGTTGAGTGCAATAACACATGGTTTACCGACAGTACCATAATATTATTGTCAGCACTTCTCTTACAGTTTATTAAATGATCCTCATAATTTTAGGTGTAGTGCCCTAGATCCGTTACCTAGGACCAGAGAAGCACCAGCGAATGGTAAAAATTTCATCCTGATCCATGTTTTTCATCTTATAATTGAAATTGTAAATGTATAGTATGTATCCTACATTACTTCCAACACCTCTACTCGTACAATTCAAATTCTGCAATTAACAAATGCGCTTGCCCGGCATTCGACCCAACTCTAACCCCCTCCTACCCCTTAATTGCACTACCCACCGGCGTCCTGGCCCGTTTCAATGACCCTCTAACTTCATGGCCCACTCAAAGCCCAATGTTGATGTATTCGACAAATGTTAAACCTACTTTGGTCCGTGACAACAGGGCTTTAGTTGTTTTTGCGAAGGATCAATGGTTCAGTACATATGGTTAGGTATTACGAAGATAAGGCTGCAGAACGGAGATTCTGTGGAACTAACTCGTTGCAGCATTACAATTCGCTCAAAACTCTTCCCACTTACAAGTAGCGTAATTATGGACAAGTCTCGCTCCGTAGCGAGTGAAAAGTGTCTCTCGCAGCGATTTAATCGTAAGAGCTGTACGTGCGGTGATTTCAGCAGCAACTCGGTCCATGAAGTCCTGTGGAGCTGGGTATTAGCCCCACATGAGAAGACCGGAAGGGAAATGAAGCCGTGGCTAGGACAATTTACTCGAACAAGTCAGGTAAAGAAAGTTCCCTAGTCGAGCATAACGCATTAGTGGCTTGAATGTAACCGGTTACATCTTACATGCACTAAAACAACCCAAATATTTCCCCTTGTCGAGTATAGAATGATTAAGGGGCCTGACCGGGCGTTACACAAAGGAGAAGAGGTGGACGGCTGTCCAGAGGTTTATGACTGATACGTCGTCATAGTCTCTGCCCCCGTTCTCTTCAAGTATCTTGATTTCGAGGCAAGCAGCATGGTCTCGTTTGGGAGGCTCGGAGACGGAGTGCTGGGCGACTTTGAAGAGGCTTGCAACAAACAACCGTGTTTTCCAGTCGTTCTTCCACCTGCAGGTAGATCAAAGGACAAAGCGCAGTGCACGGCCACCGCATTAATCTATTTGTATCGTGAATTACCCCATCGTGACATTTTTTGAAGAGAGAGGGAATAGAGGCTCCCAATAGAATTTCCTGGACCACCTAGAGATACTACTGACGCTCGCAGTGGGAAGCAAAGTCTCATTGATAACGAATTGTCCAAGGGGGAAAGGTTTGGGTGTTTTTGCTCCTGGATGATATATCCAATCTATCCCATGGTTTTCCAGACAACCACAATCGACTCAAAAAGGGTAGACCGACACAGTAATGGGGAAGGAGCTTCACTCGCTGTGCATCACAGGGTGATGAAGTATACTGTAGATGAAATCTAAATGAAGGGAAAAGCCACAGTAGTGCCCATATGGTGCTGGCCGAGTAGAAGCAGCTTTCCCACCTGTCTTCATATCAATGGTACTTCATTCCACGTAGACCTAAGTGAACCACACGCGCTTTCATGTCCCGCTATCCTAAAAAATAGAAAATCGGGGAGTTTTGGTGACTGAAAAGTAGGGTAACCTAAGATGTGCATGTCTTCTATAAAATTATAAACTTTGAATGGCAAACTGAAGTGCACTGCTGACATTTTTAGTGATTCTGTGGCGAAAATATTTTAAAAGGACATATAATCCTACACTGAGAGGGTGAATACACACAGGATGTAATATTGACATACAAGTCATTGCCACCGGCCAAAAATATGGAAAATACACAGTTTCCTCACTAGTTCCTACACTCAGCTGATAATCATTTGCCCCCACCCCGCTGGGATCTAGAGTTGCTTCAGTATGTCTTTCATACCTAAGGCTCCATGTTCCTCATTGAATACACGACCGCGTGGCCTTTTCAGTTGAGATCAAAACGCTTAACTTTGTTATCTGACGTCACCCACAATCCAAAATAACCTCTAAAAGTTTTTTAAACCCAAGAGAAATAAATACAGACTTAATTTCGTTAAAGTTTATTATCGCTTTAATGTCTCCATAGCACCGTAGCGGTGCTATCTGCTTGAAAGGAGCGAAAAGTAGATCCATTTGTTTGAAAAAGGCTGCGGTATCGCTGCCGGTAGTTTACCACTGTCGAACAGGGACCGAAATCGTTTTAACGCTGGTGGGAATTTTGTGATACATGGCAACATTACTGTAGGTATATTTATTTACTGGAATGGTTCTCTGAATGGTGCAGGTATTAATTTTTCGGTACTACAAACAATAATCCATTCGTGAAGTTAAAGTATTTTTATAGCATTATTATGTATAATAGCAAGGAATTTTTATTCTGCCATTTCCCTACTTTTCCCACAATATCGACCAAAATTACAAAAGGACAAGATTCTCACAACGTTAAGGACTCTTGTATAAAAACGTGGGTAGTTAACGACTTCGGCAACCCCAACTCTCAATACATAAAGGGGATGGTGCAAGCTGAGTAGCCTCAAAGGCAATAAAGTAAAGTTCATTTTCTACAATTTTTGTTTAGTCTCATAGTCTATTCGCATTGATACTTATGAATACTTTGCTAAAAATGACATTTAAAACTATTTAAAAACATTATATTACCTTTATCAACATTAAATTGATGGCTTTAATTAATTGCTACTTTTCAAATTTAGTTACGCGTAATTTTATGATACAAGTAATAGGAAACGTTACGTTTTGAATTGAGTAAAACTTGGAGAAAAACGTATAACACATTTTCGGTATCAAAAATGATTTCTCAGTGGTTTAGTCACAACAGGGTCAACTTTTTGTTCCAAAATGCAATAGAAAATACGTAATCTACAACCATTTCAATATCTTACCATCTAAAATATGACGTAATTTTACGTAATTTTAACATATAATTAATTCTGCATCGTTTACAACGGAGTACTTTAATTTGTGTGTACAACTGAACGCTAAGATTACACAAATTTTTAATTATCATCACGAGATTACTGAAATATTTCCAATATTAATTTGGATAAAGGTTATTTGTGACCTTACGGACTCCGTTGGCAAAAGTAAACACCATAAAATATTTTGTGCTTCGACAAAATTATGCATAATCTTAATTTTACGATAGGATATAAATTAGTTACGCTCGTTTAAATTTTTTAATTAATTAAATAATTAATTACGTAACTTTCCTACTTAATCATTAATAATTAATTATTTTATAGTTAAGAAATCATTTTACCATATGACTTGAAATGTTAACAGTAACACTAGGAAGCATCCAAAACATAATCTAAGTGGTGTATTGTATCCATAGTGAAAATGACCTTAAGATAACAGATTAAAAAATAATGGCAGTTGTCCCGTAAATTCGACAGCTGAGAATAATAGAGAATGAACAATGTTTTACATTCCAAGTTCCATCAAGTACGGAATCATAATCAAGCAATGCCAAAGACCTCATTTACACTCATATTAAATTCTTTTTTCAAAGTGGTTCAAACGCGGCAAAAAATGCAGCTTTTACAACCCTCCGTATGATTATGTAATATATTTAAGCGATTTATAGTTTTCATCACAACACTTTAATGAGTGGTTAAAATATGTTCCTTCAGAATCTCAAGAGCGAGATAATTGTTTCGAACAAATTTTAACAATGAGTGCAGAGGGATCAGTTTTATCTTCTTTTTATTGGTCGAGAGATGATGTAAATACCTCGAAACTCTAGTGTTGGTGTATAAGAAAGAAGAGTGCGTAACAGTTTTGGTGTAACTCCATTAGTGTGTTTCAAATTTTAGACTATATTTAAATATGGTTCCCATCGGATGCAATATCTAAAAAACCTACTTTGAGCATTGCTGTTTATGTAAAAAGCAGATACAGAACATTTTAGACGTATTATATGCAATAAAGATGAGAAACACTTACGAACATTGACATTGAGACTCGTAAATCATATGTCAAGTATTTCAAATTTAAGTTACTTAAGTTAATAAAAACGTTTTTGTGCAGTTACTGGCATCTTATGCAGAAATAATTGTGTGAGCATTTTTAAGAGCAGTAATTAAGCATTGCGAAATATTTCTTTAGATGCAATAGACTTTCATTTAACGAATCTTTACTATTTGACCCGTGATACAACTCTCATAAATATAAAAATACATGATCGAGTTATCAAAAATGTTTGAGGAAATCAAACGTATTTACTGTATGGATAAATAGGCCATATCCCTGTGGAACTATAGTGATGTATTTATTTTTCGAGAAGATTCAAGAGAAAAACTTTACTATATGAAATTTTGATTGCGGATATGGGATACCCGATTGCAGATATATATGATTACCACATGGCCATCCCTGAATGGATTTGTTTGAGAGTATTCGAGGAGGCCAGGAAGTTTTAAATTACTGAGTTAAACAATTTGATATTTTGAAATAACAGGGTTTGATACTCTTTAGAGTTTCAATGCTCTTGTTTTCTTGCAGCCGGTAATTCTGACATAATTAATGATAGAATCTGGCCACACATTATTTCAGATTTATTTCTTTGTTAATTGTCTACATTGATGACCGTTTGATTGGGATTGAAATTTGTGCGCCGTATTAGAAAATTCTGCATGTGATAGCGATGCTAATGTTTTCAATATTTATCCATAGTTTTTGCAGTAATTAAGTAATTAATTAATGCCGCAGATACCCTCTTTTCTTTCGAGACTTGAACATCAATTTTGTTCCAAACGCTAGTGATTACTACCGCAACAAGTCCAATATGTTAGAATTAGAAGATATTTTTGTCAGGCGGACAATGTCAACAACAGTAGTTCTTCATTGCGTATGATGATTAGAATTGGTATATTTTAGATTAATTTACTGGGCTTTATACTCTCAGTTAGGCTATGCAACTGTACTGTAAATTTCTCACCTAGTCTATAGTATACTGTCAGCTATTCTCCAGTATACTCCTGACCTGGCACCTCAAGCATGGGAATCTACAGTATCAAGAGAGTGATGGTGTTGCATCCCGCCTACCATCACCAAAACAACATCATTAACGAACAAAACGACAAATAACAGCAAAAAATTGTACCTTCCTCCCCCTTTTATTTTGCTCGTGTGTAGCACAACCCAATTGGTCGAGATTCGGCTCTCGCCCTCGCTCTTCTACGGCTTCGAAACAAAATTCGGGAATTTCAACTTTCGACATCCCCGCTCTGCTTCTTGAATTCTATTGCCTCCCCGCTGCTAGCTGCTTTGGGAACTCTTGCTTCTTCTCTGTTGTTTGGTGTTAGGGTTGTTCTGTGGTAACTATTCTAGCCTGGTTTTGGTCTTGGTGCTGGTATCGGTTTTAGTCTTGCTTCCGCTCTTGGTCTTGGTATCTGCAGCTCGGTCTCTGTTGTGTCCAATCTTTGTGCTCGTCTGCTTCCTTTTCACTGTTTACAGTGCCTGGTCCTGGTCTACTGTGTTGACCTGGTGCTGTAGCTGTTGCCTTGGTCTATCTACTCCTACATTGTGCCTGGTTGTGGTCTGGCTGTGTTTCTACGTGCTCTTGTACTGGTTGGGAATCTACTTGGCTAGCTGGTTGTGAAGGGCTACTTTGTTCTTAGAAACCGTTGCTATTGCTTAACTAGTTCGTGCCTTTTTGTTTTAAGCTCTAGCTTGCATTGGTCACCTAGCTGTTGTAGATATCACTGCAGGGTACCTCATATCTAGTAAGTTAACCGGGGTTTCTACATAGTGTCTACGCTACGTGAGCACCTGGGGATATCTTCGGTTCATAGCTTGACTCTGACAAAGAATGGAACGCGGTCGTCGATTACGAGGCAGTGAGCGCCGCGGGGAAGTACCGGGAGAACGTTCTTTATCCCCTGCGAAACCGCCCGGTGACAATCTCCTCTCAGCCCAGGAAATACCGGTAGTAAATTTAGACACCGCCACCCTCCCATCCGAACGACCTGTCACCGCGGCTTCCTCTTCTCGTACTCCGCCCCCTCCCGCACCGCCTTCTACCGCATTCAATCATCCTCCTCCTTCCCACCTACCGTTCGGAATCCCAACGCTCCAAGTCCCTACCGCGACGCCCACAGAACTGCGCGTCCGTGCTTCTAGCTCTCATCAGCTGAAGCCGATGGAAGAAGGGCTTTCGCACCACATTTACCGCGTAGCGAACGAACGCATCAGGAAGACGAAGAAGGGCAAGACACGTCAAGCCCATAGAGAGATCTGCGACCTCAATGTTTCATATTGCCTACAGCTCAACGTCCACAAGAAAGGTAAGGACCAATTTTACAAGGTCTGCAAAAATGAAACCCCGAGTTTTTTCCACTGCGAGTTGTGCAATATCAACATCCACAACAAGCCTGACGCCGATCGTCATATTTTCACCAAGAAGCACGTCAAAAACGAGCGATTCCGCTTAGTACTTCTTTAAGTAGTTCCAACAACCCCCCCCAATACATCCTAAAGACTACGTTTTTCTATCATCAGGAATCATTAAAAGTGGCGCCTCAAGAGGTTCACTCTAGAGTATATCCAGAAATACCTTTACGCATATAAACCAGCTACCCTTTCACATTGTAAAGTTGAAGCTGCTCTTTCTGTTTACATCAATGCCGACCCGCCAACCTTCACATGAAAATTCCATAATTGGCCTTCGAGAAGATCTCCCTGTGTAAATCCTTTACAACACAGAATTTCTTTCTGGTCCTGCGGTACTTTCTACTTGCAACTACACGGTCTAGATTACACTCAGCATCCAGAAAATTCACGTATTTCCTGGGGAATCCCATCAATTCTTTATCGGTCGGAACAGGATAAGAAAGAAGCTTATGCCATACTCGCTAGTGGAAAAGGCATAGTGAAGTCCATTCAACCTCTCAAGTTAGAGAAATCTCGCTATACTGAGGATTCGAGAATTGTTCACAACCTTGCAATTCGTTTGAATACACGGAAAAGTTTACAGGTAAACTTAGTGAGGATATCAACGAATACATATCCAACTACCTCGATGCCAACGGATTATGAACTACCTAACGAAAGAAGCTGCAATACTTCCATAACGTTTTCGAAGGTGAAGGTAAAAGGTTCTACCGTGAGCATACCGCTGGACGCTGTGAATTTTTTCGTAAGCGTAGCTATTATAAGGGAAGAATACAATAGTTCTACCTGTCAGAATCGAATTCTTGAACACCTTCAAAGCTTAAGACTGTCCGCTGTAATCGAAAGCAAGCGTTGCAATGTGCCTGAGGCGTTCGAAGAACTAAGGGAGACAATATCCAAATTTGATCCGCAAGGTCCCCCGCAGCACAGGCCCGAGGAAGAAAAAGTTGAATGCCTCTATAAGGCTGTCTTGGTGCGCCTGGGCTAACGCATCAATCGCAAATGTTTTATCGGTAAAGCCACAATGGAATTTTCAACAGCTGTACACTTATCTGGATTTAAGTTGGTTGGTAAACCAATAAGAGATTGCAGGAAACTAGAGAGATGCCAAAGATCCTGGTCGTTCTGAACCCTCATTGAGACCGAAGCACCTCATACAATTCCGAATATTCCCGGTCTGTACCTAAACCACGGAACATATGGTAAGCCCCGTAAATCAGGATTGCATTCGTCTGCTCCCGCGTCATATCTACGCCGTCAAGAACAATCCAATCGTCCCAATGGCTATCGTAAGGATACACCCGGCAAAAATAGTTTCGACCGCTTTGGAAATGTTCGCGGTGTAACGGTTTTGGAGACAAAAATCGTTTCATTCGAGAATGCCCTATGCTTCAGAATGCCATGAATAATTTCAGCAATGCATTAAGCAGAAATCCGGGTCGTGCTGAGGAAATCCTCTTCGAATTATGTGAACAAGTCGATGATGCCATGTTTAGTGATAATGAGCATGCAGAAGACCCTTTTAACGATATTGAGATCCCAATAGGCAAGAAATCCAGGTTACGGCTGAAACTTTCACAATGACATCATTGGATCCTGTACAGAGAGCTTTGGCGTATACTTCGGTCCTGAAAAGTTTCTTTAAGAAACAGTAAATCACCCTCTCGTATGAAAAATTTCATTTGGTACTGCTATCCAGAAAAATAGGACTCCATATAGAGTCTACATAAGTTCTAACTTCAGTCGACGTATTACCTTTCATGAAAAACACTTATTGCCGCATGATGTTTTCTTGACTGAAGCAGAAATGGTTGCCTTCCACAGAAAATTGAGCCTGAAAGGACAACCAAAATGGCAAGGGGCATGCATTGACTCTGGTGCTCAGGGAACATTCATTGCTCCTTAGCGAGCCCGTGCATATTGGAGATTCATGAGTTGAAAATTTAAGATGAAGAAAGTTAGAAACTTGTACATGTTTGGACAAAACGTTCAGCGTGCTATCGGCTCAATAGTTATTTTGATCCCTCTGCCTACATCTCTTATCCTTTCCAGGTTGATGTCGTCAATTCTGATATACCATTATTGCTTGGACTTGACACACTTGACAGGATACAGATCCATTTCAGCAAAGTGGAAAACACTATGTGTAATCCAGTTGCCTGTTGTTCGCAGAAATGGTCATGCTTAATTTCTATGGAACTAAAGCTTCATCAACTTTAGCCATAGCGAGCTGACTAAACTTCATCGAGGTTACATCACCCTTCCACTGAAAAGTTACTGAATCTTCTCAAAAAGGACCAGCCGGAAGAGTGTGATGCTAATACGAAACAAATTCTCGAGAAAATTTCGAGACATTGTGATACTTTTCAACGTCTTGGTCCAACTCCCATTCGCTTCAAGGTATCCATGCAAGTTACGGATGAACTAGTTTTTGGTGAAGAACTATCTGTTTATTTAATATTTATCAACAATCAGCCAGCCCTTCATGTTATCGACAAAGCAACTCATTTTTCAAGCACAGTTTTTTTAGACCGAGCTTAGGATAAAATCAGAGTGTTGAAGGAATCTGGCTTGCTTTTCTTGAGGCCTGGTGTCTAAAGTACTATGGATACCCTAGTCAGATTCGGACCGACGCAGGATCAGTATTTAACTCTCCCCGATGGAAAGAAATCTTGAATTGATGTGGAATCAAACTTATAGTTTCTGTTGTTGAAGCCCATAACTCTCACGTTATACGGGAACAACTTCATGCTCCGCTACGTATCTTTCAAAAGGTTCATCAAATATACTCCCCCATTAGGAAGGAGCTTGTCATAGAGATTGCTAGCAAACCCATAAATGATACATTGTAGATAATGGTTTAGTCCCTCATTTCTGGTATTTGGACTCCGACCTAAGTTCCCGGTTTTAAACGCAAGACTACCCAAGCAAAGTGAACGCATGAAAATTATTACCGATGCCACGATGATAATGAACACTATCATTGCAGAAAGACGTATTTCAACTGCCTTAAGTGGTAATATCCCTTTTGCTTAGGACAGAGTTTACTACACCGGTGACGAAGTTCTCATCTTCGGATAGAAAGAGAAGGAATTAATAAGCCCTTATACAGTTATCGATTTCGATGACAAAATGGTTCTTTTCAAAGGGTAAATTCCCCTGTTCAACGTTTCAACACAAAACAAGCGAAATCGTACTTTCGCGAAACTAGGGAAGAAGTTGTCGACCCTTCGGAATTCCCCGCCCCCTCTCAATTCTATCAAACTATGTTGAAACCATTCCTTTCTCAAAACAAACCCTACAGTTCTCTCTTCTGTACTCATATTACAGAAATTATTCATCCCAAAGATCCACGCACAGCTGAGTTCAGTCCAGCGAAACGAAAGGAAATCATGGACTGATTGAACGTGGCACATGGAAAGTAGTATGCAAGGATGAAGTACCATCTAACCCAAATGTTCTAGGTGAAAGTTTTGTACTCGCCATCAAAGATTCTGGTACAAATCGTGAAGTGTGGAAAGCTAGATTCGTCGTACAAGATCATAGGGAAAAAGTGAAATAATTTCTTGTCCATGACACTAGCACTGCTCGTCAACATTCGATCAGAATAATAGTTGGACTTGCATCTATTTTCTGATTCAAGCTCTTCTCAACGGATGTTACACAATCATATCTGCAAAGCGCTGAGAAACGCCTCAGAGACATCTATGTAAAACCGACAAAGGAGTTTGAACTTGGTCCGATGCAATGCTTAAGCTTCTTAAGCCACTCTATGGACTCCCTGGCAGTTGTTATTACTGGGGGAGAAGTAGTTAAGAACATTTAAGATCCGATCTTGGAATTAAATCTGCAGCTAACGATGGACCATTCTTCTTTACGGTAATTGATATGAAGCTTTCTGACCTTTATGTAACCTATGTCAACGATTTCCTTCAAGCTGGAAATGACCACTTCGAAAAGTTCTCGAGGAAATCCGAAAATCGTTTCAAGTGTAAACGTATGGAGTACGACAACATCCAGTTCTCTGGAGCGCAACTGGAAAAAAACATTTAGCTTCGAAGTGCATCAATCCAACTACCTACAGAGGCTCAAATTACTTCCCTTTGATGCGTATTATAGCTCATATAAATCAAAGAAGGTTAAACTGGCTTGGATAGCGTACACGAGGCCTGAAATTTCATTTCGGGTCGCCCAAGCCGCTCAACCTACGGAAGGCTTATTCAAAAGAGACCCGCAGAAGCATATCAAAAGGATCCGTATTGCCTTAAATGTCGTCACAAATGACACCTCTGTGCGATTTAAGTTTCCGAAGCTTGATTTGAAATAACTTTACTTGCTTGTTTACTCCGATGCATCATTTCCTACAAATATCGAAGATCATCACAGCTTAGATGCATTATTTTCTCGGCAGATGAAATTGACAAGTGTCAACCGCTTTACTGGTCATCTCACAAATCGAAACATGACCCGAGGTCTGTACTTGGTAGTTAAGCTATAGCATTAGCTGATGAATTCAATATGTCCTACGCTTTGAAACATGACTTGCAGAAAATGTTGTCAAGACCTACTCCTATCATCATGTTTACGGATAGCTTGTCTCTTTTCAATGTCATTAGTAGAGAAACTACGACTAGTGAGAAACGTCTCATGATAGATATTGCTACTGTTAGGAATTCTTACAAGTCGAAAGAACTCCAGAACATCAATTTATTCGCTCTGAGTTCTACCCTGCTGACGCTCTAACAAAATTCAAAAGTGACGCAATTCTACACCGCACCATCCGTAATGATCGCATTAGTCATCCAATTGAGGAGTGGATTGATAGAAAAAGCTAAATCACTTTGATTGAAACGAGCAAAGAGGGTGGAAATGTTAAAATTGGAAGATGTTTTTGTCAGGCGGACAATGCCAACCGGCAATAAATCCAATTCATTACGTGTGATGACTAGAATTGGTATATTTTAGATTAATTTGCAATGCTTTATACTATAACATATAGGCTATGCAACTGTACTGCATTTTGTCACCTAGTCTACAGTATACTGTCAGCTATTCTCCAGTATACTCCTGACCTGGGCACCTCAAGCATGGGAATCAACAGTATCAAGAGAGTGATGGTGTTGCATCCCGCACACCATCACCAACAACAACATCATTAACGAACAAAACAACAATAACCGCAAAAAAGATGTACCTTCCTCCCCCTTTTTATTGTGATCGGTATAGCACAACCCAATTGGTCGAGATTCGGCTCTCGCCCTCGCTCTTCTGCGGGGTGAAACCACACAACAAGGTTGTCGCACCGCGAATATGGATTGATAAGATCATTGCTTATCCATAGCGACATAATCGCTAACGGTCCGCCCATTTTGCCCTCGATGTCGACAGTGTGGGGTGCAGCATCATTACTCTATTCATATTGAAGACTCTTCTGAGATATAGGAGTAGGTGTCGTCTCTTCGCTACATTTGCAGGGTTTTCAGCACCCTTAAAAGGAAATTTTGAGGGTTTGTAGAGGTGATGTAGATGAAAGACAGCCTAGGACTGTGTAGCTGATTTGATTCCTTCCTTTCTCGAAACCATGTATGGAAGGTCAGGTCCTCGCCAAAAATCCAAGCAGAAAATTGAGCAAGACACCAAAATTGTAGTAGTCGAAGACAACACTGTGGAGATAATCAGAACTTTCAATCCGCCGCAGAACTTAAGTTCTGTCGATACTGAAAAGCTACGGAATCAAAAAGGGTTCGTTGCGGGAGTACATGGCAGGACAGGGTTGTTCCGGTTCAAGTATACACGCTCGACGCGTTTTCGCTGATCACGAAATTGACGCTTTCGATCGCCAGTCGAGCCAAATTCTATACTGCCAAGTGTGGGGCCATTCAACTTTAGCGACATTCCATGTTTGATGCCACCTCCAGGGACGCCTGCTAGTTCTGAATTTTGGTAGACGCAGTGTCAGCGAGGTGAACCGAAAGATGGCAGGCACAGCGAACGGGTACAATGGTTCCCCCAGATGCCGTTGCAGTCCAGTATTTGAGAAATTGATTAGAGAGGGCTCCGAAAACGATCGATTATCCTTACTGCTTTCCCTTCTCTTGCCCCAGTTGTGTTTTGAGGCTTGCCCTATATAGCCGTTGGATATCTGTAAAGTAGTATATATAGTAGACGACAGCCAGTATATTAATAGGCGCACAACACAATAGTACTGCCATCCGGCAGTCTAGGACAAAGTCATTGCATTTTCCAAGTCGGATAAGTCACGGTCCATGATTTGAGATGACCGTTTCTGCAGTATACGCTGTAATATATGCCCCCTCAATTGAGCCGAAACGGTCCATATAAAGCATTTGTCCGAACTTAATACGACATCAGCATTATCTGTATGCTGCGTGTTTCGTCGTACAGTAAATTCTGCCACATGATCATGGCATTACAGGTATAGTGGATAATCGACCGAAATACTGTTCTTTGGTGGAATGATTGGAAAATTATGGGTGAATATGATAGGGGGGCTTCGACGTGGCTGTGATCCACAACTGGAAGCAAGTCACGCTGTCACGTCTGCATCTCGGTTGCATTTGCATCCGCCGGACTGTAAGCCACTCGAGATAAGGCCACGTTGGCAGCGTACCGTTGCTCAAGGACTTGATGTGCGATCAGAACCCGTCGGACAGGTCTATATAACCGACAACTTGGAAACCTTTGGCACAACTTCTGGTCCCTCAAGTCGTCGCTTGTTCTCATCCTTCGAACCAGCTCCAGACGAATCACCGTCTAGGCCGACATTCACACAACACAACACCCTTACCATGTCTAATGCTGAGTCCTCCTCTGCTGCATCAACCGGTTCCCGTATCGACGCCCTCGAAAACAAGTTTTCAACCCTCGAGAATCAACTCTCTGAAGTCGTCAATTTGCTCAAGGGTGGTGCCGGTCCTTCCGCCCAAGCCGCTCCCGCCGCTGGGCCCTCCGCTGCCGCAGATCCGCCGTCGGATCCCGCCGATCAAGCCACGGCCGCCGCCGAGGCCTTCAAGGTTGGGCAACTGCAGTTTTCACTGCCGCCCCCAAGTGCCGAGCAGGTGGGCGAAACCTTCGCCACTCGGCGAGCTTACGCCGCTACCGGTAAGCTCAACAAGTTCGAGAAACCTCTTACCGTCGCTCCCTTTCCCGCAAAAAGGTTCATTCCGGAACCTGAAGGCCTGTTTGGACGCATCAAGACAGCCGATCAGAGGGACGGGTGGGAAGCTGAAGTCCTCTGGAACGTGGGCAACAACTGTGAAAACGCCCTCGCCAGTGCCCATCGAGTCACCGAGGCCCTGGCTGCGAAGGACGTCCAAGCCGCTACCGAGGCCTTCGCAGTTCTACATCACTTTCTTGAAGCTTCCTATTCCAGGGTATTGGAACGAGTTGATTTCTTCACCGACTCCTTGGAATCCGGTAAATCAGAGGCTATTCTTCTCCAGAAGTACCTCAGAGAAGACGACTTCCCCTACGCATCCGATTTGTATCGAACTACCAAACACAAGTTCGCCGAGCTCCGTTCGCAAGCTTACGCAAAGGAGTTCAACAAGCAACAAGCCGCCGGAAATCGCCGCCCTCCGAAGGGACCTGGAAGAACCAGCCTGGTCCGGCCGAAAAGCCTAGTCGCAAGTAAAGCGGTCATCTCCGCCGTCGTTTTGTCCTATGTCTCAAGTCCTGTGGCGCAACACCCAACGCGCCGCTCCCTTTTGGTCCCAGACCCTTCAGGCCTCCGAATTCCTTCTTCGGGCACTCCGTTTTGGAGTTTACGAGCGCCCGGTGAAAACATCCCTTTCAGACACTCAATTCCGCCTCTCTCAAATCCCTATCGATCCGTCCGACCGGGAATTCTTCGACGACGCAATCAAAGACGCTCTTCACCGTCGAACGTACGAAGAAATCTCAGCTGCCGAAGCTCTTCGTCTGCACAAGGATGGCTACCCGATTTCCAACGCATTCGTCGCAGTTACCGGGGAAAAACAGCGGTTGGTTGTAAACCTTTCCCGCCAGTCTACATTATTTCGAGACATGCCTGTCAAAATGGAAACCCTGGAAGGGTTCGCTCTGGATCTCAAGCGTTCAGACTACCTTTTCTCGTTCGATATCGCGAAGGGCTACCACCATTTTCGATTGCATCCCGATATTCGCAACTGGTTTATTTTCAAGGTGGACAACCGATATTTCCGCTGTATCGCCCTCCCTTTTGGATGGAAGCTTTCGCCGGCATATTTTATCAAGCTCATGAGACCCTTCGTCCGCTTCGTCCGAAATCGCCTTCGTCTGCGTATGCACCCGTACATGGACGACTTTCTGGTCGCGGTTCGCCGACGCTCTCGTCTTCACAAGGCTCGTGTGCAAATCGATCGTCTCTTGAAGGCTTGCGGACTACTTCGCAAGGAAGACAAGGGAAACTGGGCCGGAACGCAGTGTATCGAACATCTCGGTTTTACTATCGATACCACTCGTATGATGTTTGGATAACCGCAAAGCGAATGGAAAAACTCAAGGGTATCTCGCAACAGTTGCTCCGCCAAGCACGTCGGAACCGCCGCCTGGTCGACGTCCAACTGTTACGCCACTTCGCAGGAGTGGCAATATCATGCTCCCTGGCCATGCCACTCGCACGGTTCTACACCCGATCCATCTACGATTCGCTCAAGCTGAACACATCCAACTCAGGGAAACGGGTGAAGCTGCTTCACTCAGCGATTCGGGACCTCAAACACTGGCGCGATCTAGCTCACAGTCCGCCAGAGAGGCCCGTGTCGACCCCATCCCCTACGTTGGCGCTCCACTCGGACGCATCGACGACCATTGGTCAAGGGGGAACCTTGGGCTCCAATTTGCAACCAGGAACCCAAGGAACGTGGGAAGCTCGTGGCTTATGGGATCCTCTTCTTCGCGTCAAGCCAATAACATTCTTGGAGCTCCGCGCCGTGACGGACAACATCCGGTCGTTCGCCAACATGCTCAAGTCAGGGACTCACCTCAGAGTATGGGAGGACAACCAAGCAGTCGTGGCAATTCTCAACGCTATGACAACCAAGTCCCGACCACTCATGCAAGAACTCCGCGTGTTACACCGCTTGTTACAGAAGCTGGGAATCTCCATAGAAGCACGTTACCTCCCGTCAGCAGTCAATCGTTTCGCAGATCGGTTGTCACGACTACACACCCTCGACGACTGGAGAATCAATCAGGAGACACTCCAACCGCTGCTCGAATCATACCATCCGACTATCGACCGGTTCGCCGACAGCAGCAACAAGGTCTGCGCCAAGTTCAACAGCGAATTCGCGTGTCCTGGCTCCCTGGGGATCAACGCGCTACAACAAGACTGGCGTTCAGAGCTCAATTTTTGGAATCCTCCTCTCAAGTTGATTCCACTCGTCGTCAACAAGATCTGCCACGAACAGGCAAAGGGAATACTGGTCACGCCTTGCTGGCCCGCTCAGCAATGGTACACGAAATTGCTCCGTTTGGCTCGTCCGCACGTTTTCGCCGCAGAAGATCTTTACCTCCCGCCAATTTGGGCCCCGCAAACAATGCCCACTCCTCCGTGGAAATTGGCCGTCTGGAAAATCTAGCAGAAGAAGCTCGTACTCTACCTCTTGCTGTTACGCTACAACAGTCGGTGCTTACAGTGGCCGGGGCTGGGCGACTAATGGGGGTACCACGATCGCTCGTCTGATGCCGAAAGCGAGAGCACCGAACACGTGGAGATCAAATGAAATTTTGTGGAAGAAATGGCTGGTATTCTGTTCTCAAGATGGTATTGACCCGCTCTCTGGAAATGAAGGTGCTGTCCTTCGGTATCTGGGTTGGCTCTTCGAGGAAAACAAGATTAGTGCGGGCTCAGTACGCAACTACCTCTCGGCTGTCACTACGGCGCATACTCGTATTGGGCGGTCTCTGGCACTCACACCACTCATTCAATTGGCTGTGGATGCCTTTCAACAAGGGGACAGGGACCGAAAGTTGCTCTCAGACCCGCTTACAGAGCGGCGTGCTCTGCCAAGCTCAGTTGCTCGTCGAATCTTCGCTCTCGCACTCGCGTCTCCGGACACTGATCTCGAATTTCTACGCAACGCCTGTGCCGTACTCGTCAGCTACATTTTCTTTGAACGTGGCGAAGCTGGGGTGTCTCTGTTGCTGACCAACATCACTGTCACTCCGGATTCAATCAACATCGCCATCGCACTACGCAAGAATCGTAACCGGGTTGCTCATACTCTTGCTTACCGCCGAAATCCTCGCTTCGATACCAGCGTGATCGACCTGGTCTGTCGTTATGATACCTACGCCGCTCGAACCGATCCGGGAGCAAGTACTATTGGGCTTTACCTGGGACTCGTCTTTCTACGAGCGCAAGAACCATTACTCTTTGGCTACAGTCTTGTCTCGCTCGTGCTCAAGTCACACCTCCGCCTCAAGTCTCTTGGTCTTCGCACTCGCTGCGCATGGGTGCCGCATCAGAATGTGCAGCGATTGGGGTTCAGGAATATCGGATATTGATATGGGGGGATTGGTCGGCTGGACGCACATTCCGCGAGTCTTATCTGGATGCTAGGGTGATGCAATGTGATGATTCGTTCTTTTTCTTCGGTCACTTGCTGTGACCTCACTCTCGTTATCACGTACCTCCGGTACATTTGGTTTTCTCTATTGTTTTAATTCGGTGGAATGATTGGAAAATTATGGGTGAATATGATAGGGGGGCTTCGACGTGGCTGTGATCCACAACTGGAAGCAAGTCACGCTGTCACGTCTGCATCTCGGTTGCATTTGCATCCGCCGGACTGTAAGCCACTCGAGATAAGGCCACGTTGGCAGCGTACCGTTGCTCAAGGACTTGATGTGCGATCAGAACCCGTCGACAGGTCTATATAACCGACAACTTGGAAACCTTTGGCACAACTTCTGGTCCCTCAAGTCGTCGCTTGTTCTCCCGCCTCCCTCCTCCACTCATCCTTCATGGCCCAATCACAAGCCGTCTTTTGTTCTTGATTTATGTTATGCTTTATTTATGATTCGTTATTTATGGAATTCTGATTACGCAAACGCAGCAACTGGTGGAAGTTTGATTTGGTTCTGGTCAGAGGATCATCACGCATAATGGTCACGGGCGTATGACCGCGCTACTCTCCTTACAACTCTTGCGACGCGAACACACCAAATCTAAAGAGTTTACCCAAGCGTACGCATGATGGAACGAATGGAACCGGACAAGGATCTCAGCGTCTGGGGAGACACGCCGATCAACTCATCCAATTCCACCAATCCATTACTCCCGGTCATATGTCTCGGTCCACAGCTCACCTGCCCTCTCGCTGGAACATCTTCTCCCCTACGTGTGCCTCCCCAGGCCGGCCATTGCTGGCAGCGTACGTGCACTCAAGACAAGTAAGGTTGGCACCAAACGGAAGCTGTCACACTACACCCCTTTGAGGTACCATCCCCGGAAGAAGCGCCCCGCGCCCATAGCCGCTGTACAGCAGCATCCGGAGATTCGAGTGATCAAGCATTTTTAACCCTGCCTTCACCAGTTCTGTCTCGAGCAAACGTTCAACACGAAGGTTCAAATCAATCCCAACTACTGGAGCAAGTAAGCTGCATAAGTTATCCCTGTTTGCTGTAATGCGTACTTATTTAGTTATCCCTGTTGCTGTTAGCTATTTGCTTTGATAAAGTGTTATGTGTTTCTCTATTGTTTTAATTCACGTAAGATATGGTGGTTAAGGGAGATGAAAGCTAATTATTCGTCACTTTCATGCCTGTAACGGGTTTTCCCCCGGTAATTGAGAAAAGCGTAATTTCTGCCTTTTTTTGCTAACGTGGCACAGCGCAGCCCTGCAGTATATGTGCGGTACTGTGCTACGCAACATAGTACATAGATGCGACTGGAAACTTCCAGACGCATCTCTCATCTCTGAGAATCTGGGGCTTCGCAGTTCTGTGCTGTAAATACAGTAGTTTGTGTATGATGCACGCCCCCACTGGGCGTACGCCACCGGCGCTGGCCGTACAAGAGAAAGAGGCTTCCTGTCATGCCAAAGCACCTCTTTTGTCCCTATCTTTCAATAATATCACCCTTCCTGACTCATCGGCCTCTTTCTGTACCCAGCCTTGCCCTCTCATCGCTCCCCTGTACCTAACCTTGCCTACAGTATCGGCCTCCATCTGTTTGCCAACTCCGTCCTGCGTGGCCACAGTACAAGCACTTCAAGGTGACCAAGTGACCCCAGCAAAGCACCGTTGTGCATTATATTCTGTCTTTGTAAGCAGAGAAATCAAGCGATCGGATCTTGCGGTGAGTGCCGCTGCTCGTGGAACGAAGTTGACCTGCACGTGATAACTCGCTAGTCGCTTGGCATGAATATCCTTACGAGGGATTCTGCAGCTGGACTAAACAAGATTGTAGCATGGATTCTCTGCCTGAATAACCTCGTAAGGCCTGTAGTAGAACGGCTAAAAAGTCGGTCATCCCCTGCTCTAATTATTCGCTGCGCTGTAAGCAAAAAAAGACGTCTCCCAACTGCGAACGTTTCCATTCTTCCGGTAGTCTTCTTTTCTTCTATTTACTTTTCTATCTTGTCCGGGCGCCTACCCTAATCACCTAGCACCCATCATGTGTTTCACTGAAATTACACCAAGCCTTTGTCCTGTCTTTGATATCTTGAAGGGGTAAGTCGATAGAAAAAGTCTCAAGTAACTTCATGACAGGGTATCTGAGGTTCATTTTATATGGTGATAGCCGTCGATCGTGCCGGCTACCTGCGCACGCTTTTTCGCACTACGATTTGACGTAGCCTGTCACCTCAAATAAAACCCTGGCCACCAAAATCTCTCCCCTTCAAAATTTCTTGTTGATCGAACGTCCTATTGGCTTATCTCATTATGAAAAGTAACCAATATTTCAGAAATTTATCCAAGGGTCGGCACGAGCCGCACTCCATCCTTTTCAGAGAGTAACATAGTTTCGTACCACAGCATTAACTCATTCGCGTTGCGCTGAAGCGCGGTATTATTCCTCGGGTATTTCTACTGTACCTGCTCACCGGCTAGGAACCTAGCCATGTCTAGCAGTTGTGTTTCCAATCCGTCCAGCTTCGGGCGGACCAGCAAATCGTGACCACAAGTTCTTCGGTCATATTTTCCACTTTCCTGAAAATGCCTTGGGTTTTCATCGGTATATATTACGCAGCGCTTTTCGAAGAACCCGTGCGATACCTCACCCCGAAGTTTTGTTACGCTACCCGATCCATCCACTGCGCTAGTCTTCCGTGAATTCCTTTCTGTCTAAAAGCAGTCTGTAGTGATTGATGGCCTGAGTAAACGACAAGTAACTTGTTTCAGAGCAGATATTCTCAAAATTTCTTCAATGCGAAGATCAATGCGAGAGACTCGCGTACGCTGGTGGAGTCACAGAAACCCTATTCCTTCGTCGTGTGCAAAGCGTACTGAACCGTATCAACCTTGCCATATTCTTCCTTCTGGCCTATAACGACTCAAAGCGTGACAGAAGCATCTTTCTCTACTACAAAGGGAGTCTCAAAGTCCAGCTATGCAGAAACTGGATACATAATCTTATTGTTAAGGTCTTCTCATGCCTCTTTCATACTTTCCGTCCATTTGATATCTTTCTTTACAGACGTAGCAACATGAAGCACCGCAGATCTTTCTGTGAAGCTCTTGATGAAGCGCCAATAGTGAAATGCTGATCCAAAGAAGCTCCTCTACTTCGTCTGATTCCTTGGAGATGCGGCCTAAACTATATCCATAATTTTGCCCATATCAACCATCATTCCTGTTGGGTAAACAAGGTGACCAACCAACTTTGTCTCTAAGTGAAAGAAGCTGCTATTCGTCACATAGATCCTAAAATTTTCCTTTTGAGTACCCCCGAAAACCTGATCTAAATGACGTAAGTGTTCTCCCATGTTCTTGAAAATATGACTTCATCATCCACGTACAACATTACGAAGGGTAATGTATGCAAAACATCTTCCTTCATCCTCTGTAACTTCGAAGGAGCTTTTATTCGTCCAAAAGGGCAGCACTTTGAACTTGTACGTCCTTTAACTGCATAGAAATGTCGTCTTTTGCTCCCATTCCTCCAGAATTTTGTGCCTGCTAATAGCCTGTATAATGTTCAATCATCGTAAGGACGTCGACCCCCGAAATATCATTAAAGCGTACATTGATTTTTGGCAACGATCATCGATAAGGCTTTGTATCACTTCTGAGCTGACGATACTCAACGCAAAAGCGATTTTACCTCCTTTTTTGTCGCAATGACCACAAAGAAGGGCCAAAAAGAATTTCGTGGGGTATTGATCCCCGCTTGAAGTAGCTCGTCGACTTCTTTCCTGACTACAGCATTATATATCGGCGCCATCCGGCGGGACCTCGATTGTATAGGGTCTCGCCAGTCAGCTCTAACGAGTGTGCGACAAGCACATCAGCTTGCATCAGGTCATTAATATCCCTCGAGATGTTGTCAGTGTCCTCAAATGCCTCTACCAGGGCCTCTTGGTCCTTCTCCTCGAGAGCTCTTACATTTGAAAAGATAAATACGGCAAAATACCCTTCCTTGCGATCCCCAGAACTTCTATTTTCCTCTCCAAGTGGCTATTTTCTATCCTACCAAGCACTGTCCTCATATTAGGCACACTTTGTCCTCATATGAGGAGAGCTTCCGTTACATTTTGGCAAGATAAATGTTTTGGAAGCCCGAAATTTTAACTGCAAAAAAGTTTTTTCTGTAAAGTTACAGTACAGTAATTCTTACTGTACATGCTCCCTCGTTTCTAAACTCCAACGATAACACGAAGTATATTTCCTTCCAAAATGAAGCCATTTTCGCAACTTCTTGCGAAGAGCGGAAGCTGGTTATGGAAACTAATCCAGCCTTTACCGAGGTCAAAAATCTTGAAAATTTTGTTTTGATCGGCTATCTACACTCATGAACTAAGGCGAAGGGCCAAAAATGCGCTGAGGTAAAAAAATTGTATTGAAAAAAAGGTGCTAAAAGTAGTTTTCATGTGATAAAAACGGTCCAATAGACACTAGAGATCGGTTCCGTACTTTTCCTCTTTCTGAATCATCAATTCCAGCTCTTGTTCGGTACCGGACCCAAGTCCACTGCTACCGGACTTAGAGGTGACGGATGCGGCGAGTTTCTTGCTTTGCATCTCTCCTGGGGCCGTGAAATCTTCTCTACCAGTTTCACCTCCGTCAATGACGGGAGTATTTCCAAGCATTTTCAGGAGCACTTCTTTTCCCCAGACGACGAGCGTGACATTTTGGCGCCTCTATCAGTCGACATTGGCCTGTAGAGACTCCAAAGTTGTGCTACTGACAATAGAATCGAATGGGACGTTTCGCACCACTAAGAAGTCGAGAAGAGTCACTAGACCGGTACGAGACTGAAATCTTCTCCGCAGAACCCAGAACTTGGGAAACTGTCTTCTCAGCAACTGTAACATGGTGATCCGTAACCGTTTTCGGAAGCGCCAACTTCTGGAAAAATACCCATGATATCAAGTTAGAAACGGCTCCAGTATCTATTAACAAATGGGTCCCCGTGCCGTATAACTTCACGACAACTACCTTCAACCCAAGTGGGTCTCGGTCCGTGCTATAGTATGCGGCAGGAGTCATAGTAACTTTCTTCGTAATCAACTGCCTAAGCTGCTTCCTCGCTGCTTCTGCATCCCCGCGAATCAACTGCCCAAATTTCATGCAAAAAGAAGCAGATGCAAGCTCCACGATCACTTTTTATTTTCCGAAGTGTTCTTGGATTCCCAGACTCGTGTTCCTTTTCGTATTCTTCTTCCTTCCGGCAACCGTTATCACTGTTCGCGGAGGTTATATTTGATTCTTTTCTATTAATGTGTCAGTACCCATGAACGTTTCCTTCCTCTGTTTTGGAAGGGTCAGACACTCTGTATTCCCCTTAGCATCTGCGAAAACATCGGCGTTCCCGGACTCCTGTATGACTGCCACTGGCTCCTCATATGCATTTTAATCCAGCGAAAGCTCCCTTTCGGAGTCAACGCTTGCCCCCGGTGACTCTAACCAAACTATCTCCGTCACATTAGTCCCGGGACTAGTACGTTGCCTCCGAATCCCCTCTCCTTCCACATATGGGGTAGTGAGTGTATCTGTTGGTGTTCTTTAGGCAATGTGTGGCACGGTGCTTCCTTTTCCTACATAAACTGCAATTAAAGTCGTTATCAACTGTAGCCGCAGGTCCTCCTTTAACTTACTCTAACTTATGCAGCTCCAAAAACTGTGCAGATAGCTAGTCAAACATTTCTTTAGCTGTTCAAGTCCTCTCCTACGCTGGTTCGGCCTCCCAATATCTTTTTGGGACCATAGGTGCGGCTAAAGCTTGTTCCTGATTGAAAAAAAGCCTTCTGTCCAATCACGAATATTCTATGGCCTTCTTCAGACCCTTTTAATTGCTTGGCGCACGGAGCATGGAGAACTGCCCCATTTCCTTTTGCCTTACAACGGCTTTACGAACAAGTCATAACGATGCGGTGTCCTTGAAATCTACCCTTCTGTAAATATATTTCAACTACGCTAGAGAGCCCAATACCTCAATTGGGTCCAACCTACAGGTGATGGCGTTTTACAAGTACTCTTTCGTTTTCGGCGTCTTCCACAAATCCCGGAGGAGCCTTCCTTAAAGACTGCGTATTTTTCGCCTCTCTTTCAATTATCTCTCTCGGGCCAGCGCGTCGCCACAGCAGTCAAATGATGCGCCATCCATATGACAGAGGATCTAAGGTGCTTCCTCTCCATCGCTTTTGCCGCGCATGGCCACGATTTCGTACACGAAAACGAAACGGGAACCGTCGGACGAAGGGGATCCATCGAAGCAAGCTTGGGGCTTAGCTTTTTGTCTTATCGTATGTTCAAACCTTGGATGCCTTACCATTTTATGCTTATAACGTTCTGCGTTATCTTTCTGTTCTATTCCAAGCCCAATATCTACATCTTTTCCACTAATGTAGCAGAGCACGGCCCTAAAGTATATGTAATGAGCTGTGCAATATAGGAGATGCATCTAAAAGTTCTCAGGCGCAAATCTGGGGCTTCGTAGTACTCTACAGTGCACAGTACTGTACTCGGTATACAGCGGTTTCTATAACCCACAATCAGCAAGTTGAGAATGTTACTATCTGCAAAAAAACCATTTCAAGCAACAAAGTATCCACTTTATATGATCTAGACTCAATAAATCTCCGCGCTCGCCCTTTTACTCGCCCCACTATGCTTCCCTCGGAGCAAAAATGCTTTAGCTCTTCGTGATATAACTTTTCTAAGTACCCAGTAACATCAGATATAACTTTCTCAGCTTCTCTGGACCGCGATTTGAAGAGCAAGATAATCAACAGTCCCTCGGACATAGTACGGAAATTTCAGGGCAGGAATCTCCATCTTCGAACGACCCAGTTCCGAAAGATCATTTAGATACTCTCGGGACTGAACTCTCTCGACACTCATCTGTTGACGACGAGGCGGTGTAAGCGGATGATGACGTGGAGGAGGATTCCGCGTGTCAATGGAACACGTATCCTCGTGTGGGTCGAAGTGGATAAGACTGGTTAGGTGGAGGTTACAATTCAATAAAAAATTAAAAACAAAGACTGAAATATTGGCTCGAGATGTTTTTCCTGGTAACGTAAGATCCAACACCAAAAGCACGATTGCAATGCGGCAGGAATACAGATGTTATTCTTGCCTTTAATCCACTGCACAGCGGCGATATATCCTCACTCAAAAGAGTATGTCGACCTGTCGACTTTTCTACGCAGACAGTAATCTAGACCTTCGTGGAGGGTGATGATGTGATATTTGAGTCCATGGGAATCAATTGGAAAGGAAAAATTAGCGGCCGACCTCTTTGAAAAGAAGCATTCCATGAGTTGAGCCCTATCTTGTGACTCTTTCGCTGCAATTTTCTCCGCCATATTGGACAGAAACGTAAATTGCGCATGATTAGAGCTGTAACAGTCGATAGCATGTAATATTTTAGAGTTTTGAAAGAAGATTCCGGAGAAAAAACCAGTTCTACCGTAGGAAGATTTACCTTGGCTCGTGTCCAGGAATGCCAATTACGCGGTGCTATTTCTGTTCAAATCCTGAGTGGAAGGTACTCTATATTTTATAATGGGATAAAGTTTCCGAATCTCATGGGGCACACAACTAGCTTTAGTAAAGTAGTGTATTCTGATATCTGAGGTTCATTACTTCAAATGATGCAGGACGTCTTATGACGCGTCCAAGCTAATTGAATTGTCTACAGAGGGCTTGGAATTGTTTGACTTAGTGTAGTGATAATTAATCTTCTTGGTCTTTTCTTCTATTGAGATCATATAGAAGTTTGATAATGGTACCTGTGTACGCCTCCAAAGAGAAAACGATGTTGAATTTGCTGTCTTGGGATGTATAAATTCTATTGAAACCCAGATTGGATTCATAGGTTGGGTTGCCGCCCTTGAACCTTGTCGAAAGTACATAATTTAATTCTTGGATTACCTGTTGGGCCCTGTAAGTAACAAGTACACCACTACTTTTGCAAAAATGAGAAGGAAATTACCAGATGCATGTAGTTTCATTAATATTTTCGGCATCCCCCTTGCGCATTCCAGTCTATTTCCGAAATATGATCTACGACTGCGAGTTGCCATAGCCGGCCAGATTCGACGAAACCCTATACAGGAGGAGCACCTTCCGTACGAAGAATCTTTTATCAGTCCAGCCTCTCGGTAGGCGAATATATACGTTGCGATTCAACGGTTCAGACTGAGTAAATGATTCAGATATGTCAATCGTCGCGAAGGAAAATTGAAATACCGCTGCAGCAGAGAAAAGGGCACTTATAACAGGAACCTGAGCCTTTTTTAGTCCTTTTGGATGAAATTTTTCTCTTTATCCCGATTACCGAGTGGATCTAATGATCACTTCAATTTCAATTTTTCTGATTCTCCATTAATTTTGACTCGGCAGAAACAATGCAACGATATTAGTTTTTTATCTTTTGGTATGTTTCTAACGTTAAATTCTCGATATTTCGTCTTTTTTAATTGGACTTATTTTCTTAATTGATTCGTCAATAAGTCATCTCCGTGTGATTGAAGCTATTTTGCTTCCTATCAAAGTTTCATCAATAAATAGAGTTTTGAATTTTCCGAATTATTGCATGCCTCCGTGACTTCAAATCTTGTAGTATTTTCATCTATTCCGCAAACCGGGGTACTCCCAACATCTTTATCTGTTCGAAAATATGGAGTATTTTTATTTTCTTTAAACCTATAGTCTTTATGTAGAGCCCGATTGGCTAGTGCTTTCGTCAAAACGGACAAATTTGACTCCTGAGCAGTTATCTGGGTATTCTAGACATAAATTATCCGGAGTGATATCAGTACATCAGTAGAGATCTTTCTTTTTTATTGATAAGATCAAATATGAAAACATATCATCTCTGGTGTTTTTATTGGCGAGTAAGCACACAAAATGGGTGAAAAATATTGAATTCACCTTCGTCATCCACCTACGTCTGATGCTCTTGTCCTTTTTCTACATGCTTGATGCCATTCACTCTTGCAAAAGGTCTGAAAGACGGATACAGCCTTATGTACTCATGTGCGATTTTCAGCCATTTTATGTTTCCCAATTTCCTCCGAGTGAGCTCTACGAAATGTTCTATTGCGTTTTGGACGTGTCCCAAATTTTAAACACCTTCTTTTCTTCGTTTATGAAATAAGTATACTATAGTTCCTTTTGTGAGAAGATGTGATGGAATCATATTTGGTGATCTCGATTCCGACTTCTTGAGGAGGAAGCGATGTGCAATTTTCCCATATTGTGTTTCATTTAATTCTGAATCCTTTTGTGTCTATGCCACGCTAAGAGTTGATGTTGAGTATCCCCTGGGAACTTCAATGACAATGAAACTATTTTTTCCACGGAGAAAATTTGTAGCGAAGACTGCTCGTAAAACGATCTTTTGATATGTGATCGAAGTATGTTTCTCGTCTCTTTCGTGCATTTCGTCCTTGGCAGTGCGAACTGAAATCTGACACAGATAAAAAGTATTCATTCACCACTGAACCAATTTTGATCTGCCTCCTCGCCGGTCGAGGTCTTGTTCTGATGCCATTCTTTTGCAAAATGTTGACAAAATCAACGGTACCAATTTTCCTCATGGAAGATATTGACGCTGGAGTTCCATTCATTTCGATGCAATGCGATTCGTGGACTCTTGAATCTTCTTCCATATCTCCGGTGGATACAACAACACCATTAATAAATCATGAAGCCAAATCTTTGATATAGAATATTGGGAACTTAGTTAGCTTACCACATACCAGAAATCAATTTTAACCTTACTCTTCAATTGTTCAACGAGGCTTACTCAATAATATCTTGCAAAAGTTGCGTGACCTTCAAATTCTCTTTCAACTAGAGCACTCTTGAATGGAAGATTCGAGAGCTTGCTCCGGACTTCGGAAAGAACCCCGCCCCACTTTTAGGGATCCTTCATGTCCCTCAGAGGTAAGTGCGAGTAAAGGTGCGGGTTTGAAGCGAGCTCTTTTCATGATTTTACCATGAAGCGTGATTTTCTGCTACTAACGCATCCCAATCTCCTGGTTTTCAAGAAAAGCCCACTGCTTCGCAAGATGGCATTTGAATTTGTATTTTTGACTCATTAACACATGGAAATGAGTTAAAGTTTCTCTAACTTCCAAAAGGTATATTGGAAGCACGATTTGCTAACCGAATAGTAGGAGAGGACCATTTTCCTTCGCCACGTAGAACTGGATTACAATTTTATTCCCTTTCAAGTCTTCAAGAGGGCGTCCCCATATACCGCATTTGCGCTCCACACCGCTGTATTTATCACAATAACCATGCCAAAACGGCTCATAATCTAAATTCTTCAACTATATTTCGGCGCCTATCGGTAAGCCAATCGCTACTGCCGACTTTTTGCCCCCAACCGATTGAGGAAAACCACTGCCCAGGATATGATTGGGGTCTTTATACATAAGTATCATATCATAATTGCTAGAGGTTCCGCTTACTAGGATCTTTTGCCCTTGTAATGCATGGATCCCGGACTGAAATAACCTTTGAAATTTTCGGGTATTCTGCTCTATTCTGATTTTTTTAAACGACTATTTTGGGATTCTTGGATCTTCAAAGAGGCAAAAGCTCGGAAACTGGCACTTCATATCATTGAAACCGATTCAAATCTCTCCACAATCCGTACAGACTCTCCGAGGAGTCCCACCAGCACCATTTACTTCTCCCTCTTAACATCTTGACTATATCTGGATTATTGTCGTCTTCTCGATAACTTTCCGCTTCTTTCCGTTGGAAGTGCTACTAATAGATTATTTCCTGTTCTTTTCCTCTCTTCAGTCTAACTTAAGACTACCGAAGAAACTTTTGACCTAATGATCAGACGAAATCTCAAAATGAGCCCTCGAGATCGGAGATGCATTTTTGTTAATAGTCTGAAAAAGAGCTCGAAGTGAATTTAAGGCATCGTCAAGACTCGATGTGCAACATCGACCAGAGGAAGAAATTAATTTGGCTACATCTTGAGTAACACTCAGCTTATTTATATTGTCTACGATAGGCTTCAGGTCTCGCACATGGTGTTGAAGCGACTGATAGCCTTCTTTAATGAAAAATTTTCATTATGACTTGAAACCCTGATCCTCCCACAATCGAGAAAGAAATATTCCTGGTACTCCAATATGTCTTCTGTTCCTCTTCCAGTGTCAATTTGAACGTTTTTTGGAGCTTATTGTTCCCCTTTTTCGTTCCTCTGCCATTCCGATAAGACGGAGCTTGGTATTGGTTAGAGATGCTTCAGAGAGTGAGGCGTTAGTAAGCGCAGTAGTTGAGATTACTTCTCTGATTTGAGATTGAATGGAAGATCCTGCTTTCATCAAGTTTTCGGCGGCAAGCTTGCCCAAACTTGACATATATCGGTTCATATTGTCATTGTTCTTGCGTTTGCAAGAAGTCCCCCCATTGGCAGAGTGTATGAGGCGAGCAACCACGGAGATCGAATGATCATGAGAGATCAAGTCCACAATCTCTTGCATAGCTTTGACTTGGGCGTATTTTTTTGTGGCCTACATTCCTTTGCTATTGTGCTTCATCTCCAAGATTCTGTTGATCTCGGAGAAGACCTCGATTATACATTCGACGCCCGATTGAATAGAATAACGTATTCAAGAATTTTTCTTCTCCCTTCTCGGCTGCTGTTGCTACTAAGTCAAACCAACTTGCAACCTTCATCCCCACAACGGGAGGTCTGGATCAGGTTCCAGCACCGGAGGATTGATCATACCAAGACCTTTATTGAAGAACCTCCCTGGGACAATAACTGACGTAGATGCAGTGTCGATGGGAGCACGGAAAAGCCCACACAGCGAACGGGTACAAAGGACCCCTATGATGCCGTTGCATCCGCGTACTTGAATAATTTAAAAGGGTAAGCCCCTAAATAGTGGATTGGTCCAACTAACTCCCCGCCTTTCGATCCGATCGAATAAAGAGGACTGCCGTATATAGCAGTTCGGAAACTGTAGCTATAAAGTAGAACCAGTATTAGACTGCCACTAATACAAAGACCTACCCCTTACAGCTAGACTACTAGTGTGCTAAATTTTTCTGAAAAGTGTAAAATAGAACGTAGTATGGCGCTTCAAATCCCCTTTCATCCAGAGTAGCTGGTCACTACATTGAGTACAAGCAGTTGAATGAGCCTACTGGGCTCATTGGGGTGACTATGGGGTAGTACCTCATAGTCATCCCGATCCATAATTTTCGAAATCTCAGGATTTTTTATGAAAAGCAGGCAACGATGCCGATGAACACCGTTTTTCAGCTTTCAGGGCTATTAAAACCAGACTTAGTACTTCATACAATTATACTTGCACCCGCCGACGAAGCAATGAGCGATACCGATACCGTAATAGCAACCATTCTCCTAAATCGGCCTTTTTTTTTCTTTGATCCAAAAGCAGAAGCCAAGTAGACGTGGGAGAACGATGGGAAGTCATAATATTGAGTGAAGGGAAAGCACTTGAATTCGAGACTGTCTTGGACCGTCTGTTATATACCAATTCGAAGTTTCCGTCGTCGATTTAGAACACCTCGAGTTATGTTCTATAAGCTTCTCAATGATATAAATTTGAGCTTCCCTAGTGTGTAGGGAGTTCAAAAAACAGAGGCAGGATGGGAAGGGATTCGAGCGCACTGCCAGATGATTTGACGAGATGCGTGATGGCTGCAGAATGGATACAGACAGAGTTCGGAAGTACCTCAAATTTTTTTGTCGTCACATAAAAATTATTTACTGGAAACAGTTCCTGAACGGGCTAACTACAGTTGCAGAATAGAAAGAAATGTCTAACCTGTGTGGCGAACACGGTTTCAAATTTTTTTGATTGCGTAAATAACTTAAATAATAGGACTGCACGACAGGGTCAAAAGGCCAATATGACAACATGAAGGAAGGAAAGTGTGCAAATATTGCTTTCAAAGCAAGTTCTGACAGAAAATAATACATCTGGCCTGATTCACTGGCAGATGTGGCACGAAAAATGACAAAAAAAATACTGGAGGTCCCACCATTGTTCACGTCGATAATTAACTGCAAGCAAAAAATCAATGTAACAACTGAATACAAGCTGCATCGCCTCGCTTGAACGCGTATAATGGATTAATTTTTGGGAGATGACATATACCCACGGTGGAAAATTTTTGCACCTCCACTACATGAGCCTTCAGATGATGGAGAGCTGTTGTATACTAAGATACAGGAGACATTAATAAAAGGCATTGAGCGAGCTTTTGGCGTTCTTTAGACTCGATTCTTTGTGCTTATGAAGTAATCATATTCATATTTTATGAGGGACGTTATAAACTTCAGCTAAACATGCGTAAATCTCCATAATATGCTATTCAGAATTAATCAGGAATTGTCTTTTGAAGAGGAAGTTTGAGAAGATGAAAAAATGGTCAACTTAGCTACTGAGTTATACGAGGATGGGCTTCAACTATCAGGACAGCGGCAGATGTAAATGGAACACCAAGAGAAAGAAAATAATAATGTAGGGACAGTAGATAGCGTGGTTGATCCGGAAGTGTTCCAGATTCACGAAAGCGTTATGATTTCTTGTGTAGATCACCAAACGGTGTTGAACGATCTCATTGCTAGCCTGAAAGAGCAATAGCGCTTGTGACCTGCGCACAATTTGTGCAGGAAAAAAGAGGGTCTCCCCCAGCTGTTTAGCGAAGAGTTTTCCGGACATCTATGCCCATAATACTACTCTATATGTTTAAGTTGTTAGATGGAGAATATGAGTATTCAAGTTTTTCATATTGTGATGCTACGGAAAATTCAATAATTATATCGCATGGATAAACCTTTATCTTGCTCTTACTTTACAAATACAAAATATTCTACATTACACTCAGAACCGTGACGTTAAATATCCCGATACCATCCTCCCTATGTTTTCCAGTTTTTGTCAAATGAGATGAGGTCTGACCCTGATCGTTAGCCAGACAATCTTGCTATGCTCCTTGATATCCTCCACTTTCTTTGCATGATAAACGGTGACTCGTGCGCTTAAATAATTACCCCATGATACTTTTTGAACATTTCAGAATCTGGATTTAACATTTTCAATATCTCAAAATCATGCGCTTTGTCCACTTGTTTGTTTCACCTCTCCCGGTCCCCGACCAAGATTCTAAAGGATCTGTTTTCTTCTTGTTGATTCCTTTAGGTCTAAGCTCAGATTCCTCGCCCGACAAACCACTGCAACTATCTCAATCTCCTTGCCATCATCGACAGAAACAACCTCAAAATTTACTCCATCATTTCTAATTTCTTGCCATGTGCCCCTTTCAACTGATTATGTAGCAAATATGCTGCTGGTATCCTTGGAAAGCGGTAATCTGGAAAAATATCTGCCGTATCACTACTCAAAATTGTCATGATTGCAGAGAAAATCTTCCCAAGATATCCATTTGAACGGTTGAGCTCATGAAACTGTAGCGTTCTTATTCATCTTCCCAGACCTTTTCCTGTGCTGTTCCAGGACTATGTTTTCAATCATCTCATCGCTGACTCCAGATATTTTCATACTTATAACCACCGCACGAGCAGTAATGAAATGTTGGACTTCTCGCGCTGTGCGGTGACAGGTGTTTTGTAGAGAAGGTGTAGTGCGCTTCATATTATTTTTTTTGCTAAAGATGCTTTTAATTACGGTCCACATAGACTTCTCGCATTGGTTGCATCCTTTGTCTGACTGCTCAATTCATGACTTGGTTAAGGCATGCATTTCACTATCCGTAAATCCTTTTCCGCTCCCGTGTCTCCCTCAACTTTCCCTATACTTCTATTGCGATCTTGAGAAGAGCGTGAAGTTCAAGAATTGATATTGAGGGAAGATTATGGCTACGTGGCTGGTTCCGACTCCAAAATATTTGCCCTAAGATGGATTCTTGGTACCGGTGATGAAGTTTTACATGTAAGAAGTTCGTCTAGTTGAGATGTAGAATTAGTTTGTTGTCGATTACGAGGAGGAAAGCGCGGCGGGGGTGGACATGGCAGGTGTGTTTCTGGCTCCGATGCCTACATCAGCGGAAGCGATAGCTGCTACAGTATGGATGGATGAGACGCTGCTGAGGGAATATTCTCGTGTTCACGGGTCTGGGTGAACCTCCAGTTTGAACAAGAGCCCGTCGACATCTCGGGAAGATGTCACGGTGTAGGAGCTTTGATAGGGGTGTCAAGGGGTGTTTGTTCCTCGGCGGATGTATTTGGCGGGAACAGAGCGTCCTGCACTGAAAGCGATATAGAGAGCCGTAAATTTGTGGACATCTGTTTCTATATCCATTTATATATTGCGCGGGTATAGGAACGAAAAAGAGATTTGGTGCTGATTTAGAGAACCAAAATAGAAATCTGTTTTTGGTATGGATCCGAAAAGTTGGAACATTTCTAAAATCTCTGTAATTTTGTTGAAATAGAACAATGGTAGTCTTGCTGTTAGTATTCGGAAAATAAATGTCCTACTCTACCGTATATCCCAATCAGTGAAGCATTCCAATTTCTCCCCCATATTAACAGGCGCACGACACAAGAGTATTGCCACTTGGCAGAATGAATATTCGAAAGACCCCAAACAATCGCACCACTTGCAGTAATTTTCTACTGTAATGCGATTAAATTAGGATTTCTAATAGATGTCATGAAAATTAATTTTACGCTACCCTGCTAATTTCTGAATACCTTCTACACCTTTCTGCACCATACTGTACAGCGCGTAAAGATCTACTACATACCACCCTGCTTATGGTCTGCTTCTCTTCTGGGCGGCCTCCAGCTGGCTTTTCCTGTCTTTCTGCGTCCTTAGTGGTTCTGCAAGCCTTCTACACCCCACTATCCCCTAAGTACCAACAAGGTTTACATTCTAGCATTCAGTGAGTGTATTATCCACTTGAACTTTGAGCTAAGCACTGAAAGTCCAAGGAGACGAGGGACGCCAACAGTGAGGACAACAGACAGGACAAGGCAACTTGGTGGTTGTGGTAGTGTTTGGGTTGTTAATGTTTGGAATGTTCTGATTTTGGGGGGTTGGAGAGTTTCTCTTCTCTCTGGGTCTGGCCTAAATCCCTCTTCATCTCTCTTTATATATACGGTGTCCAAAATTCGAACTTGTTAGTCTTCACTTTTTCACATGCAGTGGCATGAAATGCTTCATTTCCCTTGCCGATTACTTCATTCTATTCCGTAGGCAATGCGTAGCATGGCACCAGGTCGTTTCGATAAAAATGAAACGCACCGTTTGCACCACACTAAAAGAAACAATTCGAAGCTTTAAAAAACAACGAATTTAGAAATGACACAACAAACATTGCTCACTTTAATTTAAATTCAGTAATTCGTAGGCTCTCTTTTTGAGTCATTTACTGCTAGCATACTCCTCGAAAGACTATGGTACAGTTTTTGAATGAAACTGTTGTAAATAGTCGCCCACGCGTCCTCAATTCCTGACTTGAAGTCAGCTACAGGCTCTAACCGCTTTCTACGCAGATAAACGCGGCGAAACAGTAAGCTCCAGGCATTTTAAATTATATTCAAGTCTGGAGCCTTCGATGGCTGCTGTAAAAACCGAATTCTGCGCTGAATTAGAAACGCACCCGTCTCTTGCGAACAATATATGCTCGCACCATCTTGCTGGAAAGTACATGTAGTCATTTTCCCAAATTTTCCAGCCGCCCAAGGTAGCAAACCAGCCTGTAGAGTTGCGCAGTACCTCGCTGAGTCCTGATTACCAGAAATAAAAACCAAGGGGGACGTTCCACAGAAGCTTATAGCCGCCCATATCATCACAGAGCCACCCCATTTTGTCTGGTCTGAAAGCGCCGAGGTTCCTTTCGTAAATCGTGCCAATACATCTGTAAACCATCCGGCCCGTCCAAGTTGAACTTTTCTTCGTCTCCAAAAACTACATGAGTCCAAAATATGTCGCCCTTTGATATGCACCTGCGGGCCAATTGAAGTCTTCTTGTTTCGTAGTCTTCAGTCATCGCCGGCACTCGATTCACTCTGCGATATCGAAAAAGCGACCAGCTTGATAACAACTGCTGTAGCCTACGGACAGTACTAGGCAGTTTAAGGGCCTT
The DNA here is from genome assembly GCA_002205965.3 of Kappaphycus alvarezii. Lineage (NCBI taxonomy): Eukaryota > Rhodophyta > Florideophyceae > Gigartinales > Solieriaceae > Kappaphycus > Kappaphycus alvarezii. Next base: position 496,312 of record NADL03000831.1, read on the forward strand.
GTGAATTTCAGAAGCGCTTGAGTCTCATTTTGATGCCATGCGAAAAATTTGACGACGATCGTATTCCGAGATTTTTCTTGCATTTTCGGAGTTTCAGTCTGACGATGGTGCGTTTTCTCATTAAGAAGTTCTGAATTGTCCCGAAGTTTCGCCCTACGGTCCGTGCAATCGCTCGCACTGGCACCTGCTCACCCCCCATAGCAACAATTTGCCCCTTTTCGAAATCGCCTCCTCAATACCTGCGTCCGCTCCTCCCGTGGCGACTCTGAATTCAGCTTAGTATGCGGAAGGCATTATTGACTCTGAACAGGCTTCCCGCCAATTCTTCACATTGTAAGCGTTTACCCCATCACGACGTCCCTCAAGGAACAGCTGACCACATTTTTCATGGATTAAAAACACCCCAGTTATCCCCTCTGGACAGCTGAGATGCCCCGGCGACCCTGGGATAGGCATCGTGCGAAAAGTATTGCGAACGCCGATAGCCGCCTGCTCGATTTTGTCCGACGACTCCACCCAAGCGTCCCTGACGGACACGGTGTTCTTCCGGAAACACTGACAGCAGCCAGTCTTTGCTTCAAAGTCCGGTAATTCACGCTGCATTTTGTATTGAGCCTAGTGCGAGTCGGCAGTAAAGCTCTTTGGGAAAGAAGACGATTGGGTGAGGTTTACAAGTGCCAAATTGGAGTCGGAAGCAGATATCCGGCGGAGGATCCGACGTCAAGCATACTTGGAGATGCCTACAGCAGCCTTCCTCACCGCACATCCGTCTGCAGTAGGCCGAACATATGATACGTTGTGGACGATGATGATCCGTCGCCGACTGGAAGTTGGCGTGTTTGACTGCACTGTCCCAAGCTTGGATTGTTGCCGTATCCCTCCGTCTCGGCATGCCTCTTTTTCCTGACTACACACGCTCTCCCGTCTGTTCTGAGCGATCTAATGAGGTCGCCACCCTTCTCGATTCCGATAGTAAGTGTGCTCTTGCTTGCCAGTAAGAGGACAGTCAAGCCCGAGGTCATACTGTTCTTTGCGACGCTTTGCACCGCCCCAGTAAAGAATTTACGGTTATAACTCTTCTGGAACACCCCTCCCACCTAGTTCCACGTCTCCTTCTTCACCTTCTGTGCGTCGTGCTAGCGTATGCATTTCAGGTGCTTACGGTCGGGATCACCACGATCTAGCCTTGGATGTGACTGTCGCCCATCCTCTCGTCCAGTTCTGAGTCCACCAGGGCGCCCTGTCTGACGACGTGCTGAACACTCGCACCATGGGGAAGTTTTGTGATCTCACAATACCTTGCTTATTTCTACCGGCATCGGTATCCACGGTGCTCTCGCGCCTGAAGGTTTTCAATTCTTCCGCCACCCGATTGGGTACGCAGACTGGCACGTCGCCTCCCTCCCCACTCTGACAACCCCACACCGGCCCCCACCTTTTGAGTTTCAAGCCCTGGGTTTCCCGCCTTGCACGGTCAAGGCTTCTTTGCTTTCGTGGCTCTCTACAAGCCACTGCAGCCATCAGCATTTTCAATGTAACGGCTCAGCCGACCCAGAATATCTACGCCATCAACTATTACAGTAATGCACATACAGTACGTACTGTACGGACAGTATCAATGATGTTGATATTTCATTCATTGATCGGTGTCTCTTATCACTGTAAATATCCGTGGGAAACATGACTCGTTAGTATTCTGTTTTTCGACATACACGCCTTGTCACCAGCAACCATGACGTCAAAACGACACAACGCGTTCTTAATCACCTCAGCCCTCAACATTCGCAGCCTTCTCGGCTCCCCTTCACCAATGATCTCGCCCACCCTCAACACGTTCATATTCCATTCAGCTTGGGTCGCCCCGCAGCTTTTTTCTGCTTATCATCTTCAACGGCTCCGACCTAGCTTCATCCATCCTCTCTTCTCCAAACGTGTTCCCATCACCAACTCGCCATGATTGATGACGGTAATATTACTTATCCCAACATCAACAGGACAATCAACAACTATCAACCGCCGAATGAAATTCTCAATGCCTTTCTCGTTGCTATCCTGACAACCATTCTTACGTATCAACTCGCCGCCATCATTTTTGACATTGCTCTAGGCCTCAAATCACCAGGGCAAGCCACAGCGTCAGATATCTCTACCCTCATTCTCACTGAGGATTCTTCCTCCTCACCATCATGGCAAGTCTCAACATATCACGCACAATTACCCGCTGGAAGTTCCTAGGCTTCAAGTCCTCCAGAGACGCCCACTCCCAAATGGAACATCGACGTGTCCGCATTCCAGCACGAGTCCTCTTCAAATTCTTTGTACTTCTAATCGCAGCTCCCTTTGCCAGCACCCTCGCAGTTTTTATCACCATTGAGCGTGATTTTCCAGTTACGTTTAGAGACGTTAGCTTTGGAGGTCTTGCTTTCGGCCTTAACGAAGATCTTTCCACACCCGTAACTGGAAACACGATCGAGATTTGCGTCAGATACAATACTACGCTAAGCCGACTGGAATCGCCAGAGGCGGAATTCTTCACATGCTTCGAAGCTTCTCAGGTGAAGAATGAAACTTCTGGACTCCTTGTTAGAAATGGCACCTTTCGCATGAGTTACGGGCAAAGCGCCACAAGTCAAGCGCTTCGAGTACCGCAGGAGGCTGTTCTTGTTGAGTTTCACGCGGAGCCGGATATCGTTTCTTTGGTTATGCACTCAGACGTGAGAACAAATACCGGAGTATTTCGCGTGGAAAGATCGATAAATACGGCCTACGCCCGTAGATTATTCGAAAATGGAGCAAGAGCTGTTGCCGCTGCTTGCGGCATGGGTAGTTTGGCAGAGGGCCTTTGAATATAACAGAGGAATTGGGAGATGAGGGTTCGAGGTCCTTTACTTGGACCTTCATTGATTGTATCTTCGCCGAGAAAAGCATAATGGTTGTTTTGGACTCTGAAATGACAAAGTTCACGCTTATCGAATCAACAGAGTTCAACTTACTCAATGTGGAAACGCAGGAGTCACTCAAAGGGGACAATCTGGAGTTTCTGACTCGTCGAAGGAGTTTTGCAACGTTTGCAGTATTGGGTATCACTTCGCTGGTGGTAGTAGCAATCCGAATCATCATTCGAATCTTCACAAACAATGACGTTCATTTGGGGATTGAGGTAGTTCTGAAGGATGCGCTGCGGATCAATCGATGCGATAGCATGCTTCAAAACAACAGGCGAGTGGATTACTCTGCGCAAGTGTACGAAGGGTTGGACGATCGCGGCAATTCGTTGACGTTTATCCGACTTGGGTGAATCTGGAACTCTAGATGGGGCTGTGAACCAGATGGATGGGGTGCAGCACTGAGGGTTGGCTGTATCCAAAACTAAAGCTTCTGAATGAACTTAGAGCAAGTGGAGGTCTGCAGCGCCTGCAGCACTTCAAATTATGAGCAAAGAGTCGGGATGAACTGAAGACGTGTACGGCCTGCGTGAGGAATCAAGAAGGGTTGTGAGAGACGGGTGAGAAGGCAACCTTAATTAGTGTAGTTCACTATATACTGTACTACGTACTGCGCGGAATCCAAGACTACAGTACAGCACAGTACCATGGGCGAACTCGTTACCTTTCGAAAAGGCCTCGGTCGGAATAACCGCCACGAAGCTGTGGCAAAAGTGCTCGACAAGGACCTATTCAAAGCCGCTGGAGCCGGCGTTCAGTACGAAGTCCCGTATTGACTTCCTGGACTGGACGACAAATTCGCCGACATCGTCGTCCACCCGATTACCTCTGCGGACAACTCCACGCCCCCTCTCCCAGTAGCGGATGACGTCCCAATCTCCTCTCCTTTCCAACAGTGCTTTCTTTCGAAGTGAGCCCGCCGCATGAAGCGCGCGCCGCCTCAGATGCCGCGGAACGACGGAATCGCCGCCATTCCTGACCAAGCTCTACCTGGACGCTTGAAACTGGGATGGCATTTTGTGCCGCTAGCCTTTGACTCTCTGGGATGCCCGTCTGCGACGATATCGAAGGTGGGCGACGAGTATGTGGACGTCACCGCGGCTCGGTATCGGGAGCGCGAAGGCAAAGGTGTCATACCGCTTCAACAACAAAGGCCGAGCTATGCCATTTTGTACACGTATGCAGCATCAGTGATTGGTCATAGTCCGCAATATGCAGATGTTTGCCTCCCCCTCCAAGGCTGGTTAATTGGTCGCCCTGCATGTTGCAGTTGTCTAGAGAAACAAAATGAATAAAATTACTTGATGGGACCGTAACATTATTGTACTGTACTGTACTGTACATAAAAGGTTCCCCTTGTCAAATTCTCAGCGTACTGTACAGTGCATTAATGTATAATAGCGCAGTACAGTATGCATATTATACTTCGCATTTGAACCCCCTGATCTGAACATACGATTGGATCAGGACATCAAGCCATAGTACTGTACTGCACTGTACAGTACTTAACAAATCCTCCCCGCGGCCTGCCTGCTGGCTGGTCTCGCGGCGGCCTTCTCTAGCGACTTTGACCCGGATTAACTCCGTTTTCTTGGGTCCCCCATGCCGACCACTTGTACCAATTATTTGATGCGTTTTGGAACATAGTCCAACCTATTCTTCAATCATTAAAAACCCCAATTTTCCCCCAATCCTCCCCAACCGGATCCCTCCTTCTCCGCTATACACGATTCCAATAAGAAGACATCCTATGCTGACGACCGAGTCCGTGGTATCTGCCGTCGTGACGGCGCTGGCCCTTTTTAATAAAATCTGCTATCTACCCTACGAACTATTCCTTTCTTATCCCCTCACTTTGATTGAGCAAACTGAGAAGAAACACTCATCAAAGCGGGTTTCACGTTAATCCGAATTCGAGACCCATTTGAGTTGTTTGACGATACGATAAAGGTTCGAACCACAGGACATCGTCTCAAGATATCGATCTCTAATTCGTACTTCAAGTCGCAGATTGACAAGATCCTGAAGAAGATCAGCACAAAAATCTTACGGGATGAGTTATCTCTGTCGTTCTTGTCCGAACTCAAAGCTAATGTTCTATTCTTCAAGCCTGAGCCACACCATGGATTATCCACTGAGTCCAATTCGTTCGTACTACCCAGTGGAGAAGATTTACACTAATATCTTCTAGACTTACTTCTTTCGCCGTCGCACATTTTTACTCCTTAGTTCTTCAATATCGAAAAGCTGAAGTATAATCGTGACCGCACCTCCAAACCCTCTGAGACCATCGAAATCTTGGACTAGAGTAGAAGTGACGCGAAACAGCCTTGTCGGGTATGTAGCTGCTCAAAATATTGCTGTTAACTCTGGAAATATAATAGACCGTTCGTTCCGCCTTTAAAAGACTCCATTGAACAGTTTCTGGTAGTACATGGTCCTGATGGAAATGTTACTTTGTTAATACCGTATTTCTGACTATCTTTTCCGCCAGTGGTGGTCATAATCAAAATTAGGACTCACGTAAAGCAAATTAGGTACTGCAAATGTTCAAATAGTTCAGGTTCTCCGATACGTTTCAGAACATAATGGAAACGATGAACCTGTAAGCTACATGTTCTCGTCAGTATGATCTGTGGCTTTCTCGGGAGGCCGACTTTGTTCACGTACTCAATGGAACCGCTAGGAAAGTTTCTTAGATAAATGCCGTAATTACATGTCCTTTAAAGAAATTAAAGATGTAATGTTCACCAGGTATGTGAGCGACGCAAAGAAGTTGCAAATACGAGGAACTTTGGAGACGCTTCGCTTGCGCAATTTTACGGAGGAGAGGAATATAGTCAGCTTATGTGGAGGACTAACAAAATGGTCGAACTCATTAATGAATTGTCCCCGCAGTGTTTCTCGGACTTTTGTTCCGACGAGCAAACGATATAATATCTTCGCGAGGCTTTGACAGAGTTTCAAAGCTGTTCCACCATTCCGATTCATTACATTAGGTCACAGTCTTATTCGTGCAAAAACTTTGCCACGAATTTTTATGAGTCTATTCAGAACTTACGCCAAATCCCTCTTCTGGTCGGGGAGATGAAGTGGACGAGTAAAACTGGTGTAGTGCAGCACGATGAAAATTTCAAAACCAGCACAATGCATTATGGTAGGAGAAATCGTCCTTAAAAGGAGAAGGGACGCGATTATCGTGGCCGCTACTATTCGATGGCAACCGAAGAGGCCCGTTGAAAGAATGAGTTTATAAAATGCGGAATTTCTTGGATTTCACGTCTCAAGTGCCCAGCTGATCACATTTAGAAACATACTCGGAGCCGTTTGCAGGATGGAGAGTCTTCAGTTGACATCATCACCGATTTTTTCAAGGTTAAAAAGCACAGGAATGAAGACTATGATGAAATTTCCTACGATAATGAGCGTAATGGTGGCGAAAAAGAATTGACCGCTTTCGATTCGCATTTTCGACGCAAAGGGAGAAAATTGGTCCCATCAAGTCTATCGGAAAGACATAATTCGGCCTAACATCACTTCTTCCTCGAATTCTTACGATTAAGGCTCCACTAATGCTAAGCAGTACTATCTAGTAGGTGATGGGGGCGTTCCAAATTTCCACCTCGTCGCAGCAAAACAATCGGATGGAAAGAGAAACTCCGTGATGATGGTGAGCCGCAAGAAGTCCATATGATTGATGTTCATGTCCATAGTATTAGATTTAAGGTGGGAACCAGACGCCAACTGGCTTTCTCCGTGATACAGGCGCACCTAAGTCTGTCGTCGGTCTAAAGGAGTTGAATTGGATTCTTAACGCCTTTGGAATTCACAAAAAGAAGATACTTCCGTTGTATAATTTTTTCAGGTACATAGGGGCTAATTACCACTTTTATGGCCGAGTTTTTATTCAAATATTTACCCCTCCAGAATAACGCGCGTTTTCGTTAATTTGAATATAGTTAATGCAAAAATACTGGCTTTGTTTAGAACGGATGTCTTCGAAAATGAATCTACGGCACCATGCCTGTATCTAATCGTCTCGTTAAGAGTGCCTCTCACACTAGTCAAGACTGGAATACCATTTACCTAGATGACTTGTATGTCCAAATGATGTTCTCAGCGACAACCCATCTGTAATCTGAATGCACTTTTCGACTGAAATGTAATTCACCAGGGCACAGCTGGCTAAGTTACATGGGCAGTTCTTCCATCCAAGTCCCGAGAAGTTGCTGAACTTAATCAAGAGGTCCTGCGCAGAACACGCTCCACCTGAGACTATGAGGACATTCCTAGACCTCTTGAGGCGTCTTGGCCCAAGGCGTTCACAACGCCCCGAAAAGGTTCAGAGTCAAACTAGGCGCGGAAATTGAGCTGTTCAACGAGAGTATACTGCTTGACATTACTTATCTTGACAATGAACCTGTGCTAAACATTTTAGATGAAGGGAAAAAATTCAGTGAAACCCGATTTCTTCCAGCATTTCTACAGATGCGGTTTGGGAACCGCTTCTGCAGTGCTGGTACTCGATGTACACTGGCCTGCAGAACAATGAGATTGAACCTCAAAAATGTGGCTATCAAGCTCAAGCGCCCTCTTACCTTCGCTGTTACACCTTCCGCCGACTGCAGGTTTGACTCCGGCGATAAGGTCTTTGTGAGGAGAGATAAGACCTTATCTGCGCATCGGTGAGTGGCTTGGACCATTCGAGGTTTCGTTCGTGGACTACGACAAGAAATTTCTATGTGCGAGATGATGCCAATATCTTAGCAAAACCCTTCAATGTATCTGAGGTGAAATCGTATCTCACTGCAGAGTTTCTTTCTTATTCCTTTGTAGCCGAACTAGACATGAGCTTAAAGATATTTCGGTCTCTGACTAGTGATATAGTACTGACAACGGAGGTGCTTGATCCTCATGACGATAGTGCTAAAGGTAATGACATTGATGAGGCCAAAAGAAATGAGGTAAAAGGTACTGCCCTAGTGTGGAACATTCGGAGTTATCCTCAAATAATATATTCCCCCCGATAGAAACATCCTCTCTGGCCGTTTAGTTCTCGCGATCAAGTCTACTAGCGATGTTAAGACGAAGCACAATGACCGTTGTATCATAGGAAGGCGTCGATATAAGCTCAAGAACTTGCTCACTCAACCTTTGTATACAATAAAACTGCAATATGTTCAGTCATTTCTCGCATTGCCAACCATATTTGGGTTCGACTTCTGGACTGCAGACATAAAACAAGCATATTTGCAATCATATGAGTCGCATTCAAGGGAGGTTTTCATAGAAAAGCCTGCTCTTGAATTTTAACTCAGCCCGCAACAGTGCCTGCAGCTACTGTGCCATCTCTACGGTCTGTATGATTCTGGATCCCTGTGGCATGGAGCTCTCGACAAACATCATAGGAATGAATTAGGTATTAAATTGTTCAGGATGAACCACTCTTTGTACCAGTTGCTTACTAACAGAGTACTACAGAATCTAAGTGGGGCGCATTTCGACGATCTTTTACGTTGCACTATTAAATCTTTTCGCAAGACATAATCAGTGACCAACAAGCGATTCGAGAATGACTGTGATGAGGGTCTTCCCTCAGAGTTCAAATGTTTTATCACCAAGCTTAGTAAGGATTGTTGTCCAGCTAAAGACCAGAGCCAGTATCCGAAAACCCTGGAATTTCTCCCATCTGACGCATCTTATAAGTGGTTTGGTTCGATGCGTATGAAATTAGCATGGCTAGCTAACACCAGGCCTGATTGCCTGTTTCAAATAACGCAACTAGCGAGGCCAATTTTAACAGTAAGCGTGCCTAACTTATAAAAAAGCTGATCAAGGCTTTAAAATACGCCGTGGACAACCGATTCTTCCATCAAGTCCGAAAAATGGAGAGGATACGCTGAAGGTGGTTGGTTCCTTTGACTCTTCATTTGCAAACAATTATGATTCATCATCTCAGCTTGAGCAGATTTTTTTCTCATGTGATGCGCCTAAAAAGTTGGTCCCTATGCACTTAAAATCGTACAAATCGAGGAGATTCGCTGGTTCAGCTTCCTCGGGGGAAGTTATAGCACTCAGCTACATGTTTGATGTTGCGACCTCCATTGTACAATAATTGCAAACTGTAATAAACCAACACGTGCACGTGCAGCTTCAAACGGATAAAAAGAGTTTATTTGATGTTATATAGAAGGTATCACGTGAATCAGAGCAGCACAGTATGTTGGACATTGCCACTGCGGGGAATATTTTCGTGACAAGCTGATATCTGACATTGTTTTTTTCAGTACTAGAAAGACTGTGGCTGATGGCATAACCAAGGCGGTGAATCAGGCGTTACTCCGAAATTTAATTGCTGTAGGTGAGCAAGATTTGCAACCGGAGCAATGTATCATTCGAAGTTCGAAAGTGGCGTAAAGAGGTTTATTATACTACCTGGCAACTAACTTTTTCACCTCACTTTCTAAGAGTTTTAGAGTGTTTTTATCACCAAATAGACGCAGGCATTCAGGGCGAAGAATTACGGGAAAGTTCTCCGCGGACTCGATTATGACCTTCCTTCTTGCTTCCACCAACATGCAGTGGTCGACAAGATGGTTGGAGTCGTGAATTAGCAATAAACTTACAAAGCTAATAAAATTGGAGACTATGTTGAAGGCTCTGTTGATAGAGTCACTATCTATGAGCTTCGCTTTGCCGCATTTCCGAAGACCCAGCTCCATTATGAAGCTTTGCACAGGCGTACCTGAGCTTTTAACACCTGCTGGCCTCTGCCCTAATTCAATCACCTTATCTCTCGCTTGGATTGCCGTATCATATCTGAGAAGACAGCATGACTCATTGACAATCGATTCTGGTATGCAATTCAGGGTCCCACCAACACTTACAAGCTCTTCGCACCCTTCACTGCAAAATTGCATCAGCTTAAGATTCTGCTCTCTTGCCCCACATACTCAGGTCCGCGAAGATATACCTCGATGCAGTTTGAAAAAGTGCAAGAAGGTATTGAGGGCGGAAGTTTCAAAACGGTTCTCGGTCATGAACCGTAACGAACGGGGGCCCGGGATGACACCTTGAAAACTAGTTGCCTTCCCAAGGGTCGAGGCTAATGGAATAGCTTCAAAAGTAACCGGGCTCAAACCCACGCTGGGTGCTGATAATGCCTCCACGACCACCGCCCAGTAGCTGTATGCATCAATCACCTTCGATGAACACCCGTACCAAACATAATTATCAAATTTCCTTCCGTTGACTAGTACCCCACTGCCACACATTATTCCGTCAGTGTACCAACATTGTTCTTCAACTTATTGAAAGCTGCTTTTTGAATGCCCCTCATCAATGAAATAGCCCGTTATTTCGGTCCGGTCATCATCCGAAGCCTCTTTAGCTGATTCCTACAACTTCTACAGCACCACTCTAGTTTCCTCCCGATGGGAAGGGTACTTTGTCGTCTCTGTTCGTCTACCTGTTCCTTAATTCTTCCGGAAAACCCCCTACCGCTACTGACTCGCATATACCGCACCATACTGGATTGAAGTGGATAAGAGAAGGGAAAAACACATGCGATACCACTTCGCGCAAAATAGGAGTATCGGTTCAACATGCAAAAGAAAGAGAGGCAGTGTGGAAAGGGTCCAGACCCTTTACGTTCCCTTTTTAGATTTTAATTTGGCCGTTTCTATGATTTGCCGGACTTCTGTTTCATTATTAATTTTTCGGGGGTCTGTGGCTGATTTTTTTAAAAAGTAGGGAATGTCAAATTCGCATCGTGCTGTACGATAGCACAGTACAACATAGTCTGCATTTTTGTCATACTTTTTATTTGAACCCTCTAATCTGAACATACGATCGGATCAGGGCATCAAGTCATAGTACAGTACTGTACTGTTACAACTTCAAGTTGAAGCTGCAAAGCACGGACCAGGACTGTTGTACTTCCAATCACTGATGCCTTCTCTGGTCTTTGGGACCAGGTCCGAGGCACTTTAAATAGACTACGGAGGGGCATTAAATGCATATTAGGTGAGCTACTGACAGTGCATTACTGTACGTGTCACTGCATTTCAGCTGACAATACATGTGTAAATGCCACGTGCTAATTGAACCCTAACATTCGTACCTTGTGCCCTCCTCGCGTACATAAGAAATCTCGAAAAAAAGTAACCATAGCACAAAAATCAATCAAAAAAAACAATGAAATTCAAAACGTAGCACCTTCTCCGTCGGAATCCGTCTCCGCCAGAGCATCCCGCGAAAAGTCCGATCCGATGTCTCCTCCCTGCCTTCCTCTACTTTCCCGCCGTCCCTGCCGTGTTCCCTCATTCTCCGCGCCAACTTTCCGCCTGTAGCTCCTCCCACCCACTCGACTTGCTAACCATCCCTCCTGCCAGCGCCTCACCTCCTGAACAAACAACATGTCCTTGTCCTCTTCCCTTAACCTCGCCTTCTCCAAGCATAGTTCCACGCGCTTCAAAAGAACCTCCTCCAGCCGTTGTACCTCCCTTGCGACCCGTTTTACTGCTGCAAGCGCGTCCCGAGCAGCCTCCGCTGCGGTCCTTACGTCGATCGTTGGGCTTGCGTCCTCAGGGGCTTCACGGACCATACAGCTCCGTACTCCCTCCAGCATGACAATTATCTCTGCTGCAAGCCGCAGGGCCTGCCCTGATGCACTGCTTGCCGGTTGTTCGTGCTGCATCTCCCTTCGCGCTTGACCCCTGCAACACGTGTTTCCGATTGTGGGAGTCCCCTCCTTTCCCACTCTATTCCGTGCCCTGCCATCGCGTATACAAGCGCGGCGCCCCCAATAGGCGCGCCATTCCCCTTGTATAGCGATAGGTCTCAGGGCATTGTTTGTGCTCATGTAGGGCCCAGACACCCACGCCTAATTGGGCCTGTGCTATAGGCGTCAGAGACAGCACTTTGGTGCCTCTGTTCCGGTGTACTCGCCCTTTTGCAATAGACCATGACCGCTTACGAAGTAATGCCCATCGGCTATGCCATCTCGACATCGCAATTAGATGCAACCTTCGCGGCACGTACAGATGGATTGGTGGCGTCCCCCGCGTACTTCCCAAACGCGCAGTCACCAAGTCTCCCTCTCGCTACCGACCATTGAAACAATCGTCCTCGATCAGGACCCTATCTGCAATCTGTAGCACAACTGCATTTCATGCCAAGGCGTAGGTAACCGTGCCAAGCACTGTGCATACCTTCAGTGCCACCCGGACCCCTTGCCTCAGTAGTCTCCTGGAAAACTTCAGATCTTCCGCTGATGAAACTCCATCACGCCGAACTGGGTTCGCTGTCAAGAAGAGTGAATGTCTCGAAGTAACGCATGTGCGGCAATCCACAAAACCCCGTCAGGTGACTTCGGCGATAGACCTGATGCAAATGATGATTACGCCAGGAACGAGATATCTTTCCGGAGCCAATTCTTTGACTGCTTCTGATGTATTCCAGCCAAAGTTTCATCATTACGGTGCACAACAAGAACTGATCACCAGATTCCAAAAACTCCGCGATTGTCCAGTTAGCACCACGTCGAACATGACCCCACTCTTCAACCCGCGGCTACTGTTTGATGATCATAGCCTCAAAAACATCACCAAGCAATCGCTCCACCAACGCTCTGCTCCCTTTGGCGAACAGTTGTGGTTCAAGAAAACCGATTCGCATCTTTCCAGAAAGGCTTCTGCACAGCGGAATCATTACTCGCTGCAGTACCTTGCTCCACACGTTTTCCTGGGTTCACAGCATTTCACGAATTGCAGCAGTATAAGACGAAGGAGAGGGGAATTCTGCATTGCGAATATCGCTGGTCCCGGCATCGCTAACGGCTGCTGGCCAACTTCCTGTAAGCCCTTCCAAATACTGAATTGCCTCTGGACTCCGGTCTCCGCCGGCACTGCCGTTGAAACGAGCAGCCAGATCAGATGGGTAAACATCTGGCCATTCCCCGACAAGGTTCCAAAGGTCATCCTCACAGTATTCATGTATCCTCTTCAGGCCAGTCGCGGCAGCTCTTCCTGTACCATCTTCGTCACCACCTGCAATCTCGGCAGCTCTTCTATAATCGGCAATACTCCTGCTGGCCTGCCAGCTTCAGTAGCCCATCTCTTGTCAATGAGGCAAAATATCTCAGTGGAAACTTCCTCCTGCATACGAGGGCTCCCAAGGTTCTTCAAGCATGCTGTCAACAGAACTATGAACCCATCTTCTGCGAAGAGGCTCTCGGTGGCTACCCCCATCCTCGATCACTGGACGTGCTCTGTATTCTCTACGTCATTAGCAATTATCACAGGTGTGCCCCGACGCGAATCTGGCGATTCGGTCGAACTTGCTGACAACTGGTGACCCACGAGCTTTCAGCTCGAGGGCATCGGAAGCTCGAGATTACGGGAGTACTTTGGTCTTCTCCCCTTGACGAATGCTTGCGCCTAAGCTGAGTACGCTTAGTGTGCTTACGCACAAGTTGGTGACGAATTTCCATCAGTGAGCGCTCACAGCAACTTCAACTGCAGTATACTGTACTTCGGTGGCCTCATGACTTCATGTACAGTAACGTCACCCACAGTACACTGTGCTTTCCTTGGAATCTTGGGTATTACAGTACTCGCCTCAGTACTGTAAGCCTCTTTAGCACTTCGCGACATCTTCAATCCTCCCCGCCAGCAGCTTGCCACCAATGTTGACCAGGACCGGGCGCATCTTTCAGAGCCACACGTGCCATCCCGACCAAGCTACATCGAACACCGTCCCCCCCTTTTTGGGGCATCAAGCCCTCAGTGTAGAGGAGATGACGGCGACGAGCGGTTGAGACGACGCAGTCGTGGACGCGAGCCTGGCGACTTGAACCAAAGCAATGTGTTGTCGACATGCTGCACCGACCGGTCTCAATCATGGGGCGGATAACGGTGGTGTAAGCGGGCAGCTATTGTGGACGGGGTGTCGTGGCGCACTGCCTACATTGCAATCTGCACTGGCCGCGCTTCCTGCAAGAGACTGGCTTGGCGGTAATGGTGAAGACGGCTCGCCGTTAGTAACCACCTTGGGACGTCTCGTAAGGATCATATGCGCCCGTCCCGTGCGTGCAGGGATGTGGAGGCAGCTGAAAACACGTCCTACCCAGCGGGTCATGCTGGGGGTCGGGTGTCCGACACCTAGGGATCCTCGCAGTCATGTGAGGATACCTGGCCCGTCATGATTCGCGCATGATGAGGTTAGTGATGAAATCGCGTCCCACCTACAGGGTCTGTAGGGTCTGGAGTCCGACTCCTGCCAATTTCTCGACCGTCAAGTGTATCCTCCTTCTCCTCCGAGCATGGAACGCGCTCCATTGCTGGGTATCCTCCGAGGCTAGCTTCCGTTCCTTATCATTGTCATACAGGCGAACCACGGCCTCCGGTAACTCACTCTCCGGGGTCCACCTGGGCGACTTACGGCCTGCAAGCTGTACCTTGAAATGGCGTTCAAGCGATCCCGTTCTCCCGTTCCTTCTCCTCTCATCGGCAGATATCTTCTTGAAAGTTCGCAAGGAATCTGGAACACCCCTTTGCCGGATCCCAGTCTCAACAATGGTATCCCAATCCACGAAGTCTATTTGCATGAGATCAGGCGATCTTCCCCCACTTCAGACTCCAGGAGGTAACCGACTCGACCGAGCTTGCTCACCACCTTGTAGGGTCCAATCCAGGGCTTAATACCTTGTTCCCCTCGCCCTTACTCAGCTCCATTGACCACAGGAGGACGCGGTCCCCTTCCTTGAATTCAACAGGGTTTGACCTTCGTATCGTAGTCCCGTTTCGCTCTGTACCTTGCTTGTCGTCCCTGTGGTATAGCTGACGATGAAGGAGCTCCAAACGAGTCGAGAGGTCCTCCGGTTCTTCGCTGAAGCACGCGGCATCCACTTCACCCCATGCTTGGAAGGCCTCAACGCCGAACATTGCTTTGAAAGGCGTCATTCCTGTAGCTACACAACATCCTGTGTTATACCGGAAGCAAGCTAAAGCAACATGCTCGTCCCAGTCACTCTCTGTGACACGAAACATGCGAGGTCCTGGACGAGGGTTCGGTTCCATCTCTCCACCGTTCCATTGGCCTGCGGGTGGAAGGGATATGTCTGAAGCCTCGAGATGCCGAGCATACCTGCCAGATTACGGACTATAGTACCGGTCAAATTTGGTCCTCCATCCGAAAGAAGCGTCTCCATTGGACCGAATATCGAGATCCAATCGTCGACCAGCACACGAGCAATGGTCTCCGCGCGTTCATCGGGAATGGCCCTGGCTCTGACGTACCGTGTGAAAACGTCCACGATGGCCAACACCTTGATATTTCCCCTTCCGGTACGTGGCGTAATGGTCTGAATGTCGAATGCCACTTGCTGGAATCTGCGCTTTGGATGGATGAGCTCCAAGGGACTTGCCTGGCAGGCTTTCTTTCTCGGGCGACGGTACAGGGGAGGCATGTATTCAAAAAGGCACTGTATCTCTGACATGCTGTTCCAGTAGTAACGAGGAAGCAGCTTGGCCATTGTTCGCCGTAGGCCGTAATGTCATTAAGCTTAGACCCATGTGCCCACTTCAAAACAACCTGTACCAACACTTTAGGTATAACAACAGGCAGCTCATCTCTTCCGGAGTACCGCAAAATTCCTTCTTCATCTATGATAAGCTTTCTTATGATTTGCGTAGGCATGGAGTCTCCAAACTCGGCAATCTGTGCCCCTTGATCTTCTGGATATCGGGTTGTACCGTTCTTCCTGTGCTTTGCTGGAGATCCTTCCCTAAGCCTCGCCACCGGCTCCCTTTGGGCCTCCTTTCGGCTTCTTTTGCAGCTCGCTGCAGGGCTTTTGGAGTCCATCTCGGCATAACAGCGTTGGCATAAAGGCTTCGGTACTGCATCGCGGCTAAGTGTATCCGGTACGACCAATTAAGGTCCATTACGATGTTCGATGTAAAGTCGAAGTCCTGGATAGCGATTACCCACCGAGCCAACTTCTCCCGAGGCTCCTTCAGGTTTAACAGCCATTTCAGAGAGAGATGGTCCGTCACTATTGTGAAAGACTCTCCGTGAAGGTAGTGCCGCCATTTCTGGAGGGCATAAACGACAGCAGACATTCTTTTCCGTTGGTGCATAATTTCTTTCGGACTTACGCAGCACTCTGCTGGAAAACGAAATCGGGCGCCATTGACCCTTCATCCGACTGAAGCAACACTCCGCCTAGTCCATACGAGCTGGCATCGGTCATAATCTTTTAGGAGCTCCACGAATCGGGGATACCAACACTTTTGGATCGCTCAGGGCTAGCTTCAACTCCCTCCATGCCCTCGCTGAGCCACCCCCATCGCTTGTTCCAGTCCGGTTAACAGCCTTTCGCCGTGTCGACGCTTCTTCGAGAACCCAGTGCCCTGTAACACCTCATAGAGTGGAGCAGCCTTATCAGCGAAATGGTCCACGAAGGCCGCAAAAAAGTTCACAAGTCCAAGGAACCGCATCAATTCGTCCCCGATTCCGGCTCGACTAACTTGCGGATCGCCTCTATGTGCTTTCAGAGGGTCTCAGCCCTTCCGTGTCCACTACATGGCCCAGAACTTCGGCACGTCGGACTCCAAAGGAACACTTGGACAGCTTAAGTCGAACTCCTGCCCGAAGCAGAGTATCCAGGATAGCCCGTAAGGAGTCTAAATGCTCCTGTTCCGTGCTGGTTCCGATGCTGGTATCATCCAGGAAGGCCAATACATCCTTCCCCTTCCGATCTCCCAGTATGTTGTTCACTACCCTTTGAAACGTTCCTGGGGAGTTCTTCAGCCCCATTGGGAGGCGGGTGTATTGGTATAACCCTAGCACCGTGCGGACTGCAGTCAACGACTTGGAATCAGGATGTAATGGGACTTGATAGAAACCATCTTTAAGGTCGAACACCGAGAAGATCTTCTTGCCCCTAACCAGTCCAGAATTTCCCTCATGTTCTCCATAGGGTAGGAGTCTGTGACAGTAAGGTCATTCAGGCGACGGAAATCAGATGTGACTCTCATACCTGAGTCCTTCTTTTTCACGAATACATTATTCGTAGCCCACGGAGATACAGATGGTTCCAACACTCCTAGATCTATGAGCCGTTGCATGGAATTGCGCTCTATCTCCTCCTTTGGGAGCGTCTTCGCATAGGAGCGCATATTGGTTCCACACCCGGTTTGAGAGATATCCTGTGCTGAATCCCTAAAATCTTTCCAAGACCCTTGAATATTTGCCGCCTGTCCCATAGCAGAGCACGCAATTTTATTTGCATATCGTGGTTCGCGGAAAACTCGGAAAGGTCCATGGCTTTGATCGCATCGTCAACCTCATGATCTTCAATTACTGCCTGGATTACTTCCAGTTCTTCCGATCCCTGGCTACTTCGAGTATCCAGAGGACCCATGATTCTCTTTCCACCATACACGATCGATGCCGTATCTGTTTCCAGGTCTAGCAGGAGCTTGTGTTTCCTCCAAAAACGACGTCCCAGCAGCAGCTTATCTGGAAGCGTGCTCATTACGCGAACCTTTTCATGAAAGCTCCGTCCCCACATATGGAACGATAGATAACCTTCCCCTGTGACCTGGATTCCACGACCATCAACAGCACATGCCTCTCCTTGTGCTGGCTGCAACATTCCCCCTTTTTCCTGGAACCACTGCGAATCTACCCAAATGGAAGAAGCCGCCGTGTCTAGCGAGGATCGTACCTCTTCTCCAATGCAGTAACTGTCACTGCCACTTCTCTATCATCCTCCATCCCCTGCCGCCAAACCGGCTCCCGACAAGCACAAACAACCCTGCGCTTGTTTTTTCTTACCTTACTTGAAGGTTTTACTTTCTCACAGGGGGCTTCCGGCCCCTAGTCTTCCCCTCGGAGCCGACTCTGTTGGCGTTGCAGCATATCCCTCTTCCTCTTTCGGCAGTCCCTAGCCATATGTCCCTTCCATTGCAGTAGAAACAGGTGATGTCGTGGAAAGAACATCCCGCTTCGTCGCGAGGCTTCTCTTGCCGACAAGTCAGGCTCTTGGACTTGCCTGACACTTTCCCGACTCATGGTCTGGCGCGCTGCCGCAAGCCTTGAAATGTGCTTACTACGGTGTCGTAATCTCCCGATACGAGAATCGCTTGCTCCTGGAGGCTTGCAGGGAGACCAGCTTTAAAGCGGTTCACGATGATTTCGTCGGAAATGGAATCTGCAAGGTCATGGAAGCAGACCTAAGGCGTTCTCCGAACGCGGACACAGATTCGTATTTCTGATTCCATTTCATGCTGAAGAACTTATCTTGTAACGCGCTGAGCTGCGCTTTGTTGCACAACCTAGCCTCCAAATACTCCCATAGTTCATCGGCGGTGGCATTCCAGTGGATGCTGGCCACACTCTCGAACACTCGAGCCGCATCCTTCTCAAATGCACAAGACAGACGTCTTTCGTCTTCCTTTTGAATTGGGAAATCCTTCAAGAGACGGTACCAAGTACGTTTGGCATCAAAAAAGGATCCATCTCCTGCCCGACTACACCGCGAATACTCCAATGAGCTCTTGTATATCTTATGTGCAACATGGACGGGATAGATGTCGAGGACGTTCCCTTTCGAGTCCATTCTGTCTTCTTCCTTATCCAAAGTTCCTGCCTTTTGGGAGTCTCCCGAGTTATGCCCGACCGGCTTATCTTCAGGCAGCCCTGTTAACCTTCCAATCCTGTCGGTAAGTAGCGCTACCTCCTTCACAACGTTAGAAATACTACTGACTGCCCCCCGGACTTCCTCCATCATTTCGGCGGAATGCTGACCAGCTGTGGCCGTAACTTCTTCTTTAATTACTATATCTGATTCTTGAGTGACTGACTCCCGAGGAATAGATTCCTCTACCTGAATTTCCACGCTTTCCTGGGAATCATCTGAAATTTCTGGTCCGGATTCGCTCTTGTTCCCGGGCGAACCATGTTTCTTGTACGTAGGCGAAACGTAGCCTCCTAGTCAGCAGGTAGCTAACCTGATTTCTCTGACTTTAATTTTTCTGAGGACGTCTCCTCTTGAATTGGCGAACTATCGCCTTGTGCGCAACAACTTCTCTCCGGAAACCTTCTCTCCGGGAATCTCACTTCTCTCCAGAAACCTTGTCTCCGGGACTCTCACTTCTCTTAATCGGCTTAGTAGTCCTAGGACCCAGGCTGACCTTGCCTTGACTTAATTACGTCCCAGATGATTAAGGAACTCGTACCTTGATTGCACCCTCGCCCTGACTACCTTGGGTAGACGTGGAGCTTCAACTTGAAGTTGTTTATGTTACTACTTCAAGTTGAAGCTGCAAAGCACGGACCAGGACTGTTGTACTTCCAATCACTGATGCCTTCTCTGGTCTTGGGGACCAGGTCCGGGGCACTTTAAATAGACTACGGAGGGCACTAAATGCATATTAGGTGAGCTACTGACAGTGCATTACTGTACGTGTCACTGCATTTCAGCTGACAATACATGTGTAAATGCCACGTACGAATTAAACCCTAACAGTACTGTACTGTACTGTACTGTACTGTTACAGCTTACTGCGTAAACTGTAAAACACGGATCAAAGGTGCTTTTCACACGAACACTGATGCCTCTCTGGACCTGGAGACCAGACCAGGAGCACTTTATATAGACTCGCGAGGTGCTGTAAAGTCACTACTGTACTACCGTACTGTGCACTAAAATGCATCAAATGCAGTAATTGAATCGAATACCGTAGTTGCATTTGACACGAATGCATTAATGCAATGGTCCGATAATGCAAATGTCACTGTACTAGACTGACAATACACGTGCACATGCCACGTACTAATTGAGCCGTAACAGTACCGTACTGTATTGTATACTGTGCAGTAGTGCAGTACTTTACCCATCCTCCCGGATACCGCTGTCTCCGCGATACACGATTCCATTAAGAATACATACTACGCTGACGTTCGAGTACTTGGACACTGCCGTCATGATAGCACTGGCCCTTTTTAAAAAAATCTACTATCCACCCTACGAAGTATTCCTTTCTTATCCCCTCAGTTTGATTGTACAAATTAGAAGAAAGACTCAAAAAGCGGGTTTAACGACACCCTTTCTGATACCATACAGTATCCAACACGTTACTGTACCCCTCCTGACTGCATCTGTACTGAGGGGAGATACATGAATCTGAAATACTGGAAATTGTAAATTTGTCATATTTATAGAAGCCAATGATATGGTACGGCGTTTCCATAAGTAATTTCCAGTTTCCGTGACTGTAGGCGAAATATATGATTTCCTTACATGAAAATTATGTACCATATTTTCAAACAGTACCAAACTCTAACATAAATGTCGAGGCTGCGCACCCGCATCACTTCATGCAGTTCATATCAACAGTGACATCACAGCATAGCTCTCTACTCACGATTCTGTTCTCAGCATGTTTCACATACTGACTCTCGCCAAGCATATATCCCTTCATATCCCTGTAAAAAATTCGAAGCGCGGACTAAATGATTGGAAACCTATGGATATGGATACATATGTAGAAAGTTGGAGTTGGTTGGGTTTTTTGTTGTTGCTCCGATTATTTAGAACGACGTCTGGAGTGTCCTTTATATAGAGAAATATTTTCGAAGGCTGCTAGAGAGTTTAGGCACCTGAGAAGGAGTGAGCTTTCCGACTGTCCACCATCCTCTTGTGCGGAGGTGCTATTCAGGAAGGTTCTGGTCAATAATAAAATAGATTCTAACTGGGCTGCCTAATTTTGCCTCTTCTCGTGAACTACCGTACGTACGAACAAAAAGACCATCTCTTACCCTGTACATACGAATATTCCAAAAATATCGTGATTGATTTTTTAAGATACTTCCACTACGGCTAAGACTGAGGAATGCAACCCAGTTCTGCTCAGCACAACGATAAAAGTATAAAGAACATACAGAAGGACAAAATTCAGATTGTTGAGAAAAGGAACCCAATGCGCATCTACAAGCTCAATTGCTACTCTAAAAACTATGAAATTCACACATGTGACGTTCAAGCCTTTATTGGAGTTTGTTAAAGTTATCTTCTCACGATTTTTGAGTGGCGTCCTCTCTTTTCTCAAGGAAAGGCTACTGTCTCCTCTTGAGCTCCAACATACCTTCTAGAATGGTTTGAAGAGATAATACGGCGACTATATGCTGATATATTCTTGAATATAGGGCACACAGAACAGTTTTTATTGTCTTCCGCTACCTATATCGACCAACAAGGCAGTGACATAACAATTGACTATATTTAATTAAAACACTTTATGGCGCCTCGACTATTGCGATTTTTTCAGCCAATTGATCGTGCTTAGCATCGGAAAAAAATTCCTACCGGCCATTTCTCCATTATTCCCTTCACAGAGACTATACCTATCTCCAGGTCACCCCTTACTGATAGTAGAAATCTCCGAAGTTAATCATCGTTCTGGAACGATTTGTGCTTTTTAGCTCCTAATCGGCATCCCTAATTGATCCTTTGACTGCATAATTCACAAAGAGTTTATTTGATACCGCCTCTGACGACTAATTTCAACCCATCGCCTGGTCTCCCGTAACAGACTTATTGAAGGTAGATATCCTTTTGGCCCTCCAGCCTCCCTTCACGCCGGCGCAGCGTTCCATTAAAATGCAGAGATTATTATCACTCCCACAGTGATTCTAATACCGGCTCGATTAAAGAATAATATAGCCACAACGGAGAAATATTGAGAAATGATTGAGCAAAGAAATTTTTTGCATTTAATATCGCAGTAAAATTTCATCGTATTATTTCTAAATAATATCATAATAAAAAGGTGAATTTTATATTACTTTGAACTCTGTATTCAAATTTCCAGCTTCCTTTATGAACCTGTACTTCAGTTTCTAATCGATTTATGAGCTCATTCAATGCCAGTAAAGTGGTGGTATTGCTCTAACACATACGTACCATGAACTAATACTGTGTTTCCTCTCACTAAAACTTAACCAGATCAGAAACTCTCCCTTGCAGTCGTGTCTGTTTCTACACATACCCAACCAAAAGTTATAGTGGATGCACAGCCAAATGATAGATTTATTCTAACTTTTTGGGTGTTCTATATGATACCAATGCAACAAAGCCGTTTTTAAGAGGCAAAAAAATTATATAAGTGTGTAAATAAAAAAGGAATGCCCAATTCAAGACATAATTTTTTTCTGGGCGGTGCTCAACTTCCGTGTAGTAAAGTTGCATGGGACGTAAAGTTTTATGAATAATGTTTCGTTAGAAAGATTTGACTTCAGATGAGATTTTTAATTTTCCATTTTTATTACTTTTATCTAAAATTATTTTTTCTTTCTTTTTTCCTTATTTACTTGAACATTAGTCTCTTTACATATTCTTTCACCATTATAATTATTGCATTGTCTCAAATACGTGTTTAGTTCTAATCTAAAACGGGAATAGCAGCATATTACATTTACTGGTCATGAACAATTAAAGAATCGCTAAATTTTGAAGAAGTAACAAAACATATACTCTTTTGAGCGTTAAAAATACCCTAATAATTCCTCCTTCTATATTTTAACCCGCATAAAGTATCCTGCGTTCTTTCATACAGCATCATTACAGTAACAGTGACCGGTACTTTAGCTCTGTACTCAGACACAAGTACAACTTTTAAAGTCAGTCTTTCGTACAAAAAGACACTGAGACAATCACAAGGAGTCCCTGTGGGTATCTAAGCTGCACTTGGAAACTTTTTGTCCTTCATTATTAAGTAAATTCAGTGTGTCTTCCTCCCAAAGGCTCTATGGAACTTCGTGATGATGTTCAGTGCTGTATAATCCACTAATAAGCTCTGAATAAAGCTTTAAAATCTTCTATTTTGTCACCTCAAGGGCCTCTACACCAGAATGTCTTTGAATTAAAAAACGCTAAATTACAATTTCACGCTTTTTTCTTGATTATTTCTCAATATAACTCATTTTTTTAAGCTCCAGCTTGCTCAACGGAACAATTAGCCATCTTTGTAACGATATGTTGCTTTTCTTATGTTTCAATACCCACAATGAAGCTTATGTAAGCAGTAGAAGATAATTGAATTCCCCAAACCCTTATTCATTGTATCCGCCGGAGTTTTTAAAAGTAATAAAGGAGCAGAAGCAACCATCTTGAAGCTATAAAATAATGACATGGTTAAATCATTTATTTTAATTTTCCCCTAACTCATTAGAATATGAAAGTATCATGAAACCAGTCCCGCAGAAAAAATTGTTCTTCGGATAATGAGAGATATAACATTAATTTTCAAGCTTTTTTATCATTCGCAGTATAACAAGTAAATAAATATCTATTCGTTGCCCTTATCCAGCTGTTTTATGATGCTTTTCATTTAATTTCGAACTTTTCTGCGATCCACCTCGAGTTCTGTAAATGTAGAATTTAATTCCATATCTTGAAATGTCAGACATGATAAATAGGTAGATAGAAAATATCAAATATCTGTCTAAACCATGCATTTTGCCAAATAATACTTCAAATTACTCCGGGTATGAATAAGATACTGATTTTAATACATAAAGATCTCCGTATCTGTAGCCATGGGTTTCTTATCTTTTCAATGGTCACTTTAAAACGCTAAACTGTTGACGAAAACTTTCTCATGACATTCTCTATGATCCTGTCGAGTCCCTATATTTTAAATACAACTTTCGTTATTTTTTAATTCCTCAGTTGGTTAAACGTCGGATTCAAGAACGGTTCATGAGACTAATTATTACAGGCTACTGTCTTTTCTGGTATTAGAAAACGTTGAATTTAATGGCGATTTGAAACACATTACCTTTGCTCATCATTCTACGATACTGACTTATATCACTTGAACCTGTTCTAATCATGAACAAAAATTATTCAATTGAACTTCCTGTTCCCAACCCTGCATCATCATATACTTTATCTAGTAATAAAACTGCACTAAGTTTGAGTCTCGCTCTATTCTTTCAGAATTCTAGTATCAATTTATTTGAATTTGGATACGACAAACTCTGTTCTTGAGGCAAAGCAGTATTCAGTTCACACTCATAACTATAGGAAATAGAATGATTATGACCTAACGCTATTCATATTTCGGCCTGTATGGATATTACTATCGGTTGTATTTTCCGAATAAGAATAAGAATAAGACTGAATTCTTATTCATTAATCCACAAAGCTGGTTTTAATTTCATTTTCAACACACATAGATGAAAAATTTATTGGATAGAGTGATAAAGGGTTCCTTGGAAATACTGCAATGAAATCATAACATAATATCTTCCTATGTGTGATTTCTATTTTTTATCATCAGTAACCGACCGAATTTATTTTTTATTCTGTTCAATTTCTTACCTTCCTAAACATTTGAAATATCTTAAGTTTATCACAATCAAATTTTATACGTATCAACATTAGAAGCATACAGACCCCTAAGTTCACTTTTTCTCAGTTTTTACCAGAGGAGTTCCAATTTTAACTGTTCGGTTTTTCGTAAGAACAAACATTTCACTAGTTATTTATACCATTCGTATAGCGGAAGTAAATTTAGAGGAGTTTAAAGGTACTTAGACTGAGTTTTAATATGTACGATAACTTCAACCCATCCAAAATAAAAGGAGTAACAAAAATCAAGTAAGTCTTTTTAATGTTATATTCTATTTTTTGGTCTCAATACAAGCCTACGGGAGTAACCAAGTCATAAATTATAATTTAAATCACCTAAATATTATACATATACTTTATGGAAAACATAAATTCAACAAATCAAATGCTAGCATAATAAATTTTCATTTTTTATGTGTGATAAATAGTCATGTATTTTTTTCATTTCGTGTAGTTTGAAACTGTTTTATGTAATTTAGTCTCAATTAATATAAAGATGGAGCACAGACCACTTTCAGAGTTCCATAATCTTGTGTCGCGCAGTGATCTAAGTTAAAGTTTTTGTTTTTTCGATGCCAAAAAAACTTCTCCTCAGTTCCCAATGCAGATAAAAAACTTCTTTGGAAGATATATCATCTTCTCATCCTATTGAATAGCATTTACGGGCCCGATTCTGTCTTGACTCTCTCTTGTTACCGTTAACGTGGCTCACTTGTCCATAGACTTATTTCCACCCTATTCGTTCTATTTATACTTTCTTTCGGTCCTTTTGCTTTCTTATATCGGCACAGTAGGATAGTTTATATTTAATTTCAATCTCGGAAATTGCAGCTTCATACCCCTTAATGATAATAGTTTTTGTTATGAGCCAACTTTAACAAACTGTTGGCTACTTTGTGGAATAGAAAATATATGCGAGGGTAACCACTTATTGTATCACAGATTTATGATATGAAAGTTGGAAAAAAGGAGTGGTGTCTTTATTGAGATGTATGGATTGGCTGGAACCCATTTGGAGTGATATGAAAGTGAAGTCTAGTATTTAAGGAATAATTAGTATGTTTTCGGTTAATACTGTCAGTTATAGTCCATCATCACTCGTTTTGGTAACCTTTGATTTTAAATTAAACGCCTGATTTGTTTGAAATATATTTTTATTTAATTAGGGTTCAGTTTGTTGTTGAAATTATTAGTAGTGTCAGTTGATTATTAATTTGAAGGGCTTGAATATTTTGTCAGGGAACATGCAAAGAACCCTGTAAGAATTTAGACTCGACATCTCTAATTTCTTCTGATTGAACTTCTCAACTAAACTAGCTTCTTAATTAAACCACCATATTGCATTGTAAAAAAGTTGTTCTGTACATTTCAAGAAATATTTGCGGATAAAGTGCCACCTTTGGTGATCTTTCTCCAGAAGGGCGCAGCGGAGTTGTTTCAATTGATAGGTTACATATAAAAATATTTATTAAATAATTTCTCCAATACAATGCAGACTCTGATATTATTTCAGGTTGAAGGACAAAAAAAAAAAATGACAAGACTATTAGAAATATTTTTCTCTGATTTAATACGATTTAAGCGAGCGAAATTATAAATTAAGATTTTTAAAAAGAGTAAGCGACACTGAGAATCTAAATAAAGAGCTAATTTTATTGCCTGAACGTGACTGATATTATTTGTCATAGGACGTAATACAAATTAATTTTGGATATACGCAATTAAAATCTTTATTTGTGATATTTTTACTCCACATTAATTTCCGGGGTTTGGTAAGATACTCAGCGATATAAATTTCGTTCGAGATCTTTATTTCAAAATTACGGATACAGATGGAATAAACTCCTCTGAGAAGTATTTTATAACTATTCTGGATACAAAAGGTATGGGAGCACTTGAACAGAACATGAAGTGCCTTGATATCTTAATTTTAGAATTCAGAAGTTCCTCTACTCTGCGTGATTACAACCGTGGATTTTTACGATTTAATTTTAACCTCAGCACGAATTTATTGTATCATGCTCCCCATCGGAAAGAAATCATCGTTTAATTCACTTATATTCATATCTGAATGCTGGTTTTCTAAATTCTTTCCCTCTGTATCAATTTACTGCAGAGCAGCTGCTGCTATAATTAGCTGTAAGGATCGCAAAACTAATACCACCTGTAATAGATGAATAGAATGCATCGAATCTAAAAAAATATCGCACTATCTTCTTGAGATCTTCCGACTCTAGAAGCATTTGAATCTACAATACTCCCTCATTGGTCATTTTAGAATATTTTTTACAATGTGATCCATTCAAAATGCGGATATAAA
The DNA here is from genome assembly GCA_002205965.3 of Kappaphycus alvarezii. NCBI lineage: Eukaryota > Rhodophyta > Florideophyceae > Gigartinales > Solieriaceae > Kappaphycus > Kappaphycus alvarezii. Next base: position 522,998 of record NADL03000831.1, read on the forward strand.
ATCTTCTATTTTCGTTGGTGTAGATCCATACAGTTTTCTACTTCTGTTTCATCTTATTCTTCAAAACAAATACAGAGAATATATCTTGCGGGATCACATTATATCTATTGATGGGCATTAAGGGGTATTATTTCCTTGTATTGCTTTAAAATATTTCAATCATTTCAAGCAGGTCATTAAGTTTTTAAAAAGCTGTTCCTTAATTTGAGATTCAAAAATAATTAACCCAATGAGCCGTCAAAATATATACTTTAAAACTGTTTGACAGTTCTGTCTGCAAATTTTAGAATTTTAAGTAATGATTATTGTTGCATTAAATCGGGAGTAATGGAACAATCAGCTCCAGCTTCCGATAAGGACCGCAGTAGTACACAATAGCACAATAGTCGTCTGGACGTTAAAAATCGCAGAATTCTGAGGGAAAGATTCTTTACATGACCGGGAAACGCCATGTGGGTACACTGGGGGTGACGAGTAAACGGATATGCCGCAGGCAATGACCGACGGGCTTGCATGCCTTGCACGCAAACGGGTAATGAAGCGGTGGAGTTCCTGGTGAGGCAGAAGGTTTGGGAATTTCAGTATTTGAAAGCAAGGTCAGCTGTTTCCAGTGGCACACAAATATTTGATGTGAAATTTTTATAATTCAAAGATATTAGCAGCTCTTTTCGGTGCTATATGCAGGCAAAATACCCGTTAGAGGGCTTGCTCGAGCCCAGCAGGGAGGCAGGCTGCGTTAGACGTGACACCGGTCGCAGCATTCCTTTGCATCAATATTTCCTACACCTTTACATGATTTTCCATGGTCCTCACAGCTACGCCCAAGTTCCTGCTGTGGAGAGGCCCCCCGCTGAGCGGCGTCAAAAGTAGCGAGTCGGCGAGAACTCGGTACCCTCGGTCCTTGAGCACAGTAGACATCAATATCAACGGGAAGGAAGTTGGGCGACCGGGCAGGAATCGACGTAGTTTGAATGAGTACGCAAGATTCGCAAGTTGAGCAGCAGCTTTGCCGGATACAGCGCACTCCGGGATGATTTTTGCGCAGACTTCAGAATTTGCCAATAGAGAGTGTAGGCGGTGCGAGCTTACCCTTGACCTGGGCTGATACGGTACTGTATCTCCCCAGTTGGTGTAGGGTTAGGTACTGTATTTATTCCAACCACCCGACACAGTACAGAATATATATACCGTACTCTGCCGAGGGTGCACGGAAAAGGGGGGATTGGAATGTTACGCTTGGCCTAAGGTAAGGCAGGAAAAGAATAAAACGAACTTTCAAGCATTTCATGGTACCGCATCCAATTTTCGACGACACCATGAAAGACTCCAACGCCCCTCACCTTTCCTTTAATATATCTACCTCTTCGTATATTTCTCGTTTCCTTTTCGCCTTCGAGAACGTCGATATGCGCGAAAAGACGGACAATGAGAAGGCCCTCCGGACTATGTGTTGTCTGGAGGGGGCGGCTTTTCGACTTCTACTACGATTCGTTTGCGCAGGATGGTTCCCTCACCGAAGACGCCAAGAAGTGCCTCATCGCCAAGGAGAACCTAGGAATGCCAAGAAGGCATCGGGAGCCCTCCAAGACCATGTGGGGAAGTGAAATGTGGTCGCGGAACTGGCTTCGTCCTCGTCTGGAATTAACTTCGAGCAGCTTCTACGCGGTGACGCCCGGATGAAGTAAGGAAGCAGTTGAAGCGTTAGGTTTCCAAGACTGTCACAGTGACACAGGCGTCCATGACAAGTCACCCCGAAGTCTTTCATCGGTTGAAGGTCGTTGCCGTGAAGGCTTATGGAACGGATACACTGTCGGACACTGGTTCAGTTCCAAACTTGATGTCCTGGTACTTTTGCGAGAGACTGACACTCACTCCGGTGGCTGCAAATCGTCAGTTCATCACGCCTATGGAACGTTTGTCGAAGTTATTGGGTGTTTACAGAAGGTCCCAGTCTCCTTTGGAGTCCTGGTGTACCTCTGTGTTTCTTGATAGTACGGAACGCGCCATTTGACCCTATTATTGGCAGTCCTGCACTCTAATCTATGCAGAAATTTTTGGATTACGGGCGGCAGCATTTCCTTCTTGCGGTTGGGAGGCAGAAGGCGCTATTACCGCTACTAGATGAGCCCCCAGTAATTGACGGGATGCGGACTGATAATGAGGATTCATCATCCACTGGAGAGTCTGATGGAGAGCAGTTTCCTGCTTCGACCTCTTCAGAATTAGGCTGCAGCGATGGTGGGTCTGACAAAGAGCGTGAATTGGTGCTGGCAATCTTGAGCAAGTAACCGTATGAGTCCGATCTAGAGGGCCCGATGGTGGAGGAGGGGTCTACCGAGGAAGACGAGGTAGCGGATGACGCCGCGTTTCTCGTCTCGAATGTGAATCATCTCGAGGAGGAGAACCAGAAAAAGTCTATGACCACGCTCAAGGAGACGGACGTGATAGCATAGGACATACATGATTTGGAGCCGGCTCGGGTGCTTGTGGTACATTCTTTCGAGTTTACGTATGAGACCCCGATTCATTCGAAAGCCCGCTGAATGCCGCAGAGGAATAAACCACTAGTAAGGAAGGAGATGAATGAATCATTCGAAGCTGTAATCATCACGCCGTAGAGGCCCGCCTGGTCCTTTCCGGTAGTGATCGCCGCTAAGAAAGACAGAAGGCCCCGGTTCTGTGTCGATTACCGACAGTTTAATAGCGTGATGAAGCCAGATCGCTGGCCAGGTAATGGTGGCCGAAAGTTGCAAGGAGAAGACCACGTTCGTTTCTAGGTATGGAACGTATAAGTTTAAGGTCATGCCATTCGGGTTAATGAACGCACCTGCGACATTCCAACGAATGATGGATGAATTTCTCAGAGATCTAACCTTCGCCATGGTTTACGTAGATGACGTGGTCATCTTCTCCAAGACAATGAAAGAACACATAGGTCATTGTGAGGAGGTGTTCAAAAGGATTCAAGAGTCGAAACTGAAGCTTAGGGTGACAAAATGAAGTTTCGCGCACTCGGATGTCAAGTTGCTCGGGCACGTGGTCAACAGGACGGGCATAAATGTCGACACCGTCAAGATAAAGGATATGGTGGAGGCCTCCGAGCCAAAGAATATGACCTAATTGAGGAGTTTTCTCAGATTTGCAGGGTACTATCGACGCTTTACAAGGAACTTCGCAGATAGCTCAGCAGCACTGCACGCTGCAATCTCCGTTAAGAAGGCATTTGAGTGGACCATGGGAATGCAGGAGGATTTCGAATACCTGAAGAAGAAGCTGACGACGCCTCCTGTACTCGCGTTCTCGGATTTCGACTCCCCCTTCGTGGTGGAGATGGATGCTTCTTCAGATGCCCTAGTAGTAGTTCTCTCGCAGAAGAAAGAAGATGAAAGGTGCACTCAGTTCAGTTCGCACCTCGGACAATGACGGAGCAGGAACGTCGGTACACCACGAGAGACCGGGAGGCACTCGCCGTAGTGATCGCCCTCAAGAAGTTTCGCGTGTATCTGTTGTCCCACAGGACGTTCTCAGTATATACGGACCATCGCGCCCATCAGACGCCTTTCAAGAAGAAGGACATACATGAGGGGTTGGCGAGGTGGATGTATTTGATGGCCGAGTACGACTTCGAGATTAAATACACTCCTTAAAAGGCCAATGGGGCGACCGATTATCTCTCTCGCCGAGACATCGACGGAAGAAAACGGCACGAAGGGCCTCGTAGCGATGACCACGGGGACGATCCTAAACTATCTGGATTAGAGCCGGACCTACAGTATATAAAGAGAATTCTGGTCGGGGAACGGGTCCAAGAAACGGATCCAAAGAAGAAAACTGCAATTAGAAGGGAAGAGAAGAGATTAATGATCTGTAATGCACTATGTTCCGACGGGAGAAGGATGGACTGCGCGTTGTTCCGCCGATCGGGCAGCGTACAGAAATATTAAAAACGTTCCACGATGGTATCGGCCATTGGGATGCTGGCTCTACAACAAAGTTCGTGATATATCGATTTTGTTTGCCTGGGGTGTACCAGAACGTGACGGAGCATGTCAAGGCATGCGGGGCTGTCAACACGCCCGAAGGGTACCGACTTGTCATAAAAGTCCTAGAGCACCCTTTACCTGGTTGTTTGAAACGTTTTCAGTGGACTTTTTGGGCACTTTCAAGCCATCTAGGAAGAAAAAGGTTTGCTCTAATTGCAGTGGAGCACATGACGGGCTGGCCAATAGCTTGGGCAACGGAAAGCTCCACCTCCCAAGTTGTCATTACGGCCACATTCCGCGCGACGTCGGTTAGCACCCTGTAAGCGTCCGAGTGCCACCCTCCGAAAGTAGATTTAGGAATAAGCACGGGCTTACTTCTCACGGAGTTTGCAATAAAAGAATCATATCTTCTATGCTTCGCAGAGACGTCCGCATTGAGCGAGTTGAGGGGATTATAGGTTTGGGCTGTCCTGTGGAAGGGCGCCAGCGGGTTGACGAAGGTTACGTCAAAGAAATCCGTACCTCCACTGCTTCCCATGGCCCGGATGTCTGGCTCGTGCGCCGTCGAACCCCGTCCCGCGGTTCGACGGCGGGGGTGACGGGCCGCTTTCTGCAAGTCTTGCTCAAAGAGGGCCACTTGATGGTCATGCCGTCGAGTCCTGTGCCCACCATGTCTGCAGTGAAGGAGGTGATCCCCGAAAGAGTCGAGGGTCTCGGGGAAGTTTACGTCTCGGCACGGTACGTCCGAAGGGAACAGCGGGACTTAGCAGAAGTATTGGAACCACACTGCGAATTCATGGGGGTCAATACTGGTCTTGAGGCCGGGGCACGGGGCGCAGTACACCCATTCCTTGGCGCCCGGGAGGGCCATGCAGGCGCGGAATGCCTGCCTTTTTAAATCACCGGGGGAAATGCTTTCTTGCACTGCTGCATGGATTGCGTCTGTTAGTTTCTTTTGCGATGGTGTATTGCGTGAGCAAAAGGCACTAAATGGTGGAATCCTTGACTGCAGACAGGAAAGTGACCAATTCCGGTGGGCGTCCAAAGCGTCGGTGGCGCGGCTCCTAATAGGAGCGAGCAGAACAACTTTGCACAACCTGTGGTGGCCGCGCTGGAGGCGAGGAAGGCGGCCGCGGCGATGTTTTTGGCGGAAGTGAATCCGATCCCAAGGGAGGGCCGCTTCGCATTCTGTGGTTTCACTGGAAGTTAAAGTTCACGGAAGACCTCCGAATCCAAGGCCCCCCCTGCCAGTGTGCGGACGCAGCGCACCATCATATCGTCAAACATGGCAGCGCCCTCGGCGGTGAACGACGTCGGGACTACGCGCAGTAAGTAGCCGGGTTTGCAGACTCCGAAGCAATTACGGAGCAGCTGGAACGGTATTTGCATATCCTCGAGGTCAATGATGGCCTCCAGGAACGGTTCGACTCTTGTTTGAGGACATCCGGGTAGAGGCGCTGCACGGACTCTGGAGGGGCCGTCGGCCACCAGACCCTGCATTTTGGCAAAGAGAGATGCAGACCCCTGCTAGCTGCGTCCAGCCAAGAAAGGATGTCGACGGTTCGGAGAGGTTGTTCGTGACGCGCGATGATGTACCCGTCATCGTGGTACCAGAGCTGGAGCAACAGTTGGCCCATGGTCTCATCTTCCTCAGAACCAGAGCCCAAGAGCTCGTGGATTTTGAGTATGAGGGGGTGCAGAACCAAGTCGAGGAGCCCGCCAAGATTGTCTGCCTGCTGTGTTCTCCGCACACTTCGTAAAATATGGCGACCAATCCACAAATACGCCGGCGCTGTTGCAGCCGGCGTATCTACCAGCGACTGAGTTGCACCCTCTGGTCATCCATTGCTCAAGCTATTCTGTCCCGAGCCCCGATGCGCATGGACGACGAGGTACATCCGGTTAGATCTTAGCCGAAGAGTTAGGACGTGCGCAGTCCCTAGTAGATTCTGAACGCATTAAACTTTTTTTTTCATATCAATACGAGACCCACGGAAACAGTTCTGGGAATAACGTCCTGACAGCTTCGAGAAAAATCTAAGGTTGCATTGCCGGCGATTCACTACATTCCACATTCATTGCAGAAATTTTGTAGCGTAAACTCTACAATGATTATTTAGGGAGACCTACGCAAAGGTCAAAGAAGTCTTAACACAACGTTATGCCGCAGCAGCAGCGATGTCCAATGCAGCGTGCCTGTTGGCCGGCCTCCAGTCAGTTTTCTAGCGTTTTGACGGCTTTCCGCCAATCCTTTACATTGTAAGCCTTTACCATCACGACATCCCTCAGGGAACAGCTGACCATATTTTTCATGCATCAAAAACACCCCAAATTACCCCCCTTATTTTGTATTGAAATTTAATTTCAGTTTCTTTGCAGTATTTCTCTAGCGTAATTTCTCTACCAACCCATAATGTGGATCCGTTTTATTGAGGTGGCCTCTAGTGTACAGTACTGTAGGGCGACCGTTTGTCACGTTTTACACATGGCGTCAAATTCATGCTGCAACGTGGGCCACGAATACTCCAGAGACCATATGCTTTGTTAGACCGTACAGTACTTTTCATCTCCATGAACGGCACTTTCCGATGACGCTCGGGAAGCTTGCACCTTGAAATTTCGACAAGGAACGGCATTACTACATGCTCAAGAGGTCACTGCAGATGTTGTCAACTTTCAATCATGCATAGCATAATTCTTGAGCAGTCCTTTGACGATATCCAATGCACGTGAAACGTGGCCCTTGGTCATGATGACTTGCCCACACCTTGAGTTCTCTCCGCAGTCGTTATCATCACGTCGGGCGGCAGAAAGAAAACCGTGTTGAAGACGGTGCCTGCCATTTTCGCGGAAAGGTCTAGACGCCTAGGCTGATACGCAGTTTCTTTCCCCAACACAGGAATAGGTTTGCACGGGGCACACCTAGGGTAACTGAAGACGCCCACTACAACCTAGGTGCACTCGAAGGTCCGTCGAATCATCTTCGAGTGAGTAGACCGACCAGTACGTCATTTCTCAACAAGTACCAACTCGTCAACTACTTGAATTAGATTAAGTCTGGATCGGTGTCCAAATTTGGCTCCTTGGTATTTCTGAGCTCAGGTTGATTCATGTCCGTACTTCCGTGCGGCAGTCCCTCAAACATCACCAATGTGCGTTGTGACGTACTTGGCGTCTTTGCGGACAGCGAGGGTAGGAACGAGCTTCCCGCCCCGTACGACCGCAATGGGTTCAACCTTCCACCCGTCGCGTCCTCTCTCGGCGCATTATAGCTCACAACCGTCTCACCCTCCTGCAGTAGGCTGGCGTAATGCGGTACGCCCACACGCTCCTTCAAAATTCTCTCGATTCCATCATTCACGTCATTGTTGAGGAACACAGCCACAGCCATTCTGGCAATCACTGCTATCCCTGCCAAGATCGCCATCACCGGGATGCCGACGAACCTCGTTCTCCTGTTCACAAATAGTTCCGACGACCCGTCCCGGAAGCTCTCCACAATTTCACTCGTGCTCGTAACTTGTGACACATCTAGCGAGGTTGCATTCTTGAGCGTCAGAAACTCGTCTATTAAACCACGCAAAATTTGAAACATGGACTCATCTTCTTCTTCCTGACTTTTGCCGTTGGGAGGGCAGGTTATATTGCCGTATCCGACCAGAAACTCTTCAAAGGCGGGCACAAACTGTCCTTTTTCGTCCTGAACAACTCGCTAAGGGTTTGATTACTTCCACATTCCTCCTTGATGAGTTCGACACCGCGTTGTACGAATATCTCTGCGTCGGCTTTGGTCACATTCATTCGAACTCTCCAATTTTCCGACGGAGTGCGCAGCTGCCCGAAAACATGTCCCTCAATGAACGATTCCCCAACTTCCACTTGCACCTTGAGCGAAATGTTCTGATTTGCCAAAATGCTGATCGAACCCTCCCGCCGATCCCTGTTCGTGAAGTTGGATATCCTAGGCCCGAGAACATTCGTGCAAACAACAAACCTAGAAAGGGGAGTATCCTGTGGATGAAAATCTATCGGCACGGAGCTGCAAACCTCAGTGAACCTCTCCAGCCTAACCTGCGTACTACCGTTATCGCGAATACCAAACGACACATTTGGAACGCGAGCCTCCGCAAACGTAAGGTCACTATCTTCCTCAATGGTCATAACAACAGCCAGGACATTCACCAACGGGGCCGTAAACAACAAAGTGAGCAACAAAAACACGGCATTCGGCTTGACCCTCTCCTGATCGCGAGTGATAACCGAACGGGCGGGCAAGTTTCCTTGAAAGTAAAAGCGGGTGAGGGCGTCGGTGCGAAACAAGGCGTTGAGTATGGCGATGGGGGAGCTTTTCCTGGAGAGAAGCAAGGATTGAAAGGCGTGAATGGGTGCGACGTTGCGGGGCTTCCAACCGAGGACGACGTCGGAGATGATGGCGGTGAGTTGGTAGGAGATGAGGGTTGTGAGAAGGGCTAGGGTGAGTGCTGTGAGGAAGGTGGAGGAGAATTCAATCTGCTGCCAGTCGGTGTGTGGGAAGGGGTATTGGAATTTTGTGGGGTGGTCGGACATGATGGGAGGGTATTGTGGAGGGTGGGGGGAGTCAGGGGTGGGGTGGGAAGTGGAGGCGTGGTGGACGGAGCGGGGTGGAGTGTGGCATTGGCGTTGGGATGGGTCGGTGGTGGGGTGTGTTATGTGGCGGAGTGGGGGTGGAGTGGATGGAGGAAGAATGAGGGAGTAGTGAGCTGCGGTTGAGGGTTGAGAGAGGAGAAGGATGGTGGATGAGGACAGCGCAGGAGGAATCGTGGGAATAGTAGCGGTTATTTTGGACGAATCTTGAGACCTCATCTTGGCAATGACGTGCAGTACAGTAGAGGCGAAAAGAGGCTGTTTGTTTGTAATGCATTACGGTGTGTGCCTCTGCAACTGCAACTGCAACTGCCTGCCTGGCATTGCCTCTCGTATGTTGGGAAATCCGTATATCGCCGAAATAATTTTTTCCTTTGGGCATTGTGTGATTGGAAAATCGGAATTGGAAACGTTGAAAACTTATCATAATTCACGCATCTTTCGGAGGGTAATCTTTTTTGTACTAGACAAAATAAGACTCTTGTCGGTCCTGCTGTCCTACACTGCTCCAAAATATTCCTACCAAACACAGCATCAGTTTCTACCGTCCATCCTGAAACTTTACAGTACTGTGGTCTGCTCGGAACAGCACAGGACTGTGCTGTTCCGAGCAGACCTCTGCCGTCCAGTGCATTTATCTTTTACAGTACAGTATCAATTCACCAACAAAGCATACTGTACAGAAAAGCGTTGGCATTTTTTCTCCTCTTTCTCTCTCTACCAATAACCATGTGCCGTGGGTATGGTACAGTACAGTACATACTGTATGTAGATCTGCAGTCCAGTCCAGTCCAGTGCTGCATAGCATTACAGACAGTATGTAAGCTATACACACTACTGTACAGTACTGTACAAGAATCAGTGGATGACATGCAAATTGTCTTCCTTCCTCGCCCTCAACAGCAATCAGACCCCAAACCAACCATCCACACATGTCTCCACTCCACCTCCTTGTTGCAACACTATGCATGCGCTTTGGATGGCAACATCGTGTGCATCACAGCCCCGCAATAGAAACGTTTATACATACCAAGTGTCCCACTCCACCACACGAATACACCATGCAAATCACATCCGGAACCGCCAAACCCTGAAAACCATCCTCCTGCAATGAAAAGGGGCCTGCGCGTTCACAAAGGGAACATCAACCGAATCGATGCCTCTGCCAGCACCCGTTCCCCTCACGTCTGTCCTGCGCTTGTGTTCCCCTCCGCCGAGGTCCCACTGTGGCGCGCCATGCGCCCACACTGAGATCGTTACCCACAAAAGTCACTTGACCCTCGTGTCAGTCGGTCCGTTGAATCCACTATCTGCATCACTATCGCATGACATGATCTCCTCGGACGAGTAAATGAGCTTCAATTGCTCGCAACAAAATGCCGCTAATTTCCATCCTGCTGTTCCTGCTAAACGTTGTTGTCTGTATCTTTCTTATCGTTTTCAGTTGCATCCAGGACAACGTTTTGCTCTGACCCCTGGGGATTTGCGGAAGGGTAACCACATATTCTCTCGCTACTGGGCTGGTTTTTCAAGTCAGCCTGCAACACCTGGTCTTCCGTATTCGCATTCGACTCGTTAGCCTCCGTCCCAATTGAGGGGGATACCTTTTCATCTGTTTTCCATGACGGATTCCTTTCAGCGCCCATAACTGCGAGGAATTGTGATAGCATCCATGAACTCCTTGCGACCGGCGGTTGGGCTTCCATCAATTGAAAACACTGCATTACGGTTCGATACATCTGCACTTGCGCAAGTTTCTGGGAATTTTCTGCCCTTTTCATGTTGACTTTCACAAGCTCCGCTATATCTTCATTCGACTTGACCGCTTCGCAATGCTTTTGCATCGCTTTCTTTGCACGCTGTGAGCCCATAGGCCTTGAAAGTTTTGATTGGGGGCCCTCGACATCCTCATTCGATGCCAGTACAGCTGTCTCCCTCTTTTTGCGTTGCGGGGAGCATTGGGACCCTCCCCAGACGTACTGCCATAACTATTGGCCTTTCACAGGTTAGTGAATCGTAAATACTTGTAGCAGTTGAGGAAAGCAAAGGGACTTCCATAATCTACTCGAGAATCTCCGGTGGCTGCGTAGATGTTGCAAAGGCCGACAATGTTGTTTCGTAGAGTGGTGGCGGCATACATCAGATCATCATCTGTGGGCCCTCCAGTCAACTGTGCAGAAGAAATAGTCCTTCTTTATCTTCTTAACCCTCTCTGTGAGAGCCGTTCCCGCTCTCTCATACTTCACTTCCTACCGCTCCTTCGCCCGCTTATCCACCAACTCCCGGAACTTGATCTCAATCGAGGCTTGAAATTTTGCCGTCTTCTGCCCATTTCCCTTCATGTAATTCTCCAAAGCGTTGACAAAAGCCATACACGCCAAAAGGTCCTCCTCCTTGGCCCACTTTTTCCCAGTTCCCATGCTAAAGTCCGTAGAAACACTCAATTACCGTCACACCGTCTGCCATCAATCTTCTTAATCGTGACTCCCAAACTATAAGGGACCCGCCCGCCTGTGTAAACAGCTTCCCGCGTCTCTGTGCGCGCAAAAGGCGGGAGCTATTGTGCAGATTATTCGGAGGCGTCAACTGGAAGAGGTCTTACATAGAACAGTTTCTTGAACCACAGTTAAAAGTACCAATAAAAGTCCTGTGCAGGCTGCAGCCGGAGAGATTGGATTGAAAAGAACGGTAGAGAAAGCAATAGAGGCGGCGAATGGGCCGCAATAGGTTTAACTCTCCTGCAGGCAGAAATTTCACAGCGCAATTGAGTCTGGGCTCGCTGGGGCGCTATACTAAAGTGCGTTATGCACTGAAGAGATGAGAAGCGCGTTATGGAGATCAAGGAGCATGCAGTCGCTTCAAGGTGGCCGGGAATGGGAATGCGCGGGAATTAGATCTACTCGTCGACTGGTTCATCGGGGATACTCTCTCTTTTCAATCGTTGGCGGAAAGCTTCTGTGCATACTGATAACGCATTCGTCGAGAGGCCAAACGCCTGAAAACTAGGGCCAAATATGGGCATGTTTGGCCCCCGTCGTGCATTGCGTCAAACGCTTCTTGTCAACTGTTGAGATTACAATTTTTTCGAGTGGGAATTTCTTTTACGGTTCAATGGTAAAATTTGTATTTGGCTCCTACAGAAGGCGTCAAGTAGAGATACCCTTACTCGCACAATCGTCAACAACTCCGTAATCATTTCCCCATACTCATTATTCGGTTTCCTCCTGCACCTACTTGCACCAGGGCAGTTTGATCGACGAATGACGCTTTCAATGCCCATGAGCACTACCGCTGTTCAGCCAGCGTGGACATCGACGCCCTTAGGATACGGAAGGGATATAATTGTTGAATGCAAAATAATTGGAATAGGTTGATCCAGAAAATAGATAGTCCCAACTTAAATAATAATTGTTTCCCAATTGGACTTAAACTGAATAATAGGAAACCAACCTTTTATTGATAGCTGATGGAGGGGAGTTTTTCGATGGCCAAATTGATCTGAAAATATTTCTACTAACCTAGGACTACTCATACTCCAGACAATGGTTAGTCCGCTACCAAAAAATTAGGTAAACAGTTCAACAATTTTGAGAGATATAATTCAGGTTCAGTAATAATAATCGCATTATTTTCCAGGTAACCATTCGTCTAGGTAACAATTATCCGGCAATAAAACTGTGTATATATATGGCGTATAAAAATTACAACCATGTTAACGTTCATGTACCTTTTATCGCCCTTGCTTTGTTCGTGCAAGCACCGTGGGAAACCATTCTTCTTTACGCTTCTTCCAGGTCTCCGTTATCGTCGCAGGATGAGCGAAGTTATCATAATGAAACGATCGCCGTCCTTCAACGCCCAATCAATCAATGGAGCTGAAAATGGAGGATATATCAACGCAACTCTCGGAACTTTCGCTCTTCTTGTGCAAGACGCAAGGGGTTCTATCCAAGTTTCCTCGCCCTATTTCGCCGCTAACTATGCAAACATATTAGTTCTGCAAGAACCCAGGTCGTGGTGCTCATAATTGTCGAGAGAACCCTCACCGAGACACCTTTTGGAATAACTATAGTAAATGTGGTCATTCGGAGGAAAATTGTTGGGCTGAAAAATCAGCCGGGTCCCCTCGCGTGAATTTTAACGACAATCATGGGAAGGGTGGCTCTTCTGATAAAAAATATAAAGAAATAAATACTGTGGTTTTAGTCCAGTAATTTCATGATAAAGAGGACCACGTGGTTACCATAAAGATGACTTGTGAGACTTGTGAGGTAGAGACCCTTCCAATGCAAGTGACCACCACCGCAGTTGTGGCAATGAGATTATACTTCAATTTTTATTTCGGTTTCAAACCAGTCTGTGGCATTGGAACCTCGCCCGAACAGGAAGAAACGTCGTAAATGGGAAAAAGAAGCATAAATACAAGCAGTTTCTGAAACAATTGCGTAGTTATGGGTTTATATCTAAACTTGACAACGATTCAAGTGGTCTTACGTTTGGGCAGATTCTATGTGGCGATGCTATCGAACCACCTCTTCTCTATGGAGATTCCTCTCCCACAGAGACTGCATGTTGGGATTATGCCCATAAAATACCAAATACCCTGGCAGTATCTCTCCAGTAACCTGTATCAAGGATTTACACTGCAAGATGACATCAGTGCAGCTTGTGCACTGTACTCACGCACCAGTGTAAAACATAAGATCATTCCTCTTTGTACCAAGCCAATGACATAGAGCCATCGTTGTTATCTCGCATGGTTCTCGAAACATTTCGGACCCACCAATCAGCAACTGCTTTATGCTCCTTGCCAATTGGACCAATGGGACTTTTCCATGATGTTTATTACTGTCAGTAACACTGATGGCTGCAACATGAGCCTTCAGAACCTTGTAGTTTGATACCTCTGGGGTCGCTTTTGAATTCAGTACCATTTGCTTACAATTTATCTCTGCTTGTGTTGAGTACTTTTTCTATCTAAACCATGGTCAGAGGCTCCGGTCTGTTCACTGGAAGCTTCAACCATCAGTTCAACCATCGACTACCTTTGTGCGCCCAAACCCCCACACTGCACCACCTGTGGTGTTGCGTTTACCAACTTCAACTCACGGAGGCTCAAGCTTGTCCCAACTAAAGTATACGAGGCAGGTATTAAATGCTTGTGTGATTTTCTATTTAGAACTATGTCGGAAATATTTGCAAAGACTTTCCCGCGTACTGCAGTTCCCAAAGAAAGAGAGTATCTATATTGTACGAGTAGCTAAGCAAATTCGTCCGGGTCTCGTGGAGAATTTCCCGGTGAATTTCGGTGGTCTCAAGGACTATATTACTTTCATTTTGGTTGCAGAGTTTCCTTCTGACATACTGGTCTGAATTCCAGAAATGGAGGCATTTTTGGCATGCTTGGAGCTTGGAAGTCAAGTCGTTTCCTTCACGCACTCTGGCAAGACTGTCACGTTACACGAAGATTATGACACTCGCAACGAATGGAGGATTTTTTCAGCACAGACTATGCCGAATCCACTTCTGGTTCGGTGTCTCCCGGGCTTTTCTCGACTTAAGATGATGAAATTAGTTATTGCTTACGTTTTTTGAGGAATTTGACGGAATAGCCCATAACAGTTGCAAAGGATCCGACGAGAAACAGGCTTTTGAGGGTGACCAAAGCTTGGACAGAGGAATTCATTGTCTTTTCGCGGATTCATTCAGATCCAATAGGTAAACTCTAACTTCAAGGGTCAATCATGATGACGAGGAGCAGCAGGCTACTGTCTCTACGAAAATAGACTATCTATTAATCCCTATCATGGAGTGACAACTCGCAAGATTACAGGCATGTATATTGTGTCATGGTTTTTAGATGATGTACGACCCACTAGATTCACCATCAATCATGAATTCGAGCTGAACGACAACCAGCTGATTTATTCAATAGGTCTTCGTTCGCCTCAGTAGCAGGATGAGATCGTCCGCAGGGAAAGTGACAAGATGCTTGCCTCAGGAATCATTACGCCCTCCAACTCCGAACAGCCTTTTCCTGTGTTACTCACTCGGAGTAAAGACGGAAGATATCTACTCTGTGTTGATTGTAGGCAACTTAATTGCCGTATGGAGGCATATCGCTGGCCTTTACCTAAGAAAAAAGAGATATTCAATGAATTGTTTGGAAGCAGCCTCTATACGACACTGAACCTTTTCACTGGATACTGCGGGTGCTTGTATCCGATTATTGTAAAGAAAGGACTACTTTCATCTGCAAGTATGGCCTGTATCAATTCTAAGTTATGGCCTTTGGGGTGATTCAGGCTCCGTCTACATTCCTGAGACTATTGGATCAGGCTATACGCAAGTTCGACATTGCTCGCTGCTATCTGGATGATTTAATTATATTCTTCTGCTTGGTTGAGAGGCACGTTGAGCACATAAAGCTCTCTTTTGGCATAAAATGCGTCTCAAGCTTTCAAAGTGCTTCAAAGCTCAACACTCATTGGCACTACTCGGCCATAAAGTCGATCATGTGGATTCGGAGCAGAACCTCATATGATCTCTGACATGGCAACGACTCCAGTCCCTACTCTTACAACGGAACTTTCTAAGGCTAGTGGGATACTAACTTCGTTTCACTCGACACTTCACAGGGATCTCTTCTGTCCTACAAGCGGATAATTCTGTGTATGTCCCTTTGGTTGGAGTTCTGAAGTGCTAGAGACCTTCAAACTGTTGAATAGAAGCTTTCTCAGGCCTCAAGTTCTAGAATTATCTTGTTTCGAGTCTCTCTTCCCTGTTGAGACAGATGCTTCAAGCAAAGCCATTGAGAAAGTCGAATAGGAAAGTAAATTCAATAAATTTTGCCATTAGAAGCTCAAATGAAGCAGAAAAGAATCTTACAAGGCGTCGTCGACTTTTGAGAGTCGAACAACTAGTCCACGCTAATCTATCGTAAAGTCGCGGACTTTACGGTCATCATCGGGGAAGGCTTCCTTCACTTCTTGACAGAAGGAACCCTTGTCTTGTCGAAGGAAGATTTCCTCCGTCGTGAGCAGCTTTTCGTGGGCATTTCCTCTGTATTAAGAGGTTTTTTGGATGATTTATCGGCGATTTATGGAGTAATGGTGGAGGAAGCTATTGAAATTCGTGGAACTGCCACATATCCTCCGTGAATACTCCAGATACCATAATAAAACCCCATAATTTCTCCTTTGATCAGCCAACTAGCAGCCGAAAGCCGAAGTCCGAAAACAATTGGAGGCTGTATTGAAGAGTAACTTTTTGATATTTGTCCAAATTTAATTGGTCTGGAACGCGTTAATGCACACCTGTAATATTCTAAGGCTCAATCTGGTACTATTTTATGGGATATTACATATGTCTCAACCGCCATAGGCGTCTCGACGGCAAACGTAAGTCATCCAGCTGTCAAAAAATTGGCCAACAATACCTGTCACCCGTGTTGAGAAATTATTGTCTTTACAGATGTGGCTCTTTCCCGTGCCAACCTCACCAGCCTGTTTAACTATGTTTGCAATTACTGCGCCTTGGAGCTACCTCGAGGCCATACTTCCCAACGTGCGATTGACTCCATCTGAAGAAAGTCCCGCAGGCTCGAGTAGCATGTCCACTGCACGTTCCGGTTCCAGAAACAATTCTTTCTTGCCTCTCATTCTTGATTAATTGGATTTCGATGGATACGCGTGTAGTAAAACGCCGATCAAGTTTCGTATTGCACCCATACCCCCCACTGTTGGCTTGCTGAATGATCGATCATTTGAGGTGCATTCCTTGAACACCTTTCATGTGCTCAGTGATCCTAATATTCTCTACCCGGTCCTCTAGGAACAACAGACGGGTAGATCGAGTGTCTTCAACAATTAAGGTATACGAAAGTATCCTTAGCACCCTGCCATAGTATATCACAGTGCGAGATATGTCCCGCCCGGGAAAAATAGCCTTTCTCATCCACGTATTTGAACGCAAGTTAAGAGTTACCACGAGATTATAAAGATCTGTATCTGTTACTGTAGAATGCTCCCACGCGTTGTCAGTTATTTCCACACCTCCCCTTTGGACAAACGTATCACATGAACTCGTTATACTTAACAGCAACATTTCCATCCTCTTGCTCCATTTCCCCAGCCTCTCTGATGTAAGAAGCTAACAGAGATCGCAAGTGGAGACGTTGATTTTATGCATATGTCAGTTTTTTAACCTTAAACGGCTTGAGAATCTCCACGTCCTTGCTTCTGTGATCATTCTCATTTAGGGACTCTGCGTCGGAGCCATCTTCATTCGAAAAGACTGATTTATCGCTTAAAGATTGGAAATGATCACAATGAAACATCTTGGAACCCTCCAAGAGCTTTGCGCTATCAGTCATGGACTGCGCGGCCTTGCTTCGAGCATTTAGGCGACTCTTGGTAAATCCAATGTGCCGCTTCATCCAGAATTTGTTACAGTTCACCAAAAGGCCACACCTAAGTATCTTTTTCTTCACATGAAGGAGTAGATGAAGCGTCAGCTTGTAAAGACCAGTCCGCTCTGGCTCATACTTGTAGTATTCCTTTTCGAAATGACGGAAGAATGAAACAGACAATTCGCCGACTTGGTCTATATCCTCATTTGATAAGTGAGGTTTAGACCAAAGGTCCACAAGGAGGGTAAAAGCACGGATTCCTCGCATAATACGAGCAGGAAGGTGACCATCAAGCACCAGAAGCCAATAATTCAAGACAAACGTTTTGTATTCGACAGCTCTCCATTCTTGAGAAGTATCTCTCGGTCTTGTTCCAAAGGCACATTGTGAGGTTTCGTTTCCAAGCTCACGAAGCAAACCATCTATCATCGCCAAGCTAGTTTCGTCAATGACAACATCTTCCTTGGAGTAACCATTGACAAGTAGTAGGTGCTTATCTTGGGCCTTGAATATTGTCATGAGATCCTTAATATTTTATAACCCAGGTGCATAGTGTCTAACGGAAATGAGTGGAAGAAAACTACTGTAGGTAATTTTTACAACAAAATTGTCCCCTTAATTTCATACATTTGCTCGAATGGATTCATCAAGTTCCGAATCGCTGCCGAGTAGTTTCATTACTTTCGGAATGAGATCTATTACGTAGTCGCGAGGCAGCAGGGTAGAACTTGCGAATGAGGCGGACTCTTGAGGTAGTACTTTCGCGTTGTCGTGTTATCGATAGAAAGTATTAGCGACGGGAGCCTTCCACATATACATATGGTACTTCACAGTAAAGGCATGGCGATTTGGAACTTGAACCATTCGAACAGTGAACTCCGGTTGTTCTTGAAATCTGCAGTGAGTCAAGCAGATGAATGCGCGCAAGCCTTTCCTTATCGTCAGAGAATTGAACAAGTTCCCCACCTTTTTGACAAATCTGATACATTTCTTCTAAATGGTCACAGGAATGACTCCAGGTCTTTGGTTGGTGCTCAACCGACAAAGCCAAGCAGCAAACATTGCTTATAAGAAAGGGACAGCTCGGCGGGAGACTCACGTTGAGCGCTACAATTGGCCATCAATCGTAGCTATTGGTGGGAAAACCTGTTAGTCATCTGAGTAAATTCCAATGAACAAATCGAATGCGCATTCGCTTTCACCGCGTTGGCATTCACGATATCTTGTACAAGCTCCCATCAAATTAATCTTGAACTCCATATCTTTCATCATTATACTGAAACATGGCATTGTTAGGATAGCCAAACAGAAGACTCGAAGTGTCCGCAGAAAAAAGCCATGATTGGAGACGTGTTAATACTTCAATATATTCAAAATACTCAAAGCGAGAGTCAATAACACGCGCAGAACATATCTGACATTCAGTATGTAAAACAGAATAAGTCACATTATCTGAAATAGTAGAGTCAGAAAAGATCATATGAGATCTGCAGCGTAGGTAATTTGTCGAGCGAAGACCCGAATACGTGACAATATTCCGCAGAATATTCTTCCATGACTTGAAAGGTGCATCAATATTTTCCAACACTCTGCTCAATAACAATTGTTTCGCACTGAACTCTACAGCCATCTTCACCCACTTTCTATTCAAAATGCCCATCGCATGAAACGCTCCCGTGTAATCGCACGTAGGTTTGCAATAGAATCAACAACCCCATAGTTATCTTCTCGCTTCCAATGGGTGGTGAATCCAACTGAATAACTTCTCCTGAACCTTCGTCATTATTTCGAGCAGTTCGGAAACCAAAAAGTTCGGAGAAACAGTACCATGTTCCACGAGGAGCATTTTATGCGGAGGATAGGTCTACTTCATCCTCATTGTCAGACGAAACGTTCGGCGAGGCAAGGTTAATCATACCGTATCAAGGCGAACGCTGAGGTATCGACACGCTGCATCTATCTTCTCTATCATCCAGAGGACCCTCGATGTTTGCAGTAATTATTGAATATCTGTGGCGCCATTGGTTTTCTTGCAACTTCAGGGTTATGGGGCATTGCAGCTATCTCTCTGGAATGCTGCGTCAAGACTTCAACATTTGAGCAGAAATCGAGCCCCATGTTATATGCGCCATCTCCTTTACGCCTTCGTTTCTCGTTTGCTCACGAGCGGTGAGTCGACATTGTGGTTCAGGATACAGCCTCTCCAGCAGCGTAAAGCGACAATTTTATTCCGAAAAGTAGATGAATACGCCCATAGCAGGACAAATATGCACTTTTCAAAAGTTACATTCCTACTGGTTAGTCGAGAGGATTATCTCTAAGCATAGTGCGACATCATTCCATTCAAGTATCGGAGAGGTATCACCAGATCCGTACTTTCGTTTAGAATATAGCTTATCTGAAACTGAACAGTCGCTTTAACGCTTATCAACGTAATCTTAGTCTTTGAATAGGCCTTTATCGACTTCACCCCACATCCTACAAACTTCAAACAGATTTTGGAGAGCCCAATTTGCAGTGACTCCTCTTTGCTCCAATCTCTCTCCTTTCAATCCTATCGATGACTCCACCTCCGATTCGTAAGCCTACTCGAGGCACAAAGATATATATAAATGCAAGCCAAGCCCATTCATGCACCATTCGCCCCCAAGGACTGGAACAGATTCATAAATGTATCCGCTCACTTGGCTAATGTTATTGAGAAACACAACTCAGATCCAGTGAACCAATTTGATCCCGGCAAACGATACACTGAGTTCCCATACGGGGCTTCCGCGCGCGAGCGCAACTCAAAGGCCCTGAAGAGGTATCATAACACCTCGATAGGATAGGCTGCTTGGGTACCATGAGGACGGTGCTGAAAAGTCATATTTTGGTACACAAATAATGTGGAGCTTCCTTTATCTCTGCGGGACACTATCGTCAGCGCCATATCGTCCGAAAAGGATATGGTCGTATTCACACAAACAGAAGACAACTGGATGATAAAGAAATTAAGAGCAGATTATGGCTTCCAAATCCAGAAAGTTTCGTAAGCAAAGGGCAAAGGAAAGAATATCGCCACAAAAAGTCCCGCCATCGATGGCAGCCCCGGATACTGCGGATGCGATTGCCTCCGACCGACTCTTGAGATAATATAAAGATACGCAAACGGAATCAAGAGATCAAAAACATTTTGACGACAACGATGGAATCTCCGAAGTCCGAAGTGAGTACGCTCGAGATATTATTGCTGCGGAGAATGAACAACGGGTATTTTACAAGGTTAATAGGCAATTGAGTGGACGAAAAACCACGACGGGGTTTCAAGTCGCGACAGTTTTTCATGTTCCGCAGGAACCTGCGAACAGGATTATCAGGGCTACTCATCCCCAAAGATGGCCAACAGGCGGGAGCCGTGGCTAAAGTACTGACAATGGAGAGTGAAAAAGCACCGTCTTGATGGCGACGATGAAGAGGACTGCCCATTTTTCCAGATAGTGAAGAAATGGGCATTCGAGTTGAGAGACCAGACCGGATTGACAATCCACAGAACGTTTTCAATCGTAATGAGGCAGATGTACCGAAAAACAAAATCATAACTTCAACGGGACTTGTCGAACTACAGAAAGCTTCTAGTAAAGACCAGTTTACCATTGTTGATATATATATATAAGTGATACGAGTCTGTCATGCCGATATCGGCATGAACGTCCACACGTGTATAGTGTACTTCCATACACCGCTGTCCAACGGGCACCGGTCCATTTTATCTCGCAAGACACTATTCTTATGTGAGCAACCGCCCCCTACAGGCGCTGTCTCTCGCTGTCCCGTCGCGGTCTGGATCAGGAACCGGGGGATAGTGCCTCACTTAAGTGCGAAGAGGCGCACTTCGTGCAGCAAACGGCACGAATCGACCTGCAGTCAAGTCACTAATGTGACCATTTACTATAGTGTATTTCAGTCGGTAATCCGACGTAGTATACTGAAGGACTTATAAGTTCAACTGAATAGCGGTTGGTCTCAAAGTCTTTTAGTCAGGTAAAAAAAAAGACACAAAGTCTGAAAAATCCCTTAACCATGCAGAAGAATCAGTAGACATCAAACATCCCACAGCACAATAGAATCAAAACTGGACGTATAAGACATATTGGGGCACAGAAAAGCAATCGCATGGGTCAGAAAAGGGCAAGGAAGTTAGATATTCAAGACAATATTAGCTCCACGCGCACTTACAGAAGTCCATCTCGTAAGTATCCGTAAAATATTCTCCTATATATATCGCAATGGTGACTGGTACCGATGCGTACATAACGGCTTCCAGCTGCTATCATTCGCGTAGTCATAGTGCTCAAAGTATGTCTGTTTAAGAAGAAGAACGGATGATCTTTGTAGACAATGTCGTTAGTTAGCATGTTTTCGAAGCAATAAGAATTATAAAGATCTTAATTGAGGTAGAGTTTTGCGTTAAAGGAATTTATCACAATCTGTAGTGTATAGAGCCACAAAAAGGAGAAAACTGTTCCTCTGTGTAACAAATAAAGTAGAAAGAGGAAGATAGAGCGTCAGAAAATGGATAAAACCGAATCCGCGAACCAAATAGGCATACTTCACGTTACCTTCTGGATAGCATACCATAGATCATATGTTTAGAATAGGTGACGCTTGGAATGAGCCGCTCACCGATAAAGATCTTTGATATGCAGCATTATCCTTGAAGCATTAAATCCGTACTCAAAACATATTGCTCTTTCTTAGCATTCTTGATATGAAGATGAGCGAGAGTGCTTATCATGGTCCTGTAGAAGCAGTTGAACGCGCGCTTTGATGTATGGTGCACTCTATTCTCTTGTAGTGTAATCTTTTTGGGTCTAACAAGTCGCAGGCCCAACATGCACATCCGCAAGCCTCACTAGCAAGGGCCACTTGACAACGAAAAGGTCGGCAATGCGAGCGGTTTTGGCAGACTGGCGGGTCCGTTTTGCAGTGGTGGCATCATCTAGCTGCCAGGTCGGAAGCGATGCACCTGCTGACCGCGAAATCATCGTTCCGCGGTCACCTCTGTCGCGTTTGAGTAGCGGTGGGCTTGATGTACGGTGATACCTCCATACATGTCTCAATCTAGGTTTTTTTGAAAGCGTGGCTTCCCAGGATACGTCTTTGGACTATGAGGCGTGCATTCAATACAGATGCATCTTGATTGCGACTTCGTTTGCGACACACCAGTCAATTTGTTTGAGCAGACACCCCACATTGCTGCACCTTGGATTGCCCTTCAAGTTGCGCCAACACCCAAATGCTCTGCATTGCGCCAGCTCAATGGTATTATTTACGGCGCTGTTGTTGGACCTGTGAGGTATGAGATTGATATCTCAACTACATGAAAACGTCCATGAGATATATAGAGAACAGCAATATGGACAAAGATGATACGTGCTTTAGAGCGGATATCAGTGAGGGGCTGAGAGCCACATAAACGGCATGGACTTAGCCCTACCGGCCTTAAAAAATGAACTTGAAAATTCATCTTTCACAGGCTAGCTCTTCCGATGAACAGAATATTCCTGTACGTGTTGGGCTAGAGAAGTAACCTCCATAGTACCTTCTCGAGATTGATCTTTGTATCCGCTTTTTAAATTTCGTTATGTGTTTGTGTATGTCGTGTGTGGACATGCAATAATTGAGCCGGAATTAGATGTGCTTCCAAGCAAGGAGTTTCTTTTGCGATACACGATTCAAAAAAGCACGCCACGGTAATGTTGTAAGAGTCCATAAATTACGTACAAGTCTTAGTCTTACGCTGCTTCTGTTTGAGGCTGCATTCGTCCCGTCAAGCGCCGAATCGATGAAAGCGCAAACAGTTATGTTACATCAACTCGGAGAAATGTGAGTGTATTCATACTTGAAAGTCTTTCAAACTTGCGACGATATCAACTTGTCTAAATCAAAGTTAAATTTCATCAATCTACCATGCCGGTTCACCTTCATGAATCATGATGCAAAAATTGCAGGTGAATAACCTGCAATAAGTCAGATACATACTTCAACAGCCTTTGCTTGCATTTTACATGTGACAGTGACCGCTGCAATCCCAAGATGCGCGTACAAGGCGATGCAATGAAAGCAATTTTTCAACCATTGCGTGAACACGGCCACCTGCCCGCGGGAGTTTTTCCAAGCACCATGGTTGAAACGTCGGCGGAAAAGTTTCCTTGTATGATCAAGAGAAGTGCATGACAGACGATGTTACAAAAGCAATGGAAAAAAGCATGTAGTACCGCAATTGATTCTTAAAGCGTAATAAACGAACGCAAAGCCTCGCCGAGCTACAAACCGTCAGCACAGCAAACAATCACGCCACAAAAAACAGCAACTTTGATCAACAAGTTTGTGAACACCTTCACGAAGCATAAGTGATGGCAAAGATAACAGTATGTTATCGGCATGAAGCTCTTTTCAAATCAATGCGACATGTGATGCGAACTGTTGTATCCAACGCAACTGGTTCCGATATACCGGGGCTAGCCATCTTACCATCGTTAAATTTACCCCTTACTGAAACTGCCCTTCACACATAACGACCGTTTACCGATTTCGATGCCTAACAATCGACAATTGAATGGCAATTTCAAGCCACCAAGCAGTCCCAAGCGGGAGCAACCCAAGAATCCTAGCTCTCCTCCTTTGCTGAGATATGATGTCCCGCAAGTCCATAATTAAGTTACTGCAGTGTGGGGGCTGGCAATTTTTAACGGCTGGACGAGGGGCTCGGCCTGGGGTGTTCTCTTCATGATTTGGTAATGCATAATGCGTGATTGTCACAAAACGTGATATTTGAGCAGTGGAAATCATTTTTGGAGCGAATTATGCCGCGATGCGAATAGCAAAGCATAACGTGCGACTTGCTTTTTGATTCCCTTCGTGTACATGTCTCGTCATTAAAATACTGACTGGGGCCCCGTTGGCCTAATACTTTAGCTCTTCACTTTGGGCACCAATCATAAGTCAATATCAAAATGCGCTTCGACTCAACGGTCTAATCAGTTTCAAGGCATCACTTACGTTTTTGTCTTTTATTACGTTTTATGACGTGTCACGAAGGGAGGACGCCGTCTTCAGTTTACCCTGCACATCACTTCGCCAGCCTTCTGCTGCTTGATGCCCGTGTGAGTCTGCGTTGTCATGAGTGCAGCTTTTCAGGTTTCAGTTTAATGGGTCCTTTTTCAATGTACTCGGAGAGTGTGTTTTCATTGTTCTACTAATGAAGAGGTTTACCTTCATATTGCTAAAACGTTTTAAAAGAACTCACTGTGAGCATGGAGTTATTTACATCGGCTATGTACAAAGAAAAGGGAAAATGGACTATAAAAACGCAAAATCACATTCAAATAACTATTTTCAATCCTCCAACGTTAACCTAAACTCATCAATATCATCTCCTGCCTCCACCGTAATCGTAACCATTTGATTCAAAATCAGCTTATCCCAGTACAAATGTCGATTTCTTCCATTTCCAAACAATAATACGGTTCAGTTCGCATAGTCCATTCCAGTTTCAAATCAAGACAAAACTCAACTCGGCTCACATCACTTCCCTTCCTCGTCTCAACGACGAATTCAATCTCCTCACACTCTGAAATACCGATCAAATCCCTATCATAAACATATGCAAGACATTGCCATATGCCATCAGATGAACACCCGAAATAACCCATCTAGCGGGTTCCTAACCTGTTCAACATAGGATACGGGCACGAGATCTCATTGGAGGCTTTCGAGGATGCGCCAGGTGTTCCGTTCGGCATCTTCGAATGTTCTGGTGTCGTAGTAGGATCCGATGATGCCGAAGGCTCTTCCGACGAGTTTAAGTGTCATGCTCGGCTTCGGTTAGGGTGATAGTGTACCGCATGCAAATCGTTATACTCCTGCTGTGGTCCGTTTATCTCCCCATCGGCGAAGAAACTCACATCCGCGCATTGATAATACTTCTGTGCGAATATATCTAAACATTGGCAGGGTAACTGCACTGGCGTGTAATCTCCGATGGCATCCCCTTTCTGCAGGGTTTGTAACCTAGTTTGACACGTTTTCACAATCGAAGAACTCGATGACACCTAGTGGGTTGCATCAATTGGCAGCGGCCAAGAAAGAGTGGCAGATGCAGTGCTGCAAATGAGGCGTTCCTGCAATTCATAAAGAATATCACCATCCATACAGTAGTACGCATTGTTGCCAATGGATAATTCCTATCAGTGGAAAGTCCCAACGTCCGGGATAGCTGGGGTCGATCAATGCAAAGTTGAGATTGTTCCCAGAGTCTCTTTTGGCGTTGGGTACCCGCTTCAACTGCTAGCAACAGCCGTCGATGAAGCACTGCCTGAAGATTTCACTACTGCACTCTGCAACATCGCAGATATGCAACTCAATAAAGCCGTTTTGATGTGTGAAAGTGTTTATCTCGACCTTGCAGATGTCTTCTTGGTATCTTTCGCAAAGATGACACTATCCCTATAATATTTGCTACCACGCATATAATCCTGTGGCTTGCCGATTTGATCACTGCAAATGCCGGCGCACCATTTGAAGCCGAGGTAAAAGGGCTTAAACTCTGCCCAGTCCTCAGTTTTTGAGGCCACTTCCTGGGATGCTTCTGACACACAGGTCAACGCCCTTGTTACTAACCGTAAGTGAGCCCAAATGGTCTTGAATCGATATAGCTTGCTCATTCGTTCTTTAAGCCAATTGCATGAGTATTCTTCAAAGGTATTGTTTTGGGGCTTTCATGACACCATGTGCCTAACGCAGTGTGAGACGAATAGCGGCAGATAAATTGCGAGAATTTCCATGCTACTTGCAGACAGAGAGAGGGAAAGATACGGTGCAATTGGATAAGGGAAGGGGTGGAGGAAAGGAGCAGAGGGTAGTGGATAGGCGTGTAGGAAACTTGAGATTCAATTTTAAGTTTCAAACTTGGAACTACTGTTCGCTGTTGAGATTGTGGCGGACACTGAGATCCGGCCTGAAGTTTTCCAAATTTGAATGTTAATCATCCAGCCATCGTCCAGGGCCGCTGCACTGAACCACATTTCAATTAAAAGTACTCCAAAAAAACAACCGTCAATCACCCGGCAGACATCTAATAACAGTTCGTACTTCGTACCCCCACCCTATGGATATCCTCCAGGGCGACATCCAATCATCACACTCATCATCCACGTATCCTCCACTAACCGAGAAAAGTTTTACTAGTGGAAGTACTAGACGAATGAAAGCGAATATCTCTCTGTGTTTATCGCATTGAAGAAGTTTTGATCCTAATTTATTGCATTTCAACCTTTCGAGCTTGTAAGTGATTAATAAGTTCCTCAGTATGACTTCAATAAAAAATGACGTAACACGATTTATTACTTGTTAGATGGACTTTCTGCCGAATTACAACGTCAAATTGACTTATCGCCCAGTTTCAACTATTGTAGCCGCTGATTTTCCTCTAGCGTGTGGATAGTAGCACACCGGGGCAATCTATTGTTTCCGTCATTGAAAATTACGGAGACAAACAGAACAATTTGGAAAATAATCTGGAACAGATACTGCAAGATACAATTATGTTCTTGACTGGGAATCCTTTGCGTGAGACCGATGTTGAGAAGGGTTGCAATATTTTTCGTGGGCCGGAGAAATTCCTTTACTAAGAAGACAGCACTTTTCCGTCGAACTGAAAATTTCCTCCATTTTGTCCCGGAGACACAAACAAGGGGCTCTATTCCGTACTCAAATCATGACTAGATAGGATACTTGTTCGTTGAATACACTCTTCACTTCGTTTCTTCTCGTTTTGGTGGACTGATATGTACCGTGACCTCCATAATTATGATAGTACCTGTCATGAGTGTCAAAAGTCCTCTTCCCTACCTAAGTTAAAGACGACTCTCTAATTTGATATCTTCTTTGTCTGATGTCTTCTAATCAACTGCGCAGGTCCGCTACATGAAGAATTGAGTGGAAATCGCTACATCTTCATTTGCGTCGAGCATCTAACTGGCTGGCAGATAGCCAAGCCTGTCATATAATAATCCCACACCGACGCTTTCACCGAATTTATCACCTCATAACTCATGAATTCGTTCTGTACCCCGAAGGACGCTGTATACGATAATCCTATTTGCTTCACTATTAGTTACATACAAACTTTTATTAAAACAAGTAGGATAGGATAGTAAAACGATGCTTTCTTACAAACCAAAGTCTAGTACGAAGGAGTGGGCCGAATGGTCTGTAACGACTCAGAGGTCTCATAAGGACATGTCTCTCTCCAAGCCGGAAGAAAATTACAAATTCTTCCTTGGATAATATACGGTTACTGTCTCCGTCACATGAGCAGATGCACGACAAGTCCTTTCTAGAAAATGTGGGAAGCACTGCCGCATATGGCATTCGAGTCCTGATTCTCTTTCTTCGGAGATAATTCTGGCACAACTCGTGATAGATAGTTGTTGTCCATTTCTTACATTCGTGCGGATTGCTAGCTACTCGGCTAGCTCCGCTATGAGGTCATTGATAGCAATTTTGAATTCGGGACTCAGTCCTATTGTTCAAGGGTGCGGTAATGAATCCCAATTTAGAAAGACAAGCCCTAAGTTCTCTATATAACTCTCCTTGTGTGGTAGCAGAAGCATACAGTCCTATCTTATTTTGCTTCACGTTCAGAACGCAGAAATCGCGACGAAACTCACTCTCGCCGTCTGATACGATATTCAGTGCAGAAGGAGAAATTATAAGCCAACTCCGTCCCTGAATCCATCTCTTTCACTTTTTCAATTGCTTCTGAGCAGTTTCAGTTGACCTTCCTGAAGAGCGCTCCGCGATCAGCTTCGTCTTTGCTATTCTTCAAGAATATTTCGCAGTAATGAAGAAGCATTTTGATGCGGTAAAAGGAAAAGGAGTGTAGATTATCTCGAACAGAAAAAGGAAGAGCTTCCGGTGATCACAACGGTACCGCTCACCTGAGACTACAGGAGTGGACATTCCCACGAACAGATGAGCTATAGCAGCCTATCTTTCAACTATGTGATGAAAATTCTTTCCAATTTCCACATCATCGACGCAAAAGGAGCTGCACAGGCGAGCTTGAAAACGCGGAGTCGAAATGAGTGCAGAAGGATGGAAGAAGTGTGGAGTGGGGCGTCGAGTGATGAGAAGACTCTTGTGGGCTTGTCGGCAAGGTGAGAACATAAGGACATGTGACATCTGGTGACATGCGCGAGTGACAGGGCTGCACTTTGCTGGAAGAGGGGGGCTGCAACCTTTATTTAAAGATTTAATTGAGCCTCCTAAACAGAAGTAACCCGCCAAGGGCTTGACGGATGCCTACTCAAGCAAAGGGGACGGAAGAAAATTCCCCCAGTTTAATTCTCGGCAAGTTGCGAATTCAAGCCGAGAATTCAACGGGTTCAAAAACTCCATATGTAAGAGATGTGCTTAAAGAGAGCGATGGCGACAGCGACGATTTTTCGAAGTGAGCGATCTTGAGTAACACCAGTAGGACAGCAACAGCTAGGACCCCTCACTCGCTGTGACGAAGACAGGACTGGTTGAGTGCGGTGGAGTACGCTGAGCATTCCTGAGCCTGATCAAGGAGGACGACCTTCCTTACACTTCTTTCCCAGATCGACTCAACGTGCAGGGAGGAGAAGGTCGTTCCTCCAGAGCGACAAAAGCCATAATCGACACCAAAAGGGCTCCGAAGCGAGGACGGGCGACCCATAAGACCCAGTTGGCCTTGATGCCTTTGCCCCCGGATCCCAGCATGGCCTGGGTGCCGAGCTAAGTGAAACAGATATTGAGACCAGTCGTAGAGGTTGAAAGAGTGAGAAAGGAGGGGTTTAAGGGGAAATTTTTTGGTTATTTTAATGCATGGAAAATGTGGTCGGTTTAAGAGCTGGAAGGTGGGTATCAATTCGGAATAATTAGTATTTTAGATAAATAATCCATTTTTACTCATTAATTTTCAGATTAAAGCATATGATTTGAGATTGTTTTGGGCTGTATCAGTACTGTAAATGCATCTCACCCCCTGGCCGCCAGTCGAGATGCAAAAACGGCAACTTGCCACCCAACGCGACACTTTCGCTTTACTTCCGCTTTCCCTGCCGCACGGCGCTACTCGGGATAGATCGGATATACCTTCCAAGAGTAAAACACCCAGTTTCCCTCCTACTCGTGTCGCTACTATACCAATCCTCAACCCAGCCGACGCAGACACTTGCGCTGTTTCTCTCCGCTCGCGCCATCGCGCGCGCGCGATACGACAATACTTCCCTTTTGATTCCTCCGCCCCCCTCGAGCGCCGCAACAGCGGATCCCTTTCAGCCGGCCAACACTAACCCAAAGGCACGGTGCCTGCGGCTGTCATGTCTAACGCTGCATGCCTGCTCGCTGGCATTGAGCCGGCGCTGTAATGAATGTTATTTAGTGTTACCCAGTAACGACTTATCCCGCACAACGCACTCCCAGCGACGTGGATAGGCGGACCGCATCTTTCATACATTAGAATAACCCAACAGTTGCCCCAATTCGGTGGTTAGCGGCCCCTATCTTCTACGGAGGCCGCCCTTCTCATGTTCAACCCTGACGGCGGCTATGGGCAGGCGTCAACTCGGCGCGAGGTGAGGTTATTATGAGCAAGGAGGTCGTCAACGGTTTTTCTCTACAAGGTCCAATTCCCCCTTGGTGGGTTAAACGGGGTGGTTTACTTCATTTTCCTAATAAGGAACGTTTGGGCTAGTTTATTGCAAGTGAAACATAGGGGGAAGTTCCTATAAGACCTGTTCTAAGCCGCTGGAGCTGGCGTCCACTATTAAGTCCCGTATTTACTTCCCGGACTGGACGCCCGTTCTGCCGACATACTCGTCCACCTGACTACTTCTCCGGAAAACCCTACGCCCCTCTCGGCCCTCAATGACATCACAGTCTCCTCACTTTTCCAGTAGTGCTTCCTATCCAAGGGAGCCCGGGAAGCGCGCACTGCCGCCAATGTGGCAGAACGACGGAAACTGAGGGACTTTGCAACCAAAATCGCCGCCATTCCTGGCCATGCTTCACTGAGACGACCGCTTCGCGGCTGGCAGTTTGTCCCGCTAGCCTTTGATTCCCTGGGATGCCTGTCGGAGACACCATCCAAGGTGGTCGACGAGTACGCGGCCGCCATCGCGGCCCGTATCGGATGCTTTAAGGCGAAGGTATCCTCTCGGCTTTATCAAAAGCTCAGCTATGCCATTTGGTCCACGTGTGCAGCTTCGGCGATTGGTCGTAGCCCGCAACATGCAAAAGTTTGCCTCCCGCATCAAACCTAGTCAATTATAGTGGCCCTTTAAAACTCAAGATAAGGAAAGAGCGTTGATCATCTTACAAGTATTGAAGAAAATTAATGAGTAAACATCAAGAGTTCCTATTAGCCTGCGCAGTGCAGAGGCGGCTGAGAAAACACATGGAGGGATACTGTCATGGATGGGTAGGCAGTAGTGGTACCAGAGAAGAAACTTTACTTCATTGCGTATCTGTGGATGACAGCTCCTTTATTTTGCATGATAATTCATGTTAAAGATAGCCCATTCAGCTCGGGAACTCAGCGCACGTACAGAGTATCTCGCAGTTACCAAACTGCCGTTTTCCCCATTGTTGTAGTACACAAGCATGACGGCAATACCTTTATTCTCCCATACAGTAATCTGCCTCCCCCCCTGTCTCGGGAAAAGCCCGTCCTATCGAATATACTGTATCTAATCAGTGAAGGGGGAGAAATTGGGGTGCTTTGCTGATTAGGGATGCAGGACGGCTACTTTCCGAAGACTACCGTTGGGGGGACAGGTCTGTGTAATGGAGAATCTGAAAATGAGGCCGAGTCATGAGGTACTACCTCATAGAGCTGGTGCACCTAATCAGTAAAGCAACAAAACAATACTGTATAAGGCAGGCCTTCCGTGCCTCCATGGGGCTCCCCGGCGCGAAAGATTGGGTGTACTGCACCCCATCTCCGGGCCTTAAGACTAGCATTGAACCAAGAGAATTCTCAATATGGTTCCAATACTATTGCCAAGTCCCGCTCTTTCCTCCGGAAACACCATGCCCCAAGCGGAACTGCCCCGAAACTCTCGACTGTTTCGGCGACCATCTGTTGCACTGCCTACACGGGGGCGAAAGGACGCGAAGACACGACTGTCAGGTTCGTTTATTGGCAAGCGATCTCATGAAAGCCGCGCGACATCCAGTCATCGAGCCGCGAGAAGGGTCCACCGCATAAGACCCGATATCCGCGCAATGGGACGAACGGGCAGAACAGACTACTTTGATGTCACCTTCGTCAACCCCCTAGCGCCCTCGAACAGGAGAGTGAGGACATTCAACCCACTCACCTCGCTTAACGCGGCAAGAACGGCGAAACACAGAAGATACGAGTCCTTTATCGCGTCTTCCGCCGGAAGTAGGCTAGTGCCCGTCCCTATCTCTACCCTCGGGGGATGGCACCCGGACGCCCACGCGTTGCTAACCGACGTCGCACGCAACGTCGCTACGAGGGCTAGGGAGACC
This sequence comes from Kappaphycus alvarezii, assembly GCA_002205965.3. Taxonomy (NCBI): domain Eukaryota; phylum Rhodophyta; class Florideophyceae; order Gigartinales; family Solieriaceae; genus Kappaphycus; species Kappaphycus alvarezii. The sequence goes on from NADL03000831.1 coordinate 554,582, forward strand.
TACGCAAAGGTCAAAGAAATCTTATCACAGCGTCATGCCGCAGCAGCAGTAATGTCCAACGCAGCGTGCCTGTTGGCCGGCCTCCCGTCAGTTTTCTAGCGTTTTGACGTCTTCCTGCCATTTCTTTACATTGTAAGCCTTTACCATCACGACATCCCTCAGGGAACAGCTGACCATATTTTCATGCATTAAAAACACCCCAAATTTCCCCCCGTACAGTACAGTGCACTGTAAATACCCGCTCACATCCCTCAACGCGGCAAAGGCTGCAAAGTATAGAAGATATGAATCTTTTATCGCGACCGGCGCCGAAGCAGGCTCATGCCTATCCCTATATCCACCCTCGGGGGCTGGCATCCAGACGCCTAGGCAGTGCTAACCGACGTGGCGCGGAACGTTGCTGTTAGGGCAATGGAGACATACGGGACAGTTCGAGCGGTTTTAACCCAGAGGCATGCGCAGCAGCAGTGATTTCCAATGCATCATGCCTGCTAACAGGCTTTGAGCCAGCCATTTAGGCACACGAGGGACATTACCCATTATCCTGAACACGTCTAGCATACATCGGGGATAGCCGAACCGCACTTTTCAAACATTAAAGAACCAAACGACTTTCTCCTGCAGGAAATGTTTACGCTTAAAAAGAGGCAATTATGGACAGGAGGGGCTCGAGATACAGTGCCGTTCTGGTTTGTGCCTTGCTTGCATTTGTGCCACCAGAAAAGCCATTTATCAATAATGGTGACGTGTTAGAGCCCGACAGGCACGCTCATCATCGACATTCGGATTTGTGTTACCGTGTTCTGCCACTAGGGTCGACGGGAAGAACAGAAGTGGCTTTCCCTTGGTGGAAAAGTGGAAGCGCTCACTTTGCTGAAGACTGAATGATGCGTCAGAGCACTGACCCGGAAACGAGCGGAAGTGCTTCGCCTACTGTAACTATGCCGATACTCATCAATGCCTCTTGAATCCTCTTGGCGAGGTATGACACTATTGGATGTTGACAGCCTTGTGCGGGCATTGTTTCCTATTCCCCGCTGTTCCAATCATCGAATGCCCTGTGAAAACAAAACAACCGAACCTACTCTTTACACGACTGTTGAAGTATTCTGTGATTGGGCATGCGTGGATTTCAACAGTTTTATTAAACAGATTTAAGCTCCTGATCATACATGTTTGCAAAAACCCGCTTTGACCAGTTGCCGGGGCACATCGAAATGCATAACTGTCATACTCACAAAGAGCCTACTTTTGCCACTGCGCCATTTTCTTAGTCTCAAGACTCCTCAAAATCACTGCTAGGAAAACCTCATATCGCAGCCCAGTCTCCCCTTTTCCCATCCTCCTCATCCAACCATCTTGTTGCAACAACTCTCTCCCCTCCCAAACCCCAACCGCAGCTTACCACTCCCTCAACACCCCCATTTCTTCAGACCTTTCTTCGAGATACTTAACACACAGCCCCGCCATCCCGATCCACCGCGCCCGTTTCAAATCCATCCACTTCCTCTCCCCCACCGCCCCGACACACCACCGTCCCATCGCACCCCCGCCTGCCCAGCGCCAATGCCACACTCCACCCCGCTCTGTACACCACGCCCCACATCCCACCCCACCCTGAGTCCCCCCCCCTCCCGCAACCGTCCCCAAAAGCCTCCCATCATGTCCGAGGAAGCCCCCAAGTTCCAATACCCCCTCCCCGACACCCACTGGCAGCAGATTGAATTCCACTCCACCTTCCTCACAGCACTCACCCTAGCCCTTCTCACAACTCTCATCTCCTATCAGCTCACCGCCTTCGCCACCGACATCGTCCTCGGTTGGAAGCCCCGCAACGTCGCACCCATCCGTGCGTTTCAATCCTTGCTTCTTTCCAGGAAGAGTTCTCCTATCGCGTACTCAACGCCTTGCTTCGCACCGACCCGCTCACACGGTTTTACTTTCAGGGCAATCTCCCGCCCGCTCTGTTATCACGCGCGATCAAGAGAGCGTGAAACCGAATGCCGTGTTTCTGCTCCTCACCTTGTTGTTCACGGCCCCGTTGGTGAATGTTGTGGCTGTTGTTCTGACCATCGAGGGAGACCGCGACTTGACGTTTGCGGAAGCAAATTTTCCAAACCTTTCCTTTGGAATTCGCGGTAACGATAGCGGCGCGTCAGGCTGGAGAGGTTCACCGAGGTTTGCAGCTCCGTGCCGATAGATTTTCATCCACAGGATACTCCCCTTTCTAGGTTTGTTGTTTGCACGAATGTTCTCGGGCCTAAGATATCGAACCTGACGAATAGGGATCGCCGGGTGGGTTCTATTAGCATGTTGGCAAATCAGAACATTTCTGTCAAGGTGCAAGTGGAAGTTGGGGAATCGTTCATTGAGGGACATGTTTTCGGGCAGCTGCGCACTCCGTCGAAAAATTGGAGAGTTCGAATGAATGTGACCAAAGCCGACGCAGAGATATTTGTAGAACGCGGTGTCGACCTCATCAGAAGGAATGTGGAAGAATCAAACCCTTAGCGAGTTGTCCAGGGGCGAAGAAGGAAAGAATGTGCCCCCGACGGAAGAGTTTCTGATCGGATACGGCAATATAACCTGCCTCCCAACGGCAAAAGTCAGGAAGAAGAAGATGAGTCATGTTTCAAATTTTGCGTGGTTTAATAGACGAGTTTCTGACGCTCAAGAATGCAACCTCGCTAGATGTGTCGCGAGGTACAGGGACGAGTGAAATTGTGGAGAGCTTCGGACGGGTCGTCGGAACCATTTGTAAAAAGGAGGTGAGGATGGTAGGGATCCGGTAATGGCGATCTTGGCGGGGATATCAGTGATTGCCAGACTTGCTGTGGCTGTGTTCCTCAACAATGACGTGAATGATGGAATCGAGAGAATTTTGAAGGAGCGTGTGGGCATCCCGCATTACGCCAGCCTACTGCAGGGGGAGAGACGGTTGTGAGCTAATGCTCTAGAGAGGACGCGACGGGTGGAAGGTTGAACCCATTGCGGTCGTACGGGGCGGGAGCTCGTTCCTTCCCTCGCTGTCTCCGAAGACGCCAAGTACATCACAACGCACGGTGGTGATGTTTGACGGACTGCCGCATGGAAGCACGGACTGGAACCGACCTGAGCTTAGCTCTGTCAAAGAGGCAGGTTCGGACACGGGGGGGAATGATGGGGTAGTTTACTTTGTCGTCTGACACTTCTAGCGGGGGGACGTCGATCCGGAAGTAATCTAAATCGACAGTTGCCGAGTTGGGAGTTTCAAGAAATGACGTTATGGTGTATGTCAACTCGTTCGAAGACTACTAGACCGACCTCGATGGGCACATCGGGGATTGGGGACGGTCTCAGTTCCCTCTGACGTACCTCTTGCTGACCTGTTCGGTGACACGAAGATTTTTCCAGAAATAAATGCTGGGCTTTGGTTTCAACTCGACTTCCTCTGCCGCCCGTGCGTATGATGACGACTGGGGAGATAACTTAAATCACTTGTGCACATGACTGCGCCATCTGGCTATATTGAATCTAAGTCTGTATTGTCGAGCAACTGCTTGTAAAAATTACCCTCTGCATTGTGTTTAAGTTTGGCAACCTCGCTGTCGCCCCAGTGAAGGGTATATTTTAAGTTTCATACTTCCTCGTGGTGTCAATAAAAGCTCCACCCGTCGCAGGGCCAAAAATTTAAACCATACTGTGTTGGTAATCCTGGACAAGACAAACTGTTAGAATTAGAAGATGTTATTGTCAGGCGGACAATGCCAACCGACAGTAGTTCCAATTCATTACGTATGATGACTAGAATTGATATACTTTAGATTTACTGCGCTTTATACTGTCTGATTGGGGAGAAAAGGGAAGACAGTATGGACAGTAGATTTTAGGTGAAGGGAGGGTCTCTAGGTCGACGCTCCTCCTCAGAGTTGCGCAACCGACTCGGGTGCTACCTATATAGCAGACACCCGAGCGGCTGTGGCTGAAATTTGTCCGTGTAGTCTAATTACTGTACACTACTGTACTCGACCCTAAATAATGATTAAAACTAGTAGGTAAAAAAGATAGAAAGTACAGTACGTTACCCTAAAAGTCGTCATAGATAGTACTAAAAACGCATAAGAATCCTTCCAGCCACTGCCATCAAAACTACCCCGTCCTCAAACTGCAACTCGGGTGCAGTATACAGTGAGCTCGGCCAGCTCAGGGTAGAGTCGGCAGACCTTGCACACCCTCGCACACACCTACACCCTCCCCATTCAGACCACAATATGCTCGTTCTCCTTCTTGCCCGCACGAGTATCAAGCCATCAACTTTTGAGGCTTGTACCATCGGGAGCTTCCATTTTCTCCTGCGCACCGCCTTCGCCTCGAAGCTCAGTGTCGATTCAGGTCAGACAAAGCCTCCGCGACTGGTCATCTACTGAGCGTGTAGAGGCGAAGGAATCCGTTGGTTTTCGTCGTCCCAAAATTACTGTGATTAGTAGGATGGCGCATACGAAACAGCGGCTAGGGAAAAGCCGGAAGGTGATCGGAGCGAAGATCTACTGTGAGCAGCCCAAGCTTGGAAATCTATGGTGCAGTGAGGACTGCGGGTTGAGAAGATAACACTTTGAGAGGGGGTAGAAGAGTCCAGAGTCGTGTTTTTTTTCGCTCGGAGAGGCAAATTAAGATTCCATATGGCTTCTTACTACTCACAAAACAAAAAAATAAAGACTTGAAGAGCATTGAAGAAGAGACGAGGATGGATATCACGGCTTAATCAAGTGTTCCTAGCCTTCAGTGGCTCGAGCGCAAGACAAAAGGAACTAGTCTCCTCGCGTGGATGGCGCGGGGAATGGCGACCCCCGTATGAGATGAGCAGTATCGGGGATGAGCAACTTTCCAAACGCGACAAGGCCGTAATAGCGAGAACGGAGGGCAGGCCACTTAGCGGCCGAAGTTAACGCCTGGCCATGTGCCACTAGAACCCAATCCCCCACGTTGAACATGCGAGGCTCTGTAGAGGTTGAACTACCCATTCTATGCATCTGTTCTTCTCGACGCTGAGCTCGAAGGGCAGAGGAGGCCAGAAGTTCCAGCTTGCGATGTGTATCGGAAGCGCAGTCCATCAACGCGACGGGGTCAGATGGACTCATCGCGGAACTACTCCGAACATCAGTTCGAACGGAGAAGCTCCCGTAGAAAGGCGACGACGACGGTATCCGTACAAACCCGGGGCAAACACTCTCCCAATCTATACCTTGGCCGACAACCATCTTCTTCACGGCTGTCTTGAGGGTTCGTACCATCCTTTCGGCTCTACCATTAGACATGGGAGCATACGCGAGAACAGTTGTCCAGTTAATTCCATGCTTCTTCATGAAATCAGCGACGGTGGCAGCGGTGAAGCACCCAGCGTTGTCGCTGATAATGGTCTTCGGGGGACCAAAGGGTGCATAACTTCACTCTCGATGAACTGGGAGACGGTTGCAGCCGACGAGTCTGTGGTGGCAACTGCGATTGGCCAACCTGTCAAATGCTCGACGGCGATAAGCAGATACTTCTTTCCGGCGTTTGATATCGGCAGAGGTCCCGCGAAATCGATCGAATAAGTTTCGAAGATATTCGTCAATGGGACATTCAAAGTCGTACGGTACGGCGGAAGGGCCTCGTCTTCTGGCACCCCTCACAACTTTTCACGTAGTTGTGAATGTCTTGGTGAATCTGCGGCCACCAATAACGGTCTACGACAAATTTCTTCGTCGTCTCCTTATCCCAATGTCCGATGCGTCGTGAAAGGTCTTCAATATCGCGACCCTGTCCTTCATAAACGGTACAGATTTCAGCCCGTTTCTGGTTCGTCTAAGAAGCTTTCCTTCCCACATCACGAAGTTTTTAGCCATACGCTTGACCGAACGACGTTTCTCTTCATCATCAACTCGGATCTTCAAACCTTGCAAATGACGTGCGACGTCGAGGAGGAAAGGTTCGATTAGGGATTCTCTCGGTAGCGGCAGAATCCAGCGCCGCAACTAAGTCTCCTTCATCAGGTCCAGGCAGGGACGGCCCGGCAGGTACCACACGCGAGAGGAAATCAGCTGCTCCGTTTCCCGCACCTGGCCTGTATTCGACCTCGAATTCATACTCCGCAAGGAAGTCCATCCATCGCGCCAGCCTTCCGTGAATGTCGTTTTTCTTGAAGGCATAACGAAGGGCTTGATGGTCGGTAATGAGCTTGAAGGGCTCCGTCGATAACAGATACACCTGAATTTCCTTAAAGCGAAAATAACGGCGAGGGCCTCCCTCTCGCAGGCGGAATAGTTACGCTCTGCTGAGTTCATCGTCCGGCTTGCGTACTGCACGGGATGAATCTTGCCATCTTCCTTTTTCTGGGCCAGGACTGCCCCAACGGCGACATTAGAAGCGTCGGTTTCCACGATGAAGGGGGACTCGAAGTCCGGAAGGCTAGCACCGGCGGAGAAGTAAGCTTCTCTTTCAGGTTTCGAAGGCGGCAGTCATCTCCTCAGTCCATTCGAACTTCCTATTACCCGAAGTTGCTGCGTGAAGGGCAGAGGATATTCCGGCGAAGTCCTTGATGAAGCGACGATAATACCGGCGAGGCCAAGAAAGCTACGCAACTCCGTTGAGTTGGTAGGAACGGGGGCCCTTTTGATGGCATCAATCTTCTCGTCATCGACGCGGACTCCACGCTTGTCTACGAAGTGACCAAGCAGCTTTACGCTTGGCATAGCAAACGCGCATTTGTAATCTTAAGTTTAAGTCCTGCGTCCCCGACTGCCTTGAAAACGACAGACAAGTGATCAATATGCTCCTCCATAGAGTGGAGAAGATCACGACATCATCAAGATAGACACGGGCGAAGGAATGTCCTTCAGTACGTAATCCATCATGCGCTGAAATGTGGAGGCGCGTTCATTAGACCAAATGGCATCACCTCGAACTTGAAGGTACCAAAACGACTGACGAATGTAGTCATCTCCTTACACTCTTCGGCCATGCGGATTTGCCAGTACCCCGCAAACAAATCAAGGGTGGTGAATATGAGCTACCCTTTAGGTCGTCGAAGATCTCTTCTATCTTAGGTAGTGGCCAACGATCCGCCTTCATCTTGCGGTTCAGAGTGCGATAATCCACACAGAAACGAGGCCTACCGTCCTTTTTCGTCACGATAACCACTGGAACGACCACGCCGACGACGCTGGGGTGATGATCCCAGCATCTAACATGTTGTCGATTTCTCGACGGGCGATTTCGTTGTGTCGAGGCGACATTCGGCGAGCCCTGTGATAGATCGGGTAGGGTCCTTCATTTCGAAGGAATGCTTCGTCGGCACGGCGCAGGACGTAGCTCGTCTATAGTCCAGGCGACGATTCCCGTGTCGCGAAGCAAACCATTTATCTCGCTTTGCGTTCTTCTTCCAAATGAGCAGTCGAGCTCTCAGAGCATCCCGCATTTCTCCTTCTTCTCTTCTTCGTCGGTGGTGCTTTCTTCACTATGGGACCTTCGCTCGATCCGGTAAAATTGTCCTCGCGGATGGCTAGGACCAGCTCTTCTTCCGAAGAGTCCGAGGACTCCGGACCGGCGTTCGAATCAGAAGTAAAATCTTCACTGGGAGTCCCTATCTCTTCGCCCTCGACCAGTTTCTTCTCGGTAGACTTAGTATCAGGCTCGAGCGGGAGCACAACTTCTTCGGAACCAATGGTTAAACGGACGCTCTGTGCCCCGAAATCCATATTCGCACGCATAGCTGTGAGCGTAGGGAGGCCTATTATTAGGTCGAAAGGAGACTTCTCGATGACAAGGAAGTCTAGTTTCACGGCTTGGTCCCCAAAGGTCGTCGGGACCTTGACCAGCGAACCTACACAGGAAGAGCTGTCACCGTTCGCAACAGTTATCCTTTTAGACGTGTAGTTCGGTGAGAGGTAAAGACGTCTAGACAAATCAGCTGACATGACGTCCGGTACGGCTCCGGAGTCTAGTAGAGCCCAGACCTCGGTACCGTAAACTTTGAGTTGAACCAACCGTAATAAACGAGGCCCGAATTCGAAACGACTGCGACACGTGAAATAGACTGTTTTCCCAGCAAACGGCGCATGACTTTGGTAGCTCCTTCAGCATCTCCACGGAGAAGCTGACCGAATGTCAAACCGCAATTTGCGTTTGCAAGCTCGGAAACAACGTCGTATTTCCCTACGTATTCCTGCAGCTTATTGAATTCTTCTTCCCGCGGCTCGATTTCTTCGCCTTCTTCTTACGGCTAATGACTCGAAACTCTTCCGGGGGTAGGGCTGGGCCCGGCTGCATAACGCGAGCGTGGGGCCAGTTACGAGGCGAGAGATCGGAATGCCTCCATGATTGTCCTGACGGGGCTGTTTGGGTAGTGCCTCTCCGTCGGCGTTTCTTTTCGCGACATTACTCCTTCGTCTTGTGAGGAGTCGGTTTCGGACGAGTCTTCTCGGAGGACGTTCACTGGTCACTTCCTTCCCCGTCTTCTTTCTTTCGGCGGGGGCTTCTTCTCGAATCGCTGCCCTTCTTCCAGACCAGCACGTAGCATCTGAGTGACCCATCTTTCCGCAAAGGGAACATCGGGTGTTACGATGCGGGTTCTTCTCGCAATTCATTGCGTTATGGCCAAGCTCGTTGCAGTAAGAGCATTGGCGGACCTTATTATTTTTCTTAGGGGCTGACGATGGTCCAGCCCGTCATCTCCCTTAGTCTTCTTCAGAAAAGAGTCAACTTCGAGAGGTCTTCGGCTAGAGCATCCACCTTGTCTTCGATGTTCCTAGACCTCGAATCCGGGCGAACCAGCAACCTTGCCGGCGGAACTTCAGCGGTGCGGCTAGAAGGACCAGCAAACGCACACGATTGGAGTGAAAGTCCTTCAGCGCCTTGACGATTCCCGGATAATCCTTGGGTCCCCGAAATGCCAAGAACTGCTGCAATTCCTTGTGTCGACAGGCGGCAGTGCGAAGGAGTCCGAACCTGGCGATGTTGTCGAACCCCGCCTTCTCGTAGAGGCGTTCAATTTCCCTCAAAAACCAAGAATGTCTTCTAGATCAAGCCCAACTTCTAGAGCTTGGCGTATGACGTCCTCCGGGTCTTCATCCTTCGCGAAATGCTCGAGAAACTTCTGTTTAACCTCGGCGTAGTTTTTCGCTTCAGAGACGAGCTCACCATTTGACGCAAACGTATCGTAATAGAAGTCGAACGCTGCGCCGTCTAGGTGTGCGAGGAGGGTAAGAGCTTTCTCTCGTCGGGTTTGGATGCCATCGCGACATTCTCAAAGAAAAAGAAGAATTTTCGCACGTCGCTCGTGCGTCGAACACGACCGCGCTGGCGCTGGGAGTATCGCCCTGCGCAAGAGTACCATGATGGGGGAGAAAAGGGGGAAGACAGTATGGACAGTAGATTTTAGGTGAAGGGAGGGGTCTCTAGGTCGACGCTCCTCCTCAGAGTTGCGCAACCGACTCGGGTGCTACCTATATAGCAGACACCCGAGCGGCTGTGGCTGAAATTTGTCCGTATAGTCTAATTACTGTACACTACTGTACTCGACCCTAAAAATGATTAAAACTAGTAGGTAAAAAGATAGAAAGTACAGTACGTTACCCTAAAAAGTCGTCATAGATAGTACTAAAAACGCATAAGAATCACCTTCCAGCCACTGCCATCAACACTGTCAGTTAGGCTATGCAACTGTACTGTATTTTGCCAGCTAGTCTACAGTATAATGTCAGCTAGTCTACAGTATACTCCTGATCTGGGCACTTCAGGCAGGGTAATCTACAGTATAAAGAGAGTGATGGTGTTGCATCCCGCACACCATAACCAACAACAACATCATTAACGAACAAAACGACAACAACAGCAAAACTTGTGTGCCTCCTTCCCCCCATTATTGTGCTCGGTATAGCACAAACCAATTGGTCGAGATTATGCTCTCGCTCCCGCTCATCTCCGGGGCGAAACCACACAAACGCTGTTGGTACTCGGGCCAATGAGAAAGTATGTAGTTTCCCCAAGCAGTACTATACGGTCACTGGAATCTTTACGTCCCACAGCGCAACGCTGTGCAGTATGAATATGACGCGTGGCAAATGGCCATTCCAGGCTAGTTTCTATCATACTGTACCAATAAACCCCCAGTGCATATTTATTGTTGCGCCATGTTTGAGGGGTTGTCATGCTATAACTGTAAGGCAAAATACAGTACCTTTGACGTGCGGTATATCTGCAGTGCGCCGCCTCGCTACAATCTCCCACCTCCGGACGAGCAACAGAGAGAAGTTCGTAAACGCACCCGTCCATTGCCTCACTGAGGTGTTCAGCCCTCTCGAGTATTATAATCCTTCACTTTTCCTATCCCTGGCCTACTAAGCCTACTTACGCGCTACTGATAAATACCCCTGGTCGCTCAAGGATACAGTACTCGGGTCACAGAGCGGTAAACAACACAATCCGGATTCTTTTGCCGCTTTGTTTCCTGTTTGCTTTCCTTCCTACCGGACCTCTCCTTTATCTCAAACCGAAGGAAAATCTCCGAAGCTCTCAGCACAGAAGCCATGGCTCCTACTTCGCACTCCAAGTTCAAGTCCATCGTAGACAAAATCATGAAGAAGATTGCCATTTCTTCGTTCCGAGATGAACCTGCTGTTTCAATGCAATCCGCTGCATAGTGTACAACTGAATTCTTTTCTCCTCCTGTAGGCCCCAGTAGATCCAGCTCCAGTGCTTCTTTCACACCTCCCAGCCCAGAGGATGCCAGCGAGTAACTGAAGGATCTCCTATCACCTCCGAGTCAAGTATTCAGTGAAGCGCGTTTCGCCATACCAATGTTTCCGATCTCTATTCTAGTCGATGTTGCTAAGCTGTATGGATTCTCAGAGATACCGATGCTATATCTCATCCTAGCTACCGCAGAAGACCCTAACAATAAGAACAAGAATATTTTTTCATTAATTGGCTTTAGCAATTTACGGAGATGAATCAAGACTATGCCAAAAGTGTATTGGACAAGTAAAAGGTCATTAATTGCTCTCCTAATCCGTTACTAGATTTTGGAAGCCCGAGTGATGTGATAAAGATGACAGAAGTCGCAAATGAGCCGTCGACAATTGCAAAAAAGAGCACTCCGCCACAGGAGAATGTTAGAAGCTCCACATAAATGGGAGGCCGGACAGATTCCCCAAGGAACATAGGCGCATCTTCTCGCATCGACCGCCATAATCAGATTATGATGCATCGAAACACAAGTGATGACGCTGAATGTCCTTCCTTAGAACGTTCGAAGGAGCATTCAGCAGAATTCCGCGCAAACAGTGGACAAGAAGACTTGCGCAAGGCAAAATTACGTGCATCATATATTCAATGACTGCAAATTTTGCGGGGACCTGAATCAGGACATAGAGGATACCCTCAAGCTAAACGGAGTATGCGCTCATCAGTTCCATCTTTCCAGGACTCAGAAGGCCGACCATTTCGTTCACATCCTGGACGGGGCTGCTCTTTAGTTCTACTTTGGTAATTTCCATGATGATGTGAACTAAGCTGAGATGTTCAAGGTTATTAAAAGCGAGTAAACATCAGATTCAAGGCAACTACAAGTCAAAGGAACTCTGGGGGCACTCTGCTTACGGTCATGAATGAACGAAAGGAACATTTTAGACGTCACCGAAGGCCCTAGAAAAACGATTTCTCAAATCAACGAGCTCGCTCCACAATGCCCTTCCGACTTTCGGAGTGACGCTCACAAAGTTAATTTCCTTCGGAAAGCTGTGAAAGCTGCAACCGAGTTCCAAGATTGGGCGCGCATCCCGATCCAGAATATCATGTCTTAGGGATATTCTTTTAACAATTTCTTCACTACGCTTCATTATCCAAAACATGCGCGAGATCCGTCTACTAATCGGCCTGAGGGGTAACATCTCCGGGTCCTACATTACCGGAGGTCTCAGTGAGTTTATGACTTATATGACTCGATACGGTCGTACTCCGAGGAACGTTGGACTTTATTATGACCGATTCCAATCGCTTAAGATTAATCAAGGCCGTGGTCAAGACCGCTCTTTCGAAATGGCTCCCAAGCAAAATGAGTGTCAAAAATTGCGATACACCTAGCTGGAAACCTGGACAATGATACGCTCCCGGTGTTATGGATGCACAAGCTCGCCGGAAGATCAGAAACGGAGACTTCGCTACGCACATTCTCGCTGAGTTCATCAAAAGGGACGAAGACTATACATGGAATTCGGACAAGGGATCTGACAGCGTCGCAAGGTCATCCGAAGACAACAACAATTTCTGAGGAATTTGACTCGCATTTCATGCAAACGAGTGAGCTTGATGCCGAGGATCACTCGCGAAACACCTGGAATCCAGTCGAAACTGCCGAACATGACATTTTGTTTCGTCAAATAATCTGCGCACTAGGCTACTCCAATCATCCTGGCCCGGATTTTCGTCTAGGTGGCTGGGATTACCATTAATACTTCGCCTCTGCACAGAAAAGATGAACTCAGACTCTGAACATGACGTTTTCATGACATAAATATACGTCGTTGACATCAAAGAGGAATCGTGCAGGGGACATCCGGGGATTTTATCTGCGATATCGGAGCCCTGAAGTAAGTCGTCGTCCAAAAGGAGCTAAATCGGATGTTACCTCTCTTGGAAAGCACAAAAGAAGGATCATACCGTCTGTAAACCGCTTCAGATTTGCGGACGCCACTTACCGCTCCCCTGGCCGTACTAAGATCCCTCTGAGACGCCTACTGGTTCCCAACGGAACTTGTCGACTAGTAATCGTAGACGCCGACATTCCTGCCTGCCTGCTTTGCATTGAAACTCTCGTCAATTCTCTTAACTCCTTGCGCTGTTTCCAACAGAATACAGAATTTTGACGGTAAACGAAGGGGGCATCCAGTGGAGGATACTGACTTACACAGTTTTTTCGTCGAAGTCCTGCATCAATGAAGGAATTTCTTTCTCCATTACAGTTCTTTGCAACAAATTCCACTTTAAAAAAATTTGTAAGGATTTAGGTTTTTCCTGAGTGGCTCCTCACATAAGGTTCGTACTTTCACTTGCTCCGAATCGCTCTAAACAATAATTCTTTGTATCACAAGAACTTTCGGTGCAATATTAATCCGAAGACGGCGAAGACGCGTAAAGTTTATTCCCAGATTCTTCGGAGGACATAGGAGCCTAAATGCCAGTTCGTTTTTCGTCGATTGCTGGCGAGTCTCTGAGAACGGCAGGGGCATCGTTTTTCTTTGAATCTCCAGTTTGCACAGTTTGCGGAAATTTTTAATATCTCCTGCAAGGAATGAAGGGCAAAACTCGTGAAGATTCTAACTAACTGCCTATTGGGCACCACAAAATGGTCTACGGGAACTATTAAGGATCCATAAGAGACCTGAACCATTTATACGGAACAGATAAAACTTTAAATCAGTCCTGTAGCTGACCTTGACTTTGCAATGGATAGAAGCCAGAGAAAACAAAGGTTGTCGATAACTGTCCCATAAAATTAAGGTCTGGATGACGTCAGTTTAGAATTAAGCATGGGTTTCTATGCCTTAAATTTCACGAATGCTGGTTTCAGTCGAAGCGACTCACTTGAGAGGGTATACATGAAAGCTTGTGTCATCCAAATGCTTTCGTAATCAATTTAATTAGGTGCTTCATGAATCATTGTAAATAACCTAGAAAGTTGTCGAATGTTTGGGATAGAAAAGCTGGAGGAAAGTTCCGCCATAAATGCTATGCTTTATGACGTACTTCTGGATTCCACAAGAAGCATAATGATTTTCCTACTTCTTTTATACTTCTTAAGAATCAGCTTTATCACCAGTAGATGATTGATGGGCCTTCAGTTAGCGCTTCGATCGGTATAACTTGTATGTACCTATTTTATGAAGGATTTTCCCTCGTCTTTGTTCTTTGCTATATCTCTAAATCACCTCTCGGAGAGTTCTAAGCAGCTGCAGCCGGCTTTTGAATTTCCTTACAATACAATTCAGCTTTTCTTTAGATCTATACCTCTCTGCGACAACAAAATAGATCTATCTGTATGCCGAACGTTGATTTATAGGCCATAATGTGATCTAAGAATTATTTTTAACTGTAAAAAGTATAAAATTGTTTCGATGTGGACTATGCTGAAATTTATTTGTACGATAAAGCCTCTAGACACAAAAATTTCTTCTCTCAGTTCCAATTTATCCCATTACTCCTCTATACGCTTGTACCTCACGACTATATAGTCCTTTCCCTTCCTTTTATTGCTCACTCACGTATAAAAGCCTCATGATTAAGCTTAATCGCTGTGTCTGGGAGGTGGTAGAGGGTCTGAATCGCCTTCTTATCCTCCCTTCCTGCTCATCGCTAAATTAGCTGGCCTCACACCAGCTCTGTGAGGTCTTCTCGCCTGACTCTGTCTCATTTTCAGACTTTAGTACTCATATCTGCTTCCCCTAGTCTCGCAAAAAAGCCTTACTGCATCTCTTACCAGTAGAGCACCCAGATTTCACCCTCCTTCCAAATATTAAACAACCTAAACATTTACTTGTCTAGCAAAAATTCTGGCTCCCTGAAAACATGAGTTTTCCTGCGCGGGCCACTCTTGTCGGATTCCTTACAAACTCTCATGGGTTTTCAACCTTCCCGTAACAAAATATAGCCTACATACAGGTGTGTACTTCCATTCCTTAACAGAAGAATATGCATGCAAGGGGCATGTATGTGGGAACTGGGATCCTCCGCAACCTCCAACGTGCACACAAGGGTCAGTCTAGTCGTCGTCGAGATGTAAAAACCGTAAATTATTTGATACATGTATAGATTATGTCTGGGTCTCTATTAAAATCTGCCCCTTTGGCAAATCTGGTTCAGATCGATTCTATTTCGCACTTCCACGCGAAATTCCGTCAAACATCACCAAAGTTCATTGCGACGTGCCTTGGTACTTTGGAGGCAGCAACGTTAAAAACGAGCTCTCAAACCTATACGACCGTAATGGATTCAACCTTCCGCCCTCCACGTCCTTTCTGGGAGCATTGTATCTCAAAATCAGTTCATCTTCCTGCAGTATGTGTTAAGCGAGAAACTGGATGGATTATCTTTACGCGCAGAAAATCAATCCCTTTCGCATTTCTTTCCTCATTCCTCATTCTCTATCCCTTAATTCTACTTTTACTTTCGTTTCTTTTGCGTCACGAAATTTACATTTCTTTAAAATCTTTCCTTTTTTTCGTTTCTCTTTTTTGATATATTACCTTCCTCTTTTTATGGCAATTATTTTATTATTCCCCGTTTATTTGATTGTCGTCGCCCCTAAATGTCTTTTTCCCTAATAAATATTTCTACACATTATTTTCTCCATGAATCACCCTTTTTAAGGCGGTTCTCAGTAAATCCCACTACAGGACCAGTTTTGGCCTACTTTTTTTGATTCAGCGGGCCTTTCAATCGCTATTTAAACACTTCGGGTGCCGCCTAAAATTTATTTTCGTCCCTACAGCAACAAATGCTCGACAACTCACCCCCCCTTGGTAGCTATCATGCACCGACTCCTTCCTTCTCACCCCATTGCCAAATCCCGTCACCCGAGCTCCGTCACTGTCTCTCCTTTATTCTCTTCTGGCCCAACCTTCGTCGAGTAATACCTCCGTAGCCAGACCATGTAACGCTTGACTGAGCTCGTTGCCCGTCACCTGGTGCAGACCGAAGCACAGGAATCGTTAAAGGCACTCTGGAGAGGAGGACGGTAAAACAGGGGAGTACTTCGGGGAATGAGTGGCCCTCGAGCTGATCTGCGAGATGGAACTAGGGGAGGCCGAGGTCGAGTCCGGAGAGGAAGGAGAAGAAGATGATTTCAGCGAGTAAGATGAGTAAGATAAGTAAGATAAGGAGCCCACAAACAAGGAAGGGGGCCTCGAACCGGGTCGTAAGAGAGGAGAAGTAATGAATTAGTTAGACGAGGTGTTCCCAACCATGGACCCGACTGGGGGGAGTCCGGTGAGCTTTATTCTTGACAGGAAGTGGCGGACAATTATGAACCACCCGCAAGCATGTCTGGGAAGTGCACGGGGACTTTTGGTGTCTTGAGGGAAGTGCTAAGTTCTGATCAAGAGGATAAAAATATTGAGCAGATTCAATAGGTTTCTTTCAAGTGTCTTTTGTCAAACTATTTGCGTCGACATGAAATATTTTCCTATTTTTTCTGGTGCTCCTAGTAGTTTTATAGAAATTTTAGTTTGGGGAAAAAGTATATATAAGCTAAGAAAATTGCTTTCTCTATGAACGGAAAAGCATGTTGGCAGAAAACTTCAGGTCCAGTCCAAATAGTTAGGAAGTTGAGAGTCAACTTAACACCCAAGAACATTTTTTTGCCAGTCGCAGAGCAAAGGTGGTAGAGCCTGCCCCTTTACAGTTGGTTACTGGAGCAGTCACTCAGCTTTTGCGCCTACTCCTCCCCACCGCCCGTTAACGTCTACCATAGCACTTTAGTCGCTAGTAAAGACTCTCAAATCGGGTATTTAGTGGTTTCCTTTTCCGTCTGCGCCATTTTCAACCTATCAGTATGCTGGTGTAACGCGGTATTCCCAAACATTCCATAAAAATTCTCTCGATCCCACCATTCACATAATTGTTGAAGAACACATCCGCAGCCAATCTGTCAATCGCCGATATCCCCGCTAATCCTTACTCTCCCTTTTTTAGATATTACCTACGATACGTCCCGGAACTCCATAGCTTTTTTGCTCTTGCTCGTGCTCGTGGTCATATTTCGTGACATATTTAGGGAGCTTGCATCCCTGAGTGTCACAAACTCGTCGATATTATGGCACAAAATTTGCAACATTAACTCATCTTCTTCTTTCAAACTTTTTCCATTACGTGGGAAATCCATTACACCGTGTCCGACCAGAAATTATTCATGCAGGGGCACAGACTTCGAGATGCTCTACTGAGTCAACCCGACGTGAGTTGAAGTAGTCGAATTCAGTCCTCGGGGCGCCCCGAGGCGTGCCACCGACATAACGGCGGCGGTGGTGTATCCATTATATTGACAGTGCAGTACACTGTGGGTCCGGAGACCTGATCCAAAGTTGATCTCAAATTAATCCAATTGACTAATACTGTACCTTGGCACTGTATAGTATCGTACATGCGCTACACTCCCCTCGCTGAAAGACCCAAGATCTCGTGCTTTCTCTACGAGAATGCGGGGCGTGTTCTCTCGATAGAAAAGTGGCATCACTAATTGAGGTACGTCTTCAAACAAGTTCTGGAGCGTTTCTAGTGTGTCCTAAGATGCTGGAAGCCCTTTCCACCTTAATTTTACTTTGATCTCACCATCTTCATCTATGGTCTTCATCAGGCGAGCTATAGGCATGATAGTCTCGGATGAAAGTATGTGTGACATTATGGCAGCAGTGTCAAACAAACTTTCATTGTAAACTTCAGCCGGATCCATGTACTTTTTGCAGAGCACCATTGCGAAGTTCTTCCACCTGGAAGACGTAATCTGACAAAGCTTGTACTACCCGACGTGGACCTCTCCAGCGGAGTGCTAGCTTCTCTCCAGCTGAATAATCTTCCCTTGCCACCAAAACATAGTAACCTGAAGTAAAGTTTGGCAACTTCCCAGAGAATCATGACTCTCGCGTAGTTCTCACTAAGTAACTTCTGTACCACAAGGTGCAGCTCAGCAACTTTCTTTTGTAAAGTCGAAATGTTCAATGAGCGTTCTTCTTGCAAAGCTTTCATTGTTACAGTAGCAGCCGTTTCAGAACGAATGAGTGTCTTGATCGGTGGCGTAGGTTACAATCCATTAAATGCAGTCAATGATGTCAAATTTCCTCGCTGCGGTGACGGTACGTTGTTTAGCGCACTCTGAACGAGTGGGAGTAGGTCAGGGCACTCGCCAGGCCTGCGTTGTAGCTCCAATAATATTTCACGAAATGTTCGAACAAGTTCATTCCCGAGCCGCTCTATTGCGCCATTGCTCCAGGGGTGGTAGGATAATTTAAAGGGGTGAGGGTTTTTTAAATCTTTGGCGACCACACGCACGGTTTCGTACTGGAAATGTGTCGGGCCGTCTGAAATTAGTCCCTTTGGTACTACGAATGCAGCAGACCAGTCCAAGATTCCTCGAGCTGCGTTCTCTGCGGCCGTGTTCGAGAAGGAGAATAACCATCTGTAGCTGGAATGATCGTCCCTGAGCATAAATACCTCTTTGCTGCAATTTTGGCTTGGCCCAAACTCAATATAATCGAAGTTTAATAGCTCATTGGGATTGGTGCCGTGAACAGAGGGTCCGAATGGGCGAGGTATTCTTTCCCCTCCGACCGTTGACAGACAGTGAATAAAAGAGCGCACAAAGGAACGGATGTCTGATGTAATCGTTGACCAAAAGTATGATTGGCGCAAACTCCTCTCCGTAGTAGCGCGTCGTCTGTGTCCGGCAGAACCAGTGTGAGCAATGACACATAAACGAAGTTGTAAATCGTCAAAGGCGTCTGGGATCCAGATCGCCCCAGTCGGGTTAGCCCACACTCCGTTCTTTTCTTCCAGATTTGAAGGCTGGTCCGATGGATGAAGCAGCTGCGACGCTGCTATTGAGTGCGGTGACGGCCAGTCAAAGTCCTCAGACGAAGAGAAGGGAAGTTCTGGTATGCGTACTAGACGATGGACTGTACGTGGCGCAGACCAGCGCCCCAGTAGGTCAGCCCATAAATTGTTTGTTCCTTTAATATATATACAAGTGTAGTTGTAGAGCGATAGTCTCTCGGCCCATTGTCACACCCTACGCACATATGTTTGCGAAAAATCATGCACAACTAAGAGCGGGTCAAAAACAATACCTAGTTGTTGTGATCAATGTGGAGGTCAAAAAGATCAGCTTTAGCGGCCAACCAATGCATACAATCTATTGTAGCCATAAAAGCGTATGCCTCTTTCTCCAGGATGGACCAACCCAGTTGCGTTGGGTTGAACCTATCGGAGAGGAAACCGAGAGGGTCGTGAGACTGTTCAGCATGGAGCTGTGGGAGATCGGGTCGTGGGACTCCAGTCCCAATACCAGACCGCAATGTGTCTGAAGCATCTGTATAGATGCACAAACGTTTCTCGATATCACGATGCCCTAACTTAACTTGCTCGGCAAGGGCATTTTTGCAATCTTGGAATGAAGTTCGCTCAATAGATCCCCAGTATAGAGCAGCGAGAGATATGCGTCCAGCCGCTCGTGTGGTACGCTGTCCAACGCATTTGTAGACGCTATCTAAAGATAGTGTGCAGTGGACCAATGAGCGTAGTGAAATCCGGGATACAGTGCTTGAGCCACTGCATAGCACAAATAAATTGCTGCAAGTGTGCGCCAGTTGTAGGCTTCTCCATGGGGGGGAGGCTATCTAGATGCCGTGGATGAAAAAGGGTGTCATTTGATGATATAATGCGGCCGCACCATCAGATAGATGTAGCGTACAACAGTAATTTGGCCCCTTGTAACTTGATGTTGTATTCGGAGCAAAAATTGAATAAATCCTGTATATTAGACAGTAGTTCCTTGACTTTTTGGCCTATAATAGTATATCATCAATCTAGTAAAGAAGATTAGACCGAACTGATGATGGTAAGATGCCACCGAAGCATGAATGGAAGTACGTAAACGCATTTGTAGTCCCATGCAACACGCGGGTGGGGGAACAAATTCCGTCAGATGTAATGAATGATTATCACTCTTGCGAGGAATCGTCAGGAGGAAACTGCTAGTACCTTTGCGATAGATCAAACGTAGCATACACAGTGGGGCCAGCGAGTTTGGTGACTTCGTGTTCCAAATTTGGCATCGGTATTGGTGACGGATGGTGTACTTATTGACTAGATGAAGGTCGACCGTGAAGTGGAATCGTGCAGGTCCTGGGTTCATGAATATCAAAGGAGCGCTGACCCACGCTGATGTTGGGTTTGGAATAGACAATACCACAGCGAACTAAATCCGCGAAAAAACACTGCAAGAATTCCTTTTGATCTTGTGATTAGTTCCGAACCCGTATGCTTAAGGCGAGCGTTGGGGGCCAAATCAATCTTAAGAGGCTTTAATCGATCCAGGGCGCCTGCAGAGAGACCAACGGAGAATATGTCTATGTTATAGTTGGTTATGTGCTGTAGCTTCTTGACATCTGTCTCTTCCATCCCATTTTTCCTGCGTTCTCAACAAGCTCCGCGGTAGCACAACGGACCTCTTTATGTTGATTCTTATCTATAGGGTCAAGGAGGGAGTGGTCCGAGAAATGATCCTGGTCGGTGCGTGCTTTGCAGTAGTCTACGCGCGATCAGGAACGAGACAGAGGCTTATCCTCAAGCATTGTCATCGAAAACTTTGTTTAGCCGGGCAATAGTCATGCGGCTGACGCTACTTGAACGGCTGAAAGTAGTAGGTTTGCCCACTTTTGAGCAGTCAGCACCATCCAGGGCAGCACGATTGGCTTCCAATAGGATCTTGGTGTCGACTTGTAAGTGACGTAAGACAGGCAGGCCAATCAGTAAATCTTCGCAAGCGAGTTCATTATCTACCACCAAGTACGTAAAATTTACGAGCGTCAACTTCCCGACTGTGAGATGTAAGACAGTACGCGGGGAGTTCCAAAAACGAGAGAACCTAAAAGACTCTGCACGGTCAACAGAACGGAGGGAGAGAATATTAGGTGTACCGGTTCAATTGGCAGTGAGCTTGCCGATGCTTGTAAGTGCAGCGGCCTCCGCAGGCTTGGGAGAGACGATGCTGTCGTCTCTACCATCTTCACAGCGACCTGTACACTTGTAAGATGCACGTCTATCAACACCTTTCATCGGGAATGACGGTGAGTCAGGGGAGACAGGTGATGACGGGTTGTGGTTGAGGTCTCCAAGAGGGCCAGTTGAACCAGCAGCCTGTGCTTTCTCCTTATCTTGTTTGTTCCTTGCGGTTGTTTGTGAGCGGGTAGATCTATATGAGCTATCTTTTGCCTTTTCAGCTGCACAGTCAGCTCGCAGCTTCGGTTTCTTCCTCTTCAGGGCATTCCTCACAGTCCTCCAGCCAGTGCCTGATGTCTTTAGACCTACATGGTGGATATAAGTAAAACCGGTGGCCCTTTTGGCTTTCGTCCCGTCTATCAGACTTCGAGTCCGATTTCTTGTCACGCTAGAACTTGGCGCCCTTGTTACCACCACGGATATTATTATTGCAGTCGTTAGGGTACTTTTTTTGCTTCGGCGGTGGGCCTATGTCAATGAGTTGGAAGGCCTCGGAAATCTCAAATGAGTGCTTCATGAAACCAGCGAAGTCCTTCTTAAGTTCAGTGTGAGAGAACTCGAGGTTCGATTGGAGTCGAGACTGAAGTGAGGCTGGCGGACAGCCGAGAGAACATGTTGAACAGCGATCTTCTGGTTATCCTTGATGATCGAACCGACTCCGTTGCGCCGCAGGATAATGCGGTAGGAGACAAATAGGTTCTCCATACGCGACTGAGCGTTCCTGTCAGACATGTCCATCCGTAGTTTGGACTTAATGAGTGCATCAAGAGAAGATAAATCTACTGTCTCCTTACTTTCTTCAGCATTAAAATTTAAGAAGGATCGGAGCGCATCTTGCTTAGAGATGCCAAATCACTAACGCCTGGTATTAAGCTTAGTTTGGCAGTCGATTCGAGGTAGTCGGGATGGAGGCAAATTTTGAGGTTGATTGGTCGGATGGTCTCAGTTGCAAGGACCTCAGTGTCGGCAAGTTGTCCTGCGCTTTCCTTACTTCGGGGACATATTGATCGTACTTGCGGAGAAACTTGCGGACGGAAGATGAATCTGTCTTGTTGAGTCGGGATGGTCGACTGAATTCGGCACAATTGACGGCGATATGGTTGTGACTGCGGTTGATGGCGAATCGTTCGCCATTGTTGTCGATCGAGTGCCGGTGACTTGACCGAGGTTCATCGAAAGGGCCCACACACGCACGAGCGTTGGAAGTGATCACTGTGACCGGTCGGCGAATGACGTTTCGTATTCGATGCCTCTCTTCGCGATGCTTTACTGAATCAATCCGATGTGGGTTGAAGTAGTCGAATTCAGTCCTCGGGACGCCCCGAGTCGTGCCACCGACAGAAACGGCGGCGGTGGCGCGTCCATTATGTTGACAGTAAGGTACACTACGGATCCGGAGACCTGATCCTAATCTGATCCCAAAATAATCCAATTGATTCATACTGTACCTTGGCACCGTATTATATCGTACATGTGCTACACTCCCCTCCCTCAAAGATCCAAGATGTAAAAATGTGAAGTGGGGACAGAGAATATATGATCCAGCCACAGGCAGTACTACTGAGATCTGTCACAATTGATACTTATTTTGTGATGATTCGTCATAACAGCCGTGTATCAGAGGACCAACGATGAGATACATGTACGTAGGGAATGGAACAATGTTTTTGAGGGGATAAAAAATGATTGTTCGCCAAACTATTATTTAAGCTATCGGCATGATCCTTAGGATCCTAATAAAGATACTGGTCTCCACTTAGGCTCCGGACTTGGTGCGCAATATTCTTCTAGTGAATTAGCCCTCCAAGGCATATTTAGCCATTGTCTTTTCTCTCCTCTCGCAGTGGAATTTTTCGCTTCTAAAAATAAATGCCTATTATTCGCTTTCTCCTCTCATTTTTATGTCTAACTGTCCTTCCTTGTCTTTTCATACTGATAAACGGCGTATACACACAACTTGTTTACGTTGGCATGGTTTCATCGGTTCACTTCATCCTTCTTCAAAGGATTCAAAAACAAAGCTTTCATTCTTCAAGAAGATACTAGTTACGCACCTCAATACGGAAGAAAGTTTACATCCCGCTCGTCTCGAGGGCAGAATATCACCCTCCTCAGGAGCAACTCTTTTCCAAAGAGCTCGGTCCGGTCAGACAATCCGGGATCCCATTATCTGCTCAGTACACTGCAAGAACACCTTTTCTCCGCCATAATCTCCAGGCACGCCACTAATTTGGTTACCTTACCTGATTCACTGGGACATACTTTGATTCAGGAAGAATCGGGATCCCGAACGCCTCATTGCTCTTCGCACGGGTGGTAGTTTGTTTTGCAACCTATATTTCCGCTCATCATGTCGTGTGTGCAAAAATCAAAAAACATAAATTTGAATCATGTGCAGCGCATGCGCATGATACTTATATATGTTGGTGCAGTCCTGCGCAAATTTGCTCGTTTTCTACGTTATCCCTTGTCACGCTCCCCCTCTTTTGCCTACTAGCCCAGATTGTCCCTCCTTTCAGTTTGCACCTACGCTGGCCCACTTCTACCATATTTCTACGATAAAATACCACAATCCAAGTTTTTTTCTGCTAAACAGCATATATACTCATCTTGTCACGGGATTTTGCTTAGCCGTCCTACCTCGAAGCACCCCTTTCCACATCTTTTCACCATAAAAGTGCCCATTCCTTCATTCCCAACATGCCATCTTATCGCTGCTTCTCCAATAAGGACCTCTCCTCAGCCGCATCTTCCGCCACTCGACGGTTCTTCCGCCAAGTATTTCGTGCCCGTGCACACTCCTTCATCTATACAAATCCATTGTGTGCACCTCCTCTCCGGCTGTCACAGTTTATTGCCAAACCAAGGGTACGAATGCTTCTCACATTCATAGCAGCAACATGTTGAAAAAAACATAGCCAATGTAGAAGAAATATCTGATGAAGAATAGAAGGATCTTTATTTGGACTTTGGGCCCTCTATCACTAATTTGGTTGAGTTAAAGGCAGTGAAAGCATCTGAGGATGAGTATGAGGGGGGCTTAGATGCACTGTTGTCATTTGAGTAGTTTTTGATCTAGGAAGAAATGTTCAAATGCGAAGAGGCCAGTGAAAATTCTGATTGATCAGAGCCACCGTGCACTCCGGCAAATCATTGTGATTATTGCTTTGAATTCCGCAGTTTTAAAGTAAAAAACACCTGAGAGATACGGGAAGTGCAAGTAGGTAGTAATTACTGAATAATTGATAGTACTTTCATCATACTAGTCATGGATTCAAAGGATCGATCGGTTAGTAGCGCTTGCGAAAATTATATTTGGGTGAGCAAAGATGCGCCCCTAGGGTGGTAGCAAGTTGAGTATTGAATTGTTTCCTTTTGTCGATCTGGGTTGAGAGTGAACTCAGAACTTGGTAGCACCCTTTCACTTTTCTGTTTCTACCTTCGTGCCTCAGTTTCCCCCCTCGTCAATTTACCTTTACCCATTCCCCTTCTATCCACACTTTCATCGTGTGCAATGACTCTCTACCCGGCAGAGCTCGTGCATTTACCTTAACACTTTGTTTGATTGCACCATTCTTCTGCTGTCAATCCAATTGAATCTCAACGTTTTTAAACTCGGTATAGTGTTACACTCTGCTGCTGGTCTTATATGCCGGGATTCATTGTGAGCTTTGGAAAGTGGACCTAAGACTGCACTTTCTAGATCAAATATATCTTCCAACAGTAAAAACACCCAAAGCCCCATTCCCAGATTATCACATGTTGCATGCCTGTATTGGCCTTACAGTCCAGTAATCACCATCACGCGTGACAAGGAACGTGGCTGTGAGGGCACTGGAGACGTACGGAAAGGTTCGGGGGTTTTGATGCAAAGGCACGCTGCAGTAGCCGTCATTTCCAATGCTGCCTGCTTGATGGCTGGCCTGAAGGTAGCATTTTAGAGAGCGTAGTTCCTTCCCCATTACTGTGTCGGTATACCCTTTTTGAGTCGATTATGGTTGTCTGGAAAACCATGAGATAGATCGGATATATCTTCCAAGAGTAAAACACCCAAACGTTCCCCCGCGTGACAAGTGGACACTCTATTGCACTTCCCAGGTTTTCAGGCTTCACCATAAACATTACAAACCTTTCCCATACACATTATCATACGGACTCGTCGGCGTAAAAGTAATCCCGGTCAAAGTGAAAGTATGTGAAATATTTCGGTGTTTACTCTTGGAAGATATATTGGGTTTATCCTAAATCCCCACAGACACGCAGCGCAAGCATTGCTGTCTAATGCGGCATGCCTCCTCGCCTGTCTTGACGCGTCGATGTAGTCACAGGGTCACGGAGGCGCAGACCTGTTTCTGTTTTCTCCTTTCCTTCTCTCCCAGCTCCGTTTAGATTCCCCTAGTGTCTATACGACCATGCTCTGTCCTCATATGAGGCACACTTTGTCCTCATATGAGGACAGTTTCCGTTACATTTTGGAACAGTAAATGATTTGGAAGCCTGAAATTTTTACTGCAAAAAAGGATTTTTTGTTAAGTCACAGTACAGTAATTCTTACTGTACATGTCCCCTCGTTTCTAAAACCCCCCACGATAATACGAACTACATTTTCTTCCAAAATGAAGCCGTTTTTACAACTTCTTGCGAAGAGCGGAAGCTGGTGAGGGAAAACTGCTCTAGCCTTCACCACGGTCAAAACTCTTGAAAAGTTTGTTTTGATCGGCCATCTGCACTGGAGAAGTAATGCGGAGGGACAAGAAATGCGCTGAGGTAAAAAAATAGGTATTGAAAAAAAGGTGCTAAAAGTTGTCCTCATATGAGAACAATGGTCCAATAGACACCAGCTAGAAGCGTCAGACGACGAAGTAAACTACCCCATCATTTCCCCGCTCCGGATTCAAGGATTAACGAAAATTGAAAGTATTTCGCAGATATTTGTATTGCCCCAACATCCGTACATGAAATATCAGGGCAATCCTTTCTGCTTCACATCATGACTTTTCGTCGTCACAAATACCTTGGTACGAATCATCGGGAGGCATTCACGCAGATTCACGGCCCTTGCACTAATGATCAATAGAACCAAGCGTCGTTGCAGATCTCAAAGAGTAGCCTTAGTCTCTCCCTCGCCACGGATATCGTTGAAGCAGCGTACGCCCCCTCTACTATCGACGCGTTCCGACTTTACTCTGACCTCCCTGACCTCCTCCCTTCTCCAACGACCGTGCCCTGGCCGAAATACCACGCTCACCCATCACACTGTTATCGGTTCGCCACCCTTCGCTTTCCGCTTGTCTCACTCCCACCGCTCTCTTTCAGCGCTGCGACTTTCTGATCCCTGGGGACCGTCTTCAATTATTCATCACTATGTCCTGGCTTCAAAGTTCGACAGACTCTTCCTCTCCTCGTCCGCTCCGGCGCCAGCTCGCCTTCTCTCTGTCTGCGAGCCGTCCTTTTGTGCCGTGATCTCCGGTCCTCCTCACCCTCACCGCGGCACATACCTTTCCTCTCAGTTCTGGATCACTGTCGCCTCCCTTCGGCTTGGTCGAGCCCTGTTTTCCGCTCAGAATCGCTGCCCAATCTGTTCCAGTCGCTCCATGATGGTTGCCCCGTTGCTAGATTCGGCCGGGAAACATGCTCTCACATGAAAGCGCGGCGGTGGCCAGACTCATCGCTACAATGTCCTCCGCAATGCTATTCACAGGTACTGTAAGGAACTCCGCATTTCTGCAGCTATCGAATACCCTCTTCATCCCCGTCCTCCTTCCGCATCGACATCTTCATCCCCGGCTCCTACGGCTTAGATTCTCGAAATTCTCTCTGGACGTCATTGTTGCACATCTTCATGCTCAGTCAAGCCTCTCCCAGTCCGCAAATCTCGCAGAACTCGCGAATCATTCCCACCGCGCTGATCCCTTGCAGGCGCTCAACATCCTTCTTCCCGTGGGTATCGATGTCTACGGTGCTTTAGGACCCGAAGGTACAGAGCTCTTCAGCCGCCTCTCGGCGAGGGTCCTCCTCATAACTGGAATTCGCCGCTTCATTACTTGTTCCGGTTTCTGCCTGCAAGGCATGCAAGCCCGTCAGGTGCCTGCCCGCCGCGTAGCCGTCTAGTTGCCTACCCCACCCGGTATGTTCGCATGCCTCTTACCCAATAAATAAAGATTGCGTTGTTACTGTTGATACTGTCTGTCACAACATTCTGAATCATGGGTTTCTAAAGCCAGCCGCCATTTGAGAGGCTGAAGTTGATACCGACATCAACTAGCAAAATCGAGGATGCCCCACAAGAAAAAGGGATTGCACTGTCTCAGCAATGAATAAACTCAGACTGCTCCCAAACTCCTGGTCTTTTCAGCATCAATAGCAAGCTTTCAGAGACGCCTAGAATTTGATTTTCAAGTTTCCCCCCCCCTATATATCTCGAGCACTACTGTGGCACGCAACGGCTCAGCAAAGTGACAGGCAGGATCGGCAGAGCATATGTAGTGGCGACGGTGGACTTGGCAGTGTAGACTCAGATTTGGCTTCCGCGGACTTGTTGAAGGACGTTCAGTTATTCTGGGAGTATTGGCGAGTTTTCGAAAATTTGAAAACTTGGCCGATGTGGTGGTCATGGAAGTGCCGTTTTCCGTTTTGTTTACCTCGGTACGATCGCGTCGCTATTTATGCTGAAATCTGTGCTACTTTAACGTTACCGAGGGGTTGATGCAAAGGTACGGTGCAGCAGCCCGCATGTCCAATGCAGCCTGCTTGATGTCTGGCCTGGGGGTGGCCTTTTAGGAAGCTTAGTTTCTCCTCCATTACTGTGTCGGTAAGCCCTTTTGAGTCGACTGTGGTTGTTTGGAAAACTGTAGCATAAATGAAAGGGGGGAATGATGGGTTAGTTTACTTTGTCGTCTGCCACTTCTAGCGGGGGGATCCAAACGCAGTTTGGAGAGAAACAAAGGAGAAAACACAAACGGGTCTGCGCCTCCATGACCCTGTGGCTACATCGACGGGTCAAGGCAGGCGAGGAGGCATGCGGCATTAGGCAGTACAGCTTGCACTACGTATCTACGCATGAGGTCCATTTCGGCTCTCGAGAAGCTCCTCATTGCCCTGGTGGCCGCATTTGCTACCAGCTCCGAGACGCACGCGCTTGCCTCCGGGTGCCATGCTCCCGGAACAGATATCGGGATTGGCACCAGCGTCTCCCGTCTCTCTGCAGAAAGTAGCCCTTGGTACATTGCACGCTTTGCAGATCGGACCGCGTTGGGGGAAGTTTGGGGGTTGAAGTTGCTGATTCGGGAATACGACCGGGCAAGGGTCAACAAAGGAAACATCCGGGAAATCGATGCCGCGATGAGATCCCACGGCTTGAATGTCTGGGCGGGGGCTGAGGATGTCCAACTGGTGGCCTGTGGTCTACCACGGGGTGGCGGGCAGCTTTGGACTGATGGGCGGCAATAATAAAACTTGAGCGTCATGACGAGGGATGCGGCATCTGCCGTACTGGCAGTGTAACAGGTGGACCCCATAAATGTGTACATTGTCAGGGTATGAGGGCCTGGGGCACGGTGTGTTTGGTGGAAACAAAGGGACTTGGCAGAAGAAAAGTGAAAAATTGGCTTGTGCGATACCGGTGGAAACATGAAAACATGTGTTCATGCCAAAGGCCTCCGCGTCCCAAACAGACTAGTGAAATGCGGTACCAAGATGTCTGTGAAAAGGTCTCCTGCACTCTTGTCTCCAACAGGGTTTACCCAAGGCTATACGTACAGTACGTACAGTACGGGTATGATACGGTAAAGTACAGTACGGTACTGTACTGCAGGGACCCGAATTTTGGAAAGCAAGGCCAGGAGGGGGAAAGCAGTGGCTGACAGTATACTCACGACTGTCCCGGCTGCATTACAGTAGTTGGAGAAGCTTGAGTCGGGAGGGTGTGATGCATCGGTGACTGGCAGTGCTGTAATACGGAATAGGGGTAGTGCAGGGTTGGGGTGTCGGCGGTCCACCTCGGCAAACTGCAAGGTACCTTCCACCTTGTGTGCTCGGCCTCTCACAGCTCAGCGAGACCCCGCCTTTTGTTGTGATGTACGGTATTCCTTACTAACCCTACGGCCGACGGAAACCCCCTCTTGAGATGCTCCTTACTACCCTACTTTAGTGCACGTCATTCCCGCCAGCAATAGTCGTGTCCCCATGTCCTCAAACCCCAACACGTTTTGTTCATAACAGCACACAAAAAAACATCTTTTACATCAACACCTCTCAGCTCGGTCTGCATCTAGACCAACATGCACAACCTTGCCAACCATCCCACTCCCTATCCGTCCAAAACCGCCTATCCACTATTCTTGTCACCATCATCCTCGCCCTGCTCCTCGCGGCCCCTACCCGAAGAACCCCCCACAGTCTTTGTCCACGCAATGACCGAAGCCGCAACAAGCACCAAGCGCCTGCAACACTACCCCAACTGGGCGTTTCCCCAAGAAACGCAATACCCAACCCATACGTCATGGCGACACCGACCATGCGAACAACCTGTCCCGCTCCAGCCGGACAATGCTGCAACCCAGCATTCGTCAAACACTGCGACAAGACCCCACACACACTCCCCACCACCGCCCACCCCACCCCCTTCCACTGCACCTTCAACTCTGCCCAATCCATAATCCCCCCATACCAATCGACACGATCAAATACATGACGCCCAACGACAGAATCGACGTCATAAAATTAATACGTAAACCAAGACCCGCACGATGACAAACGAAACGGCAGCCCCCAAAGCAGACAACAGGGCATACAACGAGCCTGTAATGCGTTGCGCGGGTGGAATATCAAGCTGCAAGACATGGTTTGCAGGCTGTGCAATAAGATAGACGCCAGCAAACGAGACGATAGCAGCGAGTGCATGGAGTGTAGTGACGGGTTCGTGCAAGGCGAAATAAGCGATGATCATGGCAAAGATGGGATGCAAATAGACGATGGTGGAAGCGTCGCCGACGGGAAGAAGCTTGAGTGCATAGAACCACAAGGCCATTGCTATGGCGCCTAGAATGCCACGGAGGAGGAGGAGGAGGAGGGTGGTACGGGTGAGGGTGGAGAGTGAGGCACGGGCGGAGGGGTTTGTGAGGAGGTGATGGAGGGAGAAGGAGGTTTGGAGGAGGGCGCGGAGGAGGAGGGCGGTGGAGGGGGGAAGGAGTGGATGGAGAGGGAGATGTGGAAGAAGAAGGAGGCGGTGGACATGAAGATTGTGGAGAGGGCCATGAGACGGTAGCCGAAGGTTTCGTCTTGGGTTTGGGGGGGGGTGAATTTGGGGATGGTGGAGGAGGGGAGGAGGGGGTGGACTCGGACTGAGGCATTGTGGATGTGGGGGTGGGTTTTTTTTTGGTTTTGGGGGGTAGGGAGGGAGGTGGGGTGAAGGCACGGGTGGTGTTGGGTTGGGGTTGGGGTTGGGGTTGGGGTGGTGGGGTGGTGGTGGTATGTGTATTGAGTAGAGGAGGATGTGGAAGAAGGGTGTAGGGGTGTGGGGTGTGGGGTGTGGGGCAGAATGAACAAGGAAGGAAGGGATAAGGGGTGTCGAGAGTGTTTGGTGACACCGGGATGCGATGATAAAGGAAATGTGAATTGAATGCTTGCGGTGTTGTACAGTAGTAGTGTGCAGTACAGTAGTGACCAGTATGATTGGAGGAAAAGTGGTACAGTACAATATGTGTGATATGCAACGACGGCGAGCGAGTCGTGCGGTGAGACGCGAGATGGACGGCGGTTGTTGTAGCCAAATCGGAGCTGCTGCCACCCCAATACCACGATCCGATGCTGGTTCAATTTTGCCGCTTTTTTTAGGGGGGGGTACTCCCCGATACATACCCACCCTGGCTGTACTGTACTGTACGTCCATCCTTTCCAAAGGGGTTTGGGTGAGCGTCGACGACAGTGCAATTGGAGGGGTGCCGTTGGCCCTGCAACCGCACTACACTACAGTACAGTACAACTGCAAAGTCTCGAAACACGTGTAGATGCCAGGGTGCGACAGGGTGGCAACCGGTAAGGCCACTGCGGACATTTTGGGCACAAGACATACATTGGATTGGCGCCAATGCCCCGCCTTACAAAAATTAATTACTTTCTGATTCTTGGGCCATCCATGCACATGTGGCCCAAGTGCTTGAGTGTACCAAAGTGGCGATACCGCCAAGTTAACGTGCACGTGTCCGGTTGGCTGTACAACATCCGCTTCTCTCTCTGCTCTCTCCCGGGAAGCTCTATGATAGCGTGCTGCAGTATTCACGGCTTTTCAAAAAAAAATACAAAAAATATTTTCTGTACCCCCAACAGTCTACCATGACCGACGGTTGTAATGAAAAAATATATGAAAATAAATAATTCTATGGCATTCTTCCCTAGGTTCCATGTCAGCCCAAACATGATTTCCATATGCAAAATAGACATTGACCGTTACTCATTTGAAAGACTCTTTCCTTGAATCTTATTGGCTGTCTTTTTTTAATTTCTCAAGTACAGTCCGGAAATAGTATGAGTAAAATATTTTATTATATTAGTAATATCAGCAGTTTACCTTCCTCTGCGAGTTGCCAGATTCGCACTCGACTCGATTTGCACCACTCTACTGTACATTACATGTGTACTGTTATGGTAGAGGAGATACAGTATACCGTACGTGCAGCACCGTTGGCTTCCAAAAGCCAACCGAATAACCTTCCACAACTTGAGGCGCCATCCCTACAAAATTATATTGGCTTGAACATTTCAATTCTTCAAAATTCCTTTCTCATTCACCCCAAAACCGCCCTTACATGGCGCACGGAGCACGACTGTACAAGGCTATTGCCACGAAACTTTCTAGAGGACATGCAGCATGTGAGGGACTCGTATCCACCGGTGAACAAGCGGTGCCCAACTCAAGCGTCCATTTCTCAAGCTGCACCGATTCTGCAGTTGGCGGTCAACTGCCTGTGATCTCCGTCTCGTCTAGTACAAGAATCCGCAACAGCGCTACAAGCTCCATGGTATGCCCAAACGGACAGGACAGTACTGTATTGCGCAGTCGTGGGCACTTTCCGATGCCAAGTGGCTGGCAACACGACCAAGTGCTTTCGAGCACAAAATTGATTTCCAACAGATCCGGTAACTGCACCGGTCATAGTTTTTTTAAAAAAAATTCAATTTTTTTTGTATTCCCACGTGTACTGCATTGTATGTACGGTGTCGCTGTAAGACGGAAACGGGGAACGAGTGGCCCACATTGAACGCTTGAATGACATTCCTGTAAAGTACTCTCAAGTTTGGTGCCTTTGTGGGTGATCAATTTTTCAGTTTGCAAAATCCCTTGCCTCCACAGCCTTGCTGCTAGGCCTCAAACTCGCTCCAGTGTCCAGATTATTCTCCGAGCGTTCATATTTTGTGCTGAATTTTTCTGCTGATGCAATGCCGTCTGCAAGGTTTTCTATACTCTTTTCATGTACTATTTTACTGTATCAGTATCACAATCACATCAATGCCCGCTCCCCAGATATCGTACGCTGGTGTGATATTGCCAACTCTATCAAAACTACAATGCACTCAGCGCAATCGCAGGAGGGCCTGTACCAATCCCCCAAACAACATCCTGCACTTTTCCAAAACATGCGCAGAAACCTTACCCAATGTACAGTACATTACCACTGTACAGTAAACTGTACATTGGGTAACCCTCAAACCGTGCGTAGAAACCAACCCAGAAACAGTTGTCAAACAGCACCATTGCAATGTCACTCAAAAGCCCCCACCAATATCACCCTCCTCGCAACCGCCCTCCCAAACCACCTCCCCCCTCCTGTCCCACCCTTCATCTCACACCATATCTCAACCTCAAGCCCATTCTCCGCATCATACCTGCCTGCCCTGCCCTCTCTTTCCACCATCCCTCCGTGCACACTTTCACGCATTTGAATCCCCCCCCCCTCCTCTGCAATCATCACACTCCCCCTGCCCGTCTTTCCATACTGTTTTTCCCTCTACACACTACCGCATTGCATAGTCTATCTCTCCTGCGCCCATGTCCACCACTTCAACCGACCACACTCACCCATCCCGAGTGCCTGCGTTATTCGAGCGACCTCCGCTTTCGCTCTTTGCCGCACTCACATCTCCGCCCCGTCTTCCCGTCCTCCACTGTAACCATCGCTTCTAAATGAACCACCGCGCTTACAGTGGTTCATGAATTGGCACCATGCCCTGTCCAGCAATGCAACCAAAAGCTCATTTGCCTTTTTTTGAATCCAATGGCGGCAAAGGCGACACCATTGTCAAAGGTATTGACCAGCTGCAGTACAGTACTGTACCTGTCGCCGTCAACCGGAGTTTAGGCTCTTCATGACCTTGGCAAGCTTACAGCTGTTCGTCGAGGGAAGCATCCCCTCCCGGAGTTGCGGAATCTCAACACACGTGTCTCGCCGTTTGTTCTACAGTACAGTACACCGCAGCCGCAGTCACGCTCAATCACCAAAGACTCTACACCTACCCCCATCTGACCTCCACAACGGGCTCATGTGTGATCTCCCCCTGAGTTTTATGAAATATCTCTTCTCTTTTGCATATCCCCTCCCTTCCACCTTCTGGTACATCCAGATCTGATTGATAAACCGTGTCCAGGGCGATATCCAAACACCTGCGTATTGATTTTGTAAACATGCAATCTCTTTGCCCAATATCTACAAAAGATCACACACACATTTCGCCTGCAAACGGAGTGCCCATCGCAGAGCTGGCACTCTTTGTCGCAGCGCACAACCGTGTGGAAACGCCCATACTGCCACTGTTGAGATCACAAAGCCGAGTCTCAGCTCTGAACACAAAATCAGCGCAAATTTACCTCACACATGCTATGGCTGGCCTCCCATCGACTTTCTGGACACTGTTGCTGGTGCTAGCATTCCACAGCAATGATTTCTACATTGCCTCGACCATCGGTACATGTATTTAATAAGACATGCAGATTTGCAACTCGGAATGGGTTCCAGCCAATCCATACATCTCCATAAAGACACCCCCCCGTTTTTCCTGATTTAAGTTCGACAATCGAACGCCAGTACTGCCGAGAAACCAATAAAGGAATATGGTCTGCATATTTCGCTCCACATGTCCAAGAATAACACCGGATGACAAATTATACGCGACTGTTCCTCCCCTATTACTGTGTCGGCATACCCTTTTGAGTCGATTGCGGTTGTCTGGAAAACTATGGATAGATCGGATTATCTTGCAAGAGTAAACAACAAAACCTTCCCCACTGTTTCAGTGGCCTTTCTTAGTGAACGGGTAAGGGCCAAGTGCTCGGGTTGAGAAGGGGTGGAGCAGCGAGCGCGAAGAAAAAACTTTCTCGGTACTGTGCAAGGTAGTCAGTAATCTACGAAACGCTGGTGACACTGAAACTTCTCAAACGGCAAACACAGCAGTCTTTGTAAGAGATGGCATCATCAGGCCGATCACGCTGTGTCAAAAGAGTGTCCACAATAAAATAATTGCACCCAGTCCCACAAGAAAGAATAAAGTATATGAGCTACGGCCATTTCGAAATTCAGAGAGGAGCAAGAGTGGTGAAACCCTCAAGTGTTAAATGATTACACCTACATTGGCTTCATTTGTAAAATCACATTGGGCATGTAATCTTTTCGTTGGAGCAAACCGTGAATGTCGCGATGTTTGTCTCGGGACAAACATAGCGCGGACAGCGAAACTATTAATAGCGAATTTTCAATGCAAGGAGTTTTAAACTTGCAGCTAGTTTGCTTTTCAGCAGAATTAGGTGCGTTGAAAGCTAAAACAATTCATAAAGGATGGAAATGAGTGCTTCGGAGTTACATTCCTACAGCCTTGGATTTCTCTCTAAATCCTCAGGAATCCATGTCAGCATACTCGCCACACCACAAAGATCATCCCATTCTTTTCAGGAATGCTTTAGTCTACAAATCATCTCGGACTCTCGCTCGACCCAATGGAGTTTTCCATGCAAGTCCTAACCCTTAACTTTTTACTTTTGTTTAGATGACCACGTCATTCGATAGAGAAGGAAGTCTAAGTGCTACCGGAACTGTTGAAGTGGATAGCTAATTGAGGTATCACATTGCCTTTGGTTATCAAACTAAACTACTTGTTCCACTCGGACCATAATTGAAAACAAAGTTCATCAAAGCCCAAAGACAAAACTGCCGTTTGGGCCGTGAAGATGATCATCTCCTTTCTGATCCGGCCCCGTATAGTTCTCTTACCGAACTGTAAGATACTCACGACAACAGAACATATGGCGGTGTCCTTACGTTCTGCCATCGGTTGCTACATACTGCGCAACCGATGGTGGTCGAAATACAAACGAATGTACCTCACACTTTGGCAGCATGTGTCCCCCATTGCATGAATCGATATTTGGAGGGCGTATGGAGCACGATTGCAATAGCATTCTTGTGCAAAGATAATTTGCAGCGGCTGTGACGTCAAACGCTGCGTGCCTTATGGCCAATCTTACTCGGGTCTTTTAAGGGACACTGTGGTCGTCCCTTGTGGCCTTTCATCAGTTAGGATCCCCTGCACACTACGACGCCGGATAACAGTCACGAGATCTTTCAAAATTTGGCCACCCCACATTTTCCCTCCTGGAGAAAACCAATTCCCACTTTCTCGTGAATCTGATTGTCATGCTTGTATACCCAACACGCATGGCGCGTGTAAGAGAGTCGAGCGACTTGGCGCTCATGCAGGCAAGGCTGCCACGAGAGTATTTCCATATCCATATGCCTGAATTGTATTATACGTCATTCTCGCGAATAAGGACATGGCTCCGAGGCGTAGTTCTGCGAAACATAGTGATACCCTCATCCGCAGAGAAGCTTTTTTGGAAGGTTGGAATAAATGAAGGAGTCGATTACTTTACCACAGACATATGCAGGTGCAACATGCAAAGTCTTGAATACCCCTCTGTAACAAACCTAACAAAATTAGGTTTGAATAGGGTGGCTAAACTCTGCATGTTGTGGGGCGCGACATACTACAGACGCGGCACACGTGGACCAAATCGCATAATCAAGCTGCTGATAAAGCCGAGTCTTCACTCCTCCCTTCGAGCATCCGCTGCGGGTTGCGACAGCGACCACGTATTCGTCGATTACCTTCGACGTCGTCGCAGACGGCGATCCAAGTGAGTCGAAGGCTAGCGGCACAAACTTCCGTCCCAGTTTTGATCGTCCTGGGATGGCTTCACCGAGGATGGCTGCTACGTTGCTGGCAAGCTCCCTATAGCCTCCTATTTTTCCGTCTTTCCGCTGCATTGGCAACGGCGCGCGCCCTACGCGCTCCAATGGACATGAACCCTTCTTGGAACGGCGATGTTACTGTGACGCCGTACACTACCGGGAGGGGCGGCAATGTGTTGATCTCTTCCGACCTTGGGTACACTAGAATTTCGGCAGGCCGTGCATTCAGTCTGGGAAATAAGTGTTTCACCTCATATTGGACGCCGACTCCTGCTTTGAACACTTATCCGCCAAATACCTGCACTACGGCATTGTGCCGTTTAGTCCATCCCAGGCCTTTTTTGCAAAAATCCGCTGCATTGTCACCTCAGTTGTCCATGGGCCTGTTGCACTCCGCGCATTGCAGCGGCACAATGTCGTCAAACACGTGAACTCCCTGGTGGCGGCGTAGCATCACTGACCACATCTTATTATAGGTCCGGCTGACCGCAGGCGGATGTGCGGTGAGAAAGGCTGCAGCAGGCGTCTCTAAGTATGCCTAGCGGCGGATCCTTCGCCAAATATCAGCTTCCGTATGCAGCGTAGTGCTTGGGAACCTCTCCCATTCGTCTTCTTCTCAGAATACCTTTGCTGCCGACTTGCACCAGGCTCGATACAAAATACTGCGTGTATTATCGGGCTTGGTTGCAAGATTGGCGGCTGTCAGCATTTCTGGGAGACCACCATGTCCGTCAGAGAAGCTTGGGTGGAGTCGTCGGACAAACTCGAGAAGGTGGGTATCAGCATGTGCATAGCTTTGTGCACGGTGGTGCACATAATCTGCGGTATTCGCCGCTAGCTTCGATCAGAAGCAGAGGGAAACGTTCCACCAATTGCTGCTGCCCTGCCCGGATTGTGCCTGGCTTCAAGCCTCTCTCCCCTTCTCAATGGGCGGTCTAGGTCTCCTGCAAACTTCCGACATTACCGAGTGTCGGAAGTTTGTTCCGACGTTACCGAGGCTGCTTACGCAGCATCTGTAATTGATTCTTTTGGACTTATCTCCGACCAGCAGACTCTTTCCCAGGACCGCCACATGGAAGAGATCCCTCGGTCCGCCATCTGACTCTTATCCTCCCGCCACCCGCAGCTGTCTTCGTCGCTTACAGCTACAGCGCTTTTCGAGCGTTGTTCATCGCCGGTCCCCGGCGAAAGGCTCCAGTCTGCGATCACAACTGAACTCATGCTATCGAAGTCCGATAGGTTGTTCTCGTCCGCGGCAGCCCACGACCGAGCACGGCTCCTCTCCGTGCGCGCATCCTCCGTCTCATCTGTTTTCTCTTCGCTTCCTCACCCCCACCGCGGCACGTACATGTCCTCTTCTATGTGGAAAGTCGCTCTGGCTCTCCGTCTCGGCATCGCGCTATTCTCTGGATCTACTCGCTGTCCGGTCTGCTCCCGGCGCTCGGCCTACTTCGCACCGGTCTTAGATCCAAGTGGTCAACACGCGTTGACCTGCAAATACGAAGACGGAATGAGTCGTCGTCATCACATCCTCCGCAACGTTCTTGCCTGCTACTGCAAGGAAGTTGGGATCGTCGCCCTCGTCTAGCACCCGCTCCTCTACCAGGTTTCCAACTCATCTGGGCATTCGGAGTCCCCCGTGCTACGAATGGACATTTGCATACCCGCTGCATACGGGCTTCACAGTACCGATATCGCCGTCGACGTTACTGCTGCCCACTCCTCCGCAAGCCGCCACATTTCGCCAAGTACGGTTACCTCAGGCGCTGACGCAACACTCGCAGAGCGCGAGTAACATCGTCATTACGGCACTTACTGAAACCAAAACGATATCCTCCTCTCCTCCGTCGGGATTGATATCTATGGCGCTTTGGGCGATGACGGTAAGGGTTTTTTCCGTCGCCTTGCTTCCTTCGCTGCTTCCCGTCGCGGTTCCTCCCCTCGACAGGAGCTCCGCGACTTCGTTACCCGTTTTGCGTTTAGTGTTTAGTCTACAAATAATTCAGGCGCGACAGGTTTTTACCCGCCTCCCGCATCCGTAGTTAATTGATGAATACCCTCCGCACGCTTCTGTGCAACATTGTACTACTCATAAAGATTTACTACCACCTTCATAGCAAACGGTTCACTACCCATCGTCACTATACTTCAAAAGGACGACTCTTTTGGAGTCGGATCTAAATATTTTCTAGCACAAGGGGAGGAGCAATCAAGAATGTTGAATAAAAAGCCTCGCAAGCTTTTTAGAGCTGGGAATAGTTGCATTTTCAACTGTTAATGCACATCCCGTGAGGCTGAGGGACTTTACTACTTGCTAACAAATCCAGGAAAGTTGAAGAACTCGCAGACTCTATCCACACAAGCAGAAGAAGTTAGCGGCAGAGCAAAGATACAGTATGTTGGGACCAACCGTCACCCGGATATTTCTAGTTGTGTTCAACTTCTGACCGGTGATATCGAAAAAGGGCTTGGAACATCAGAGAAAAGGCTCTTGGGTGTGATGAATGACTCCCGAGAGCCGCACGATCTTGGACTTAAAATATATCAATATAGAAAAGGACTCGTTGAGATTGATCCTGCTCACAGACTCTTCATTTGGTAATGCAAGCAATTGAGCATCTCAAGCTATTTTTACCATTGTTATTGCAGATGAGAACGATAACACCAACGCACTACACTATGGAAGCAGGATGTGTGGCAGAGTCACACGATCTTTGATGACTGCAGAGTTATTGGCGCTTACGAATGGTTACGATGAGGCATTCTATGTGAAATGTACATTTTGCGAAGTAATGAGATCTGATATCCCGTTAGACGTATATGTTGAATCTCGAACTACAGTCTGCTGTTAACAATAGTTCGCTTTGCAGGGTCGATAAAGTCGAAAACGAACATGATAGAGTGCAGAAAAAAGTACACAAGTTGCGATGATGTCCGGGTCGCATACTATTATTTTTACAGAGTGCAACTAATGTTAACTTAAGTAGCAATTCAAGGTACAATAGTAGTCAATATCAACATACAGATGGATGCCACCAAACGATGACATGGGATGATTCAAGACTCAGTTAACACGGTCAAACATAGATGGTCGTAAATAAGAGCATTCAAAGAATGCCATACGACCATTAAAATCAAAATCAAAATCATATCACTCCTTTAACCAAAGTTCTTCGTAGAACATTTGGTTTCAGATACTGTGTCAAAGTCAACGCATAGTCTTCCAGTGGAGAGTGTGAGCTGTAGTTTTCAGCTAGGTTGCTGTCCTTTTTGAAAGTGGATCAGCAAGGTTAGCGTTTCCAGGGATCTACGATATCTTGTCTACAGCACCAGTCTGGAACTCGTATCGGATGCACCCAAAATCACCGCGTATGGACTTATCAATAGAATTCTTCTGAGTGGAGAGTGAGGTGAACAAGTCTTTCGAGTCACCACAGATATGGAGCTTAATATCGATTCCGAGCAGTTCATAGAAGGCCTTACAGACAGTTTTACCGTCGTCAATACCTTCGGCTGCCGCAAAATTTCTGCAGCTGGTACACTTTTAACAGGCCGTTTGGCCTTATGTGACATCCAAGACACAACATGGTAGATTGAGTCGGTCTTCATTTCACCGAGCAACAGACCCGTTATTAAACCGAGCTGACTACAATCGTCTACTCGAGAGGCATCTGCAAAGACCAAAACGTTGGCTGGTATTCACTCTTATCAGTCGTCTAGGATATGCGATAGGTCTTCCAAACTTCTTGAGTTTCCGAACAACATTGACTTGGTCAAGTAAATGAGAGACTTTTCGGTCAGGAGCCTTTTGTTGAAGGTAGCTCGCATGGAAAGAGCGAAATGGTGAGGCTGCTGTTCTAATCGAACCCAACGAGCCGTTAGTCGATGAAAATACAGACTTTTCAATTGGGATTAAATCATCATCAGACTGCTTTCGACGATGCCTTGAGAAAGGATATTCAATAACAGCATCTACTTATCGCTGCCATCAGTCTCGATGGTATGGTCACCATTTTTTTATTTTGATTCCAAAGTATCTCAGTTTTCCGGGACCATGGTTACGTCACCAAACTTAAACTTTTGATCAAACTGGCCTATAAATTCTTGAGAACGATTGCCTTCACCTGCAATTTTAAGATCGTTTACGATCTTGGCGACGAGGAGAGCTATGCGACCAATTTATTTCTTAAAGAAAACCTGAGGCACATAAGCAGACTGAGTGAGGCCAATATCAACCGTGAGTTTGTCAGATTGGTTCTACCATTTTGCGTTGGCATTCACCAACCCATAAGATGCAGTTAGCAAGAACCATAAATGAGATGCCTTCAGATTGCTCTCCTTTAGTGGACGAAATAGACGTCTCGTTGAGCTACAACTGTTTGTAAAAACGCCACTTTAACATCAGCCTTATACAATGTTTATCCGAATTGTAATGTAATAGGTTCTAAAATGCGCGGACCGATTGGCGGACAGATCGCTCAGTCTTTGCTTAGCATGTTCTTCATTTGGTCGTCGTTACCATGAGGAGCAATCCGGGCTTTCAATTTTAGTGAACCATCATTGTTCATCTTTACCTTATAGATTGGGTGGCTATTGATGGCATTAGCGTCTGCTGGAACCTTGGAATAGGGAAAAGGACGAACTGTTTTAAAGAATGTGTCTTCTTCCTTATTATAGACATTAAAAAGGACATACTGATCGAAACCTTGTGCTTCATGCTACAGAAAAGACTTGTCGTAGTAGTAGTCAACCATAGAAGTCAATACACCACTCTCTGAAGTTTTCAAATCAAGGTCAGGTGCCAGTCTACTTGAACTGGCTAGCAATGAATCTGAATAATTCCAGAATTACTTTTTCATGTCAAGGTATTCTTTGTCTCCATCAGCACAATGTATATTTAGAGGACTGTTATCTGCTTGAGAGTGAGCAGTTACAGGATAGAATTGATCATCTATTGGCCAATAAACTGAGACGGTTTCTCCGACAGAGGGTTCATTACTATATAATCTCTACCCATATCAACATCTGTAGGGCTGCCATTTGATCGAGTTGGACTTAATTAATGATTAATATCTGTAGACAGAGGTTCTTTAGCGTTGTCCAATTCGTTATCAAGTGTGTCAATCTCATCTTGCACTAATTTTGCAAAGCTGTTTTCCGGTAACGCAGATCTAGTGTCCTCGAATGCAACCATTATTTCTCTTCCGTTTCTTCCGGATACAATAATGGACCGTGCTTTATAGTTGATGTAAGTAATGGATTTAGGGTCTGACTACTTACCATTCTTATGAAATTCTTTCTTTTGGAATTTTTCAATACGACATCCAATAGGAAGCGGAGTCTCTTTCACTGACTTCGAATGCATGATACGGATTAGTTTTCTCCGAGCTTGAAGTTGATCACGAGCAACTATCACATCTTGCGGTATGACATTGTCGAATGGTTTCGCCGCGACTTTTGGAGAAGCCTTTGGCTAATTCAAATGCCGACATAGTGTCTTTACCATATAGGTCATTGGATA
Organism: Kappaphycus alvarezii; assembly: GCA_002205965.3. Classification (NCBI taxonomy): domain Eukaryota; phylum Rhodophyta; class Florideophyceae; order Gigartinales; family Solieriaceae; genus Kappaphycus; species Kappaphycus alvarezii. Next base: position 596,123 of record NADL03000831.1, read on the forward strand.
TTCTCACAGTTTTATATGCAGCGCGAACCGGGTCAAATTGTGTTTCATTTGAAGCCTTCAAGCGGACAAAAATACTCCGAATAATGTTGTGTTTGGACTCTATGGCATTTTTAGAGTGCCTATCGGCCGATATTGCTTCGATCGGTAGGCAAAGCTTCTCTGCATACTGCTTGAAGTCGCCTTTTTGGAAGGCTTTGTCTGCACGGATCGAGCGGGGTACCAAAATTGGGAGACCCAACGTGCCTCGAATGCGGTAATAGACTCCTTAAGAGTGGCTGACGTAACAAAATATGCTGCCGAAAATCTTGTAACCAGGTCCATACAGTGCATTAGACGTACTTCGACTAAGTATAGATGATAAATACATAGCAATTCATTAAATTCAGTTGACAGGGAGCTAATTGATACCTTTCGGCCTTGCTGGAGTTTGGAAGTTACACGAAAGCTGTAAAATCACCAATAATTTGAGTGAGATACGATTTAACGGCATCATTCCGCAAACCGTTTCGTTCTAAAAGCAGTTTGTAGTCTGTAAAGCTTGCGTGTGCACACACATGCTTATGAAGCTTATCGATAATAGATTTGATATGAGACCATGGCGTAGTTCCTAACGTAATTGCAGACATGCAAGAATAGTGGACCTGTCATTATTGCATGTTATGAAACGATCCAACTTGATGTAACTGAGAAATTTATGATCTACAATCGATATGTAGTCTCGACAATTACCTATCATGAACAAAATTGCGTTCTTATTAATATGCTCTATACTAGCCTTACGCGTAACATTACGTCCGATGACCCACTGGGAAGATCCTTAGAGTAATAGGTGGGTGATATGGACTTTATTTCCATTATCAGACTCAGCAGTGGGAGTGATAGATCCCAAGATACGCCGAGCAGGGCTTGAGTACATTCTGAGTCAATATTGCCAGTGTATGTGCCCGTTCAAAGACTTAGGAAAAGGGAGAAACTCTGGATTTGAGGGGAGCCCAAAGTGATCGACGAGCAAGTTAAGCTCAACTTTTCCAGTTGCAGAATAGGGTGCACCATCATCAACAAGTGGTCCTAGTTCACCAGATGATGTTGTGGAAGCGGAGGATCCAATTACTGTTGCAATTTTAAACGATACAGTCTTCTTCCTCGATTTATCGTTACCATGTTGAACGCAATTCTGTGCTGTGCCATTATTATTATCTCGAGAACCATTTATGAGTTCATCATAAGACTTGACGTGTAACGGAAGCGATCCATCAGGATTATGGTTGCGTCTCCAATGTCCATATATACCACATATATCGCAGGATATTTCATGGTTGCATTGATAACTTTGTGATGGAACTTACTGCCACGAGGACGGCTTCTTAAATTGATATTTCCAATGTGAGATGTACTGACATTAAGAAGATCTGCTCCGTTCTGATTATGTGAAGACTTTTCACATTGCTTAATTACCGAAGAAGAACGGACTGATATGTTATAGCGCCCAAGAACTGGTCATTAGACGATTGCGCATTCAGATTCACATGAGAAAGAGCTGCCTCCGCCATAACTGACACTCGTTGCGAGTCGTCAATTGCTGAATTTGAAAGCAGCATTAGTGCGGTTATGCATTAAGGTAGCTTAGTGGTTGTCGAGATGGAGTTGAACTTGGCGATTTGAGTGGAGAAGTGAGATTCAAAGTTTTCGTGGTCTCAGTGCCTCTACGCCTTGTATTCCATAGTACATTGAAAGCACGATATGCTTCGCTCACGACTGTTATTGCATCACGTTGGTATATCTTGCCAACAATTAGGTCAACAGCACCATCTCCAACCAGTTGTTCATCCGTGATTACTGAACAGGGGTCCTTGACATGACCATATAATGGTGAATTCAGACAAATTGCTTGTAAAGACGGAGGAATCTTATTACTGTTAAAGTCACGGAGTGTGTTGTTGAACGTTTGACATAATTTGACTGCGTTTCTGTATTCTTCCTGGTCACATTTTCCATATGTCCAAGTTGGTGACTTTGCATCCCAGAAACATTTAGGCCTAGAAGCCAGACTTGATTGGGGTGCTGGGACTATGACTAACAATGGGTCGCTTTACAGGGTCGATAAAGTCGAAAACGAACATGATAGAGTGCAGAAAAAAGTACACAAGTTGTGCGATGATGTCGGAGTCGCATACCATTATTTTTACAGAGTGCAACTAATGTTAACTTAAGTAGCAATTCAAGGTACAATAGTAGTCAATATATCAACATACAGATGGATGCCACCAAACGATTACATGGGATTATTCAAGACTCAGATAACACGGTCAAACATAGATGGTCATAAATAAGAGAATTCAAAGAGCCATATGAACATTAAAGTCAAATTCAAATTCGTAGCTGTGTAGTGAAAAACGCACACACAATGGAGAAACGTTTGTAAATTGACGTCGCTGCTATTATATAATCTCTTTTTTTACCAACCAAGAGATTGGTAGTATTAGATAGATACCAGGGAAGCTGAATTACGCCGATGGACTTATCCTTTCCGAAATTCTACCTTATGACCACCCGCGACTTGTCTCAATGCGAAATAAAAAGGTACAATTAACGGCGACAGGTTGGATCGAAAGCTTTGATACTCAAGCTTGAAAAGAAGAAAAGTTCTATTGTCGTGAATCAACGGACTCTCCAAGATTCACTCTGTCAAATGATTTCTTGTTTCATCAACTCTCCTTATTACTCAGCATTTCGTACGAAAGCATCACCTTTAATGATCAATACTCAAGAGACCGCTCGCGCCATACAGTGCAGGGCCTGGGAATACACAGCAGGCGCCAAATCGGTGGTGTGGTCAAGAAGCCGCCGATTAACGGACGTAGCAACGTATTGGACAATCAGGCATATGAATCTAGCATGGAGCGAATGTTTCTCGGCGCGAACTGAGGTACCACGCTTGCTGGCGAGAAAGGGGCAATTTGTTGCACAGCTTGATCAAACTGATGTGCGCAAGATTTGAGCACGAAAAAAATTCTAGAAGAGGACCAAATGTGGATACAGTATCGGAACATGGAAGGTTTTTTTTACAGTTTCTGAATTTGTAAGATATTTTTAATTTGGATGAGTGTGGCAAAATCATGGGGTGATTTTTTTGTTTTACGACATGGCGCCATTATTAGATGACATTACTGTACACGTCCAAGGTTGTCATACTTTTCGAAGACTTCGGATTTTTAAAGCTCGAAATCGACGTCGTTGAGGCAAACCCCCGCCATCAACTACCCCATCGGCTCACCCCTTCTTTTGCCCCTTAACATGACCAACCTCCGCCCTTCCCTCGCCATCACAAAGTCATCCTGAGGCCGTCGTCCATTCAACTTTTTGGCCCTGATTGCAAATGGTCCAACCGACTGCGATGATTACTGTAGAAGGCTGGACCGGGAACGCGTTTGGGAGTGGGTCCGCCGTAACTGCTTCGAGTAGGCAGAAGAGTAGGAGGAGGGAGGAGAGGAGGAAGAGGAGGGAGGAGAGGAGGAAGAGGAGGAGGAAGAGGAGGACTGGGTAGACCCGTGGGAGCCACTAGTGTATAACGGTGGGAGGGCTCCTATGCTGAACGAAGGGGAGACTGAATTATTAATTGTGATCTCTGACTCTTCTGACGAAGATGAAGAGAGGAGTGAAGAGGAGGATGAGGAGTTTGAGGGGGAGGGAGACGTTGAAAGTGCTCGATTAATGGGGAAGGGGCCAGAAAATATGGACCAGGTGTCCCGACTCTGGAACCGGATGGGGCGTCCTCAGTGGTCTAGATATTTCGCAGGAGGCATTGGAGAATTCTAAGCCGTTCCCGGATATTTGTGTGGACTGCATGGTGGAATGGATATTTTGGGGAACTGTTTGGATCTGATCTAGAGGACTAAGATACTAAGGAAAGAACCTAGATATTTATCATGATAGTATCTGCTGTTAGTCTTTCTAGTTCACAAGATTCCATTTGATGCATTTTATGGTTCTTAGTATGTTTGTTTGAGACTTTAGGGTAGCCAAAAAGTCTATATCAGCTGAGTAAACTGCTTCCTCTTGTGGAGGTCAAGCAAGTTGGCAGACAATTCAAGTCGAGTCCCGAGTAGTAGAAGTTAATAGTCAACTTCAGACCAAGAAAAAGTTTTCCTACGCTGGTCGCAGAGCATCAGTGGTAGACCCTGCCCCTTCCATATTTGCTTGTAGCCCTCTCAACTCTCTTCCATATACACTCCTTTTTGTTCGTTCAATATACCACGGTAGCACTTTTGTCGCTCGCAAACACCTCCTTCTTGGGGTAGTTGTTCTGAGTATCTCTTCTCCCGACGATTTACCCCTATCATTTGGTACTCTTGTGGAGGGGTTGCACCCGAGGTATTCGAGTTGAGCAGTAGTAAGGAACACTTCGGGGGATTTCTTTTCTGTAATCATGGATCTCAACGCTGCTCGTATAACGTTCACAGGGGGCAAGACTGAAGACGTTGAGGAGTTTTTCTACATATGTCAACGTTGTGATGGTGAGAAGAGCGATGAAGAGAAGGCCGCAAGTATCTTCGCCTATCTTCATGGTGACGCAAAGCACAAATATAAGTCCAAGTTTATCGACGGGTGGTCTCTTAACGGGAATGGGCGTAACTTCGGTGAGGTATGTGAGTGGCTTGTGAAAGAGTATGCTAAGGAGGTAGAACCAGATGAGATGATTCGTACCGCCATAGAGGCCCGGCTCAACTTCGACGATTTGTTAAGCTCATTTGTATACTTGTGTGATCTTTATGAAAAGGCTGGGTTCAACGCCCAAGCCAAGTACGGAATGCTGCGTAAGGCGGCTATGGGGGATAAGCGGCTCTCCGATTTCCTCCTCATCAAGGGCCCTCACACTTTTGATGATGAACTGAAGGGTACCATAGTAGAATTTGTCAAAAATTCGGAGACGTTTCAGTCACTGAGTGAGGTACCGAGGGAAACCCGCACATCGATGTCTATCGTACATCCTGAAAAGAATTATCAAAGGCCGGCTACTAGTGCAGCGGCATTAGAATCTGTCAGGAGCGATGTCAAAAACTTGGAAGAAAGGTTGGAAACCCGATTCGATAATCGACTTGACATGATAACCTCGCAGTTGGAAAGCCTTACTCTTACCATTAAGAAGAACCAGTCTGGGGCCCCTAAGCCGCAGAAGTCTGTTCTTACTGTCACAAGCCTGGACACTTTGCAAACAGGTGTCCTGATAATCCACATAGAAACACTCGTTGTGCAAAGTGCGGTCGATATGGGCATCATGAAAGTAACTGCTGGTCTAAAGACAACAGAAGAGCAAATTTATCGGAAGCAAGGAGTGAGTCAGGACCAGAGGTGAAAATCTTACAAAAAGAAGGATCAAAGGTTGACGGATGCCGGTAACGTATCCATCGCTGAAGAATTAGTCAAGTCAATGTGACAAAAAGGGATGGGGAAGGGAACATTTTATCGAAGAAACCTAGGCTAGATATGGAATGCTGGAGCATATCCCAGCACCTGTACCTCCTCGAACCAAGAGGTCTGATCAAGTTGTTCCAGGAGTGGGAGTCACTCCGGCCAAGAAGACGAAAAAGAGTAAGAAAGTTAAGAGTATCTCTAAGGACGTACTAGAGTATGTGAAGAGGTACAATTTGGTGGCTGAGCTTGCATCGGCCCCAACTGGGATAACGTTTGGTCAACTTTTGAGGGGCGACGCAGAGGATGCGAGAAAAGAACTCAAAAAAATTATCAGGTCTAATAAGTCCGCTAAGGGTAAGAAACTGTTTCTTCAATCGGCCTCGACAGCACCAAGACGTCTTAAGCTGGTACCAGTCAAAGTATTGGGTATGAAAACCCAAGCTCTCTTCGATTCGGGTGCTGTTCCAAACCTCATTTCAGAAACTTTGGTGACAGATCTAGGTCTCGAAATTACTCCAACGACTCGAAAAATAACTGTAGCGGATGGAACCGTCTCAAAATGCATGGGCACTGTTGACAAGGTTTCCGTGTTCTTTGGGGACTCTAAAGTTGATGTAGACTTTCTTGTCATGCCGATCTCCCTTTCGATGCAATCATTGGCTGCCCTACCATGGAAAGACTAGGGACATGCATTGACTTGGGCAACCAAATGGTTTCAGTTAATATTGACGGCAGAACCGTGAAGATGCCCCTGGATTTCGACAAAAGCACACATCCTGAAGATTTAAAGAAACGGACAGTGAAGATTTCACTTCTAGCTATGACAGCGAAGATTCGAACCAACTAACACTTTCGGAAGTGGAAAAGGGTACCCTCGGGGGTAATGAACATGGCATGGGACGATTATGATTCTGGGTTTGAAAAGATGACGACTGGAATTCTAGGATAGTTTGACCCGAATGTGTTTCTTTTTGCGATGATATCGAATCAAAGGACAGGAATTCGAGCATGAAAGAAGATTACCTTTGCAAAGAAAATAAGAATATGTCGAATTCCATATCTGAAGATGTGAGCACGCGGAAGAGGTCCTTCAAAATATTGAGGTTGAGGATCAAGAAGAAAAAGCGCCAAATGGCAGAAATCCAAGGAAAAGTAGCACCTTCCCTCCTGAAAATATCCGACATGTTAACATCTTCCGAAGTAATTGCATGGAGCGTTTCAGATTTAAGACAAGCAAGTGTACTTATCACTCACTCGTTCGAACTTACCGACACTCAACCATTTACCACAAGCCTAGACGTCAACCGCCAAAATATGACCAATTTATCTCAGAAAATGTTACAAGTATGCTGAAAAATGATATTATTCGGCCAGTTTCATCCCCATGGTCTTTCCAGTTGTGGTCGCACCAAAGAAGGATGGAAAGCTGCGTTTTTGCGTCGATTACCGACAACTGAACCAGAGAATGATACCCGATCGATTTCCGATTCCGAAATGGAGGAATCCTCGAGGACCTGAAGGACGGGAGATATTTCACCTCAATTGACCTTTACACTGGCTATTGGCAGATTCCATTGGATGAAAAATGTAAGGAAAAACAACCTTTACCAGCAAAGCCGGTACGTTCAGGTTCGAAGTGATGCCTTTTGGTCTCATGAATGCACCAGCTACATTCCAAAGAATGATGAACGAGGTTTTGAAAGGACTTCCATTCGCAAGAGTCTATATCGATGATGTCGTCATATTCTCAGAAACATTGGATCAGCACATCTCGCATCAAGACAGTTGTGGAGAGGATATCGGATATAGCTTGAAAATTAAGTTGAGCAAATGCTTCTTTGCGAAAACTTCTATCCAATTACTCGGTCATATCGTCGACCAAGAGGGAATTAGAGTGGATCCAGAGAAAACGAAAAAAATCAAGTTGGCACCAAGGCCCGCTTCAAAGACGGAGGTCCGAAGCTTCTTAGGACTGGCCTCATATTACAGAAGATTTATCAAAGATTTCGCCAAGACTGCAGCACCGTTACATGCCAGCACTACGAAGAACGGAAAATTTTACTGGAACAAGGAAATGGAAACTGCATTTAGGAGCTTAAAGATAAGCTATGTGTCCCCCAGTTCTCATGTACCCAGATTTCAAGAGACCATTCGTTGTGGAACAGATGCCTCAGAACGGTCTTTGGGTGCCGTTTTGTCCCAAAAAGATGAAAACGGAAGACTACACCCTGTTCAATTCGCAAGCCGAACTCTGAATGATGCGGAAATGAGATACTCAGTCTGCGAGAAAGAAGCGCTAGCTGTCGTCTTCGCGCTGAAAAAGTTTCGCGTATACCTTTTATCACTCGAGAAATTTGTCTTGATAACTGATCACCAGGCACTTAAGCAGCATTCCAAAAGAAAGATGTACATCACCGCTTGCCCGATGGCTCGACATTTTCGCAGAATATCGGTTTGAAATTGTGTATAGACCTGGATACAATAATAAGCCTGCTGATTACCTATCACGCTTGAGAGATCCAATGAGTCCAAATAAAAAGATTCCAAGGACATCGTCGGAGTTGCCGGGGTGCAAGTGCCGAACTATAACGAGTAGGAAGCTAATATTCACGGACTACTGAAATTTTTGATGGAATAGAAATGAGACAGGTTGATCTTGAATACAGAAACTGGGTACACAGGAATCAAAAGGTTTTTGCATTGTGGAATGGGAAACTCTTCCGACATACTAAAACAGATCCTCGACTAGTGGCCACTTTGAAAAAAATCAAGATCTTGAGGACTTTCCATGATGAGTTAGGGCATTGGGATCTCGAAACTAAATTCATTACAGAAAGATTCTGGTAGCCCAATACCATAATGACGTCTATGAAGTCCATAATTTCTGAAAAGCTGCAAACAATGTCATTTCACTCCGATACGAGAGTATAACACAACTCTAAGCTTTCCAGTTTCCGGTCTTTTTGAAACCTTCTCAATCGACTTTGCCCGCACATTCAAGGAAACATCTTCCGGAAACGAAATATCTCCTAATCGGGGTGGAACATCTTACTGGATGGCCAATAGCAGTTGCAGTTGAGGAGGCTAATGCTGAGGTGGTCCTGAGATTTATCGAAAAAGAAATAATTGAACCGTTTGGTCTTCCAAAAAGGATCATCTCGGATAGCGCTCTTTGTTTTACTGCAACAGTACTGCTTCTTTTTGAAAGAGAAAGGGATTTAGTTGAAACAGGTCTTGATTACGCTCTTATATCCAACGGGAAAGCAGAAAGATGGTTGGAACCATCAAACGCGCACCTAATTTTTGGAATATTTCATAGATAATCAACTGCATCCCTATTTGTTTGAAAGGCCTTATGTTATAGCAAAAAAAAAGTACATTAATGCAAACAGATGAAGAATAATGACGAGTAGAGACGTTCGTCTTGAGCGACCGGGCGTGTTATAATGAAAATTCTAGATAATATTGGCTCTGAGCTGCATGAGCTGGCATGCTGAGCTGCATGAGCTGGCATGCTGCGCGGGCTGAGCTGGAATGCTGCGCTGGCTGCATTATCACTGTACTTACACCTTATCTTCAATTATTTCGGGAGGATGCTTTGCACCGTGCTGTGGCGGTGCAGATATGGCACATAGGTACTGCATAAGTGCTACAAATTATGAGTGTTGAAAACTCGATATAAGGGCTGTTTGCAATGAAACAGTAGGAGTGCTTGTGAGCCAGCATAGCCGAGCGGGGAGCTCAACAAATTAAGTTGCAGACAAAGCATAAAGCAAGTTGGCAGATAAATCAAAGCCAAGTACCGAGTAGTAGGAAGTTGAGAGTCAACTTCAGATCCAAGAAACATTTTCCTACGCTGGTCACAGAGCATCAGTAGTAGACCCTTCCCCTTCCATACTTGCATATAGAACTCTCACCTGTCTTCCTTATCCACTTCTTTTTGTTCGTTCAACTGAACCAGGGTAGCATTTTTGTCGCTTGCAACAACTCCTTCTTGGGGTAGTTGGTTCTGAGTATCTCTTCTCCGGCGATTTACCCCTATCAGATACGACAGATAAATAGGCGTATAATCCCACCCCATAACAATGGGCCGTAACTTAGTACTGTTAGGTTTCGGCATACCGAGGAGGAGGGCACTGGAGAATGAAGACGTGAGCTGGGAGGGGAGTTTTCCAGCGATGCAGTCATTCACGAAATCGGTAAAGGCCGAGAGAGAAGAATGGGTCGGCTCTGGCCCCCTGGATCATGAGCAAGAGAGCATAGGACTCCTGGGCGCAGTCCGTGAGGACCAGGGGCACTGTGGAAGGGAAGTGTCCTGAGGACGCGGCGCACTTCCGCCTCGGTGAAGGTATAGGGAGGAAGAAGCGTGGATGAAGGGGAGGATTGAAACGCCAAGGATGGGGAAGGATGGAGAGATTCCAGATTAGCAGCCTTGTCCGGTGTGCAAGGAGCAGGGGGTGTATCGCAGCAGAGAGACTGGGCGGCTTTGACGACAGCACCTTCGGACATTCGTTGACGTGTCCGACGGAGCGGGTCATGAGTTCGCGGGGAAGAAGAGGAAGGGAGGGAGCCGAATGCAGTCGTGGCACTTTCGAAGAGATAATGCCAGCGACCAGCCTTGGCGGAACAAATGCGGGAGTGAAGAGATCGAGAAAAAGCAGAACAATTACTATTCCGTGGTCTCCTTTTCCATTCTTCCTTTTAACCAATTTTTCTATGGCATTAACTCTAGGGAAAGAGGCATCGAGGTCAGCGTTGTTCCGGGCGCGTATGAATGAGGTGAAGAGGCTTTCCATAAGCTCGTTCAGGCAGATCGGAGTCCAATAAGGAATATACGTAACGGTAGGCACAGACAGGAGGGAGATAATGAAGGGAAGAGGGCAGGATTCGGCAACAAGAGGACTGTGGCGGTCGAAGCGAGGGCGACGGGAACTGGAAGATGGATAGGCATGGAGAGGGGTACTATATTTAGAGTAATTCATAGACGGAGCAGGAGGCGATACGTACTCTAGACAGCTGTAGCGACCGCTAGTGTTGGAGGATGAGGGGTCAGTGCGTGGAGCAGGGGAACGCCGAGAGCAAGGGGAGCAGGTTGGGGGGACGAGGAAGGGGCAGAGCTGACGATGGTCCAGCCGTCAGTAGAAGCAGCGGGAGTAGGACGTTCGGAGGGATTGGCAGCGATGACCTGAACGGAAGGCGAGAGAGCGGGGCGATGCTTTGGTATGCAGGAAAGATTGAAAGTTTGTTTTAGATGACGGAATCAACATCGCGGAGGGCGGAGGCGAAAGAGCGCACAGGGATCCAGGAGCAAGCAGGAGATTCGTGACGAGTGATTTCTGCACGCAGCCCAGACCAGGTGGTAGCCATATAGCCTTCAGGAGTGGTGGCATCGAGAGAGACAACATCAGAGAACTGGAGCTGTGGGGGCTCGTAGTTATCTGACGTTGTGGCAAGGGAACGAAACGAAGAGTTGGCAGCAGGAAGAGATCAGAGGTCACGTTCCTCAGCACAACCAAGGAAATCGTGGAGGATCTGATGTGCGCAAATTCGCAAACGAAAAATATCTAGATGAGGACCATGATTGTATACAGTATCGGAATTGGGGAGATATTTTTACAGTTTTTGAATTTGCAAATATTTTTAATTTGGGTGAGTGTGGCAAATTCGTCGGTTGATTTTTTCATTTTAGGACACTCTGTCATAGTAGATGTCAGTACAGTTCCAGGTTGTGGTGATACTACAAGTAGCTCTGAAAGGTCTATATAATGGCCACATCAATTCCCCCTGGCCGATGGGTGGCTGGCATGGGTATGGCACCTAGATATTTACCTTGAGGAAATATCTTCTAATAGTCTCTCTGGTTCACACGATTACCGTGAATACATTTTATGGTTATTAGTATGTTTGTTTGGACTTTTAGGGTAGCCAAAAGTCTATATAAGCTGAGTAAACTGCTTCCTTTAGTGGAGATGAAGCAAGTTGGCAGACAACTTCAAGCCAAGTCCCGAGTAGTAGGAAGTTGAGAGTCAACTTCAGACCCAAGAAAACTTTTTCTTACGCTAGTCGCAGAGCGTCGGTTGTAGACCCTGCCCCTTTTATACTTGCTTTTAGCTTTCTCAACTCTCTTCTATATACACACCCTTTTGTTCGTTCAACAATACCACGTTAGCGCTTTTTTCGCTCGCAACACCTCCCTCTCAGGGTAATTGGTTCTGAAGATCTCTTCCCCCGCCGATTTACCCCTATCATTTGGTACTCTTGTGGACGGGGTTGCACCCGAGGTATTCGAGTTGAGCAGTAGTAAGGAACACTTCGGGGGATTTCTTTTCGGTAATCATGGATCTCAATGCTGCTCGTATAACGTTTACAGGGGCAAGACTGAAGACGTTGAGGAGTTTTTCTGTACATATGTCAACGTTTTGAGGCTTGAGAAGGGCGATGAAGAGAAGGACGCAAGTATCTTCGCCTATCTTCATGGTGACGCAAAGCACAAATATAAGGCCAAGTATATTGACGGGCGGTCTCTTAACGGTAATGGGCGTAACTTCGGTGAGGTATGTGAGTGGCTTGTGAAAGAGTATGCTAAGGAGGTAGAACCAGATGAGATGATTCGTACCGCCATAGAGGCCGGCTCAACTTCGACGATTTGTTAAGCTCATTGGTGTACTTGTGTGATCTTTATGAAAAGGCTGGGTTCAACGCCCAAGCCAAGTACGGAATGCTGCGTAAGGCGGCTATGGGGGATAAGCGGCTCTCCGATTTCCTCCTCATCAAGGGCCCTCACACTTTTGATGAACTGAAGGGTACCATAGTAGAATTTGTCAAAAATTCGGAGACGTTTCAGTCACTGAGTGAGGTACCGAGGGAAACCCGCACATCGATGTCTATCGTACATCCTGAAAAGAATTATCAAAGGCCGGCTACTAGTGCAGCGGCATTAGAATCTGTCAGGAGCGATGTCAAAAATTGGAAGAAAGGTTGGAAACCCGATTCGATATCGATAACATGATAACCTCGCAGTTGGAAAGCCTTACTCTTACCATTAAGAAGAACCAGTCTGGGGCCCCTAAGGCCGCAGAAGTCTGTTCTTACTGTCACAAGCCTGGACACTTTGCAAACAGGTGTCCTGATAATCCACATAGAAACACTCGTTGTGCAAAGTGCGGTCGATATGGGCATCATGAAAGTAACTGCTGGTCTAAAGACAACAGAAGAGCAAATTTATCGGAAGCAAGGAGTGAGTCAGGACCAGAGGTGAAAATCTTACAAAATAGAAGGGATCAAAGGTTGACGGATGCGGTAACGTATCCATCGCTGAAGAGATTAGTCAAGTCAATGTGACAAAAAGGGATGGGGAAGGGAACATTTTATCGAAGAAACCTAGGCTAGAGTATGGAATGCTGGAGCATATCCCAGCACCTGTACCTCCTCGAACCAAGAGGTCTGATCAAGTTGTTCCAGGAGTGGGAGTCACTCCGGCCAAGAAGACGAAAAAGAGTAAGAAAGTTAAGAGTATCTCTAAGGACGTACTAGAGTATGTGAAGAGGTACAATTTGGTGGCTGAGCTTGCATCGGCCCCAACTGGGATAACGTTTGGTCAACTTTTGAGGGGCGACGCAGAGGATGCGAGAAAAGAACTCAAAAAAATTATCAGGTCTAATAAGTCCGCTAAGGGTAAGAAACTGTTTCTTCAATCGGCCTCGACAGCACCAAGACGTCTTAAGCTGGTACCAGTCAAAGTATTGGGTATGAAAACCCAAGCTCTCTTCGATTCGGGTGCTGTTCCAAACCTCATTTCAGAAACTTTGGTGACAGATCTAGGTCTCGAAATTACTCCAACGACTCGAAAAATAACTGTAGCGGATGGAACCGTCTCAAAATGCATGGGCACTGTTGACAAGGTTTCCGTGTTCTTTGGGGACTCTAAAGTTGATGTAGACTTTCTTGTCATGCCGGATCTCCCTTTCGATGCAATCATTGGCTGCCCCAATGGAAAGACTAGGGACATGCATTGACTTGGGCAACCAAATGGTTTCAGTTAATATTGACGGCAGAACCGTGAAGATGCCCCTGGATTTCGACAAAAGCACGCATCCTGAAGATTTAAAAGAAACGGACAGTGAAGATTTCACTTCTAGCTATGACAGCGAAGATTCGGAACCAACTAACACTTTCGGAAGTGGAAAAGGGTACCCTCGGGGGTTAATGAACATGGCATGGGACGATTATGATTCCGGGTTTGAAACAGATGACGACTGGGATTCTAGGATAAGTTTGAAACCCGAATGTGTTTCTTTTTGCGATGATATCGAATCAAAGGACAGAATTCGGAGCATGAAAGAAGATTACCTTTGCAAAGAAAATAAGAATACGTCGAATTCCATATATGAAGATGTGAGCACGACGGAAGAGGTCCTTCAAAATATTGAGGTTGAGGATCAAGAAGAAAAAGGGCGCCAAATGGCAGAAATCCAAGGAAAAGTGCAGCACCTTCCCGCCCCCGCCTCACTGAAAATATCCGACATGTTAACATCTTCCGAAGTAATTGCATGGAGCGTTTCAGATTTAAGACAAGCAAGTGTACCGGTTACTCACTCGTTCGAACTTACCGACACTCAACCGATTTACCACAAGCCTAGACGTCAACCGCCAAAATATGACCAATTTATCTCAGAAAATGTTACAAGTATGCTGAAAAATGATATTATTCGACCAGTTTCATCCCCATGGTCGTTTCCAGTTGTGGTCGCACCAAAGAAGGATGGAAAGCTGCGTTTTTGCGTCGATTACCGACAACTGAACCAGAGAATGATACCCGATCGATTTCCGATTCCGAACATGGAGGAGATCCTCGAGGACCTGAAGGACGGGAGATATTTCACCTCAATTGACCTTTACACTGGCTATTGGCAGATTCCATTGGATGAAAAATGTAAGGAAAAAACAACCTTTACCAGCAAAGCCGGTACGTTCAGGTTCGAAGTGATGCCTTTTGGTCTCATGAATGCACCAGCTACATTCCAAAGAATGATGAACGAGGTTTTGAAAGGACTTCCATTCGCAAGAGTCTATATCGATGATGTCGTCATATTCTCAGAAACATTGGATCAGCACATCTCGCACGTCAAGACAGTTGTGGAGAGGATATCGGAGTATAGCTTGAAAATTAAGTTGAGCAAATGCTTCTTTGCGAAAACTTCTATCCAATTACTCGGTCATATCGTCGACCAAGAGGGAATTAGAGTGGATCCAGAGAAAACGAAAAAAATCAAGTTGGCACCAAGGCCCGCTTCAAAGACGGAGGTCCGAAGCTTCTTAGGACTGGCCTCATATTACAGAAGATTTATCAAAGATTTCGCCAAGACTGCAGCACCGTTACATGCCAGCACTACGAAGAACGGAAAATTTTACTGGAACAAGGAAATGGAAACTGCATTTCAGGAGCTTAAAGATAAGCTATGTGTCCCCCCAGTTCTCATGTACCCAGATTTCAAGAGACCATTCGTTGTGGAGACAGATGCCTCAGAACGGTCTTTGGGTGCCGTTTTGTCCCAAAAAGATGAAAACGGAAGACTACACCCTGTTCAATTCGCAAGCCGAACTCTGAATGACGCGGAAAAGAGATACTCAGTCTGCGAGAAAGAAGCGCTAGCTGTCGTCTTCGCGCTGAAAAAGTTTCGCGTATACCTTTTATCACTCGAGAAATTTGTCTTGATAACTGATCACCAGGCACTTAAAACAGCATTCCAAAAGAAGGATGTACATCACCGCTTGGCCCGATGGCTCGACATTTTCGCAGAATATCGGTTTGAAATTGTGTATAGACCCGGACGCAATAATCAGCCTGCCGATTACCTATCCCGCTTGAGGGACGCACTGATTCCAAATGAAAAAGCTTCGGAGGACATCGTCGGAGTCGCCGAGTTGCAGTTGCCGAACGATAACGAGTACGAAGCTAATATTCACGGACTGATCAAATTCCTCGATGGACTAGAAATGAGAAAGGTTGATCTTGAACACCGAAATTGGGTACGCAGGAATCAAAAGGCTTTTACATTGTGGAATGGGAAACTTTTCCGGCACACTAAAGCCGGTCCCCGACTAGTGGCCCCTTTGAAAGAAAGAATGAAGATTGAGGACTTTCCATGATGAGCTAGGGCATTGGGATCTCGAAACAAAAACATTCGTAACTGAGAGATTCTGGTGGCCCGGTATCCATAAGGACGTCTATAACTTCGTGAAAAGCTGCGACAACTGCCAAAAATTCACTCCAATACGGAAGTATAAGACAACTCTAAGTTTTCCAGTTTCCGGTCTCTTTGAAACCTTCTCAATTGACTTCGCGGGCCCGTTCAAGGAAACTTCTTCCGGAAACAAATATCTCCTTATAGGGGTGGAACATCTTACTGGATGGCCAATAGCAGTTGCATCGAGGAGGCAAATGCTGAGGTGGTACTGAGATTCATCGAAAAAGAAATAATTGAACCGTTTGGTCTTCCAAAAAGGATCATCTCGGATAACGCCCTTTGTTTTACTGCAACTTCACTGCTTCGTTTTTGGAAGAGAAAGGGATTCAGCTGAAGACCGTTCTCGCATACGCTCCTATGTCCAACGGGAAAGCGGAGAGGATGGTTGGAACCATCAAACGAGCAATATCGAAAACTATGTTGGAGAATGAAATCCAGTGGGAAGATGCCTTACCAAAAGTGTTATACGGCTACCGTCGAAGAAGAGGAAGAAATGGACGCTCACCATTCGAGCTAATGTACGGAAGGGCTCCTAGAATGTTACAGAGAGACATGGAAACAAATATTATCGATGAAGAGAGTAGGGAAGTTGAACTACTGGCCACCGAAGGCTGGAGATCACACCGCGCGCTAACACAGACAAGAAATAAGGATGCAGAACCTGCAGTCAGAACCTTTTCAGTTGGCTCTAAAGTACTTGTAGTACATGGAAAAGCAATGCAGCAGGCTGTGAAGTGGCCGGCCTTCCAAACCAAGTACTCGAACCCTTGCATCGTCACGGAGGAAAGACACCCGCACTATCAGCTCTGTTCAAGCTCAGGGAAGAGATCAAGGAGGGCCATCCATGCACGTCGTCTGGTCCCTTACCATCAGAGGCCTGAAGAATTCCTTCTCACACAGGACTATGCGCAACCACGGGGCATACTCATCTTTAACTATAGAATGATTCCTATGGGAGGAAAAAGGGCCTGGGAATGGATCATCTCGGTTACGCGGGACTACTACGAACTCCACGTAATCATCCATTTCTACATTAATATATGCCTATGTTTTCGTACGTTGAACGGACCATTGCTACCTGAAGAAGATTTCCGACTATTAATAAGAGTTCTATTTTCATTCCAAAACGGAAGGTTCACGGAAGCAGGTCCAGAGTTTGTGGAGGTAATATATCATTACTCTATAGGAAGATATGGAATGGTAGCTGCTGGAGACTTGTCGCAAACGTATCTGAATATTATCCGTCCAATTTACGTATTTCTCAAGAACAACCAAGACGTGCGACTGAGAGGTTACGCCTTACCCCCGGATATGGAATACAGGCTGGTCCCGTATCCTCTATGGGAACCTTACGTTTCTCCGCCACAAATTGGGAACGTTGGAGGCGGCGAGGATCCTCCTGAAGCAGTGATGATGACCAGAGGAGGACCTTCAGGAGACAACAACCCGCCCAGAAGAGGTTCCGGTCGTCCCCGAGAGGACCTCGTGCAGGTCCCAGTACGTCAGGAGCTGGTCGCGGCCATTCATCGGGACCGTCCACCACAACTTCATCTCTAGCTCTTGCTTCACAACCATGCACAGCATACAGTCGGAAGAAGAAGATTATCTTTTTGGCTGCGCAATATCTCCGAGGATGCGAACGATGCGCAGGTCATTTCTTATTTCATGATAAGCATCTGTTTATGTTTTAGGGCGCTACATGGACCGCACTTATCTTACGAAGATTCGTTCTTGATGATGCGCGTCTTCTTTTCTTATCGACATCCATTCCTCCGGCATCTTCCAGAAGAGTTTGCATATCACATATATTTTTTCACTCTTGGAAGATTCGGAAGAGTCACGGAAGAAGAATGTATTCAACCCCACCTCGATGTGATCAAACCAATATATGAGGCTATGCTACAAAGTGAGGTACCAGTAATGCGAACCTACTTTTTAGAGCATCATTGGTAATCAGTTGCATCCGTACCCGTTTGAGAGACCATACATTTATCAATAAGACAGCGAACACTAACGGAAGCAGAAGAAGAGCAGTGACGACCCGGGACGTTCGCCTTGAGAAAGGGGGCGTGTAATACAAAAAATGGTCCTCCCCTCATTTAATACAGGAAATGGTCCTCCCTTCACGTAATACAGGAAATGGTCCTCCCCTCGTGTAATCCAGCAACCTACAACGATCCCGCCCCTAACTTCTCCAACCGTCATTTCCAAATTTACTTCCATTTTATCTAGATATTTTTATACTGTATTTAACCCTCTGAATCGACCCCGAATCAAGTCCCTTTTCCCTTTTAGCTTACCTCCTCCTCCAAATTCGCCTTTTTTTGAGAAGAAGGGCGCAAATGCACTATTGCAAAATCCCTTGCAGATTTATTTTACCTATTCCTAATCTATAGAACCTGCCCCGGGAGCCTATTTAAACCCCTTTATTCTAAGTTCCAAATGCCCCCGATCATTTTACTCATCACCCCTCTCCCCCACACACCCAAACACCCTACATTGCCTCCGTTCCCCAACTTCTATCACAATGAGCAACCTTCGCCCCTCTGTCCCTATTTCCAAAAACCGCCCTTCCCGTTCCATCAATGGCCTTCGTCTCGCCGCCTACGGGCCAACCGATGCCGACGACTACATCCGGCGGCAAACAAAGAAGCAAATCATCGAGTTCGTGCCGCCTCTTCATAGAAGAAGAAGCGAGGGAGGTAAGTCCGGGAGAGGCTGAGAAGGTCGAGGAGGAGAGCGGGGAGTCCTTCGAGGAATGGTTAGCCCCTGAGCTAGTGTACGAGGCTCAGGAGGAAGAGGATGAGGAGGAGGAGAGGAGAGGAGGAGGGAGGAAGAGGATGAGGAGGAGGAGGGAGGAAGAGGAGAGGGGAGGAGGGGAGGGGAGGAGAGGAGGAGGAGAGGATGGGAACAGGGGGCATGGAAAGTGTTGGACGGTGGGGCCTGGAATAGAGAGTATGGATCAAGTTGTGCCCACGATGGAACCGGATGGAGATATCTTTAGTAGTCTAGATATCTCCCAGGGGGAAATAGAGAGTTGTGAGCCATTCGCAGATATTTGTGGGGACTGCTTGGACAGCATGGATATTTTAGAGGAGTTGTTTGGATCTGATTTAGAGAATGGGAAATAAGAGGACCAAATTAATTGTTAGTTTCTTAAGTATCTTTTGCTTAGAGTATATTGTCCACACAAAGTATTTTTATGCATTTCTTGGTATCTTCTGTAGTTTTGTTCGGACTTTAGGGGTAGCCAAAAGTCTATATAAGCTGAGTAAACTGCTTCCTCATGGAGAGGTCAAGCAAGTTGGCAGACAACTTCAAGCCAAGTCCCGAGTAGTAGGAAGTTGAGAGTCAACTTCAGACCCAAGAAAACTTTTTCTTACGCTGTCGCAGAGCGTCAGTGGTAGACCCTGCCCCTTTTATACTTGCTTGTAGCTTCTCAACTCTCTTCTATATACACTCCCTTTTGTTCGTTCAACAATACCACGGCAGCACTTTTGTCGCTCGCAACACCTCCTTCTCAGGGTAATTGGTTCTGAGGATCTCTCCCCCGCCGATTTACCCCTATCATTTGGTACTCTTGTGGAGGGGGTTGCACCCGAGGTATTCGAGTTGAGCAGTAGTAAGGAACACTTCGGGGGGATTTCTTTTCGGTAATCATGGATCTCAATGCTGCTCGTATAACGTTCACAGGGGCAAGACTGAAGACGTTGAGGAGTTTCTTTACACATATGTCAACGTTGTGATGCGAGAGAAGGGCGATGAAGAGAAGGCCGCAAGTATCTTCGCCTATCTTCATGGTGACGCAAAGCACAAATATAAGTCCAAGTTTATCGACGGGTGGTCTCTTAACGGGAATGGGCGTAACTTCGGTGAGGTATGTGAGTGGCTTGTGAAAGAGTATGCTAAGGAGGTAGAACCAGATGAGATGATTCGTACCGCCATAGAGGCCCGGCTCAACTTCGACGATTTGTTAAGCTCATTGGTGTACTTGTGTGATCTTTATGAAAAGGCTGGGTTCAACGCCCAAGCCAAGTACGGAATGCTGCGTAAGGCGGCTATGGGGGATAAGCGGCTCTCCGATTTCCTCCTCATCAAGGGCCCTCACACTTTTGATGAACTGAAGGGTACCATAGTAGAATTTGTCAAAAATTCGGAGACGTTTCAGTCACTGAGTGAGGTACCGAGGGAAACCCGCACATCGATGTCTATCGTACATCCTGAAAAGAATTATCAAAGGCCGGCTACTAGTGCAGCGGCATTAGAATCTGTCAGGAGCGATGTCAAAAACTTGGAAGAAAGGTTGGAAACCCGATTCGATAATCGACTTGACATGATAACCTCGCAGTTGGAAAGCCTTACTCTTACCATTAAGAAGAACCAGTCTGGGGCC
Source organism: Kappaphycus alvarezii (assembly GCA_002205965.3). Classification (NCBI taxonomy): domain Eukaryota; phylum Rhodophyta; class Florideophyceae; order Gigartinales; family Solieriaceae; genus Kappaphycus; species Kappaphycus alvarezii. The sequence continues at coordinate 616,175 of NADL03000831.1, forward strand.
CCTAAGCCGCAGAAGTCTGTTCTTACTGTCACAAGCCTGGACACTTTGCAAACAGGTGTCCTGATAATCCACATAGAAACACTCGTTGTGCAAAGTGCGGTCGATATGGGCATCATGAAAGTAACTGCTGGTCTAAAGACAACAGAAGAGCAAATTTATCGGAAGCAAGGAGTGAGTCAGGACCAGAGGTGAAAATCTTACAAAATAGAAGGGATCAAAGGTTGACGGATGCTGGTAACGTATCCATCGCTGAAGAGATTAGTCAAGTCAATGTGACAAAAAGGGATGGGGAAGGGAACATTTTATCGAAGAAACCTAGGCTAGAGTATGGAATGCTGGAGCATATCCCAGCACCTGTACCTCCTCGAACCAAGAGGTCTGATCAAGTTGTTCCAGGAGTGGGAGTCACTCCGGCCAAGAAGACGAAAAAGAGTAAGAAAGTTAAGAGTATCTCTAAGGACGTACTAGAGTATGTGAAGAGGTACAATTTGGTGGCTGAGCTTGCATCGGCCCCAACTGGGATAACGTTTGGTCAACTTTTGAGGGGCGACGCAGAGGATGCGAGAAAAGAACTCAAAAAAATTATCAGGTCTAATAAGTCCGCTAAGGGTAAGAAACTGTTTCTTCAATCGGCCTCGACAGCACCAAGACGTCTTAAGCTGGTACCAGTCAAAGTATTGGGTATGAAAACCCAAGCTCTCTTCGATTCGGGTGCTGTTCCAAACCTCATTTCAGAAACTTTGGTGACAGATCTAGGTCTCGAAATTACTCCAACGACTCGAAAAATAACTGTAGCGGATGGAACCGTCTCAAAATGCATGGGCACTGTTGACAAGGTTTCCGTGTTCTTTGGGGACTCTAAAGTTGATGTAGACTTTCTTGTCATGCCGGATCTCCCTTTCGATGCAATCATTGGCTGCCCCACAATGGAAAGACTAGGACATGCATTGACTTGGGCAACCAAATGGTTTCAGTTAATATTGACGGCAGAACCGTGAAGATGCCCTGGATTTCGACAAAAGCACGCATCCTGAAGATTTAAAAGAAACGGACAGTGAAGATTTCACTTCTAGCTATGACAGCGAAGATTCGGAACCAACTAACACTTTCGAATGGAAAAGGGTACCCTGGGGTGTAATGAACATGGCATGGGACGATTATGATTCCGGGTTTGAAACAGATGACGACTGGATTCTAGGATAAGTTTGAAACCCGAATGTGTTTCTTTTTGCGATGATATCGAATCAAAGGACAGAATTCGGAGCATGAAAGAAGATTACCTTTGCAAAGAAAATAAGAATACGTCGAATTCCATATATGAAGATGTGAGCACGACGGAAGAGGTCCTTCAAAATATTGAGGTTGAGGATCAAGAAGAAAAAGGGCGCCAAATGGCAGAAATCCAAGGAAAAGTGCAGCACCTTCCCGCCCCCGCCTCACTGAAAATATCCGACATGTTAACATCTTCCGAAGTAATTGCATGGAGCGTTTCAGATTTGTAAGACAAGCAAGTGTACCGGTTACTCACTCGTTCGAACTTACCGACACTCAACCGATTTACCACAAGCCTAGACGTCAACCGCCAAAATATGACCAATTTATCTCAGAAAATGTTACAAGTATGCTGAAAAATGATATTATTCGACCAGTTTCATCCCCATGGTCGTTTCCAGTTGTGGTCGCACCAAAGAAGGTGGAAAGCTGCGTTTTTGCGTCGATTACCGACAACTGAACCAGAGAATGATACCCGATCGATTTCCGATTCCGAACATGGAGATCCTCGACTGAAAGGACGGGAGATATTTCACCTCAATTGACCTTTACACTGGCTATTGGCAGATTCCATTGGATGAAAAATGTAAGGAAAAACAACCTTTACAGCAAAGCCGGTACGTTCAGGTTCGAAGTGATGCCTTTTGGTCTCATGAATGCACCAGCTACATTCCAAAAATGAATGAACGAGGTTTTGAAAGGACTTCCATTCGCAAAGTCTATATCGATGATGTCGTCATATTCTCAGAAACATTGGATCGGCACATCTCGCACGTCAAGACAGTTGTGGAGAGGATATCGGAGTATAGCTTGAAAATTAAGTTGAGCAAATGCTTCTTTGCGAAAACTTCTATCCAATTACTCGGTCATATCGTCGACCAAGAGGGAATTAGAGTGGATCCAGAGAAAACGAAAAAAATAAAGTTGGCACCAAGGCCCGCTTCAAAGACGGAGGTCCGAAGCTTCTTAGGACTGGCCTCATATTACAGAAGATTTATCAAAGATTTCGCCAAGACTGCAGCACCGTTACATGCCAGCACTACGAAAACGGAAAATTTTACTGGAACAAGGAAATGGAAACTGCATTTCAGGAGCTTAAAGATAAGCTATGTGTCCCCCCAGTTCTCATGTACCCAGATTTCAAGAGACCATTCGTTGTGGAGACAGATGCCTCAGAACGGTCTTTGGGTGCCGTTTTGTCCCAAAAAGATGAAAACGGAAGACTACACCCTGTTCAATTCGCAAGCCGAACTCTGAATGACGGAAAAGAGATACTCAGTCTGCGAGAAAGAAGCGCTAGCTGTCGTCTTCGCGCTGAAAAAGTTTCGCGTATACCTTTTATCACTCGAGAAATTTGTCTTGATAACTGATCACCAGGCACTTAAAACAGCATTCCAAAAGAAGGATGTACATCACCGCTTGGCCCGATGGCTCGACATTTTCGCAGAATATCGGTTTGAAATTGTGTATAGACCCGGACGCAATAATCAGCCTGCGATTACCTATCCCGCTTGAGGGACGCACTGATTCCAAATGAAAAAGCTTCGGAGGACATCGTCGGAGTCGCCGAGTTGCAGTTGCCGAACGATAACGAGTACGAAGCTAATATTCACGGACTGATCAAATTCCTCGATGGACTAGAAATGAGAAAGGTTGATCTTGAACACCGAAATTGGGTACGCAGGAATCAAAAGGCTTTACATTGTGGAATGGGAAACTTTCCGGCACACTAAAGCCGGTCCCCGACTAGTGGCCCTTTGAAGAAGAAGAATGAAGATCTTGAGAACTTTCCATGATGAGCTAGGGCATTGGGATTCGAAACAACCAAAACATTCGTAACTGAGAGATTCTGGGTGGCCCGGTATCCATAAGGACGTCTACAGTTTCGTGAAAAGCTGCGACAACTGCCAAAAATTCACTCCAATACGGAAGTATAAGACAACTTCTAAGTTTTTTTCCGGTTTCTCTCTTGAAAACCTTCTCAATTGACTTCGCGGCAGGCCCGTTCAAGGAAACTTCTTCCGGAAACAATAATCTCCTTATAGGGGTGGAACATCTTCTGGATGCAAATACCAGTTGCAGATCGAGGAGGCAAATGCTGAGGTGGTACTGGAGATTCATCGAAAAAAGAAATAATTGAACCGTTTGGTCTTCCAAAAAGGATCATCTCGGATAACGCCCTTTGTTTTACTGCAACTTCACTGCTTCGTTTCTTGGAAGAGAAAGGGATTCAGCTGAAGACCGTTCTCGCATACGCTCCTATGTCCAACGGGAAAGCGGAGGGATGGTTGGAACCATCAAACGAGCAATATCGAAAACTATGTTGGAGAATAAAATCCAGTGGGAAGATGCCTTACCAAAAGTGTTATACGGCTACCGTCGAAGAAGAGGAAGAAATGGACCTCACCATTCGAGCTAATGTACGGAAGGGCTCCTAGAATGTTACAGAGAGACATGGAAACAAATATTATC